>JARQOD010000003.1:114451161-114472966 GCA_033576555.1 Oophaga sylvatica | reverse complement strand
AAAATGGCCGACCGAATCCAACGAGCTATAGAGTCCTTGAAAACTCGTTGATCACGCCTACGACCTGCTGTAATCACAAACAGGGAATCTGACTTTCGAAAACTTGAGTAATAGACAAAATAGAACTTCAAGACCCGCACTAAATCCAATTTGTGCAAGTTCCGTTCCTTTGCATTCCCTGGGCCCGGGCAAAGCGAGGGCAACACAATATCCTGGTTAACATGAAATTGCGACACCACCTTAGGTAGAAAATCGCCCCGTGTGCGAAGCACTACTCGATCCGGGTAAAACTCCAGGAAAAGAGGCGAGCAGGAAAAAGCTGCCAACTCAGAAACCCTTCTTAAAGAGGTTACCGCCACTAAGAAGGTAACCTTCCAAGAAATTAAAGAAAGGCTAGCAGAACCCATAGGCTCAAAAGGTATATGCTGAAGAGCCTCCAAGACAAGGTTGAGCGCCAAGGAGACACAGGCGCCTTCCGCAGTGGAAACTGACGGGTTACTCCGCGAAAAAAGGAACGTACGTCCCTACGCGAGGCGATAGCCTTCCGAAATAGCAAAGACAGGGCAGAAACCTGACTTTTAAGAGTGCTAACTGCCAAACCTTTTGTCCAGCCCGTACTGTAGCAAAGCCAACAAATTGGGAATGGAAAAAAATCCTCTGATTCCTTGAAGAACCCGAAACCACGAAAAGACCAAGTCTTGTGATAAATCTTAGTAGTAGCCGGACCTCTGGCAGCTCGCAGAGTGGCAATGACTTCGGCTGAAAAACCTCTACGGGTCAAGGTTTCGGTCTCAAGAGCCACGCCGTCAAACGCAGAGACTTCAAGTCCGGATGACGAACGGGCCCCTGGGTTAACAGGTCCGGGCGAGGAGGAAGTGGGAATGGCGGTGCCGCCAAAAACGACACCAGTGTCGAGAACCACGTCCTCCTCGGCCAATCCGGGGCTATCAACATAGCCGGAATTCTCTTCCAGTCTGATCCGACGCAGCACCAGAGGAAGTAAAGATATCGGCGGAAACACATAGACTAGCTCGAAATGGTCCCACGGAGCCACCAGAGCAACCACCGCCACAGCCTTCGGGTCCTTGTACCTGGACATGAAGGTCGGTAGTTTGGCATTTGAACCTGGATGCCATCAAATCCACTTGGGAAGTTCCCCAACGGAAGCACAGCAGCGCAAAAATTTTCGGATGAAGACTCCATTCTCCAGGATCCATCTTCTCGCGACTGAGGAAGTCCGCCGTGGTATTCTGGACTCCTGGAATGTGATCGCAGAGATGGCTGGAACCTTGGTCTCGGCCCATAGCAGGATCCGAGACACCTCCATCATAAGGCTGGAGCTCCTTGTCCCGCCTTGGTGGTTGATATACGCAACGCCGTCGCGTTGTCTGTCTGCACTCGGACTGGTAGACCGCTTAAAGGGACCGTCCAGTGTTGTAGGCAAAGGAAAAATTGCCCTCAACTCCAGGATGTTGATCGGTAGAACAGACTCTTCCGATGACCATACTCCCTGGATCCAAAGATCGTTCCAGACACCCCCCCAGCCCGTCAGGCTGGCATTGGTGGTTATGACCGACCACCTCGGAGGGAGGAAAGATTTCCCCAGGAATAATGCTCCTGGACATAACCACCATCCTAGGGATTCTCGCACCCTGTGAGAGATGATGACGCTGCAATTCAGAGAAGCTTGCGATCGATCCCAACGACTCAGAATGAGCCTTTGGAGGGCCCTGGAATGAAATTGGGCAAACGGAAGTGCCTCCATGGACGTCAAACCCAGAAGGAGCATACACTTCCGAAAGGACATTGCTGCCGTAGACCTCATAATCTGTACATGTCGAAAGAGACATGCCCGCTTGTCTGGAGGAAGGGACACCACCGTCCGTACAGTGTCGAAATGCATTCCCAAAAACAGGATTGACTTCCAGAGACGACTTCTCCCAATTGACCAGCCACCCGAAATCCTCCAGGAGCTGAAGGGATAGATTGCGAGCCGTCCCCGCCTCCTCCTTTGAGGACGCCACAATCAGAAGGTCGTCCAGGTAGGGAAATCGTAACCCCCTGTCTTCGAAGAATTGCCATGAGGGGCGCTAGAATTTTTGTAAAAACTCTGGGCGCCGAGGCCAAGCCGAATGGCAGAGCCACAAACTGGCAATGGTCCTGACCTATGGCAAAACGAAAGAAGCGCCGGTGAGCCCTTCCGACGGGAACATGCAAATAAACGTCGCGAATGTCGATTGACCAAAAAGACGTTCTGCGACAGGGCTTCCACAACGGAGCGAAGCGACTCCATGCGGAATTTTCGGGATGTAAACATGCCGATTCAATCTTTGAAATCCAAAATAGGGCGAAATTTGTCCTCCTTTTTGGGGACCACAAAGAGGTTGGAATAAGAATCCTCTTCCCCGGTCCTCTGCGGAACCGGTATCACCACACCCTTCTGCAGAAGGGAATCGACCTCTCGTAGTAGAGCGGCAAATAGATAGGCTCTGACGGAATGCGAGATTGGCAAAACCTGTCCGGGGGTCGAGAAAGAAACTCTATGAAGTAGCCTGCCAACACAACCTGTGTTACCCAGGCGTCCGACACACGGGAAACCCAAGTCGGTTTGAATTGGAGTAAACGACCCTCCACTCGAGAGAGCTCGAGTGAGACCCAGACGTCAGACCGCTTTAGCTGTTTTTTTGCCAGCTTCTGTCTTAATGGAAGTTCTGTTTCCAGGGTATGCGGAATTTCTTAGAAATTCCCCCCTTTTTTTTTTTTTTTTTTTAAAAAAGAGAGGAACGACCCAAACCCCCAGAGGGTTGACCGGATCATCCCCTGGACCGAAATGACTGCCGACAACTACCGGCACTAGTCCTGCCAGACGCAGAAGTCACAGCTCTGCACTGCGGTAAAGCTGTTTCTTTTGCCTCAGAAATCAGCTCTGTGAGGTCAGATTCAAATAGCTGACCACTTTGTAAGCTAAAGATAGCAAACCCTGCTTGGAAACCGCGTTCCACTGTCTAAGCCACAGTGCTCTTCTGACTGTGACTGCCGAGGATTGCGCCCTGGATAGCAGTGACGCAGAATCCTTCAACTTGAAAAGCCCATCTATCTCGATAGAGGGGATCCATCTTGTCACGCCGTCCGTAGACGGTCCAAACGGCTCAGGGAAACTTTACAAGTACACATAGATCCTTAATACTGAATCCATGACCCGCGGCCTCGCAGATGGATATTGTTGCCATCTCCATTTTTCTGTCCAGCAGGTCCTGCAGACTCGCCTTCCTTTACCAGGATAAAGGGACATTCACTTCAGGAGATCCAATTAACAATCAACTCCGTAGAAAACGGATACAGATTGTAAAGCCGTCGCGACCTATGCGACTCCTGAAACATCCGGGCCGACTTACCAGGACGCCTAGTTACCTCTCTCTGGTAACTGTAACGCCCTCATGGCTCCAATAGTACGGTCCATGAGAGAGGCAGAGTGTCCCTGCCGATCCTCCTTGTCCGAAACGGACATCTTCGCTACGCGAGAAGGAAGGCACCGATTTGTGTCGCTTCCTTGAGAGGATCTAGCTGACACTCCATAACCTAGAAGGTCAGACAGGCCATCATAGAAACTAGCGAGGGCCTCCATTTTGACACCACTGGAACCTCCGACCGCTGCGCATGACGCTGTCCGCATCTGACATGTCCTTGCACAGTATATGGCAGGTTAAACCTGTCAGTAACTAGAACAGTGTGTTTCTTAAAGAAAAAACAATCGCTGAAGGGTTAAAGCTCTTAAAGAGAGAGCTACCCCAGCATTAATAGTTAACCACCTAAGAAGGGGTTAAAGTAGCAGACTCCCCACAACCTTGATAATGAAAAAGTTGTGCGAGCCCCAAGTGCCTCTTATAAGGCAGCAGCTGCAGGACAGCTTTTTATGCCACACTACAGAAAAACGTTCCACAAGATCGCTAAAAATTGCGCTGTTTTGTATATCGCAATGACCGCCAAAGTTGTTAAGGAGATCGCTAACCGCTTATGCGATGTTAATGAGATCGCCCAGATTGGCAGCTACTAGCGACATTAAAAAATGATCACACAAACGATCGCATTAGTATGCGTCGTTATCAGGATCGTTAGTGGGAACGTATAGTGGCAGTATTAAAATCGCAGACTCCCCACAAACTCTTTATTATTATTGAAAAGAGTGTGCGAGCCCCTTATGCGAAAACAGCCGCAGGACAGCGCAGTCTGTCACTCATTAGTGCCCCAGAAGGCGCCCGCACTGTGGGAGTGAAGGGGTTAAGCTTCTGCCTGCGGGCTAGAAGCGACTCACCCAGCTGGTAACAGTGTAACATCTTGCCGGGAGGGGAGGAGGGAGAAGAGCCAGAAGAAGCTTTCAGCCTGCTTCTTTAATGGCCGCCGCGCTGTGCCTCCGTGTGCTCCATGAGGGAAGCCGGAAATGGAGACAGCAGTAAAGCGCGCTCAGAGCGGCGCGAAAATTCAAATAAAAAGGCGCGCACTCCTCTCTTATGTCCTGCAGGCATCCACCTGCGGACAAAAAACACAGTCACCGACATGTAATGTACAGCGGCTGCCGCAGCAGTCGCTTGAACAGTCACACACACATTAATAAAAATGTGAGGTAAAAATGTGAGGTACTCACCAGCCGAGCGCCACAGGGACCCCCAGGGGTTTCTGGCGCTATGCCCATGCTTCCCACCAGGGCGGGGGGACGCAGTGACCCCTGTGCGCGGTTTGCGCCCCCGCCAGGTAAGCCATCCTCATCCCCCCAGGCCGGCAGGGTTCTGCAGGGACCACCAGTAGGGTAATACAGATCCGCCAAGGGAGAGGTTGGGGTCCAGCAGCGCTGAGACCCCTGAGACCTCTAGACCACTCTGGTGATCCAAGTCTCTTGTCCGATAAAAAATAATAAAATCTTCTGAGGAGCTGCTTCCAGCAGCGACTATCCTCTGAGATCTCAAATTGTAAACTGAAGAGCTGAGTAGGAGGAGCCCAAGCTGGAGGGGCCGGTCAACACTCTTTTTAATCTGAGGTGTCAATCCTATCTGGGCTCCGCCTACCCACTAGTAATGACTGTGGCTCTCTTCCTTCCATCTGCAGCTGAAATTATGTCTTATATTCTAGGTTCTTCAAAGTAGCCACCTTTTGCTTTGATGACTGCTTTGCACACTCTTGGCATTCTCTTGATGAGCTTCAAGAGGTAGTCACCAGAAATGGTTTTCACTTCACAGGTGTGCCCTGTCAGGTTTAATAAGTCGGATTTCTGGCCTTATAAATAGGGTTGGGACCATCAGTTGTGTTGTGCAGAAGTCTGGTGGATACAAAGCTGATAGTCCTACTGAATAGACTGTTAGAATTTGTATTATGGCAAGAAAAAAGCAGCTAAGTAAAAAAAAACGAGTGGCCATCATTACTTTAAGAAATGAAGGTCAGTCAGTCTGTAAAAAATTGGGAAAACTTTGAAAGTGTCCCATGGGCAGTTGCAAAAACCATCAAGCGCTACAAAGAAACTGGCTCACATGAGGACCGCCCCAGGAAAGGAAGACCAAGAGTCACCTCAGCTTCTGAGGATAAGTTTATCTGAGTCACCAGCCTCAGAAATCGCAGGTTTACAGCAGCTCGGATTAGAGACCAGGTCAATGCCACACAGAGTTCTAGCAGCAGACTCATCTCTACAACTGTTAAGAGGAGACTTTGTGCATCAGGCCTTCATGGTAAAATAGCTGCTAGGAAACCATTGCTAAGGACAGGCAACAAGCAGAAGAGACTTGTTTGGGCTAAAGAACACAAGGAATTAACATTAGACCAGTGGAAATCTGTGCTTTGGTCTGATGAGTCCAGATTTGAGATCTTTGGTTCCAATCACCGTGTCTTTGTGCGACGCAGAAAAGGTGAACGGATGGACTCTACATGCCTGGTTCCCACCGTGAAGCATGGAGGAGGAGGTGTGATGGTGTGGGGGTGCTTTGCTGGTGACACTGTTGGGGATTTATTCAAAATTGAAGGCATACTGAACCAGCATGGCTACCACAGCATCTTGCAGCGGCATGCTATTCCATCCGGTTTGCGTTTAGTTGGACCATCATTTATTTTTCAACAGGACAATGACCCCAAACACACCACCAGGCTGTGTAAGGGCTATTTGACCAAGAAGGAGAGTGATGGGGTGCTACGCCAGATGACCTGGCCTCCACAGTCACCAGACCTGAACCCAATCGAGATGGTTTGGGGTGAGCTGGACCGCAGAGTGAAGGCAAAAGGGCCAACAAGTGCTAAGCAACTCTCGGAACTCCTTCAAGATTGTTGGAAGACCAGTTCTGGTGACTACCTCTTGAAGCTCATCAAGAGAATGCCAAGAGTGTACAAAGCACTCATCAAAGCAAAAGGTGGCTACTTTGAAGAACCTTGAATATAAGACACATTTTCAGTTGTTTCACACTTTTTTGCTAAGTATATAATTCCACATGTGTTAATTCATAGTTTTGATGCCTTCAGTGTGAATGTACAATTTTCAGTCATGAAAATACAGAAAAATCTTTAAATGAGAAGGTGTGTCCAAACTTTTGGTCTGTACTGTATATATGTGCGTGTGTATATTCATGTCTGTAGTGTGTGTGTGTGTATTTGTACATTCATGTCTGTAGTGTGTGTGTGTGTGGGGTGTGTGTCCCGCCGCTGCCTGCCCACCCACCTCCGTTCAGTTATAGCTGGCAGGAAAGACGATGGTTTGCGGCCTGTGCTGGATATAGGGTGCGGCGCCACCAGAGGGCGCCTGCACCCCATCTCCAGCACAGGCCGAGGTCTTTCCTGCCGCCTGTGACTGCACGGAGGAGGGTGGGCAGGCAGCGGCGGGATCCGGTGTGTGTAGTCAGGAGTTGGGTCCTAGTGGGGGTCTGGCAGCGATCCGGCGGTGGGTCCTGGCGGGGGTCTAGCGGCGAGGGGTCCGGCGTGGGTATCCCAAGAAATAAAGAGGAATAATTTATATACTCTTCATCCTTTTTGGACCAACTTCAGTTTAAGGGCTCATACTCACTGGTGGAAAAAAATCGGTCCGTTTTCTGGACGGAAAAAATGGTACGATTCTACTAAAATGTCATGCGATTTGCATGCGATTTTAAATCGCACCATGCGTTTTCCATCAGTTTTCCATCTATATGCAATGCGATTTTAACATGAAGTTTTACATAGAGCAGTTATCTCTATGTAAAAAGTCATGTAAAAATCAGATTGTAAAAAAAAAATTTACACAAAAAGCAAATAATTATATATATATATATATATATATATATATATATATATATATATTTAATATATATATAGGTCATACACTTCTACATAGTATAATAGCTGCTAATTCATCCCTGGCTATACTGTAAAATCACACTGACAGCTTTAATAAAGAATAGAAACAATACATATACACACATAGCATATATATATGTATATATATATGTCATTGTGACATATATATATACATATATTTATAGTTCATACACTTCTACATACTGTAATAGCCGCTAATTCAATTGCCGGCTTTTGTGAAATCACAGAAGCCGACATGAAATGATACATTGTTCACACACAGTTAACCATGTCATTTCATGTATTTTGATATATGGTTTTAACTTACAATTACATAAGTGTATGTGTGCAAAATTTCAGACATGTAGGGGTTAATTAAAGGTGTAAATTCGCTGAAAAAAAATGCGTGGGCTCCCGCTGTATTTTCTCCACCAGACAGACAAAGCCAGACAGTGGGGGCAGATAATAATAGCCTAGGGAGGGTACATTTTTTTTGTGCCCCCCTGGCTACTAACATCTGCCCCCAGACACCCCAGAAAGGGCAAATCTCTAATTAGATTAGCCCTTTCTGGCACTTTGCCCATCTATTCCCATTGCCCTGTAGCGGTGGCGAATGGGTTAATAAGGGGTTAAAGCCACCTTGCAATTGAAAGGTGACTTTAAGCCAGGTTAATAATTGAGAGCTGTCAATTAGACAACTATCAATTATTAATCCTATTGAAGTAAATAAAAAAAACACACACACACACTTTAACCCCTTCACCCCCAAGGGTGGTTTGCACGTTAATGACCGGGCCAATTTTTACAATTCTGACCACTGTCTCTTTATGAGGTTATAACTCTGGAACGCTTCAACGGATCTGCGCGATTCTGAGACTGTTTTCTCGTGACATATTGTACTTCACGTTATTGGTAAAATTTCTTTGATATAACTTGCGTTTATTTTTGAAAAAAATGCAAATATGGCGAAAATTTTGAAAATTTTGCAATTTTCAAACTTTGAATTTTTATTCCCTTAAAACAGAGAAATATGTCACATAAAATAGTTAAGAAATAACATTTCTCACATGTCTACTTTACATCAGCACAATTTTGGAATCAAATTTTTTTTTCCTTAGGAAATTATAAGGGTTAAAAGTTGACCAGCGATTTCTCATTTTTACAACAAAATTTACAAAGCCATTTTTTTTAGGGACCACCTCATATTTGAAGTCACTTTGAGGGGTCTATATAGCAGAAAATACCCAAAAGTGACACTATTCTAAAAACTGCACCCCTCAAGGTACTCAAAACCACATTCAAGAAGTTTATTAACCCTTCAGGTGCTTCACAGGAGCTGAAGCAACGTGGAAGGAAAAAATGAATATTTAACTTTTTAGCCACAAAAATGATCTTTTACAAACTTTTTTTTTATTTTCACAAGGGTAAAAGGAGAAAATGGACAAATAAAGTTGTTGTGCAATTTCTCCTGAGTACGCCAATACCCCATAAGTGGGGGGAAAACACTCTCTGGGCGCACAGCAGAGCTCGTAAGGGAAGGAGCGCCGTTTGACTTTTTCAAACTAAAATTGGCTGGAATTGAGATTGGATGCCATGTCACGTTTGGAGAGCCCCTGATGCGCCTAAACAGTGGAAACCCCCCACAAGTGACACCATTTTGGAAACTAGACCCCCTAAGGAACTTATTTAGATCTGTTGTGAGCACTTTGAACCCCCAAGTGTTTCACAAAAGTTTATAATGCCTGGGTGTGAAAAAAAAAGAAACAATTTTCCACAAAAATGATTTTTTAGTCCCAAATTTTTGATTTTCCCAAGGAAATTGGACCCCAAAAGTTGTTGGCCAATTTGTCCTGAGTACGCTGATACCCAATATGTGGGGGGGGAAACTGTTTGGGCGCACGGCAGGGCTTGGAACGGAAGTAGTAACGTTTTGGAATGCAGACGTTGATGGGGGTCATGTTCCGTTTGCAGTGCCCCAGATGAGCCTAAACAGTAGAAACCCCCACAAGTGACCACATTTTGGAAACTAGACCCCCTAAGGAACTTATCTAGAGCTTTGGTGAGCACTTTGAACCCCCAAGTGCTTCACACAAGTTTATAATGCCCGGGCATGAAAATAAAAAATCCTATTTTTTTCCCACAAAAATTATTTTTAGTCACTATTTTTTTTATTTTCCCAAGGGTAACAGGAGAAATTGGACCACAAAAGTTGTTGTCCAATTTGTCCTGAGTACGCTGATACCCGATATGTGGGGGGGGAACCACTGTTTGGGCGCACGGCAGAGCTCGGAATGGAAGGAGCACCATTTGACTTTTTCCAACCAAAATTGGCTGGAATTGAGATTGGACGCCATGTTGCATTTGGAGAGTCCCTGATGTGCCTAAACAGTGGAAACCCCCCACAAGTCACACCATTTGGGAAACTAGACCCCTTAAGGAACTTATCTAGATCTTTGGTGAGCAATTTGAACCCCCAAGTGCTTCACACAAGTTTATAACGTAGAGCCGTAAAATTAAAAAATCATATTTTTTCCACAAAAATGATCTTTTCACCCCAATTTTTATTTTCCCAATGGTAACAAGACTCCAAAAGTTATTGTGCAATTTGTCCTGAGTACGCTGATACCCCATATATGGGGGTAAACCACTGTTTGGGTGCATGGCAGAGTTTGGAAGGGAAGGAGTGCCGTTTGACTTTTTCAACGCAGAATTGGCTGGATGCCATGTCGTGTTTGGAGAGCTCCTGATCTGCCTAAACAGTGGAAACCCCCACAAATGACACCATTTTGGAAACTAGACCCCTCAAGGAACTTATCTAGATGTGTGGTGAGCACCTTGAACCCCCAAGTGCTTCACAGAAGTTTATAACGTACAGCCGTAAAATAAATTTTTTTTTTTTTTTTTTTTACAAAAATGATTTTTTCGCCCCCAATATTTTATTTTCACAAGGGTAACAGGAGAAATTGGACCCCAAAAGTTGTTGTCCAATTTGTCCTGAGTACGCTGATACCCAATATGTGGAGAAAACTACTGTATGGGTGCACGTTGGGGCTCGGAAGGGAAGTAGTGACGTTTTGGATTGCAGACTTTGATGGAATGCTCTGGGGGCGTCATGTCGCATTTGGAGAGCCCCTGATGCACCTAAACAGTGGAAACCCCCCACAAGTGACCCCATTTTGGAAAATAGACCCTATAAGGAACTTATCTAGATGTGTGGTGAGCACTTTGAACCCCAAAGTGCTTCACAGAAGTTTATAATGTATAGCCGTAAAAATAAAAAATATTTTTTTTTTACAAAAATTATTTTTTTCGCCCCCAATATTTTATTTTCACAAGGGTAACAGGAGAAATTGGACCCCAAAAGTTGTTGTCCAATTTGTCCTGAGTACGCGGATACCCAATATGTGGGAGAAAACTACTGTATGGGTACACATTGGGGCTCGGAAGGGAAGTAGTGACGTTATGGATTGTAGACTTTGATGGAATGGTCTGGGGCGTCATGTCGCATTTGGAGAGCCCCTGATGCGCCTAAACAGTGGAAACCCCCCACAAGTGACCCCATTTTGGAAAATAGACCCTATAAGGAACTTATCTAGATGTGTGGTGAGCGCTATGAAGCCCCAAGTGCTTCACAGAAGTTTATAACGTACAGCCGTAAAAAACAAAAAAAAATCATTTTTTTTTTTTAAAATGATACTTTTGCCCCCAGTTTTTTATTTTCCCAAGGGTAACAGAAGAAATAGGACAAATTGCACAATAACTCTTGGGGTACAGAGTACGCTGATACCCCATGTGGGAGTAAACTACTGTTTGGGCGCATGGCAGAGGTCAGAAGGGAAGGAGCACCATTTGACTTTTTCAACGCAGAATTGGCTGGAATTGAGATCGGACGCCATGTCACGTTTGGAGAGCCCCTGATGTGCCTAAACAGCGGAAAAACCCCAATTCTAACTCCAACCCTAACCCCAACACACCCCTAACCCTAGTCCCAACCCTACCCACAAACCTAACCTAAAAACACACCCCTATCCCTAATCCCAACCATAACCCTAATACTAACTTTAGCGCCAACCCTAACCCTAACTTTAGCTGCAACCCTAACCCTAATGGGAAAATGGAAATAAATACATTTTTTTAATTTTATTATTTTTCCCTAAGTAAGGGGGTGATAAAGGGGGGTTTGATTTACTATTTATAGCGGGTTTTTGTGATTGGCAGCTGTCACGCTAAAAGACGCTTTTTATTGCAAAAAATAGTTTTTTGCATCGCCACATTTTGAGAGCTATAATTTTTGCATATTTTGGCTCACAGAGTCATGTGAGGTCTTATTTTTGGCGGGACGAGGTGTCGTTTTTATTGGTACCATTTTTGAGCACGTGACATTTTTTGATCGCTTTTTATTTTGATTTTTGGGAGGTTAGAATGAACAAAAATCAGCAATTCATGAATTTCTTTTGGGGGAGGCGTTTATACCGTTCCGCGTGTGGTAAAATTGATAAAGCAGTTTTATTCTTTGGGTCAGTACGATTATGTCGATACCTCATTTATATCATTTTTTTAATGTTTTGGTGCTTTTATAGAATAAAAACAATTTTATATAAAAAATCATTATTTTTGCATCGCTTTATTCTGTGAGCTATAACTTTTTTATTTTTTCGCTGATGATGCTGTATGACGGCTCTTTTTTTGCGGGACAAGATGATGTTTTCAGCGGTACCATGTTTATTTATATCGGTCTTTTTGATCGCGTGTTATTCCACTTTTTGTTCAGCGGTATGATGATAAAGCACTGATTTTTTACTTTGTTTTTATTTATTTTTTTTAAGGGGTTCACAAAAGGGGTTAATTAGTGGGACAGTTTTATAGCGGGGGTCGTTACAGACGCGGCAATACCAAATATGTGTACTTTTATTGTTTTATTTTTTTTATTTACAGGAAGAAATGAATTCATTGGGGAATTTTTTTTTTTTTTTTTTCATTTATTTTGGAAATTTTTTTTTACACGTTTATTTTTATTTTTTTAACTTTTTTACATTGTCCCAGGGTGGGACATCACTGTAAAATGTGAGATCGCTGGTCTCACAGTGTGCACAGCACTCTGTGAGACCAGCGATCTCACAGGCAGCGCTGCAGGCTTCTCAGTGCCTGCTCTCGGCAGGCACTGAGGAAGCCGCCTCCCTCCAGGACCCCGGCGCCATCTTGGATCCAGGTCCTGGGAGGGAGGAAGCCCTCAGAACAGCGCGATCACATCGCGCTGTTCTGAGGGTCTCAGGGGGGAGCGCTTGGAGCCCCCTCCCTGCGCGATGCTCCCCTGTGCCCCCAGTACACCGCGATCATGTTTGATCGCGGTGTGCAAGGGGTTAATGTGCCGGGAGCGGTCCGTGACCGCTCCTGGCACAGAGTCCCGGGTGTCAGCTGTGATAATCAGCTGACACCCGGCGGCGATTAGCTGCGCTCCCCCTGGGAGCGCAGCTAATCGCTATGACGTACTATCCCGTCCATGGTCAGATTGTCACGGGTTTTATGGACGGGATAGTACGTCTAATGTCAGAGAGGGGTTAAGAATAAATAATTTTAATGAAATAAATACACATTTTTTTGACCATCTTTTATTTAACTCTTAATCCCTGCGAAGCCCTTGATCTCCTATAATAAAGAAAAAATAATAAAACAACATTATTCTTACCTATCCGGTGATCTGTCAGGTCCCACGCTGTAATCCTTCACAAAGGGTTAACTAGCTTTCAGCCAAGCAGCGCAAGTAATGCCTGCTCAGCTGAAAGCTCCTGAATGAATGAGCTTATCTCCTGCAGACAGGAGAGGATGTGATTAAAGAATGAAGCTTAATTGATTGTGTCCCACTTTCACTTTAGGTCAGGTCAGGGTGACCTGACCTGAAGTGAAAGTGGGAATAAATCAATTAAGCTTCATTCATTAATCACTTCCTCTCCTTTCGCCGGGAGAGGAACTTATTCATTCAGGGGTAACAGCTCAGCAGGCAGCATTAGCTCCCTGCTAGCTGTAACCTCTTAACCCTTTCTGATGGATTACAGCGTGGGACCTGACTGTGCATCGGATAGGTAAGAACAATTTTGCTTTTTTATTTTATTTTCATTACAGGAAATGGTTTTAGCAGGAAAATAAAATATGGTCAAAAACTGTTTGATTATTTCATTAAACTTCTTTTTTATTAAAGTGTGTGTGTTTAATTTTTCTTTCATACAATAGGATTAATAATTGATAGTTGTCTAATTGACAGCTCTCAATTATTAACCTGGCTTAAAGTCACCTTTCAATTGCAAGGTGGCTTTAACCCCTTATTAACCCATTCGCCACCGCTACAGGGCAATGGGAATAGACGGGCAAAGTGCCAGAAAGGGCTAATCTAATTAGAGATTTGCCCTTTCTGGGGTGTCTGGGGGCAGATGTTAGTAGCCAGGGGGGGCACAAAAAAATGTACCCTCCCTAGGCTATTATTATCTGCCCCCACTCGCTTGCTTTGTCTGTCTGGTGGAGAAAATACAGCGAGAGCCAAAGCATTTTTTTTCAACGAATTTACACCTTTAATTAACCCCTACATGTCTGAAATTTTGCACACATACACTTATGTAATTGTAAGTTAAAACCATATATCAAAATACATGAAATGACATGGTTAACTGTGTGTAAACAATGGATCATTTCATGTCGGCTTCTGTGATTTCACAAAAGCCGGCAATTGAGTTAGCGGCTATTACAGTATGTAGAAGTGTATGAACTATAAATATATATATGTATGTGTCACAATGACATGTATATATATATATATATATTATATATTATATTTATATGTATTTATGTGTATGTATCTAGTGTTTTGTGAGCTGTCAGTGTGATTTTACAGTGGCCGGGATGAATTGCCGGCTTTTCAAAGGAGACTGGTGCGTATAAATCAGACAGCACTCGCATGGTGCAAGTGCTGTGCGATGATTTCTCGCACCCATTGACTTGCATTGGCGATTATCATGCCAAAATCGCATCAAATCGCAGCATGCTGCGATTTTTTTCTCACATCAATTTCTGATGAGAAAAAAATCGCTAATGAGAACTCACCTATTGAATAACATTGGTCAGATTTGAATCCGATTTTTTTTCGGCTGAATATCATCCGTTTTCGGCGCCAGTGAGTATGAGCCCTAAAAATGAAAAAAAAAAAAAAGGATGCAAAATCTCTACCAAAACTGTGCTCATCCTGAGGGTCATTACCTTTGTTTCTTCTTTAGAACGTGAATCCCTGTTTTGTCTGTGTTTGGCTTCTGGTACTCATCTCCTGTTATGTCTAGAACATTTACTCCACTTAGAGTAGAGTGATCCAAATCTAAACCTATTGTATTCTGAAACAGAGGAGTTCACATCAGTATTTTCCACCTTTCATCTCTTATTTAACAAGTGGTTTCTCCACATTCAACACAAAGGCCCCAATTCAATATAGGTTGTCCTCTTTCAGTCAATGTGCTGCCCTAGCTGCGGTTTGTTAGAAAAAAAAACAATGCTGTACTTAACCCCTTTCCGTCATCGGGCGTAATAGTACGCTGATGTCGGACACCCTCCCTTTGATGTGGGCTCCGGCGCTGAGCCCACATCTTTTCAGGGAAGTCAGCTGTTTTGAACAGCTGACATGTGCTTCTAACATTCACAGGTGGAATCGCGATCCACCCGTGGCTGTTAACCCGTTAAATGCAGCTGTCAAACTCTGACAGCGACTTTTAAATCGCGCTTACGGCAAGCACGCTGGAAATCTCACCCGTCGGTGACTCCAGTCATGTGATCGCGGGTCACTGATGGGTTGGCATGACAACCAGAGGTCTCCTCCAGACCTCTATGGTTGTCATAGCCAGACTGCTATGAGCGCCGCCCGGTGGTTGGTGCTCATAGCAAGTGAGTAATTCTGCTATTCTGCTACATACAGGCGATCTGATCATCACTTGTATGTAGCAGAGCCAATTGGGTTATGGCAGCTTTAGTCTCCCATGGAGACTATTGAAGCATACCAAAAGTAAAAAGAAAAAATGTTTTTAATTTAAACAAATAAACAAATAAAAAATATATAAAAGTTCAAATACTTTTTTTTACATCTTACATCTATCATTCAGCCCCTTGTTTATATATATTCACCTGTTTGGCTGTTTAGTGTTTTATTTCTGTATATGTTCTGAGTACACCGAGTGCCATTGGCAACTAAAGCATTTGCGCATGCGCATTTATTTGAATTATATACAGCGCATTGTCTTTGACTGCCTTGATGCCTATATGCATAACAAATGTGTGGAGCAATGGTTCATGTATTTATTGTGTATGTCCACTTGTGTCCATTTATATATACTTTTTGTCCAATATGACTCAGTTTTAGACCGGGCGATCACTCAGTGATGATTTATTTTTGTTCTCTATTCCTGTAGAATATCAGCTCTGGTTGTATACAAGCGTCGCTATAGCAACCTGGTTTTTGGTAACATGCTGGTTTTGTACTCTGGTTCATTGTAACCATGGCAATAGGACATGTGCAATAATTGCAGGTGCACGTCATCTCCAAGTGATTCTGTACTGGTGCCACTTTTTGGATCGCATACTTTCGGCATGGCGGCCTGTTCGCGCTTCTGAATATCAGTGCATGCGCTTTTGAGTTGTGTACATGTCACCATGGTGATCGTGCTTTTGGTATGCACCGGCCTGGACCTGTTAGTATCGTCACCATGAGAATACGCCGTAGACTGCTGGTAACAAAAATCTTACATGCACATTGATTTGAACTGTATATTATGCATTGTCTTGGATGGTTACTGATGCCGCTTTGTGATTACATACAATGTTTGCATAATTATTAGGCAAGTTGTATTTGAGAGGATTCTTTTTATTATTGAACAACAACTATGTTCTCAATCAACCCAAAAGACTCATAAATATCAAAGCTTAATATTTTTGGAAGTTGGAGTGGTTTTTTTTTAGATTTGGCTATCTTAGGAGGATATATGTTTGTGCAGGTAACTACACTGTGTTCCAAATTATTATGCAAATAATATTTTCTCAGATTTTCCCAAATTACCTATATGAATTGCAGTCATTGTAATTTTCCAGTCAAACAACTATTAGAGTACAATTGAAAGGTTTTTGTACAAACTGCCTATGATAACAGTATATTTTTTAAAAAATAAAACACTCAAACTGCACTCAAAATGCATGTTCCAAATTATTATGCACAGCAGAGTTTTCAACCTTTTCATTTTAATAAAGAACAAAAAAATGGTCATTTTTGAAATTATAAGCATTAGCAGGTTATTACAAACTGAAATCAAACAGTTTTCAACTCAAAACTTTATTCTAGGTGATGTTACATTTGCACATAGGACCCCTTGTTCGAAAGGAACTTCTGAACTCTCTGGCCCATTGAATTTGTCAGGTTTTGGATGGTTTCTGCTTCAATTGTTTTGCATGAGGACAGAATACCCTCCCAGAGCTGTTGCTTAGATGTGAACTGCCTCCCGCCATCTTAGACACTCTTTTTGATGATGCTCCAGAGGTTCTCAATGGGGTTGAGGTCAGGGGAGCAAGGGGGCCACACCATAAGTTTGTCCCCTTTTATGCCCATAGCAGCCAGAGATGCAGATGTGTTATGTGCAGCATGAGATGGTGCATTATCATGCATGAAAATGATCTTGCTGCGGAATGCACGGTTCTTTTGAACCATGGCAGGAAGTGCTGTTTGAGAAACTCAACATACACTATGGAGTTCATCTTTTCCCCTTCAGGGATCCTAAAGGGGAAGACAATCTCTCTCCCCATGATTCCAGCCCAAAACATTACTCCACCTCCTCCTTGTTGGCGCCGTAGCCGTGTTTGCATGGGGTGTCCATCAACCAGCCATCCTCCACTCCATCCATCTGGACCATCGAGCGTTGCACGGCACTCATCGGTGAACAGAACAGTTTTAAAGTCAGTCTTCATGTATTGTTTGGCCCACTGGAGCCGTTTCTGCTTGTGTGCAGTGGATAGAGGAGGTCGACAGGATGGCTTACGCACAGCTGCAAATCTCTGAAGGACCCTGCATCTTGTTTTTCGGGGGACGTTGGAGGCACCAGCAGCTTCAAAAACTTATCTGCTGCTATGACAAGGCTTTTTTTGCCTCGGCTCTTTTAACCTGACGTAATTGCCTGTAGGAAAGAGTCCTCAATTTTCCCTTATCAGCACGCACACGTGTGTACTGTGAATCAGCTACATACTTCTTGATTGTGCGATGATCACGGTGAAGTGTCTTGGCAATGTTGATTGTAGTCATGCCTTGACCTAAACACTCCACAATTTGTTGCTTCTCAGCAGCCGACACATCCTTTTTCTTTCCCATTTTGGCAGAAAATGTAGGCTGCTTAATATTGTGGGACAGCCTTCTTAAGTAGTCTTGCCTTTCATTGGACACACCTGCCAAACTAATTAGCACAGGTGTCTGCAATTGCTTACAGTGATATAAAGAGCCCCGACACACATCACCATCAATGAGTTAAACTGACAAACAAAAAAAATCTTATCTTATCACTCATAAACAATTTTTGCATAATAATTTGGAACACAGTGTATTACTGTGCAGAATTATTAAGCAACTTAATAAAAACCAAATATATACCCATCTCAGTTGTTTATTTTCACCAGGTAAACCAACATAACAACACAAAATTCAGAAATAAACATCTCTGACATTCAAAAAAAAAAAAAAAAACAGTGACCAATATAGCCACCTTTCTTTATGATGACACTCAGAAGCCTTCCATCCATAGATTGTGTCAGTTGGTTGATTTGTTTACGATCAACATTGCGTGCAGCAGCCACCACAGCCTCCCAGACACTGCTCCGAGAGGTGGACTGTTTTCCCTCCCTGTAGATCTCACATTTTATGAGGGACCACAGGTTCTCTATGGGGTTCAGATCAGGTGAACAAGGGGGCCATGTCATTATTTTTTCTTCATTTAAACCTTTACTGGCCAGCCACGCTGTGGAGTATTTGGATGTATGTAATGGAGCATTGTCCTGCATGAAAATCATGTTTTTCTTGAACGATACCGACTTCTTCCTGTACCACTGCTTGAAGAAGGTGTCTTCCAGAAACTGGCAGTAGGTCTGGGAGTTGAGCTTCACTCCATCCTCAACCCGAAAAGGTCCCACAAGTTCATCTTTAATGATACCAGCCCATACCAGTACCCCACCTCCACCTTGCTGCCGTCTGAGTCGGAGTGGAGCTCTCTGCCCTTTACTGATCCAGCCTCAGGCCCATCCATCTGGCCCATCAAGAGTCACTCTCATTTCATCAGTCCATAAAACCTTACAAAAATCAGTCTTAACATATTTCTTGGCCCAGTCTTGACGTTTTATCTTATGTTTCTTGTTCAAAGGTGGTAGTTTTTCAGCCTTCCTTACCTTGGCCATGCCCCTGAGTATGGCACACCTTGCGCTTTTTGATACTCCAGTAACGTTGCAGCTCTGAAATATGGCAAAACTGGTGGCAAATGGCATCTTGGCAGCTTCATACTTGATTTTCCTCAATTTATGGGCAGTTAATTTGAGCATTTTTTTAACAACGCGCTTCTTGCGACCTGTGGGCTATTTGCCATGGAACGCTTGATTGTTCAGTGATCACGATTCAAAAGTTTGGCAAATTCAAGACTGCTGCATCCCTCTGCAAGACATCTCACAATTTTTGACTTTTCAGAGTCCGTCAAATCTCTCTTATGAACCATTTTTCCAAAGGAAAGGAAGTTGCCTAATTAATTAAGCACACCTTATATAGGGTGCTGATGTCATTAGACCACACCCCTCCTCATTACAGAGATGCAAATCACCTGATTTACATAATTGGCAGTTTGCTTTCAAGCCTATACAGCTTGGAGTAGGACAACATGTACAAAAAGGATGATGTGATCAAAATACTAATTTGCCTAATAATTCTACACAGTGTACTTCCGGCATGGCTGTCTCCACGCGCTCTTGGTAAGCAGCACAGATGTAATTAATTTGTTATTTCTATTAGAGTTATATAATTACAAAAAAAGCAGGAGCTCTAGTGTCGGCCAGAGCAGTTGATAGACAATATTCACCAAATCAAATGTAATATAAAGCAGACAGCATTGAGAATAGAAGGGCCTTATGTCTCTATAGTATAGCACTACAGCACTTTAATACAAGCTAGTCCCCTGATGAAACCGCTTGAAGGAAACGTGTCGGGACACCTCTTTAGGGAAAGTGCAGGGCGTATTATGTTATAGGGCTAGTTGTGGACTGCCCTTGTTAGAGTAGGAGCTTGGGGGTCAGTCTATTGATAGCCCCTTAGGGAGTGACAGGGAATTGTCCTCCCGTTTGATGCATCAGAGATCCAGGCAATACATGTGGTTTCTGGAAAAGGCTCCTGCTCTCTTCTCATATGATATGGTGAGATCGTTCCTTTTTTTTCTCTCTCATCAATATAAGAATTATCGTGTGATATATATGTGTTCCCAGTGTGACCTTATATGAATTGTGGAGGTTGGCTTATTATATATCCTCTCCAAATGGTTGTGCTTGGGTACGGTAATTACCACCAGATTATTATGAGTGGTTTTATCCATCCTAAATGAAGATGCTGTTTTCAGTTCTCAGAACTATAGGAGAGCTTAACCCCTTCACCCCCAAGGGTGGTTTGCACGTTAATGACCGGGCCAATTTTTACAATTCTGACCACTGTCTCTTTATGAGGTTATAACTCTGGAACGCTTCAACGGATCTTCACGATTCTGAGATTGTTTTCTCGTGACATATTGTACTTCACGTTAGAAGTAAAAATTCTTCGCTATAACTTGCGTTTATTTTTGAAAAAAACGCAAATATGGCGAAAATTTTTAAAATTTTGCAATTTTCAAACTTTGAATTTTTATTCCCTTAAAGCAGAGAAATATATCACACAAAATAGTTAAGAAATAACATTTCCCACATGTCTACTTTACATCAGCACAATTTTGGAAGCAAAATTTTTTTTTGTTAGGTAGTTATAAGGGTTAAAAGTTGACCAGCGATTTCTCATTTTTACAACAAAATTTACAAAGCCATTTTTTTTAGGGACCACCTCACATTTGAAGTCACTTTGAGGGTCTATATGGCAGAAAATACCCAAAAGTGACACCATTCTAAAAACTGCACCCCTCAAGGTACTCAAAACCACATTCAAGAAGTTTATTAACCCTTCAGGTGCTTCACAGGAACTAAAGCAACGTGGAAGGAAAAAATGAATATTTAACTTTTTAGCCACAAAAATGATCTTTTACAAACTTTTTTTTATTTTCACAAGGGTAAAAGGAGAAAATGGACAGATAAGGTTGGTATGCAATTTCTCCTGAGTACGCCAATACCCAATATGTGGGGGAAAACCAGTTTGGGCACACGGCAGAGCTCATAAGGAAGGAGCGCCGTTTGACTATTTCAAACTAAAATTGGCTGTAATTTAGATTGGATGCCATGTCGCGTTTGGAGAACCTCTGATGCGCCTAAACGTGGAAACCCCCACAAGTGACACCATTTTGGAAACTAGACCCCCTAAGGTACTTATCTAGATCTGTTGTAAGCACTTTGAACCCCCAAGTGTTTCACAAAAGTTTATAATGCCTGGGTGTGAAAAAAAAACAAAACAGTTTTCCACAAAAATGATTTTTTAGTCCCAAATTTTTGAATTTTCCCAAGGAAATTGGACCCCAAAAGTTGTTGTCCAATTTGTCCTGAGTAAGCTGATACCCCATATGTGGGGGGGGAAACTGTTTGGGCGCACGGCAGGGCTTGGAAAGGAAGTAGTAACGTTTTGGAATGCAGACGTTGATGGGGGTCATGTTCCGTTTGCAGTACCCCAGATGAGCCTAAACAGTGGAAACCCCCCACAAGTGACCCCATTTTGGAAACTAGACCCCCTAAGGTACTTATCTAGATCTTTGGTGAGCACTTTCAACCCCCAAGTGCTTCACACAAGTTTATAATGCCCGGGCATGAAAATAAAAAATCCTATTTTTTTCCCACAAAAATTATCTTTTAGTCACTAATTTTTTATTTTCCCAAGGGTAACAGGAGAAATTGGACCACATAAGTTGTTGTACAATTTGTCCTGAGTACGCTGATACCCCATATGTGGGGGGGAACCACTGTTTGGGCGCACGGCAGAGCTCGGAATGGAAGGAGCCAAATTTGACTTTTTCCAACCAAAATTGACTGGAATTGAGATTGGATGCCATGTTGCATTTGGAGAGCCCCTGTGTCATGTGTGCATTGCCACGAAGATCGTCGCGGTTGCACATTTTGACTTCTCACAGCTGAGCTGCTGTTTCTTTGTGTTTGGCAGCTAGGAGTTAATTCTGTCTGTGCTCGGTGCTGGGACTGGGTGCAGTTTCTCCCGGCTGCAATTGATTATTTGTTGATTGGTTTCCTTTAAATTTCTGGTTGTCTGCTTGGGGAGTTGCCAGTGAAA
>JARQOD010000003.1:114361354-114451061 GCA_033576555.1 Oophaga sylvatica | reverse complement strand
CAGCGGTGCTGTAATGAAGTAAACACCACGTCAATAGTTGTTGCGGACCTCCAGAGCAGCCTGCGCTGGATCTATCTATCTATTATATTTAATCAATCAATCCTTGCCTAAATATTATATATATACTAGCTGTAGTACCCGGCTTCGCCCGGGTTAATTAATAACTGCTGTTAGCTGTAACAAAATAGACTATGTTAACAAAAATTTATTCTGCACATAAAAATCACACACCAAAATGTGCGGGGGTTAAAATTTCCATTCAACACATAGCCTATGATGCTCCTGGGGTTGAGATGTGCGGGCATGCAAAATTTCATGCCCGTAAGTACAACGGTGCAGATTCCTATCCCGGGCCAAAATTATTTGCCGATTTGGAATGCGCGGGGTTAAAATTTTGACTCAAAACCTAGTCTATGACGCTCCCGGGGTCGAGACGTGCGGGTGTGCAAAATTTCATGCCCGTAAATGCAGATTCCTATGCCGGACATACACACAAGCATTCAGCTTTCTCCCCATTATGTAGATAGGGCCAAAATTGTTTGGCGATTTGGAACGTGCGGGGGTTAAAATTTCCATTCAACACATAGCCTATGATACTCCTGGGGTTGAGATGTGCGGGCATGCAAAATTTCATGGGCAGCATGGTGGCTCAGTGGATAGCACTGCAGCCTTGCAGCGCTGGAGTCCTGGGTTCGAGTCCCACCAAGGACAACATCTGCAAGGAGTTTGTATGTTCTCCCCGTGTTTGCGTGGGTTTCCTCCGGGTACTCCGGTTTCCTCCCACACTACAAAAAACATACTGATAGGGAATCAAGATTGTGAGCCCATCGGGGACAGCGACGATAATGTGTGCAAACTGTAAAGCGCTGCGGAATATGTTAGCGCTATATAAAAATAAAGATTATTATTATTATTATTATTATTTCATGCCCGTAAGTACAACGGTGCAGATTCCTATCCCGGGCCAAAATTATTTGCCGATTTGGAATGCGCGGGGTTAAAATTTCGACTCAAAACCTAGCCTATGACGCTCCCGGGGTCGAGACGTGCGGGTGTGCAAAATTTCATGCCCGTAAATGCAGATTCCTATGCCGGACATACACACAAGCATTCAGCTTTCTCCCCATTATGTAGATAGGGCCAAAATTGTTTGGCGATTTGGAACGCGCGGGGTTAAAATTTCAATTCAAAACATAGCCTAGGACGCTTTCGGGGTCGAGACGTGCGGGCGTGCAAAATTTCATGCCCGTAAGTGCGACGGTGCGGATTCCAATCCCGGACAAACATACCCACATACATACACACATACATACATTCTGCTTTATATATTAGATTTTACGTTACTTACAGGGACACATTTTGGAAATTATATGCTTGGGTCTGGATAATGCGTGGTTGACAAGGTTTTAAACTAGTAAAGGGAGATGGTGCCAGTCAGGCATCTTCTGGAAAGAAACTATAGATAGACCTCATATCATTTTTGTTACATGCATGAATGCTCCTGGGTGGAGTCAGAGTTTGTGGGTCTGTGTAGCCCTGGTGTTAGGCACACGCAGTACCCTGGAGAGTGTGTGGCGAGACAGCAGTTTAATGCTAAATATCCATTCACTCAACATATACTAGACACACCCTTAGGGTAGTGGAGTTTACTCTTGAGGGAGTGGTCAAGGTATGTGTTAGAGTGATTAGTAGTCTGTGTCTAGACTTCAGAGAGAGAAGACGTCTGGAGGGAGGAAGGAGTCCAGCCTTCTCTATCATCAGTTCAGATCGTGGAGGCTGGTACAGGTGTTTGAATTCACCTTAGCCTAGTCAGAGCTGTACCTCATCAGCATACACTGGAAGGAAAGAAGAAGTTTAGTGCAGAAAGTCTTCAGCATCCTGTCTAAAGGACGGTATAAGGTTCAGAGACGTGCTCCTGCCTATTGATAACTGAGCATCTGTAACTAACTTTGAAGTGAAGGAAAAGAAAGAAGTGACTACTCGACCCTTGGCTAGTTTGAGTGTTTATGTTACCAGCGTGGACAAGGCGAAAGGCACAGTGGTTTATTGGAATAGTGCTTATGGATTGAAGAAGTCCTGCACATTGCTCCCGGTCACTGGGGACCGAAGGATCACTACTGTTTCAAGCAGAGTGATAAGAAAACCAGGAATTTACCGGACCTTAGGTCGCGGCAAACAAGCCCCTTATAGTCAGTACGTAATTGGGGTCAGGGGAAGTGAAGACTTTGAGTCAGTGCACGACAAGATAAGAATTCAGCTTCTTCGCAGGAAGGCTCCTAACACAAAGCTGACTGGGTGGTACAGCTATAGATTAGCTGGAGATTTTGAGGGAACTACGCTTCAGGCTGGTTGTACTCGTTGTATTGGAAGTAAAGGAGGCCCCTAACTTGTCCAGCTGCTGTCTCAAGATACACTCTCCTTGGATCAGCCTCCCTGGGACCTGCCTGAACATCTTACAAGTAAAGGTATGGAAAGACGCTGACCGTGTGAGACTGTGTTCTTTATCTGCACCCGACTTCACAAATCCCATAGACTTTGAGGGACCAGTCCCACCTGTAGGGGACCCGACATCTAGCTGCATCACCATCCCCTCAGAGATCTACAGCAGCGCTGGTACATATTACCAGAATACTACAGGTGGCGTCACGAACTGTATATATATATCCCCTGTAAATATTCCCCCAACAATACGCCAGACCGCCCGGGCCACAGACCGAGCCACAGCTACCTGTGACAATCCCATAGACTTCTACGGGCTCGGCTCTGAGTACCCCATTGCCCTGGTAACCCACAATTGTGGTGGCGGGTCGACACAGGTCTTCCTGTGAGGAGCAGACTGAGAAGTGGGGTGGACGATGTTCTGCCCGGCAGACATGTTGTGATGGCATGGAGATGAGGATATAGAATATATACCCTGACTTCCTTCTCCTCTGCCACCACATAGCCTGGAGGAGCTGAGGAAGCAGGTAGGAGAGCGGCCATAGCTCCCATATATGAGGAACCAAGGTCTCAACTGCAGACAGTGGTTGACAAGTATTGTACAGTACATCAAAAAACAGGAGAAAAAGACTGGAGTTTTATAAACAAATTATCAAAAGGTTTTATTAAACAAATATTGCTGACAAAAACATAGCATAAAAACGTATAACTAGATGTGTGTTTAAAAAAGACACCAAAAAGTTGTGGACACCCACATCACCTTAACATGGTATACACATTGTAATGTTAATAGATCACAAATAGGTGAGAGCATATAAAGTACCAAAGTATTGTTAAAGTCATATATCCTGAATAACAGGTCTCTGCCATAATAAAAGACCGCAGTACTGTGCCCACGATCTCATATCCCATATGGTTAGTGAGGCTATGTATGGACACATTGGCCTGAGATCGTGGGCACAGTACTGCGGTCTTTTATTATGGCAGAGACCTGTTATTCAGGATATATGACTTTAACAATACTTTTAAGGAAACTCTGCAATGACTAAATAACGTCACCAGAGTCTTATCTGAGAGCCACCGAGTAGTACCTATGCTTGCTGGATAACAATTGAACTTTCATAGAAGAAAAATTAAAAGTGTTTTTTTGTTTCAGTGTCTGTTATTGTCTGCAGTGCTCACGTCACTTTGACAGCCCTGCAGCCAATAACTTTTCCCGATATGATGGCACAAGCTCAATGATTGGCTGCAGCGCTGTTGACGTGATGTGAGGACTGCAGTCAATAACAGACATCGGGAGCAGCAGCAGAGACTTATTGCTGGACCAGGCTAGGGTAAGTAAAGATCAGTTTGTTTGTCTTTTTAAGCAAACTGCAGCCTAGGGACAAGGGTTTTCTGAAACTGTAAAACCCTTTAAGCTTAAGATGCTTGTGTATTCCTACATGTAAATGTCTTATCGGGAGTGCAGCACCACATTATACCATCCTATCAGGAAGCAGAGGCTAATTAAGTGCACCCTGGTGTCACAAACATTCCCTTTTGTCACTGTCATTGTGACAAATTCACTATTTTGTCTTGACTATGCCAAAAAGGCATCAAATTTTGCCACATTTTGATGCAAGTTTTCTTGTTTTAGATATTTACTAGCTGTAGTACCCGGCTTCGCCTGGGTTAATTAATAACTGCTGTTAGCTGTAACAAAATAGACTATGTTAACAAAAATTTATTCTGCACATAAAAATCACACACCAAAACGTGCGGGGGTTAAAATTTCCATTCAACACATAGCCTATGATGCTCCTGGGGTTGAGATGTGCGGGCATGCAAAATTTCATGCACGTAAGTACAACGGTGCAGATTCCTATCCCGGGCCAAAATTATTTGCCGATTTGGAATGCGCGGGGTTAAAATTTCGACTCAAAACCTAGCCTATGACGCTCCCGGGGTCGAGACGTGCGGGTGTGCAAAATTTCATGCCCGTAAATGCAGATTCCTATGCCGGACATACACACAAGCATTCAGCTTTCTCCCCATTATGTAGATAGGGCCAAAATTGTTTGGCGATTTGGAACGTGCGGGGGTTAAAATTTCCATTCAACACATAGCCTATGATGCTCCTGGGGTTGAGATGTGCGGGCATGCAAAATTTCATGCCCGTAAGTACAACGGTGCAGATTCCTATCCCCGGCCAAAATTATTTGCCGATTTGGAATGCGCGGGGTTAAAATTTCGACTCAAAACCTAGCCTATGACGCTCCCGGGGTCGAGACGTGCGGGTGTGCAAAATTTCATGCCCGTAAATGCAGATTCCTATGCCGGACATACACACAAGCATTCAGCTTTCTCCCCATTATGTAGATAGGGCCAAAATTGTTTGGCGATTTGGAACGCGCGGGGTTAAAATTTCGATTCAAAACATAGCCTAGGACGCTTTCGGGTCGAGACGTGCGGGCGTGCAAAATTTCATGCCCGTAAGTGCGACGGTGCGGATTCCAATCCCGGACAAACATACCCACATACATACATACACACATACATACATTCTGCTTTATATATTAGATTGTGTGTTTAAAACACCGTTTGTGATATACTCAATACAGATATGGCTAAAAAAAAAGATAAGGGGCCTGGCTTTGCGGGAAAGGGGCATGGCTTATAATGTATCAACAGGCGCCACATTATGCCAAAAGTTAGGCACGGAAAACTGACGTAAATGTAGCGTTTTCTCATATGACTTGATATTAGTGGAGACCACTGGAAAGAGAATAGAGAATTTGCCCTACAGTTGCCCACTGTGCCCACATTTAGGGTATGTACTTGCAGCCCCCTGAAGGCCAACCACTGCTATCTCTATACTGGTTTATCTGATGACAGTGAAAAGGTTATTTTATATCGGTTTACAATAAAACAAACTGATTTTTCTTTTAGACCTTGACCCTATAGACTGTCTAGAAGAAGATGATGATGCCACAATGGATTCTCCTGGAGATCCACCAACCCCTCTGATCCAGTCACCTCTTGCTGAAGACACACTTCCAGAAACGTCTGCAGCAGCCGCAGTGAATGTCAGCTCTTTGGACGAGGACCTGCAGACGAACACAGGAGAGGATCCTGAAGGTACCACGATTTACAGACAGCTAGAAGTCATTCAGGCTTTCCCTTTGTCCTGTTATTTAGCTGTTTCTCAACAAAAAAATCCTTTATAATATGTCCATATAAAAGTTTTTGGAGACAGAAACAAATATGACTAGTATTTCAAGATGAATTTGTGGCGCCCCTGAGGGTCCAGTCGCCACAAAGGTACTGCATCTCAGCCAGAAATGTGGTATTTCAACTCTCAGGTAAGGTGGAGACATTACACCTGGCTCTGGCAACACTGCATCCATCACACACACTAGTTGAGTTAATTTAGCAAGCCTCAGCTAGCAAAGGGTGTAGATGGTGGTTGGAGCTTGTGGGTCAGAACAGGAGTTAGAGGGAAGTGAAAGAGAGTTCCCCCTTGGGGGAGGAAGAGAGCAGATTCTCCCATAGGGGAGAGGAGAAGGAGATAGGATCGTGGAGCAGGCTCCAGTCCTAAGGAGCTGCTCATAGAAGGAAAGAAGAGAGGTTCCCTAGCAGGGACAAGGGATTCTTAGAGAGAGACACAGCTGAGCTGAAAGCTACAGGTGGCTCATTCCAGGACTGGCGGACGCCGGCTGGGAGAATCCAGGTCGCAGAAGGGACTCGGCCCTAGACTAATGGAAGAACTTTATGATTCAGCTAGCGAACCGACTGCTGTGATAACTTTAGGGATCACAATCACAGTCACATCCGCAAGTATCTTCTCCGGGAAGAAAGGCTATATAGGATGAAGGGAATGCAGAAATAAGACGTTGTCCAACAGGATCTGCTGCTTCTAGACTGGGACACTTCTTAGCAAAGGTGCTGGAAGGAAGGAGTGGGAAATCAGCACAGGGAGACGGCCAAAAAAGGCATATACTAACAGGGAGCTTTGGACTAGTGTTCTTCATCCACCTGGGAGTTGTCTGGACTCCTCACCTGAAGGACGTGGCACCAAGCGGGCATCTGTACTGCTAGCACTTGAACTGTGAGTAAAGCTTTGGAAACTGCAACTCGCTGATTGTTTCTCAGTTTCTTCCTGCATCACCTACTACACCCAGCTACATTTCTCAGCACCATTACCACCTTTTACTACATCTACCTGCCCTGGGATCTCATAGCCACAACTGTGGGAGGCTGTACCAACTCTGCTGCATCTCACCACCTATCCCACAGGATCTGCACCGCAGCGCTGGTCACCATCTTTTCTATTTCAGCCCGGGAGTGCTGAGTTTAACTAGGGGGGGATGTGTGGCCCAGCTGCGCTTGGTACACATGTCTCCTGGAGAATGCACAGGAAAGGTAATTGTAAAGCCTGATATTCATTCACAACACACATTTCCCAACACTGCCACCAGAGGGCAACTTAGATTATTTAGGTTCGTGTGACGTAGCAGTCAGTGTTCAGTCAGTGTTCAGTCAAGCCTAGGGAGGCTCAGGAGTGAGTTATCCCATCCATCTTGAGTGAGATTCGTCGTTCTAGTCTTGGAGGGAGAGGAGATAAGACTGAGATCTGAAGGAGCTCCTGTAGCTCACCTCATACAGAAGTGGAGGCTAGTACGAGTGGACAAGTGAAGCACTCTAGCCTAGTCAGAGCTGCAACTGAAGCAAATGAAACAGTTACCTCAGGATAAGCTGTCTGTGTTCTCTAGAAAGTGGAAAGTGACTCTCGGAGCTACAGCGTGTATACAGTCTGACGAATCGTCCTGTGAGCTGCTCTGGACAGAGTCTGGAAGGAAAGAAGGAAGGGAACCACTGCAGTTATAACAACGAGGCAACTGAGAACAGGTCAGTGAGCACTGGAAGGAAAGCGTACGACTACACCCACTGCTACCCGTGCTTATGTTAAGGGCAAGAGCAGGGCGACAGGCGAGTGGAGAAAGAAGGACAAGTGACCTAGGTGACAGAGCACCTTCACTTAGTTATCCGGACACCGGGGTCCGAAGCGTTGCTAGAACTTCACGTCTAGTAATAAGATACACCGGAGGCCTTGCTGGACTTCAAGTCACAGAAGGTAGCCCCAAGTGCTGATACGTAACGAGTCAGGGAGAACAGGAGTCTGGCCTGATCAGCCACGTAGGCTTAGTTCTATCCAACAGAAGACTTCCACCACAATGTTGGCCGGGCGTAGCTGCTACAGAAGGAGTTAAACTTGACTTTATGCAAGTTAGGACTCACATACACATTAAGGAGAAAGGAGGCCTTAAACCTGCTCAGCAATTCCCTGAATGTGCATTCTCCAACCTGTCCAGCTTCCCGGGACATACCTGCAACATCTACAAGTAAAGGTATGGAAAGAGACTGCATTGTGTGTGACTGACTTCTTATCCGCACCCTGCATCACCATAGACTTTGAGGGACCAGTCCCACCTGTGGGGGACTTAACATCTAGCTGCCATAACATCCCCTCAGAAATCTACCCTGCAGCGCTGGTCAATCAGACCAGAAACCACAGGTGGCGTCACGAACAACTATTACTACAATCCCCTGTAAATATCCCCAATTGCATGACCGCCCAGGGCTACGGACCGAGCTCTGCTGCCAGTGACATTCCCCATAGACTTCCATGGGCTCGGTGCCGAGTATCCCATAACCCTGGTACCACCATGTTGTGCGACTCATATCCTACTGCCCTGGCGGGCGATCCAAATTCACATCAGAAAATGCTGTTTTTTGGTTTTTTTTTTTAGATTTGTATTTTGGTTTTGAGGTTTTTAAAGTCTTTTTTTTTCCACATAGTGACTTTCAACCTTTAGACTTGACAGTGTCAAGTTTGGAGCAGACAATTTGGTGGTTTATCTGGATCTCATCCTTTCCATGAGCGCAGCCCGTACATCGTGATAATCTCCGCTTTGCCAAGTTTGGAACAGAGACTCTATGTGAATCTAGCCTAGGGGTAAATGCACACATAATTTTAGTGAAATTTTGAAGCGGATCTGCCACAAAATCCGTTTCATTTTGCTGGTCAAACAGCAAGTTTTTTGAGAGGTTTTCAAAACCTCACCATGAAAAAAGTCACTTCTTTGAGGTTAATTTCTTGCGAAATTTGCTCAAAATTTTACATTGTTAAGTCGAACAGTTGCAAAAATCAAACTTGTGGAAAAAAAACGCAATTCAAATACCGAATAAGAAAAGAAACGCCTCTGAAAAAAGAGCAACGTTCCTAAAGTGGAATCCTACTTAAAGAAACATTAGTAATTTCCACCTTTAAAACCTCAGTTTAGACCAACCCTTAACAGGGTTGTCTGTGATTGAGTATTTGTCTTGTTCGGATGCAGCAGCTCAACTGCGATTGGAGTGAATGTGATTTTCGCTGCAATGCCTGAGAATGGCAACTACACAGCTGTGCGGTGGGGGTGGGAGGGTGCGCCATGTATCCAACCCCCATTTCTGACCCCCACAATATTGATTACTTTAAAGATAGACCCAAAATATACAGTATTAGTCCCAGACAAGCCCTTAAGGTCTAAATAGGCATCTTTTGCATTTGCCATCCAGCTTTCCCTAGCAAATAGCTGAAAATATTTTGTGATTATTTAATAAGAATACAACTGACTGCTTAATTTTTTTTCAAGGGATTTTCTGACCCCTTGTGTGAGCCAGAGCATCTAGAAAAATAATATCTTGTTCTGGAGTCCATATATATCAGTATTATGCTTCACTTCGCGTGTGGGGGTGCTGCGAGGAAGGTGAACACTTGATTTTTGCTTTCCTCACAAATTACTGCTAACTGGAGGGGTTCCAGCAGTGATATCCCATCTGCTTATCTCTGGCGGACCCTCCACCCCAGGGGCAGACATATCATTGGTGCAACTTGTGCGGTCTCACAGGGGCCCAAGAGGTAGGGGCTCATTTCTACCTCTAAAGCCGGTGCAATTTTGCATTATTAGGAGCTTTTGGGCTGCAAAGGGCCCATATATTGTTTTTGCACAAGGGCACTTCTCTGTCTGTGTCTGCCAGTGCTCCACCCCTTACCAGAATTATTAGAAAGAGGGTTAATAAGGGCTAGGTAGAATTTTTGGATGCTTCATATATTCTTATCATGGTCCTTGTATCTGCAGGTAAAGTTCAACTGACCTTGGAGGAAGATCTTAAAGAGTCGGTGGAGAAAACTTTACAAGCCTTACTGCTCACCGAATCTCTAGACTCCCCTCCACCGGAGAGAAGTATGACTCTCATCAGCAGTCCTCCACTACTTCCAATGCCACAGCCAAAGTCGTCTTCGTGGGTGAACCAGTGTTTGGCAGGTATGTGACTTCAATCGTATAAACCACTGCTAACCACAGACATATCATTAAAGGGATATTCCTCCGGTGGGCACCAGAAATCCCAGGGGCTCGGTATACTCTGCTATGCTTTGATTTCTAATTATGCAGGCTACAGGTGCGACACTGTATATGTGGTGCTCCTGAGGGTCCAGTCACCACAGAGGTACTGCACCTCAGCCAGAGGTGTGGTGCTTAGCTCTCGGGTAAGGATGGGGCACTACCCGGTGCTCGCATATGTGCATTCAACATTACACACACCACCCCAAGGGAAGGGGGAGGAGCTTGGGTTCAGGTGGGAAGGAGTGTGACAGAGGGAAGGACAGTTGGAAGCAGAGGAGAGGAGTAGTGAGAGAAGTTGAGAGGAGCAGTGGTGTAGGAAGGAGCTCCAGAGAGTAAGAAGGATTCCTAGGGGCCAGGGAAGTGAGGAATCCACCCGTGGCGCCCGTATCCAGGCTGACCGGAGTCGGACAGATGGGCCAGGTCGCAGTGGGGGACCGGCCCCAGACTAGTGGAGAGACTGTAGGACTCAGCTAGCATACTGGAGGCTGTTGTGACTGTATGTGCAACGGCCAAATCCACGCACATTCGTCGAAAAGGTAGCCATATAGGATCAAGGGAACCAGGAGGACATTACCCTATAGGATCTGAGGCTGCTGGCTTGGGACACTGTGTGTGAGGCGCAGGGCAGGAAAGGCGTTAGCCAGCGCATGGAGAGACGACTGGAGAAGGAACACAAAGTGTACCCCAAACTACCCGAGAGCTGGCTGGACCACCCACCCGGAGGACACAGCACCCGGCTGGTGGCTGTAACCTAAAGACTGTGAGTAAAGTGTGAAGACTGCACCCTGCTGTGTCCTCTGATTAATTTACTGCGTCACCTACCCTGCACTACAACCGTTACCCACCATCTCATTTAACCTTATAACTGCCCTGGGGCCTAGCTTTACCCGTGGAGAGCTGTAACATCTCTGCTGCGTCACCAACCACCCCAGTGGACCTGAATTGCAGCATCGGCCATCTGTAGCCAAATACCACAGGTGGCGTCACGAACTTATAAACTTATTTTTCTTATCTCCCCAACATTTTTATTGCACGCCCAGGGCTGCGGACCGGGTCACGGCCCCGTGACTTCACCAAATAACTATCCGACCCGGACCAAGTACCCCACAGCTTTGGGGGTGTTGCATATACTATACTGATCCTCAGTTACATCCTGCATATAAGAGAATTATAGCCTGCATTATAAGAGCTTATCGAATCTATTCTCGTTGAATAATTCTAATCTCAGTTTTCATTATTAAATATTATGTTTATTTCTGGAAAACCTGGATGACAATAGCTTGGGAACCATTACTGGCGCTAAGACCCCAGTTCTAAGTTCCTATATGGCAGGACTATGCGGTGATACAGGAGCAGTGGATGTAACACTACAAAAAGTTTTGCAATTTGTGACTCTGCAGTCACCCCATTTTCCCAGAAAAAGATAAACCTAGTAACTCCAGCTGGAATGGTGCTACTAATCTAAGTTTTCTGCCCCTAGTACTATACCTACCAGCTGCCGTCTTCATCTATTATCAGCACCTCTCTAGTCGTCTTCTTCAGCTTGTGACCTGCCGGATCGCTTCAGTGTTTGCTGGATGAGCCCAAAGTCACAATTCAATGTAAATCTATGAGAGCCAGCCAGGTACGGACTGTGGCTGAAATTCAGCCCTGGCATTTGAAATCACACAGGCCCATGCTGTTCCCGGTCCCCAAGCACCAGAGGGGATATATTACTAATATTACCCTGGATGGAGGAAAGCAAGATTTACTACAAGACCAATATTTCTAATGATACCTGTGGCCTGCTGGGGTAAGTGACGGAGTCAGGGACTTTGTGCTCAGTCACAACTCTTAACAGTATGGAGGTCTTGAGAACACCAATTCTGTTAACAATGTAGCAGACAAGGCGGCCCACGATCAGACAGGCCCTTCTGGCATTTGCCAGAATTGCCAGATGGCCAGTCCGGCCCTGGAGCCAGCATTAGGCCAGAACTATGCTTTCATAGACTTACACTGAGAACTTGTGATCGTTACTGCTGACTTCCCATCAGTCAGAGGTTGCAGTCACAGGATTATGCTGCGGGACCAGAGTGGCGCTGGGAAGAGCTGAAGATGGTGGCTGGTAAGTATAATACTAGGAGCAGGGAACTTAGATAGGTGGCACCACTCCAGGTTTTTTTTTTTATTGCAGTGCTGGAGTGGTGTCACTAATGAAAGTTCCTTGCCCCTATTACTATACTGACCAGCTGACGTGACGTCTTCATTTGTTATCGGCGCCGCTCCGGTTGTCTTCTGCAGGTTGTGATCTGCTGGATCGCTCCAGTGTTTGCTGGATGAGCTCGAAGTCATAACTCCATGGAAGTTTATGAGATCCAGAAAGAGGCTCTCATATGCTTACACTGAGAACTCATGATCATTACCTCTGACTTCCCATCAGTCAGAGGTTGTAGACACATAATGGCGAAGCGGGAACCGGAGTGGCGCAGAGAAGACCTGAAGATGGTGGCTGGTAAGTATAATACTAGGGGCAGGAAACTTAGCTAAGTGGCACCACTCCAGCACTGAAATAATGCTTTAACACTTTGGGTAAAGAGTACTCATGGATAGAGATGAGTAAATCGATCAATAACTCACATTTTTAAAAATCTTCTCAAAAGAGATTAATGTCACCCCATGCAACGTGTTCATGTGAGGCCAATCACTGACCACAACCCTGTAAGAAGGGAACACCATTATTGATGACAGAGGAACTGCGGAGCTTGAGAATAGATGAATATAATATACTAGATGGTGGCCCGATTCTAACGCATCGGGTATTCTAGTACAGTGGTCCCCAAACTTTTTTGCAACAGGGACCGGCTTCAAGCAAGACCATTCTTCCATGGCCAGGCAGGGCGGGGATGGAGGTGGGGCAGGGGCGGGGCTTTGGTCATATGGGGCGGGGCTATGGACAGAGTTGTAGTATGTATAGCAAGATGGTCCCACACATATAATCCCCCCATGTATAGTATGATGACCCCACAAAGTACTGATTGATTATATAATATATATATATACACTGTATATACTCCAGTATAAGCAACCCGAGTATAAGCCGAGGCATCTAATTTTGCCACGGAAACTGGGTAAGCTTATTTACTGGAGTATAAGCGGGGTATGCATTGTCCCCTCATTCCTATCGCGGTATGTGTGGTTCCCCCCGTCCTGCCCAGCTCTGTGTGGCTCCCCCTGCTGTATGCATGGCTCCCCTGTCTCATCCTGTATACATGCTCCGCTCCCCCCTCCCATCCTTGTATGCATGGCTCCCATGTTCCATCCTTATGGTTTCCGCTCCCACCCTTGTATGTATGGCTCCCCTGTCCATCTGTAGATGGCTCAGCTCCCACCCTTCCATCCTTGTATACATGGCTCCCCTGTCCATCCTTGTATTCGTGGCTCCGCTCCCACCCTCCCATCCTTGTATACATGACTCCGCTCCCACCCTCCCATCCTTGTATACATGGCTCCCCTGTCCCATCCTGTATACATGGCTCCCCTGTCCCATCCTGTATACATGGCTCCGCTCCCACCCTCCCATCCTGTATACATGGCTCCGCTCCCACCCTCCCATCCTTGTGTACATGGCTCCGCTCCCACCCTCCCATCCTTGTATGCATTGCTCCGCTCCCCCCTCCCATCCTTGTATGCATGGCTCCGCTCCCACCCTCCCATCCTGCATAAATGGCTCCGCTCCCACCCTCCCATCCTTGTATACATGGCTCTGCTCCCACCCTCCCATCCTTGTATGCATGGCTCCGCTCCCCCCTCCCATCCTTGTATGCATGGCTCCGCTCCCACCCTCCCATCCTGTATACATGGCTCCGCTCCCACCCTCCCATCCTTATATGCATGGCTCCGCTCCCCCATCCCATCCTTGTATGCATGGCTCCGCTCCCCCCTCCCATCCTTGTATGCATGGCTCCGCTCCCACCCTCCCATCCTTGTATGCATGGCTCCGCTCCCACCCTCCCATCCTTGTATTCATGGCTCCGCTCCCACCCTCCCCTCCTTGTATGCATGGCTCCGCTTCCACCTTCCCCTCCTTGTATGCATGGCTCCGCTCCCCCCTCCCATCCTTGTGTGCATGGCTCCGCTCCCCCTTCCCCTCCTTGTATGCATGGCTCCGCTCCCCCTCCCCTCCTTGTATTCATGGCTTCGCTCCCACCCTCCCCTCCTTGTATGCATGGCTCCGCTCCCACCCTCCCATCCTGTATGCATGGCTCCGCTCCCACCCTCCGATCCTGTATGCATGGCTCCGCTCCCACCCTTCCATCCTGTATGCATGGCTGGGCTCCCCCCTTCCTCCCCCGTCCTCCCCCAATCATACTTACCCTGACACCGTCGCTGCACGTCCCTGCATCTCTTTCCCGGCGCGTCTGCTTCTTCCTGTGTGGTGTGGTCATGTGGTACTGCTCATTAAGGTCCTGAATATGGACGCCACGCCTATGGGAGTGGAGTCGCGTCCATATTCATGACCTTAATGAGCTGTACTACGTGACCGCTCAGCACAGGATGAAGCTGCCGTGCCGGGACTGGGATGCAGGGATGGAAGGTGAGTATTGCAGGGACGGAAGGTGAGTATTGCTGCAGGAGATGACCCGCAGCTACCGACGATTGCGGTGGCGTGCGTGGTTCAAATCCTGCGCTGGTCTGCGCCTGTCGCTGATTGGTCGCATCCGGCCGGGCGCGACCAATCAGTGACGCGGGATTTCCGTTACAGACAGACAGAATTAGACGAATATATAGATAGATGCTTTAGGTTTATTATGGTTTAGGTTCTGGAGAGACATCAGAGTGTAATGAACCTCTTTTCACGGCAATCAGTAAAGATGTATATCTTCGTACCGTGTTAGCCAGTAGATAGAAAAATATTTAGAGTTGAGAGTCCTCAGTGGTTGATACCTTTTAATGGCTAACTGAAAAGATGGTAACAAATTGCAAGCTTTCGAGACTACGCAGGTCTCTTCATCAGGCAAAGACTAAAACAAAAACTGAAGAATCACCTATTTATACACAAGAGGACACAGGAATAATGCAATAGAATAGCTATTGCATTATTCCTGTGTCCTCTTGTGTATAAATAGGTGATTCTTCAGTTTTTGTTTTAGTCTTTGCCTGATGAAGAGACCTGCGTAGTCTCGAAAGCTTGCAATTTGTTACCATCTTTTCAGTTAGCCATTAAAAGGTATCAACCACTGAGGACTCTCAACTCTAAATATTTTTCACGGCAATCAGGACACTTTCAATTCAGACTTATTTCATTGGGACCGAATCCAATCTGACGGAAGAATGAAGAGAATCTTCCTAAAATGAATTTCGAAAGATGCACTTCTCATTGCTCATGGGAATTTTGCTGGTGCTAACTAATATTTTTCAATTTCTTTTGTACAGAATTGGAAGAAATCACATCCCCACCCTCCAGCATCATGAAGAACTCCACCCCTGTCGGATGCTCCCATATCTCAGGATACAGCAATCTCTTCCAGCCATCCAGCCAGAAACCCCCAGAAAGTAGCAGTCAAGTTGTGAAGAACCCCACCCCCACCGGATCTCCTCATCTGCCTGCCATGCATATGCCTTTACCCGCCAGCCGAGTCATTGAGGAACTCCATCGGGCGCTGGCTACAAAACATCGCCAAGACAGGTGGGTACTGACGAGGAAGACTTGGTGAAAGAGCATGGAGAAGATTCTCTTAAAGGAGTCGTTCATGTTTCTTTTTCCTGACCTATACTGTTAAGCATTGCTGAATTATTCTTGCAAAATATTAGTATGTCATGAGCCTGTGGGAAGATTTTTGGCACAAGACCACCCCACCTTAGTGGCAGGCTTAAATTCATTGAATGTTTTATGTACTTACCCCTCCTTGGTGCATGATTGTTATTATAGGGACTTCCGTCATTTACATCAGATACCCCGGGTTATTTCTCTTATAGATGTTATAGTATTTTTGTATATTTGCTATAATGCAATTAGCTCCCCATGCAATTACTTCCATCAAGCCAAACAAGCAAAGCTGCAGTGTAAAGTATGGACGAATGATAGAGAGGAAGCTTGAACATCAAATGAGGCAAAATGTGGACTTTAGACTAATGTGGGCTCCCATTAGACAATGCAGTCTCTGGTCATAGCTGTCCCTGCTTGACACAGTGTATAAGCTTTGAAGTGCTTCTTTAACCAGACAATTTAAGAAGAAGAGATAGGCTTTTGAGACCATGGAGGAATGTAGAGCATTACAAATACATTTTCTTTGTACCTTTTTCCAGCTTTCATAGTCGAGATGTGAAATCTTCTCCAAAGAAGAGGATAGATTTCCGAACATCACGACCTTCTAGTGTGGATAAGGGCCGAGAAGGAATAATGAATGACAGAGATTCGGAGAATAAATGTGGCTCTATCAAGGAAGCTGAAGAAAACAAAGAAAACTTGATCAGGGATTCCAGCCATAAAGACGATGTGCTGTTATATGAGGATGAGGATGAGCTCAACAACTCAGTTATCTCTGGTGAGAATTGAGAATGGCATCATGTGTTTTACCACCTGATATCTCATATTGTAGTGACTCCGTTCACATCCAAAGCTGCATCAAAATTTTCATTAACTGTCTGCTTTATGTATGTACAGAGCATGCTCTGCTGTTGTGCACAGGAAAATGTATTGTTGATCTCAGACTATATTTTTCAGATATGAACTTTTGAATTTACTACTAAAAAAGAAACATTAAAAAATCAATGCTGTTACCACTAGAGGGAGAGATCAGCATAGGAATTTGTACAGCTCAATGGCAGCTATATATAGTACTATGTAATGCAAGGTGCGCTCCCTTGTGGCAGCTGCAGGTAACTTCTGTGAAAGTGTTGTGTATTTACAGACCCTGCAGTTACAAGTGCTTCTCACTAAATTAGAATATTATCAAAAAGTTAATTTATTTCCGTTCTTCAATACAAAAAGTGAACCTCATATATTATATAGAGTCATTACACACAGAGTGATCTGTCACGTGTTTATTTCTGTTAATGTTGATGATTATGGCTTACAGCTAATGAAAACCCAAAAGTCATTATCTCTGTCTATTAGAATAATTTATAACACCAACTTGAAAAATGATTTTAAAATGAGAATTGTTGGCCTACTGAAATGTATGTTCAGTAAATGTGTAAGGCTGCCAGGGTGGTAGTCGTAGCAACGGGCTGTACAGTTCCCACACCCTGGCACCCCACAGATCGAATACAGTGTCCCTTCTTTTGCATGTGCAGCATGCGCAGCCATACACTTACATTCACTGCCAGGGTCCCCTCAGGTTCTGTCACTCCGGCTCCGCGTTCCCGAGCTCCACAAAACATCTCAGAGTCACAGTTCTTTTCCAACAGTTGCCCTATTCAGGGTGATGAATAGGGCATTCATCACACTGGCAGCACAGGTTAAACAAAGAGAAATCTTCTTATCTTTGCTGCCGTCTGGGCAGCCTCTATCCTCTCTATCAGGTCTGTCTCCCTTCTGCTGGCAAACCTTGCCGTATCTCTGGACAGTCCGAGTCCCATCCGTGCCTTCAGTGTCACCAGCTCCCTGTCAGCCCCTCATCTGGTTCCAATAGGGAAAGGTGCCAGTAACGCCATCTCGGCTACTCTCGCTCCGGTCGTAGACCCTGGATACTTCTCGGGGATGGTCCTCTTGAGCTGGTGCCTGACTGCTCAATTTTCCGCCTGGGGCCCCTTACTGTTGTAGCAACTTTATCCCCATGGCCGGCCATCTGCTTCGCTACTCTTCACACTTTCACCTCCTCAAGACTGCCCGGGCTTCTGCTCCCTAACCAGGAAGTCTTTCTCCTATATCCCGTGCTCTGCACTGCCCTGCCCTGTAGCTCCTCCCAGCTGCTAAACCCCTATGCTAACTAACACTCCTATTCTATTCTCTATGATGCCCCCTCTTCTCTAATTCCCCTATGGTCCTATACTATCTCCTAATCTATCCCTGAGCACAGTACATGACAAATACATTGTATTACAGTATATAACAAATATAATGACATTAGTAAACAATAAGGTGCCGCACACAAACAGCATCCAGGGGAGAGGAGGCAAGTGAGGGTCCCCCGCCACCTCCTTACAAATGCACTCAATACTTGATTGGGGCTCCTTTTGCATCAGTTACTACCTCAATACGGCGTGGCATGGAGGCGATCAGCCTGTGGCACTGCTGAGATGTTATGGAATCCCAGGTTGCTTTGATAGCAGCCTTCAGCTCGTCTTCATTGTTGGGTCTGGTGTTTTTCATCTTCCCCTTGACAATACCACATAGATTCTCTATGGCAGGGGTCCTCAAACTTTTTAAACAGGGGGCCAGTTCACGGTCCCTCGGACCATTGGAGGGCCGAAATATACGGTAGTTTAAAAAAAACGATGATCAAATTCCTATGCACACTGCACATATCTTATTTTGAAGTAAAAAACAAAACAGGAACAAATACAATATCTATATATATAAAATTGAATGTGTGTGTGTGTGTATCACAAACCAATCACGAAGCATGTTTAAAAGAAGCTGAGCTGTGTTTTGTTGCTATGAGCAACAGTTTTCCTTGCAACCAATCGCTAAGCATCTTTCATTTCACCAGAGCTGTTTAAAAGAAGCTGAGCTGTGATTGGTTGCTATGAGCAACAGTTTTGTCACTCCACGACAACACCTCAGAGTCAGCAGACAGTGACTGGGTGGGAGAAATCTAGCATCCCTGGGAACATAAGCTCCAGCCATTGTCTGCCCCCCAGACAGAAGCAGAGAGCAGATGACAAAAATGAATCCCCCCTCCCGTTCCCATATACCCATCACACATCTTCCATCCCATAGGCACATCTTCCCTCTTAGGGCTCATACTCACTGGCGACGAAAACGGATGATATTCAGCCGATAAAAAATCGGATTCAAATCTGACCAATGTTATTCAATAGGTGAGTTCTCATTTGCGATTTTTTTTCTCAGCCGAAATCGGTGTGAGAAAAAAATCGCAACATGCTGCAATTTGATGCGAATTTGGCATGATAATCGCTAATGCAAGTCAATGGGTGCGAGAAATCATCGCACAGCACTCGCACCATGCGAGTGCTGTCCGATTTATACGCACCAGTCTCCTTTGAAAAGCCGGCAGTTCATCCCCGGCTACTGTAAAATCACACTGACAGCTCACAAAACACTAGATATATACACATAGAATAATATATATATATATATATATATATATATATATATATAAACATGTCATTGTGACACATACATATATATATATATATATATATATATATTAAGACAAGGCGTCATATACAACACTATAAGTATAATGATACCGAAGCAAAATTGCTTCATCCCAAATCCGGCCCAATAGCCCATAAATAATGGATGAAATACTCCAGAGAGTTAACAATATGCACGAAAAAAAGGGAGTATAGACAACATCGTTTTTATAAAATTACAAAAAACTTTATTAATAGACAACCAAAAAAGCCAACAATAATGGCCCACAATACAGGGGTGAAATGGAGGCAAAAAACTGCGGGTACAAATGCAGGGGTTGCACAGACTAATTAGTAACCGGGGTATATCAGAAGATTTTTACTTTATGTCATTGTGACATATATATATATATACATATATTTATAGTTCATACACTTCTACATACTGTAATAGCCGCTAATTCAATTACCGGCTTTTGTGAAATGACAGAACCCGACATGAAATGACACATGGTTTACATACAGTTAACCATGTCATTTCATGTAGTTTGATATATGGTTTGAACTTACAATTACATGAGTGTATGTGTGCAAAATTGCAGACATGTAGGGGTTAATTAAAGGTGTAAATTCATGGAAAAAAAATGCATGGGCTCCCGCTGTATTTTCTCCACCAGACAGACAAAGCAAGCGAGTGGGGACAAATAATAATAGCCCAGGGAGGGTGCATTTATTTTGTTCCCCCCTGGCTACTAACATCTGCCCCCAGACACCCCAGAAAAGGCAAATCTATAATTAGATTAGCCCTTTCTGGCACTTTGCCCGTCTATTCCCATTGCCCTGTAGCGGTGGTGAATGGGTTAATAAGGGGTTAAAGCCACCTTGCAATTGAAAGGTGACTTTAAGCCAGGTTAATAATTGAGAGCTGTCAATTAGACAACTATCAATTATTAATCCTATTGTATGAAAGAAAAATCAAACACACACACTTTAATAAAAAATCATTTTAATGAAATAATCAAACAGTTTTTGACCATCTTTTATTTTCCTGCTAAAACCATTTCCTGTAATAAAAATAAAATAAAAAAGCAAAATTATTCTTACCTATACGATGCACAGTCAGGTCCCATGCTGTAATCCATCAGAAAGGGTTAACAGGTTACAGCTAGCAGGCAGCTAATGCTGCCTGCTGAGCTGTTACCCCCTGAATAAGTTCCTCTCCCGGCGAAAGGAGAGGAAGTGATTAATGTGTGAAGCTTAATTGATTTCTTCCCACTTTCACTTCAGGTCAGGTCACCCTGACCTGACCTGAAGTGAAAGTGGGAAGCAATCAATTAAGCTTTACACACTCATCACTTCCTCTCCTGTCGCCGGGAGAGGAACTGATTCATTCAGGGGATTACAGCTGAGCAATAAAAATATGGTCCAAAACTGTGTCTTTATTTAATTAAAAGGATTAATAATTAATGTGTGTGTGTTTTTTTTCCTTTCATACAATAGGATTAATAATTGAGAGTTGTCAAATTGACAACTCTCAATTATTAACCTGGCTTAAAGTCACCTTTCAATTGCAAGGTGGCTTTAACCCCTTATTAACCCATTCGCCACCGCTACAGGGCAATGGGAATAGACGCGCAGAGTGCCAGAAAGGGCTAATCTAATTATAGATTTGCCTTTTCTGGGGTGTCTGGGGGCAGATGTTAGTAGCCAGGGGGGAACAAAATAAATGCACCCTCCCTGGGCTATTATTATTTGCCCCCACTCGCTTGCTTTGTCTGTCTTTTGGAGAAAATACAGCGGGAGCCCACGCATTTTTTTTCAACGAATTTACACCTTTAATTAACCCCTACATGTCTGCAATTTTGCACACATACACTCATGTAATTGTAAGTTAAAACCATATAAAAAATACATGAAATGACATGGATGACTGTATGTAAACCATGTGTCATTTCATGTCGGGTTCTGTGATTTCACAAAAGCCGGCAATTGAATTAGCGGCTATTACAGTATGTAGAAGTGTATCAACTATAAATACATGTATATATATATGTCACAATGACATATATATATATATATATATATATATATATATATATATATATATATGTATTCTATGTGTGTATATGTATTGTTTCTATTCTTTATTAAAGCTGTCAGTGTGATTTTACAGTATAGCCGGGGATGAATTAGCGGCTATTATACTATGTAGAAGTGTATGACCTATATATATATATATATATATATATATATACTGTACAGACCAAAAGTTTGGACACACCTCATTCAAAGATTTTTCTGTATTTTCATGACTATGAAAATTGTAGAATAACACTGAAGGCATCAAAACTATGAATTAACACATGTGGAATTATACATTACACTTTACAAAAAAAGTGTGAAACAACTGAAAATATGTCTCATATTCTAGGTTCTTCAAAGTAGCCACCTTTTGCTTTGATTACTGCTTTGCACGCAGAAAAGGTGAACGGATGGACTCTACATGCCTGGTTCCCACCGTGAAGCATGGAGGAGGTGGTGTGATTGTGTGGGGGTGCTTTGCTGGTGACACTGTTGGGGATTTATTCAAAATTGAAGCGGTGAGCGGTCCAGCTCACCCCAAACCATCTCATAGAATCATAAAATGGTAGAGTTGGAAGGGACCTCCTGGGCCTTCTGGTCCAACCCCCTGCTCAAAGCAGGATTCTCTAAATTATCCCAGACAGATGTCTGTCCAGCCTCTGTTTGAAGACTTCCATTGAAGGAGAACTCACCACCTCTCATGGCAGCCTGTTCCACTCATTGATCACCCTAACTGTCGAAAAGTTTTTTCTAATATCTAATCTGTGTCTCCTCCCATTCAGTTTCATCCCATTGCTTCTAGTCTTTCCTTGTGCAAATGAGAATAAAGATGATCCTTCTACAATGTGACAGCCCTTGAGATATTTGTAGACAGCTATTAAGTCTCCTCTCAGTCTTCTTTTTTGCAAGCTAAACATTCCCAAATCCTGCAACCGTTCCTCATAGGACATGGTTTGCAGACCGGTCACAATTCTGGTGGCTCTTCTCTGAACTTGCTCCAGTTTGTTGATGTCTTTTTTAAAATGTGGTGCCCAAAACTGGACACAGTATTCCAGATGAGGTCTGACCAAAGAGGAGTAGAGGGCAATAATGACCTCACGTGATCTAGACTGTATGCTTCTGTTGATACATCCTAGAATTGCATTTGCCTTTTTTGCTGCTGCATCACACTGTTGACTCATGTGATCAATTAGTATACCCAAGTCTTTTTCACATGTGCTGTTACTTAGCCCTATTCCTCCCATTTTGTATATGCTTTTTTCATTTTTATTGCCCAGATGTAGTACTTTGCATTTTTCCCTGTTAAAATCCATTCTTTTAGTTGCTGCCCACTGCTCCAGTTTATTTATATCTTTTTGAATCCTCTCTCTCTCTTCTCTAGTATTAGCTACCCTCCTAGCTTTGTGTCATCAGCAAATTTGATCAGTTTACCCTCAATTCCTTCATCTAAATCATTGATAAAGATGTTGAACAACACAGGGCCCAAAACAGAGCCTTGTGGTACCCCACTTGAGACATTCTTCCAACTGGATGTGCAGCCATTTACGACCACTCTTTGGGTCCAATTACTAAGCCAGTTATGAATCCACCTAACAGTTGCCTTGTCCATTCCATACTTAGTCATTTTTTCAATAAGGATTGTGTGAGATACTTTGTCAAATGCTTTGCTGAAGTTAAGATATACTATATCTACAGCATTTCCCTGATCCACCCAGTCAGTGATTCTGTCATAGAAGGAAATTAAGTTAGTCTGACATGACTTATTAGTTACAAACCCATGCTGACTGTCATGACCCAGGACGGGGGTTTTGTCTTTGTCCCGTCCTGGTCAGACTGGGGTTAATGGTTTCAGCCTCTCTCTGGCAGAGGGCGGCTATTTAGTTGCCAATTGACCTAGGTCTGGTGTCAGTTATACTCCTGCCCTCGGCTGAGTTAGTTGATCTGTGTGCCTGTGCCTTGTGCCTGATCTTGTTGCTTGTTTGGTTTTGACCCGGTCCGTCTCTTTGTTGTGAGTTTGTCTACTGTCTTGGTACTGTGTATTTGCCCATTCTGGTTTTCTGATCCCTTGGCTATGTTCTGGTTATTCTCTGCCTGCTCCTCTTGTACTGCGTTGCTCCCTCTGTTTATGACCTGGCTATCCTGATGATCTGTTTTGTCTATGCCCCTTGGTAACTCTGTCCCGTAGTTACCCTTCTAGGAGTTTTCATTCCGCTCATAGCTCTCTGGAGCTTAGGCCATGCCCACCAGCAGTCACATGTTTCAGGTCCTCTGGCCTGAAGCATTTTCTATCTGTTACTGCTCCCTCTGAGAGACCTGTGGCCGGCGCCGCCCCTTGGCAGTCACGTGCTTAGGGTCCTGTTAGTCTGAAGCACGCATCTTAACCGCTACTGCCCCGCTCCACAGGTATCTTTGAGTGCAGTCTGTCTTATTCAGGACACGCGCACTGGCTCAGTGAGCAAGTGCAGTGCGGTGTTCGTGATATTAGAACTGACCGCTACTTTTTTTTTTTTTTCTCCTGTGTGTGTTATGGATCCTATGTATGCCCTTTCTGAGCAGGTAAAGCACCTGACTTAGATGTCTCAGAAACTGAATGAGGAACAACGAGTTCTGGCTCAGTCTCAGCAGCTGATGGCTGACACTGTGCAGGGGGCTTTATCATCTGGTGCTCACGGGACAGGGGTTCAAGCTGTTACATTAGTTTCCCCAGAGCCCCCGGTTAAATTACCGGATACCTTTTCCGAAGATAGAAAGGAATTTAAAGTTTTCAAAGAGGGCTGTAAACTTTTTTTCTCTTTAAGACCGCACTCTTCTGGGGATGAAAGTCAGAGGGTGGGGGTCATTATGTCTCTGTTAAGGGAAGCCCCCCAGGCTTGGTCTTTTTCCCTTCCTACCACTGCCCCTGAGAGAATGACTGTGGATGCATTTTTTGAGGCCCTGGGGCATATTTATGATGAGCCTGATCGAGTGCTGATGGCTGAGGACATGGTGATGAGTGTATGTCAGGGGAAGCACTCAGCCGAGTGGTTTTGCTCAGAGTTCAGACGCTGGGCTGCTGAGGTCTGTTGGGATGATGCCGCCCTCCGGGGCTTGTTCCGTAGAGGCCTGTCTGAACGTCTGAAAGATGCCTTGGCACTTCACCCTCCGCCTGATTCTCTGGAGGACGCCATGACGCAGGCCATCCGAATGGATCGCAGGCTGCGGGCGAGAGGTGTGATGCAGGTTGAGACACCATTTTTCTCCAGCGGAAGGGGAGCCAGTCCTGTATTGGAGTCCATGGAGATGGGAGCCATCGACCTCAAAGAGAAAGAAAGGAGATGGAGGCGTTTAGAAAAGCTGTGTTTTTACTGCGGTGATCCTGGACATTGGAAAAGTAACTGTCCCTCCTGCCCACCGACTAACAAGCGACTGAGTCCGGGTGATCATCTTGGAGGGCACTCAGACTCTCAGGTACCCTTTCCTTCATTTTCTAAGATACTGTTAAAGGTGGAACTTGATGTGAAGAACTGCTTTTTCCTTACTTCAGCTTTTGTGGACTGTGGGTCATCCTTGAACCTGATTGACCCTAAGCTGGTGGCCAGCTGTAGATTAGGGACAGTTAGGTTGGAGACTCCTATAAAAATAGTGGCCATTGATTCTACACCTCTCACCAAGGACGGTGTCCATTTTGTCTCTGAAGAATTCACCCTCAGGGTGGGGGCCCTTCACCAGGAGCGTATGTCATGTTTTGTTTTGGATAACCTCTCTGCTGGCCTGGTGTTAGGGTTTCCCTGGTTGCAACGGCATTACCCAATTATTGACTGGGATTCCCGTGATATTGTTAAATGGGGATCTAATTGTTCTGTAAGATGTTGTAAGGTTCTATGTATATATTCCTGAAACTCAGTTTGTTCGTCAGCCATTTTACTTTCTGTCTTGCTGCAGCTATCTTGCCCTCAGTCAAAATGGAGTTTCCAGCTTGCATTTTTCCCGCCCTGATTCTCTCCTTTGCTTCTTAAGCAGCCACAGCTGAGCAATCAGTGCTTCAGAATCTAGCCTGCAGTGAACCTGTGACTTGACTCCTGTAAGCCTTGGACCTTGTACTCCAGCTATTCCTACTGAGGAACTCTGAAGCACTTGTGGACTCTGAACCCTGCTCTTTGAAAGACCCACGTTTGCATGGACTTACGGTAACAGAGAAGAAGATCCTGAATCTGTATTGGAGAGTGATTGCTGAGCTTGGATTACTCTGGCCTGCTGTGTCTCCTGTTTCTGTGTCTGCAAACTGTGTGACTATTTCTGCCAACTTGTATGAAGTAATACAGGACTTTTCTATATCAAACCTGTGACTCCTGTGTTTTCATCGCACCCAAGCACAAGACGCTATATGAACTGTACTACATACATTACAAGATTCTGAAGCCAAAACGTTAGTGTCTGCTGGGTCTGGAAGGCTGTGTCTGCTGTACTGTGGATATCAGACGTCCGGTTGTACTTTCTGTGATGACAGTGGTTGTGACTTCTCACAACCATTCCAGGTGAGCAATTCCCTTAAGTTTTTTCTTTTTGCAGTGTTACCACAGGTAAACACTATTGTTTTTTTTTTTTTTTTCCTTTCTTTTCTCTTTTTTGTCTGCTGTAACTCTGGATATCAGATTCTGGTTGAAACTTTCTGTGATGATAGTGGTTGTGACTTCTCACAACCATTCCAGGTGAGCAGTTCCCTTAATTTTTTTTTCTCTCTGCAGTGTTGCCACAGGTGAACACTATTGTTTTTTTTCTCTCCTCTTCTTCCAGTAATCCTGTCTTAAAAGATCTGGAAAATGGAGGCCCGCATAAAGGAACTTTGCGGAGTGACTGATAATATCCTTGCAGATTATAAAGACCCGTTTTACAAATCTACAGGACCTCAATAATCACAATTTGCAAGTGGTTGGACAGACTACCCAGGATTTGCGAGCCAGGATTGAGGTTCTAGAGGGGCGAGTCCAGGCTCCTTCCGTAGCCCCGAGTGCTGGGATTTCCAAGTTGCCCCCTTTTCGTTTTGGCGGTGAACGTGAGAAATTCAGGGGATTTATTAATCAATGCAATCTTTTTTTTTCTGCACATGCTTCACAATTTCCCACTGAACGATCTAAGGTGCTTACTATAATTATGTTGCTTACCAACAAGGCTTTAATGTGGGCAAACCCTCTGATTGAGACTGAGGATGATTGTTTGAATCACCTTGATGATTTTATTTCAGCCATGGGGCAGGTGTTTGATGACCCCAATCGAGGTGCAACAGCTGAAGCAGCCATGTTAGCTTTGCGCCAAGGTAAGCACTCGGTAGCTGAATATGCCTTGGATTTCAGGAGATGGGCCCTTGATACCACCTGGGACAGTTCCGCCAAAAAATCTATTTTTCGAAAGGGGTTATCTCCACTGATTAAGGATGAACTTGCTCGTGCCGACCCTCCCACTGCGTTAGGTGACTTTATTAACTACTGCATCCGTATTGATACTCGTCTGACTGAACGCAGGCAAGAGAGATGGTTCGAAAGCAATCGTACTAACCTTTTCCTACCTTCCTCTCCAGCTAAGGAACCTTTGAGTAGGATTACACGGGAACCTGAACCTGAACCCATGCAGGTAGACTCTTTACAACGACGGGTTAGTGATGCACGCAAGGAACATCGTTTTAAGGAGAATCTATGTTTCTATTGTGGTAAGTCAGGGCACTTCATTATAAACTGCCCCAGCCGTTCTCGTAAGACTACTGCAGCACTCATTCATTGTGAGTGTTGCGAGAGGGGATCTGTCAGGTCCGAGCCTCAGGCTCCAGAGAGATCTGCAGCAACAGATCTTGATTTCTCGGACTTAAACTCCGTTACCTCTGAGGACGTTGACTGTGTAAACGCTGCCATTTTTCAAGTTTCCTCAGCGGTGTCCCAGCTGAGTTGTAAGAAAAACAATTCTCATTGCTTTCTTTCCATCAAACTCTGGGTTGACTCAGCTTGGGTGTCTAGCTCTGCTATGATCGACTCAGGGGCAAGTGGAAATTTTATGGATGTCTCCTTTGCTCTGAAACAGGGAATACGTTCAGTGAAGAAGGCTACTCCAGTACAGATGGAAACTGTGGATGGCTCCCTGCTGACCTCTGGACCAGTGGATCAGGAAACAGAGCCTTTGAGGGTTCTTATGGGTAAAGATCATCAAGAGAAACTGTCCTTTATGCTTATCTCTTCTCCCCACTTTCCCATTATTCTAGGGCTACCATGGCTGCAGGCTCAGAATCCTACCATTAACTGGGAGACCAAGGAATTACACTTTCCAGAGAAACAGATGAGTCCAAAAGTTTCAGCTTGCTCTGTTCCTAAAGGAATCATGTCAGTCCCTGAACTACCAGCTGTATACCAGGACTATGTGGATTTATGTGACAAGAAGAACGCTGACCAGCTTCCTCCTCACCGTCCATATGATTGTCCAATTGAATTATTGCCTGGAGCAGAGATACCTTTTGGTAAGATCTACCCCCTGGCGGGGCCCGAGCTAAAGGCTTTAAAGGATTACATAGATGAAAATCTAGCCAAGGGCTTCATACGCCCCTCTTCATCTCCTGCAGGTGCACCCATCTTCTTTGTAAAGAAGAAAGATGGATCTCTGAGACCATGCGTAGACTATAGGGAACTCAATAAGGTTACTATTAGAAACCGTTATCCATTGCCTTTAATCCCTGAGTTATTGGAGAGAGTGCGACATGCCAAAATTTTTTCTAAACTAGATCTTCGTGGGGCCTATAACTTAGTCCGTATTAGACCTGGGGATGAATGGAAGACTGCATTCAGGTCACGCTATGGACACTTTGAATATCTAGTTATGCCTTTTGGTCTGAGTACCGCCCCAGCCACTTTCCAACACTTGGTGAATGACATCTTCAGGGATCTCCTAGATACATTCGTGGTAATTTATTTGGATGATATTCTAATTTTTTCTAACTCCACAGAGGAACATCATGGACATGTGAGAATGGTCTTGGAATGTCTAAGACAAAATCATCTTTACATCAAACTTGAAAAGTGTGAATTACATAGGACCGAAATTCAATTTCTGGGGTATGTACTGTCTACACAAGGAATTAGTATGGATGGAAGCAAAACCCAAGCCATCAAGGATTGGCCAAGTCCTAGAAATGTGAAGGAGGTACAGCGCTTCATCGGGTTTGCCAACTTCTATAGACGTTTCATTAGAAATTTCTCTGAGGTAGTGTCACCTATCACCCAACTTACCCGGAAAGAGTCTAGGTTTTCCTGGACTCCCCAAGCCCAGGAAGCATTTTCCCGTCTAAAAGATAAATTTACCACTGCACCTATCCTAGTACATCCCAACCCCGAGCTTGCCTGCATAATAGAGGTGGATGCTTCAGACTGTGCCGTTGGAGCTATACTCTCTCAGAGAACAGGTGAGAAGAATGTCTTGCATCCCTGTGCCTTCTTTTCCCAGCAGTTGTCTTCGGCTGAGAGGAACTACGATGTGGGCAATAGAGAGTTGTTGGCCATTATTGCCGCCTTCAAAGAATGGAGACACCTTCTTCAGGGTGCTGCACAGCAAATAGTCGTCCTGACAGACCATCGTAACCTTGAGTTTATCAGGTCGGCTAAGTGCCTGACTCCTCGCCAGGCTCGCTGGAATCTTTTCTTAAACCAATTTAATTTTATCATCTCTTATAGACCAGGATCGCGCAATGGAAAGGCTGATGCACTCTCTAGGATTTACTCAGCAGAGACACGTCCAATTACTCCTCCTAAGACTATTCTTCCTGACTCTAGATTCCTAGGAGTAATTCATAATCAAGACCTACTTAAGGACATCAAGGAAGCATACCATGCGGATTCCTTTTTGGCACAACCCCCAAGGGACGTAAGTCTTGTCTTTAAGAATGGTGTGTGGATTCAGGGACAACGTCTGTATATTCCTGAAACAGTCAGATTAAGAGTATTGCAACTCATTCACGATTCCAAGATAGCTGGGCATAGAGGAATTCTAAAGACACAGGAATTTCTTTCTCGTTTCTTTTGGTGGCCCACTTGCAGGAAGGATGTTTTGAATTATGTCACTTCATGTGAGGTCTGTGCAAGATGCAAAACACCTCACTCCTCACCAACTGGTCTGTTACAGCCTCTTCCCACCCCGTCCCGCCCGTGGGGATCCATTTCTATGGACTTCATTGTGGAGTTACCAACCTCTCAGGGGAAGAACACCATTCTAGTGGTGGTTGACCGTCTAACAAAGGCAGCTCATTTTATCCCTTGTGTCGGCTTACCCACTGCAAAACAGACATCAGATTTGATGATTAAAGATGTGTTTCGCTTACATGGAGTACCGGATGAGGTTATTTCGGATCGAGGGGTGCAATTCACTTCTAGGTTTTGGCAAAATTTCTGTGCAGCATTGGACATTAAAGTAAACCTTTCTTCTGCTTTTCATCCCCAGACTAATGGACAGACCGAACGAACCAATCAAACCCTGGAGCAGTATCTCCGCTGCTTTATCTGCCACCTACAGGATGATTGGGTGGATCTACTTCCATTAGCTGAGTTCTCGTATAACAACTCTCAGAGTGCCTCCACTAAACAGTCTCCTTTTTACTCTAATCTAGGTTATCATCCTAACATTCTACCACGATTTCCCATAGAAACGCCTTTACCAGCAGTGGCTGAAAGAATCACGTCTTTACAGAAGAATATGGATCTTCTAAAGGAAAATCTGGAATCGGCTCAAGAAAGGTACAAGAAAGCAGCAGATAAATTTCGTAAACCTGCACCAGCTTTCAAGGTAGGAGACTTGGTCTGGCTGTCAAACAGAAATCTTAAGTTAAGGATTCCATCGTCTAAGTTGGGACAAAAGTACATTGGACCCTATAAAATCAGTAAAATTATAAGTGCCGTTGCTTGTCGTCTTCAACTGCCCAGAACTATGAGAATCCACCCTGTCTTTCATGTATCCCTACTAAAGGCTGCGACACCCAATACGTTTCCTGGACGTTCCTCTCCTTGCCCTGACCCAGTGCTAGTCGATGGTCAGGAAGAATTGTGGTGGAAAGGATTTTAGATTCCAGGTTGTATAGAAATCAGTTACAATATCTGATTAAATGGCAGGGCTACCCAGTGGAGGACAACTCATGGGAACCGGTCAATAACGTTAATGCTCCTCGCTTGCTCCGTCAGTTTCATCAGAGGTACCCACACAAGCCTGGTCTGAGGTCATCCGGAGGTTGTCCTTAAGGGGGAGTAATGTAAGGTTCTATGTATATATTCCTGAAACTCAGTTTGTTCGTCAGCCATTTTACTTTCTGTCTTGCTGCAGCTATCTTGCCCTCAGTCAAAATGGAGTTTCCAGCTTGCATGTTCCCGCCCTGATTCTCTCCTTTGCTTCTTAAGCAGCCACAGCTGAGCAATCAGTGCTTCAGAATCTAGCCTGCAGTGAACCTGTGACTTGACTCCTGTAAGCCTTGGACCTTGTACTCCAGCTATTCCTACTGAGGAACTCTGAAGCACTTGTGGACTCTGAACCCTGCTCTTTGAAAGACCCACGTTTGCATGGACTTACGGTAACAGAGAAGAAGATCCTGAATCTGTATTGGAGAGTGATTGCTGAGCTTGGATTACTCTGGCCTGCTGTGTCTCCTGTTTCTGTGTCTGCAAACTGTGTGACTATTTCTGCCAACTTGTATGAAGTAATACAGGACTTTTCTATATCAAACCTGTGACTCCAGTGTTTTCATCGCACCCAAGCACAAGACGCTATATGAACTGTACTACATACATTACAAATGTATTGCTACTGTGTCTGTGTCGTCCGTTGGTCTGGAAGGTATTCCGGAGTACCTGAAGGACTATGCGGACATTTTCTCTGAAAAATAGGCTGAAGTTTTACCACCATACTGCCCATTTGATTGTGCCATTGACCTGGTTCCAGGTACTAAATTGCCCAAGGCCCGCTTGTATAACCTCTCGGGTCCCGAGCGGGCTGCTATGAAAGAATACATTTCCGAGAGCCTTCGTAAGGGACACATTCGTCCTTCTGTTTCCCCCATGGCGGCAGGGTTCTTTTTCGTTAAGAAAAAAGACGGTGGTTTGCGCCCATGCCTCGATTTTCGAGAGTTAAATAAGATAACTGTGAGAAATACTTACCCCCTCCCACTTATTCCTGATTTGTACAACCAGTTGTCTGGGGCTAAGTGGTTTTCGAAATTGGATCTGTGGGGGGCATATAACCTTATCCGGGTCCGGGAGGGGGATGAGTGGAAGACTGCTTTTCTCACTACTGAAGGGTTGTTTGAAAACTTGGTCATGCCTTTCGGTCTGACCAATGCACCAGCAGTCTTCCAAAATTTTATCAATCATGTGTTCTCTGACTTTATTGGGCGTTTTATGGTGGTGTATTTGGATGACATTCTTATCTACTCGCCTGATAAACAAACTCATATTGATCATCTTCGGGCAGTTCTCCAAAGGCTCCGGGAGCCTTTGCTAAGCTAGAGAAATGTTCATTCTTCGTTCAGGAACTGTCTTTTCTGGGGTTCATTGTGTCTGCTGAGGGGTATCGCATGGATCCTAATAAGGTGCAGGCCATTGTTGATTGGGTACAACCTCGTGATTTGAAGACTCTGCAGCGTTTCTTAGAATTCGCAAATTACTATCGCAAGTTTATAAGGGGGTTCTCGCAGGTAGTTAAACCTCTCACAGATCTGACTCAAAAGGGGGCTGATGTCAAGAATTGGTCAGCCGCAGCGGTGGCGGCGTTTCAGTTTTTAAAAAAATGTTTCATGTCTGCTCCGGTTCTTATTCAACCGGACCCATCTGAACCATTTATTGTTGAGGTGGACGCCTCGGAGGTGGGGGTGGGGGCGGTGTTGTCCCAGGGACCCGCCACTTTGACTAATTTGAGACCCTGTGCCTTTTTCTCTAAGAAATTCTCTCCTGCGGAGAGAAACTATGATGTTGGGAATCGAGAACTTCTGGCCGTGAAGTTGGCCTTTGAAGAATGGAGGCATTTTTTGGAGGGTGCTGTCCATCCTATTACCGTGGTTACGGACCACAAGAACTTAGCTTACATTGAGTCTGCTAAAAGGTTGACTCCTAGACAGGCAAGATGGTCGCTTTTTTTTTCCAGATTCCAGTTCTCCATCACTTTTCGGCCAGGATCCAAAAATGTCAAGGCTGATGCCTTGTCACGCAGTCTGGATCCGGTGTCTCCCCCCGAACCTCCATCCTCCATTCTTCAGCCTGGGGTGGTGGTGGCAGGTGTTTCTGCTGGGTTGGAGCAGGAGATTCGGGAAGCTCAGTCTCTTGCCCCTCCGGCTAAGCCGGTGGATAAACTTTTTGTACCAGTTCAATTTCGTCTCAGAGTCCTTCGGGAATTCCACGACTCAGTTCTGGGTGGACATCCTGGGATCTCGGCTACCCGGAGGGCCATCGCTAGGATATTCTGGTGGTCTTCTTTAGCCTCTGATGTTGGGGAATTTGTGTCTGCTTGTGGGGTATGTGCCCGTGCGAAACCCCCCCATAACCGGCCGGCCGGGGAATTGGTGCCACTGCCAATTCCTGATAGACCATGGATCCATTTGTCCATGGATTTTATCACCACCTTCCTCCTTCCAAGGGTAATACCGTCATTTGGGTAGTGGTGGACATGTTTAGTAAACAAGCACATTTTACCTAATGCGGAAACGTTGTCCAGATTGTTTGTTGAGCATGTGGTGCGGTTGCATGGGGTACCATTGAATGTGGTGTCTGATAGGGGGGTACAATTTGTTTCCAGATTTTGGAGGGCATTTTGTAAGCGGTTGGGTATTAGTCTGTCTTTTTCATCCGCTTATCATCCAGAGACTAATGGGCAGACTGAGCAGACCAATCAGTCTCTAGAGCAAATCCTGCGTTGCCTGACCTCAGCCCGACAGGATAATTGGTGTACTGCGTTACCTTTGGCTGAGTTCGCGTTTAACAACCGCATTAACCAGTCTACAGGCACATCTCCCTTTTTCTGCAATTATGGGTTTCATCCACATTTTGGGGAGTTCTCCCATTTGGACTCTGGGTGTCCTGGGGCGGATGGGACAATACAGTGGTTGGGGGAGTTTTGGCAGGAGGTCCAAAGGAACATTACGAAGGCTCAGTCTAAAGATAAGTTTTTTGCTGACAAAAAATGGTCTGCGGGGCCGGTGTTCCAGGTTGGGGATAAGGTATGGTTATCTACTAGGAATATAAGGCTCAAGGTCCCCTCTGCGAAACTTGGACCTAAATTTATTGGTCCTTATGAAATTACGGAAGCAGTTAACCCATTGGCATTTCGGTTGCGTCTCCCTCCGTCTCTACGGATTCCCAACGTTTTCCATAGGGCCCTTTTGAAACCTGTGGGTTCCTGTAGGGAAGAATTGCTGTCTTCCCCACCACCGGTTTTGGTAGATGGGCAGTCTGAGTATGAGGTGGAACGAATTCTTGACTCTAGGTTTGTCCGTCGTGCTCTTCAGTATCTGATACATTGGAAAGGCTACGGTCCAGAGGACCGGTCGTGGGTTCCTGCCCGATCTGTTGATGCGGATCAGTTTGTCCAAGCCTTTCATGCCAGGTGTCCTGAGAAACCCGGGGGGCCACCGAGAGGGGGGTACTGTCATGACCCAGGACGGGGTTTTGTCTTTGTCCAGTCCTGGTCAGACTGGGGTTAATGGTTTCAGCCTCTCTCTGGCAGAGGGCGGCTATTTAGTTGCCAATTGACCTAGGTCTGGTGTCAGTTATACTCCTGCCCTCGGCTGAGTTAGTTTATCTCCTGTGTGCCTGTGCCTTGTGCCTGATCTTGTTGCTTGTTTGGTTTTGACCCGGTTCATCTCTTCGTTGTGAGTTTGTCTACTGTCTTGGTACTGTGTATTTGCCCATTCTGGTTTTCTGATCCCTTGGCTACGTTCTGGTTATTCCCTGCCTGCTCCTCTTGTACTGCGTTGCTCCCTCTGTTTGACCTGGCTATCCTGATGATCCGTTTTGTCTATGCCCCTTGGTAACTCTGTCCCGTAGTTACCCTTCTAGGAGTTTTCCTTCCTCTCATAGCTCTCTGGAGCTTAGGCCACGCCCACCAGCAGTCAGATGTTTCAGGTCCTCTGGCCTGAAGCATTCTCTATCTGTTACTGCTCCCTCTGAGAGACCTGTGGCCGGCGCCGCCCCTTGGCAGTCACGTGCTTAGGGTCCTGTTAGTCTGAAGCACGCATCTTCACCGCTACTGCCCCGCTCCACAGGTATCTTTGAGTGCAGTCTGTCTTATTCAGGACACGCGCACTGGCTCAGTGAGCAAGTGCAGTGCGGTGTTCGTGATACTGACTCTGTTTAATCACTTCATTCTTATCCAGGTACTTGCATACATGTTCTTTAATAATTTGTTCAAAGATCTTTCCTGATATAGAAGTCAGACTCACCGGCCTGTAGTTCCCTGGGTCCACCTTCTTCCCCTTTTTGAAGATAGGAACAACATTTGCTCTACTCCAGTCTTCTGGGACTTCTCCTGTTGTCCAAGAATTTTCAAAGATTATGGACAGTGGTTCAAGAATTTCTTCTGCTATCTCCTTCAGTACTCTGGGGTGTAATTCATCTGGACCTGGAGACCTGAATTCATTTAGGCTAGCTAAGTGTTTCCTCACTGTCTTTCTGTTTATAGATGTAGAAAATAACTTGGCACTCAACTTTTGTGGAAAATAGTAAATATTTTATTGCAGTCCAAAACCAAAAACCAACGTTTCGGTCCAAGCTGGACCTTTATCAAAGTACTGCAAAATTAACAGGATGATTTATAAGAATATTTACAATATGATCATTAGTAAAATATACATGAAATGAGGAAGTAAATACATATATATATATATATATATATATATATATATATATATATATGTGTTCAATCCAAAATAAAGAAAAGAAAATTGAAAAGAAAAGAAAGAAAAATGTCTACCCGACTGCTTAATTAGTGAAGTCCAATTGTGGACATGTTGTAGCACATTTGCAAATTGTAATCTATGGGCTGAATGAGATGCACATAAATAGAACGACCAGTGATTGGTGAAGAAAATACAGTTCGTGAATGTGGCTTATATTAGGAGCATATATGAAAACCACATACCTATAGATAGACAAAGTACCTTATTATTGTCCAAATAAGACCCGTTCTGTTTATCACTAAAAGTGAAGTAAGTGTCCTTATATTAATAGATGTGGACTAATTGGTACTAATATATATATATAAATCCAGGTTAACTATGTACCTGAAAATTGGAGTCTTCACTGTGACTTGAAATCCCAGTATCCACTGGGTTAATGCTTATACCTATGAATAGGAGGTATGTGAGAATTGAACTCATGTTACTTCACTCCAATACTGATACTAATAGTGCAAGTAAATTGTAATCGTAAATTACCTTATATTTGTTTATAGATATCCTGGATTCTTCTATTCCTTTAATATGACAGTGAAGATCAGTTGATGTTACATTTCCTTTCTGAGAGAAAACAGATGCAAAATAGGAATTTAAAAGTTCAGCCTTCTCAACATCCTGACTTACCATTTCATCATTTTCATCCTGTAAAAATCCTATAGCATCTTTGACTTTTCTTTTACTTTTGACGTATCCCCAAAATCCTTTTTTGTTGCTTTTGACGTCACTTGCAAGCCTTAATTCTCGATTGGGTTCAGGTCTGGTGACTGTGGAGGCCAGGTCATCTGGCGTAGCACCCCAACACTCTCCTTCTTGGTCAAATAGCCCTTACACAGCTTGGAGGTGTGTTTGGGGTAATTGTCCTGTTGAAAAATAAATGATGGTCCAACTAAACGCAAACCGGATGGAATAGCATGCTGCTGCAATATGCTGTGGTAGCCATGCTGGTTCAGTATGTCTTCAATTTTGAATAAATCCACAAAGTGTCACAAGCAAAGCACCCCCACACAATCACACCATCTCCTCCAAGCTTCACGGTGGGAACCAGGCATGTAGAGTCCATCCGTTCACCTTTTCTGCGTGCAAAGCAGTAATCAAAGCAAAAGGTGGTTACTTTGAAGAACCTAGAATATAAGACATATTTTCAGTTGTTTTACACTTCTTTGTAAAGTGTAATGTATAATTCCACATGTGTTAATTCATAGTTTTGATGCCTTCAGTGTGATTCTACAATTTTCATAGTCATGAAAATACAGAAAAATCATTGAATGAGAAGGTGTGTCCAAACTTTTGGTCTGTACTGTATATGTATAATTATTTGCTTTTTGTGTACATTTTTTTTTTACAATGTGATTTTTACATGACTTTGTACATAGAGATAACTGCTCTATGTAAAACGTCATGTTAAAATCGCATTGCATACAGATGGAAAACTGATGGAAAACGGATGGAGCAATTAAAAATCGCATACAAATCGCATGTCAATCGCATGACAATTGCATATATTCGGACCGTTTTTTCCATCCAGAAAACGGACCGTTTTTTTTTCCACAAATGGGTATGAGCCCTTAAAAGAGATCTCCGGTATAGAAGTTAGGGCAAATCCATCAGCGCTCTGATTCTGACCCCAGGCCTCTATTAAAGGGATCATTTGTATGGAAGTCAGGGCAAATCCATCCAGCGCTGTGGTTCTGACCCCAGGCCTCTCTTAAAGGGATCCCCGTTATGGAAGTCAGGGTAATTGCCTTCAAATGCTCTGGTACTGACCCCAGGCCTCTATTAAAGGGATCATTGGTATGGAAGTCAAGGCAAATCCATCCAGCGTTTTGGTTTTGACCCCAGGCCTCTCTTAAAGGGATCCCCAGTATGGAAATTATGACCATTCCACTCAGCGCTGTGGTTCTGACCCCAGGGCCTCTTAAAGGGATCATTGGTATGGAAGTCAGGGCAAATCCATACAGCGCTTTGGTTTTGACCCCAGGCCTCTCTTAAAGGGATCCCCAATATGGAAGTTAGGACCGTTCCACTCAGCACTGTGGTTCTGACCCCAGGGTCTCTTAAAAGGATCATTGGTATGGAAGTTAGGGCAATTCCACTCAGCGCTTTGGTTCTGACCCCAGGCCCCTCTTAAATCGATCCCCGGTATGGAAGTTAGGGCCATTCCACTCAGCGCTCTGGTTCTGACCCCAGGCTGATGGGATGATGTGGGATATTAGGGGTAGTAGTCTGGCGGCTGTGACGTGATGATGTTGGATATTAGTGGCAGTTGTCCGGTGGCTGTGGCTGACGGGATGATGTGGGATATTGGGGGTAGTTGTCCAGTGACTATGGCTGATAGGATGATGTGGGATATTAGGGGTAGTAGTCTGGTGGCTCTGGCTGACGGGAGGATGTGGGATATTAGGGGTAGTAGTCCAGTAGCTCTGGCTGACGGGATGATATGGGATATTAAGGGTAGTAGTCCGGTGGCTATGGCTGATGGGATGATGTGGGATATTAGTAGTCCGGTGGCTTTGACGGGATGATGTGGGATATTAGTAGTCCGGTGGTTCTGACGGGATGATGTGGGATATTAGGGGTAGTAGTCCGGTGGCTCTGGCTGACGGGATGATGTGGGATATTAGTAGTACGGTGGCTCTGGCTGACGGGACGATGTGGGATATTAGGGGTAGTAGTCCGGTAGCTCTGGCTGACGGGATGATGTGGGATATTATAGTGAATGTGGCTATGCGGAGTGAGCGGGGCTCTACACTCAGCTTTATATATATAGATATAATCAATATGTAAGGTTCTGTGTACATGTTCCTGAAACTCAGTTTGTTCGTCAGCCATTTTACTTTCTGTCTTGCTGCAGCTATCTTGCCCTCAGTCAAAATGGAGTTTCCAGCTTGCATGTTCCCGCCCTGATTCTCTCCTTTTGCTTCTTAAGCAGCCACAGCTGAGCAATCAGTGCTTCAGAATCTAGCCTGCAGTGAACCTGTGACCTGACTCATAAAGCCTTGGACCTTGTACTCCAGCTATTCCTACTGAGGAACTCTGAAGCACTTGTGGACTCTGAACCTGCTCTTTGAAAGACCCACGTTTGCATGGACTTACGGTAACAGAGAAGAAGATCCTGAACCTGTTGTGGAGAGTGATTGCTGAGCTTAGATTACTCTGGCCTGCTGTGTCTCCTGCTTCTGTGTCTGCAAACTGTGTGACTATTTTTGCCAACTTGTATGAAGTAATACAAGACTTTCTATATCAAACCTGTGTCTCATGTATCTTCATCGCACCCAAGCACAAGACGCTATATGAACTGTACTACATACATTACAAGATTCTGAAGCCAAAACGTTAGTGTCTGCTGGGTCTGGAAAGGCTGTGTCTGCTGTAACTGTGGATATCGGATGTCCGGTTGTACTTTCTGTGATGACAGTGGTTGTGACTTCTCACAACCATTCCAGGTGAGCAATTCCCTTAAGTGTTTTTTTTTCTGCAGTGTTACCACAGGTAAACACTATGTTTTTTTTTTTTCTCTTTTCTCTTTTTTGTCTGCTGTAACTGTGGATATCAGATGTCCGGGTGAACTTTCTGTGATGATAGTGGTTGTGACTTCTCACAACCATTCCAGGTGAGCAGTTCCCTTAATTTTTTTTCTCTCTGCAGTGTTACCACAGGTAAACACTATTGTTTTTTTTTTTTTCTCTCCTCTTCTTCCAGTACTCCTGTCTTAAAAGATCTGGAAAATGGAGGCCCGCATAAAGGAACTTTGCGGAGTGACTGATAATATCCTTGCAGATTTGCAGAATATAAAGACCCATTTTTCAAGCCTACAGGACCTCACTAATCACAATTTGCAAGTGTTTGGACAGACTGCCCAGGATTTGCGAGCCAGGATTGAGGTTCTAGAAGAGCGAGTCCAGGCTCCTGCCGTAGCCCCGAGTTCTGGGATTCCCAAGTTGCCCCCTTTTCGTTTTGGCGGTGAACGTGAGAAATTCAGGGGATTTATTAATCAATGCAATCTTTTTTTTTCTGCACATGCTTCACAATTTCCCACTGAACGATCTAAGGTGCTTACTATAATTATGTTGCTTACCAACAAGGCTTTGATGTGGGCAAACCCTCTGATTGAGACTGAGGATGATTGTTTGAATCACCTTGATGCTTTTATTTCAGCCATGGGGCAGGTGTTTGATGACCCCAATCGAGGTGCAACAGCTGAAGCAGCCATGTTAGCTTTGCGCCAAGGTAAGCACTCGGTAGCTGAATATGCCTTGGATTTCAGGAGATGGGCCCTTGATACCACCTGGGACAGTTCCGCCAAAAAATCTATTTTTCGAAAGGGGTTATCTCCACTGATTAAGGATGAACTTGCTCGTGCCGACCCTCCCACTGCGTTAGGTGACTTTATTAACTACTGCATCCGTATTGATACTCGTCTGACTGAACGCAGGCAAGAGAGATGGTTCGAAAGCAATCGCACTAACCTTTTCCTACCTTCCTCTCCAGCTAAGGAACCTTTGAGTAGGATTACACGGGAACCTGAACCTGAACCCATGCAGGTAGACTCTTTACAACGACGGGTTAGTGATGCACGCAAGGAACATCGTTTTAAGGAAAATCTATGTTTCTATTGTGGTAAGTCAGGGCACTTCATTATAAACTGCCCCAGCCATTCTCGTAAGACTACTGCAGCACTCATTCATTGTGAGTGTTGCGAGAGGGGATCTGTCAGGTCCGAGCCTCAGGCTCCAGAGAGATCTGCAGCAACAGATCTTGATTTCTCGGACTTAAACTCCGTTACCTCTGAGGACGTTGACTGTGTAAACGCTGCCATTTTTCAAGTTTCCTCAGCGGTGTCCCAGCTGAGTTGTAAGAAAAACAATTCTCATTGCTTTCTTTCCATCAAACTCTGGGTTGACTCAGCTTGGGTGTCTAGCTCTGCTATGATCGACTCAGGGGCAAGTGGAAATTTTATGGATGTCTCCTTTGCTCTGAAACAGGGGATACGTTCAGTGAAGAAGGCTACTCCAGTACAGATGGAAACTGTGGATGGCTCCCTGCTGACCTCTGGACCAGTGGATCAGGAAACAGAGCCTTTGAGGGTTCTTATGGGTAAAGATCATCAAGAGAAACTGTCCTTTATGCTTATCTCTTCTCCCCACTTTCCCATTATTCTAGGGCTACCATGGCTGCAGGCTCAGAATCCTACCATTAACTGGGAGACCAAGGAATTACACTTTCCAGAGAAACAGATGAGTCCAAAAGTTTCAGCTTGCTCTGTTCCTAAAGGAACCATGTCAGTCCCTGAACTACCAGCTGTATACCAGGACTATGTGGATTTATGTGACAAGAAGAACGCTGACCAGCTTCCTCCTCACCGTCCATATGATTGTCCAATTGAATTATTGCCTGGAGCAGAGATACCTTTTGGTAAGATCTACCCCCTGGCGGGGCCCGAGCTAAAGGCTTTAAAGGATTACATAGACGAAAATCTAGCCAAGGGCTTCATACGCCCCTCTTCATCTCCTGCAGGTGCACCCATCTTCTTTGTAAAGAAGAAAGATGGATCTCTGAGACCATGCGTAGACTATAGGGAACTCAATAAGGTTACTATTAGAAACCGTTATCCATTGCCTTTAATCCCTGAGTTATTGGAGAGAGTGCGACATGCCAAAATTTTCTCTAAACTAGATCTTCGTGGGGCCTATAACTTAGTCCGTATTAGACCTGGGGATGAATGGAAGACTGCATTCAGGTCACGCTATGGACACTTTGAATATCTAGTTATGCCTTTTGGTCTGAGTACCGCCCCAGCCACTTTCCAACACTTGGTGAATGACATCTTCAGGGATCTCCTAGATACATTCATGGTAATTTATTTGGATGATATTCTAATTTTTTCTAACTCCACAGAGGAACATCATGGACATGTGAGAATGGTCTTGGAACGTCTAAGACAAAATCATCTTTACATCAAACTTGAAAAGTGTGAATTCCATAGGACCGAAATTCAATTTCTGGGGTATGTACTGTCTACACAAGGAATTAGTATGGATGGAAGCAAAACCCAAGCCATCAAGGATTGGCCAAGTCCTAGAAATGTGAAGGAGGTACAGCGCTTCATCGGGTTTGCCAACTTCTATAGACGTTTCATTAGAAATTTCTCTGAGGTAGTGTCACCTATCACCCAACTTACCCGGAAAGAGTCTAGGTTCTCCTGGACTCCCCAAGCCAGGAAGCATTTTCCCGTCTAAAAGATAAATTTACCACTGCACCTATCCTAGTACATCCCAACCCCGAGCTTGCCTTCATAATAGAGGTGGATGCTTCAGACTGTGCCGTTGGAGCTATACTCTCTCAGAGAACAGGTGAGAAGAATGTCTTGCATCCCTGTGCCTTCTTTTCCCAGCAGTTGTCTTCGGCTGAGAGGAACTACGATGTGGGCAATAGAGAGTTGTTGGCCATTATTGCCGCCTTCAAAGAATGGAGACACCTTCTTCAGGGAGCTGCACAGCAAATAGTCGTCCTGACAGATCATCGTAACCTTGAGTTTATCAGGTCGGCTAAGTGCCTGACTCCTCGCCAGGCTCGCTGGAATCTTTTCTTAAACCAATTTAATTTTATCATTTCTTATAGACCAGGATCGCGCAATGGAAAGGCTGATGCACTCTCTAGGATTTACTCAGCAGAGACACGTCCAATTACTCCTCCTAAGACTATTCTTCCTGACTCTAGATTCCTAGGAGTAATTCATAATCAAGACCTACTTAAGGACATCAAGGAAGCATACCATGCGGATTCCTTTTTGGCACAACCCCCAAGGGACGTAAGTCTTGTCTTTAAGAATGGTGTGTGGATTCAGGGACAACGCCTGTATATTCCTGAAACAGTCAGATTGAGAGTATTGCAACTCATTCACGATTCCAAGATAGCTGGGCATAGAGGAATTCTAAAGACACAGGAATTTCTCTCTCGTTTCTTTTGGTGGCCCACTTGCAGGAAGGATGTTTTAAACTATGTCACTTCATGTGAAGTCTGTGCAAGATGCAAAACACCTCGCTCCTCACCAACTGGTCTGTTACAGCCTCTTCCCACCCCGTCCCGCCCGTGGGGATCCATTTCTATGGACTTCATTGTGGAGTTACCAACCTCTCAAGGGAAGAACACCATTCTAGTGGTGGTTGACCGTCTAACAAAGGCAGCTCATTTTATCCCTTGTGTCGGCTTACCCACTGCAAAACAGACATCAGATTTGATGATTAAAGATGTGTTTCGCTTACATGGAGTACCGGATGAGGTTATTTCGGATCGAGGGGTGCAATTCACTTCTAGGTTTTGGCAAAATTTCTGTGCAGCATTGGACATTAAAGTAAACCTTTCTTCTGCTTTTCATCCCCAGACTAATGGACAGACCGAACGAACCAATCAAACCCTGGAGCAGTATCTCCACTGCTTTATCTGCCACCTACAGGATGATTGGGTGGATCTACTTCCATTAGCTGAGTTCTCGTATAACAACTCTCAGAGTGCCTCCACTAAGCAGTCTCCTTTTTACTCTAATCTAGGTTATCATCCTAACATTCTACCACGATTTCCCATAGAAACGCCTTTACCAGCAGTGGCTGAAAGAATCACGTCTTTACAGAAGAATATGGATCTTCTAAAGGAGAATCTGGAATCGGCTCAGGAAAGGTACAAGAAAGCAGCAGATAAATTTCGTAAACCTGCACCAGCCTTCAAGGTAGGAGACTTGGTCTGGCTGTCAACCAGAAATCTTAAGTTAAGGATTCCATCGTCTAAGTTGGGACATAAGTACATTGGACCCTATAAAATCAGTAAAATTATAAGTGCCGTTGCTTGTCGTCTTCAACTGCCCAGAACTATGAGAATTCACCCTGTCTTTCATGTATCCCTACTAAAGGCTGCGACACCCAATACGTTTCCTGGACGTTCTTCTCCTTGCCCTGACCCAGTGCTAGTCGATGGTCAGGAAGAATTTGTGGTGGAAAGGATTTTAGATTCCAGGTTGTATAGAAATCAGTTACAATATCTGATTAAATGGCAGGGCTACCCAGTGGAGGACAACTCATGGGAACCAGTCAATAACGTTAATGCTCCTCGCTTGCTCCGTCAGTTTCATCAGAGGTACCCACACAAGCCTGGCCTGAGGTCATCCGGAGGTTGTCCCTAAGGGGGGAGTAATGTAAGGTTCTGTGTACATGTTCCTGAAACTCAGTTTGTTCGTCAGCCATTTTACTTTCTGTCTTGCTGCAGCTATCTTGCCCTCAGTCAAAATGGAGTTTCCAGCTTGCATGTTCCCGCCCTGATTCTCTCCTTTTGCTTCTTAAGCAGCCACAGCTGAGCAATCAGTGCTTCAGAATCTAGCCTGCAGTGAACCTGTGACCTGACTCCTAAAGCCTTGGACCTTGTACTCCAGCTATTCCTACTGAGGAACTCTGAAGCACTTGTGGACTCTGAACCCTGCTCTTTGAAAGACCCACGTTTGCATGGACTTACGGTAACAGAGAAGAACCTGAACTGTTGTGAATGATTGCTGAGCTTAGATTACTCTGGCCTGCTGTGTCTCCTGCTTCTGTGTCTGCAAACTGTGTGACTATTTTTGCCAACTTGTATGAAGTAATACAAGACTTTCTATATCAAACCTGTGTCTCATGTATCTTCATCGCACCCAAGCACAAGACGCTATATGAACTGTACTACATACATTACACAATATAATTTGTTATAACTAACCGTAGTTAGTTACTATGCCCGGGCAGCGCCTGGCTCTTCAGCTAGTTTAAAATAAAGAACAAGTAAAGTTAAAATCAATAAACTTACTGGTATTTCAATGGGAACTATGGGCCTGCTTTTGGCTAATGAGATAGTCAATGTTCGGTTCCATATTTGTCACTGCTAGTCATAACAAGTGAAGCAATTTTTCTCTTTCTTGATATCATTGTTTCCTAGGGATTTCAAATTGCTATTAGTAAAATACCAATATATATACAGCACTACAAAAGCAATATACCAGCAATAAAACTGCCCACACAGAGACATACAGACTGCACTGCCCATCACTGCAGCCTTTCCAGTCCATATCATTTCAGCCTCACTAGTGCCCATATTGACGCAACTCCGCTTTTAGCTCAAGCTCAGACTGGTGTGGTGCGAGAGTCCCTAATAGGCAGGTAAATGTCCCCAATAGGCAGGTAAATGTCCAAATAGGCAGCATAAGTCCCCAATAGGCAGCATAGTCCCCAATAGGCAGCATATGTCCTCAATAGGCAGCATAGGTCCCCATAGGCAGCATAATCCCCCAACAGGCAGCATAATCCTCCATAGGCAGCATAGTAGTCCCCAATAGGCAGCATAGTAGTCCCCAATAGGCAGCATAATCCCCCATAGGCAGCATAATCCCCAATAGGCAGTATAATCCCCCAATAGGCAGCATAATCCCCAATAGGCAGCATAGTAGTCCCCATAGGCAGAATAATCCCCCATAGGCAGCATAATCCCCAATAGGCAGCATAATTACCCAATAGGCAGCATAATCCCCCAATAGGCAGCATAGTAGTCCCCAAAAGGCAGCATAATCCCCCATAGGCAGCATAATCCCCCATAGGCAGAATAATACCCCAATAGGCAGCATAATCCCCCAATAGGCAGCATAATCCCCAATAGGCAGCATAGTAGTCCCCAATAGGCAGAATAATCCCCATAGGCAGCATAATTCCCAATAGGCAGCATATACCCAATAGCAGCATAATCCCCCAATAGGCAGCATATATCCCCAAAAGGCAGCATAATCCCCCATAGGCAGCATAATGCCCCATAGGCAGCATAATCCCCCAATAGGCAGCATAATCCCCCAATAGGCAGAATAATCCCCCATAGGCAGCATAATCCCCCAATAGGCAGCATAATCCCCAATAGGCAGCATAATCCCCCAATAGGCAGAATAATCCCCCATAGGCCGCATTGTAGTCCCCAATAGGCAGCATAATCCCCCATAGGCAGCATAGTCCCCAGTTGTCAGCATAATCCCCCATAGGCGGCATAGTCCCCAATAGGCCGGGCCCTGCATTAAAAAAAAATGCCAGTACTCAACCATGTCCCCCGCTGCTCTGAAGAGGCATGCGCTCGACTCCATCTTCTTCTGGCACAGGCGACGTGACGTCATCAGGCCGCGCAGGCGGCGTGATGACGATCACATCATCTGTGCTGCATATGGAAGGCCGCATAGCAGTTCCGCCCGCGAATAAAGGGCCCGCCGGCATTGAACTGTAGTGACGTTCAATGTCAGTGGGGCCGACGTGCCGGATAAATGTCCTCGGCGGGCCGCATGTGGCCCGCGGGCCGTAGTTTGAGGACCCCTGCTGCTCTATAGAGTTAAGGTCAGGAGAGTTTGCTGGCCAATCAAACACAGCAATACTGGTGTTTTTAAACCATGTACTGGTACTTTTGGCAGTGTGGACAGGTGCCATGTCTTGATGGTGAATGAAATTTCCATTTCTAAAAAGCTTGTCGGCAGAGGAAACCATGAAGTGCTCTAAAATTTCCAGGTAGATGGCTGTGCTGACTTTTTTCTTGATAAAACACAGTAGACCTACATGAGCAGATGACGTGGCTCCCCAAACCATCACTGATTGTGCAAACTTCACACTAGACCTCAAGCAGCTTGGATCACTAGGCAACAGTCCAGTTCTTTTTCTCCTTGGCCTAGGTAAGACGCTTTTGGCATTGTCTATTAGTCATGAGTGGCTTGACACAAGGAATGTGACACTTGTAGCCTATGTCCTGGATACATCTGTGTGTGGTGGCTCTTAAAGCAATGACTTCAGCAGCAGTCCACTCCTTGTGAATCTCCCAAAAATTTTTGAATGACCTTTTCTTAATCCTTTCAAGGCTGCGGTTATCCCGGTTTCTTGTGCACCTTTTTCTACCACACTTTTTTCTTCCACTCAGCCCTCCATTAATATGCTTGGATGCAGCACGCTGTGAACAGCCAGCTTCTCTAGCAATGACCTTTTGTGGCTTACCCTCTTTGTGGAGCGTGTCAATGACTGCCTTCTGGATATCTGTCAAGTCAGCAGTCTTCCCCATGATTGTGGAGCCTACTGAAACAGACAAAGGGACCTTTTTAAACACTTAGGACGTCTTTGCAGGTTTTTTTTTTTTAATTATTCTAATTTACTCAGATAATGACTTTTGGGTTTCATTGACTGTAAGCAATAATCATCAACATTAACAGAAATAAACACTTGAAATAGATCACTCTGTGTGTAATGACTGTATATAATATGAGTTTCACTTTTTGTATTGAAGAACTGAAATAAATTAACTTTTTGATGATATTCTAATTTAGTGAGAAGCATTTGTATATCCTTCTCCCTATCCTCTGCCCCCCATTCTTCTGGCTGTAGGGCAATAACAAGAAGGCCACAGGTGGATAAACAGAGTACTGCAGGATCACATTACAATCTAAACACATGTTAAGATGTAGTACAGTCATGGCCAAAAGTTTTGAGAATGACACAAATATTATATTTTCACGTGATCTGCTGCCCTCTGGTTTTTATGTGTGTTTGACAGATGTTTTTATCACAGACAGAAATATAATAATTGCAAACATATGAGTAACAAAAGCTTATATTGACAGTTAGAATGAGTTAATGCAGCAAGTCAATATTTGCAGTGTTGACCCTTCTTCTTCAGGACCTCTGCAATTCTCCCTGGCATGCTCTCAATCAACTTCTGGACCAAATCCTGACTGATAGCAGTCCATTCTTGCACAATCAATGCTTTCATTTTGTCAGAATTTTTAGGTTTTGTTTGTCCACCCGTCTCTTGATGATTGACCACAAGTTCTCAATGGGATTAAGATCTGGGGAGTTTCCAGGCCATGGACCCAAAATCTCTATGTTTTGTTCCCTGAGCCATTTAGTTATCACCTTTGCTTTATGGCAAGGTGCTCCATCATGCTGGAAAAGACATTGTTGATCGCCAAACTGCTCTTGGAGGGTTGGGAGAAGTTGCTCTTGGAGGACATTCTGGTACCATTCTTTATTCATGACTGTGTTTTTAGGCAAGACTGTGAGAGAGCTGATTCCCTTGGCTGAGAAGCAACCCCACACATGAATGGTTTCAGGATGCTTAACAGTTGGCATGAGACAAGACTGGTGGTAGCGCTCACCTTGTCTTCTCTGAATGAGGCGTTTTCCTGATGTCCCAAACAATCGAAAAGGGCATTCATCAGAGAAAATAACTTTACCCCAGTCCTCAGCAGTCCACTGCCTGTACCTTTTGCAGAATATCAGTCTGTCCATGATGTTTTTTCAGGAGAGAAGTGGCTTCTTTGCTGCCCTCCTTGAGACCAGGCCTTGCTCCAAGAGTCTCCGCCTCACAGTGCGTGCAGATGCACTCACACCTGCCTGTTGCCATTCCTGAGCAAGCTCTGCACTGCTGGTAGCCCGATCCCGCAGCTGAAACACTTTTAAGAGACGGTCCTGGTGCTTGCTGGTCTTTCTTGGGCGCCCTGAAGCCTTTTTGGCAACAATGGAACCTCTCTCCTTGAAGTTCTTGATGATGCGATAGATTGTTGACTGAGGTGCAATCTTTCTAGCTGCGATACTCTTCCCTGTTAGGCCATTTTTGTGCATTGCAATGATGACTGCACGTGTTTCTTTAGAGATAACCATGGTTAACAGAAGAGAAACAATGATGACAAGCACCAGCCTCCTTTTAAAGTGTCCAGTGGTGTCATTCTTACTTAATCATGACAGATTGATCTCCAGCCATGTCCTCATCAACACCCACACCTGTGTTAAGGGAGCAATCACTGAAAAGAGGTTAGCTGGTCCTTTTAAGGCAGGGCTGCAATGATGTTGAAATGTGTTTTGGGGGATAAAGTTCATTTTCTAGCCAAATATTGACTTTGCAAGTAATTGCTGTTAAGCTGATCACTCTTTATAACATTCTGGAGTATATGCAAATTGCCATTAGAAAAAGTGAAGCAGTAGACTTTGTAAAAATTAATATTTGTGTCATTCTCAAAACTTTTGGCCATGACTGTAGTGCTGAGTTGAATTTTATCCAGTTTGCAGATCACGGCGAATTCAAAAAATTTGCAATTTAATTTGTACAAGTCGCCAATAAATGCCTGCCACCATTTTATACATTGTAGAAGATTGCATCAACCACACAAGGCTCACATAACCTCTTTCGCAACCGCTCAGAATTACTCATAATGTCTTGCAGCTATCACATCACAAGGTATAGAGCAACCAGTCAGAAGGATCTACAGTTGTTCTCAAAAGTTTATATACCCCGTCAGAATTTTTGCTTTCTTGGCCTTTTTTCAGAGAATATCAATGATAACACCAAAACTTTTTCTCCACTCATGGTTAGTTGTTGGGTGAAGCCATTTTTTGACAAACTGCGGTGTTTTCTGTTTTTAAATCATAATGACATCCCAAAACATCCAAATGACCCTGATCAAAAGTTCACATACCCCATTTCTTAATACCATGTATTACCCCTTCTAACATCAGTGACAGCTTGAAGTCTTTTGTGGTAGTTGTGGATGAGGTTCTTTATTTTCTCAGATGGTAAAGCTGCCCACTCTTCTTGGCAAAAAGCCTCCTGTTCCTGAAAATTGCTGGGCTGTCTAGCATGAACTGCGCTCTTGAGATCTCTCCAGAGTGGCTCAATGATATTGAGGTCAGGAGACTGAGATGGCCACTCCAGAACCTTTTTTTTTTAATCAGATGATTTTTATTTAAAAATTGTCAGCATGAAACTTTGACAATACATTTAACTTTAGCATATAATATATACCATATTCAACCTAACAGGCGATATAACTGTTCTTACATCCTAAGTCCCCTACCCTCCTCCCCTCCACCCTAACCCCATCCCTTTAAATCATTGCATATATCACACACCATGTCACATTTTGAATCCTTTTTTCGAGACAACCACTTAAGATCCCTGTTTAAAGTACAAACTCAGAGGGTCAAGGGCACGTAGGTAGACGCATTCTTTCTCTCATAAGAGCCTCCGAAGTCAGGCCCGGGTGCTCCATCCAGCCACCCCACACATTCTCAAACTGCATGTGTTGACCTCTTTTCGCATATATGTTCTGTTCCATCATAACAATAAAGTTAACTTTATTAATCAGTTCTTGTCTAACTGGCGATTTGTCATCTAACCAGTGGGCCGCAATGAGCTTTCTGGCAGCATATAGAATTCTGGCTATGGTCAGCTTCCCCCACTCATCAACCGCGATATCCTCCATGCACCCCAATACACACGTCAGCGGGTTCCTTATAAGATCCACTCCCATTACCTCCTGAGTCAAATTAAGTGTTTGTACCCAAAAGTTCTGTAGGGCAGGGCAGGACCACATCATATGTAGGAGATCTGCCCCATCCTCAGAGCAGCGCGGACAGCAGGAATCCCCCCTTAGGCCCGCCGCCCGCCCTCTTCATCCAGACCGGGGTCCTATATACCCTATGTGTTAGGTAGAGTTGTGAGACTCTCCTGGCTTCACTCATAGAGACCTTGGGAATGAATTGTAATACGCTCTCCCACTGAGAGTCCGAGATTAGTCCCACATCCTCTTCCCATTTTTCTCTGGACTTAACCGGGTGCCGTACCAGGAATGAATCCAAAAAACCCCTATATACGAGGGAGATGAAACCCTTAGTGCCCCTCAGTGACCCTATAAGATTCACCATCGCATCTGATTGCACCTCTATTCTTGATGTTTTAAGCTGTCGATTGATTGCATGTCGCAGCTGCAAATATTGAAAAAAGAGGGATTGACTCAGAGGGAACTCCTTCCTGATCTCCTCAAAAGTCTTAAGCATGCCATCAACCAACAGCTGTGACACAAGCCATATCCTTACCCTTCTCCATTGAGCAAATCCCCTCAGACGTAATAACTCCCCCAGTCTCGGGTCAAACCAAACCGACGAGAAGCGCGTGAACTCCGTAATGCCTCTCCATTTTCTAACTCTTTGCCAAATCTTATCCACCATAGCGATCGTCGGGAGCCTTCTAGGGTTCACCCGAAATCTACCAGCCTCAAGACTAGCAAGCAGCGGACCTATGCCCACTATAAACTCAAGGAGCTTCCCAGCCGACGTAGATTGAGTAGGCTCCCCCCACCCCACCATATGCTGACATTGGGATGACACATAATAAACTCACGGGTTCGGGATTGCCAGGCCCCCCTCCTCTTTTGACCTCTGTAGATGTTCAAGTTTAATGCATGCCCTACTACCCTTCCAGATCAAGTCCCGGAAAAGAGAATCAATCCGGTAGAATTTATTTTGCGCCAACCAGACAGGCGTATTATGGAGTATATATAGGAGTTGGGGCATGAGGATCATTTTAAATAATTTTGCTCTACCCGCCACAGACAGGAATAGTTTCTTCCACGCTCCAATTTTTTGTTGAAACTTATTGATAAGGGGGGTAAGATTGAGCTGTTCATATTCCTCCAATTTAGCCGAGACCACAATGCCCAAATATTTAAACTCACTAACCACCCTCAAAGGGGCCCCAGGGTCTAGCGCTAAGGTAGCAGCCGAGTCCACGGGAAGCAACACGGATTTATCCCAGTTAATAGTCAGTCCAGAAATAGAGCCGAATTTACCAACAACTGCCATAGCCGAACTCAGGGAGTCGCTCGGGTCAGCCAGAAACAGCAGCACATCATATAAGGCCACTTTCTCTACGTGGCAGCCATATTGGAATCCCCGAATATCCGTGGTACCCCGAATCTTTGCCGCTAACGGCTCCACAGCAATTGCAAACAGCAGGGGGGACAGGGGGCACCCCTGCCTCGTTCCCCTATATAGGGAGAAACTCTCAGACAGCAGACAATTAACCCGTATTTTAGCACTAGGGGATGTATATAGCAAACGTACCCAACCCACAAACTGATCACCAAATCCCATGGTTTTCATTACCACCCACAAATACCTCAACTCCACACTGTCGAACGCCTTAGCGGCATCCAGGGAAATGATTACCCTCTGTCCCACATTATCCGCCCTCACCTGCATGTTTAAGTATAATCGCCGGAGATTTATAGCTGTGGATTTATTGGGCATAAACCCTGACTGGTCTTGGTGGATTAGGGATTCGATGACCTTGTTAAGTCGGTTCGCCAGCATTTTGGCCAATAACTTAATGTCAGTGGTCAACAAAGAGATCGGACGATATGAAGCTGGATCCGTCAAATCTTTTCCCTGCTTTTGTAGGACAACAATTATCGCTACTCGCATGGACCGGGGCAACTCCCCCCACGCCAAACTCGCAGTGTAAACCTCCATCAACTTGGGAAACAACACCTCTTTGTATTTTTTGTAGACTTCCCCCGGGATACCGTCCCCCCCTGGGGCCTTGTCACTAGGTACAGAGCCCAGAGCGGCCTCAAGTTCCTACATATCAAAGGGCTCCTCAAGAAGCCTCTGCTCCGCTAGTGAGAGTCGTGGAAGCTGCACCCCCACTAAAAAGTTATCAATTTCCTCCTCCGACGGCTGCACGTGGGACTGGTACAGATTTGAGTAAAATCCCATCATCACCTCCAGTATGGCCCTACTGCCTGTATGCTCACATCCGTCTTTCCCCTTTAATTTAGTGATATACGCCGATTCCCTTTGGGCCACCACCACCCTGGACAGAAGGTAACCCGCTCTCTCTCCCTCCTCGAAAAACTTCATCGTGCAGAACAGCCTTTTCCTCTCCGCAGTTTTCATAGTCATATTACAAACCTCTCTCTGCGCTGATCTCAATCGTTCCCGGGCCTCAGGGGTTTGCTCCTCAATTAGTGCCGCCTCTGCTCCCTCTAATGACCTAATCAACTCCTGGTCTTTCCTGCCCGTTTCGGTTTAACTTGCGATATGTTTTTAATGCACAACCCTCTGAAGTAGGCCTTCATGGCTTCCCATACCATCAATACCGAAGCTGAGCCCATATTAATTTTAAAGAACTCTGTCAGGTCAGTCCCCACATGGCCGTCCAGATCAATCAGCTGGAGCCAGAATGGATTTAGCTTCCACAGGGGTCTCCTGGAAAACTCGGAGCCCTGCCCCTGAAGCACCACGCGCATAGGCGAGTGATCCGACAGAGTTCTAGCCAAATAAGTTACCTCACCCACTAGACTTAGCATCGGACCATTCCCCAGTGCCAGATCAATCCTGGACAGCGAGGCAGAGGCGGGCGAGAAGCAGGAGTACTTATAAGTTCTGGGGTGATGGGTTCTCCATATGTCTATTAGTGCAGTCTCCTTCAGAACCGCCCCAAAGGGGGTAGAGTTACCACCCAGTCTCAGTGCCTCCCGACCACCTCTGTCCCAATGGGCATCAGGAACATTGTTGAAGTCGCCAATTATCAGAAAGGGAACCCCCGGGAAATCGTCCACTACCTCCATGACCTTGTGCAGCAATTTCCCACAATACGGCGGAGGAATATATAACGACATCAGTATACCAGACAATTTACAAAGCAAGCATATGAACCATCCCAGCGGGTCTATAATCACTTTACACTGTTCAAAAGATATACCTGTGCGAACAAGAACACTGACCCCCCGTGAGTATGAGGAATATGTTGCATGATACCCCGCCTGCAGCCATCTTTTTTTAAGAAGATGCGTTGTACTCTCTATCAAGTGGGTTTCTTGCAAGCATGACTGCAGGTTTGGCATCAAGCAAGAAAGTAAACATTGCTTGTCTTTTTACTCCGGACGCCAAACCCCTAACGTTCCAACTTATTATCTTTATTTTATCCGCCATTACCCCAAATACCATGCCATCCATTTCCTCATTTGTGAATTAGTAAGGCTGACTCCACTCGAACCTGTGTGACATAGACAATAGTTTAACAGTCCCCCTCCCTCAACACCCTCCACCCCCACTCTCACCCCCACCCACACAATACCACAACTTCACCCAACTCAAGCTTTCCATCTCCTCCAGGTGTCACGGAGGAAAGGGCGTACTTTATCCGATTCAGAGTATCCACTTCCCTGAAGCAAACCCGCTTTACTCCCCAAACTCTGGGAGTAGCATATGGCTAGTGATTGCAGCCAAACAATACTCAACAGTTAACCATAAAACATTCACATTTAGCTTTCTGTTAAATACATTCAACATGTCTAGAACACATCAACTAGAAAAATAGAAAAAGGTAGGAAAATTTCTCCCTCCCCCTCCAAAGTACAGCAAGATTATTTCCCAAAATGAGAGGGAGGGTCTTCCTCCTGAGAAAAAGGTATACAGGAAGGAAGAGCGAATATCTGTAGGATCAAGTCAGCTCAGTCAGCCAGCGGGGTCCTTAGAATTTGCCTTGTGGAGACGCGTCTCGTTGCTGTCCATCCAGTTGAGGGCCTCCTTTGCATCCGGGAAGAAATAGACAGTGTCCCCTGTTGCACAGCTTCTGAATCCACACCTTTGCAGTAGAAAACTTCACAGAGCAGGCTTCATGGGATAACAAGCTTTTACTTCTTACAACATGAGGTAAAAGAAAAATACACAGTCATTCCAGTATTGCATCAGGAAACAGGAACAAAACGAAAGTGAAACTACAAGTGAGACTATTTCTTATACAATACATTAAACAGAAGGAAACGTTACACAACATCGCCATCTATTGTCAGGTCAGCATAAAGTCCTCCTTTTACTAATAAGTCCTAATCTGTTGCATATGCCAACACCCTTTCTCAACAATAAGGACTTATTCAATCAAACCCAACTTTTTTATTGGTCTCTGATGTTTATCAGCATTCATCGCCTTCGTGAAAATGTCTGCTGTCATTTCTTCAGTAGGGCAATACTCCAACTTCAAGACTCCTTGATCCTGATGATCTCTCAAGAAATGATATTTAACATCAATATGCTTGGTTCTTGGATTGACTCTTTCCATCTGAGCAAGAACAAGACATCCTTGATTGTCCTCTTTTAGTTTTGTTGGTTCCAACTGTGGTTGTCCTAGGTCTGTTAACAATTGTCTTAACCACAGTACTTCTTGACTCGCATGTGCTGCTGCAACATATTCTGCTTCTGTTGAAGATAGTGTCACAATTGACTGTTTCTTACTTGTCCAACTTATTGGTCCACCTGAGAGAAAAAAAATATGTCCACTGGTAGATCTTCTGTCAGTTGGATCTCCAGCCCAATCTGCATCAACATATCCTGTTAAAATGCAATTATTGTCATGGTTTACTGGGTTCTTGAATCAGGTAGTCGCGGGTTTAACTTGGTTGGCCTCTTTCTGGGTCTTGGGAGGCTTTTTATAGCCTCACTGTGAAGCCAGCCTTTGTCGTTTATACTCTGACCTTTGGCTGAGTGTGTCTGACCCTGTGCTTGTGCCAGTGCTTTGTGCCTGTGCTACATTTTATGCTTGCTTGGTTCTGATTTGGCTGTGTCCCTGTTACGAGTTTTGCCTGTCCCTTTTGTACTGCGTTGCTCTGTCTGTGTATGACCCCTTGGCTGTGTTCTGGTTATTCTCTGCCTGCTCCTTTTGTACTTCGTCGCCCTCTATGTGTATGACCTGGCTATCCTGACTATCCATTCTGTCTATGCCCCTTGGTAACTTTATTTCGTAGTTACCCTTCTAGGAGTTTTCCTTTACCTCCTAGATCTCTGGAGCTTAGGCCACGCCCCTAGGCAGTCACGTGCCTGCAGGTCCTTCAACCTGAAACATTCTCTACCTGATACTGCTGCCTGAGAGACGTGTGCTGGCTCCGCCCCTTGGCAGTCACACGGTGCGGAAGGTCCTGTGTCCTCAGAAGCACACATCTTCTCTGCTGCGGTTCTACTATACAGGTATCGTTGTGCACAGTTTGTTCACTTAGGACACACGCACTGGCTCAGTGAGCAAGTGCAGTGCGGTGTGCCTGACATTATAAACGACCGTTACATTTTTTTTTTCTGAGGGGGAGATTTAGGAGTGTTATCCCCATGGATCCCATGCAGGTGTTAGCAGGTCAGGTGAAACATCTGACGCAAAGGTTCCAGGAGTTGAATGTTGAGCAGCGCATGATGGCTCAGACCCAGCAGCAGCTGGTAGATACCATACTGGGGGCTGTCGCTGCGGGGTCTCTGGGTTCTGGTGGTAAGGATGTGTCATTGGTGTCTCCTGAATCTCCAGTTAAACTGCCCGACTACTTCTCAGGGGATAAAAATGAGTTCAGAGCCTTCAGGGAGGGGTGTAAACTTTTTTTCTCCCTGAGGCCTCGCTCTTCTGGGGATGAGTTCCAGAGGGTGGGGGTCATTATTTCCCTACTTCGGGGGGCCCCACAAGCCTGGGCTTTTTCTCTCTCTCCTTCTGCTCCTGAGAGGATGACTGTTGATACGTTTTTTCATGCCCTGGGCTGCATCTATGATGAGCCTGACAGGGTCCGTATGGCTGAGGACATGGTTATGAGTGTTCGTCAGGGTAAATATTCAGCAGAGTGGTTCTGTTCGGAGTTCCGACGTTGGGCAGCGGAGGTCTTCTGGAGTGATGCCGCCCTTCGAGGGCTATTCCGCAGAGACCTGTCTGAACGTCTCCAGGACGCCCTGGCCCTTCATCCTCCACCTGATAATTTGGAGGACGCTATAACCCAGGCCGTACGAATGGACCACAGGCTACGCGCCAGGGGTATCATGCAATGTGAAACCTCACTGTTTGCTGGCAGCAAAGAGACTGGAGCCACTACTGAGGTCATGGACATTGGCACCACCTCGCTAAAAGAGAAGGAGAGAAGACATCGCCGGGAGAAACAACTCTGTTTCTATTGTGGAGAGTCCGGACATTGGAGAAAAGATTGCCCCACCTGTCCATCATCTAAGACGGCGGAAAACTACTAGGTCTGGGTAGCGGTCGAGGAGGCTGCCCAGACCTTCAGGTACTATTTTCCTCATGTTCTAAAGTCGTGTTAAAGGTGGAACTGTTGGTAGACAACTATCGTTTTTTCTCGACAGCATTGGTGGACAGTGGTTCATCTCTCAATCTGATCAGTTCCTGTGTCGTCTCCCAACATAAGATAGGGACAGTCAGGCTGGAGACACCCCTTAAAATTGTTGCTATCGACTCTTCCCCTCTTACCCGAACAGGGATTCTTTATGTTTCCAAAAGGTTTTCTTTGCAGGTCGGTTCTTCCCACAAGGAAGACATGGAATGTTTTGTCATGGACAAATTGCCCACAGGGCTAGTGCTGGGTATGCCATGGCTTCAACGCCACAACCCGGTGATTGACTGGGAATCAGGGGAGATTATTAAATGGGGATCCCAATGTGTCGACTGTTGCCATAAACCTGTTTATTGTATGAAACTTGCAAAACCTGTCTCAGTGTCTTCTGTTGGTCTGGAGGGTATTCCGGAGTACCTGAAAGACTTTGAGGACGTGTTCTCTGAAAGTGAGGCTGAGGCTCTGCCCCCGCATAGATCATTTGACTGTGCTATTGATCTTGTCCCGGGAGCCAAATTGCCCAAGGCCCGCCTGTTTAATTTGTCAGGCCCGGAGCGCCTGGCTATGAAGCAATACATCACTGAAAGTCTTCGCAAAGGCATATAAGGCCCTCAGTGTCCCCAGTAGCCGCGGGGTTCTTCTTTGTTAAAAAGAAGGATGGCGGTCTACGTCCCTGCCTCGACTTTCGAGAACTTAATAAAATCACAGTCAGGAATACATACCCCCTGCCTCTGATTCCTGATCTCTGTAACCAGCTTTCTGGGGCCAAGTGGTTTTCAAAATTGGACCTCAGGGGGGCTTATAATTTGATAAGAGTACGGGAAGGGGATGAGTGGAAAACTGCTTTTCTTACTACTGAGGGGTTATTTGAGAATCTCGTCATGCCTTTTGGTCTCACCAATGCTCCAGCTGTGTTTCAAAATTTCATTAATGTAGTTTTTTCGGACCTCATTGGCCGTTTTGTTGTGATCTATTTGGATGATATACTGATATATTCCTCTGACAGACATTCACATTTATCACATGTTAAAACTGTGTTTCAAAGACTCAGGGAAAATCATTTATTTGTTAAGCTGGAGAAATGTTCTTTCTTTGTTCAGGAGCTATCATTTTTGGGTCTTATAATCTCTCCACAGGGTTTTGTATGGATCCCAAGAAGGTGCAAGCCATTATGGAGTGGGTCCAGCCTCGGGACCTTAGAGGACTCCAGCGCTTCTTGGGATTCGCGAATTACTATCGCAGGTTTATCAAGGGTTTTTCTCAGATTGTGAAACCCCTCACGGATCTCACACGTAAAGGGGCAGATGTTAGGAACTGGTCCCCGTCGGCCAAACAATCTTTTTTAACTTTGAAAAATTGTTTCACATCCGCTCCTGTTCTGGTTCAACCTGACTCAGCCAAGCCGTTTGTGGTTGAAGTTGATGCTTCGGAGGTTGGGGTGGGGGCAGTGTTGTCACAGGGACCTACTTCTCTGTAAGGTTCTTTGTCTCTGTTGACATGTTCCTTGAAACTCAGTTTTCCGTCGGCCATTTTGCTTTCTGTCTTTCTGCAGCTCTTGCCCTCAGTTAATATGGAGTTTCCAGTTTTCATGTTCCCGCCCTGATTCTTCCCTCTTGCTTCTTAAGCAGCCTCAGCTGAACAATCAGTGCTCCTGAATCAAGCCTCAGTCAGTCTGTGACCTGACTTCTGGAAACCTTGGACTTGTACTCCAGCTATTCCCTACTGAGGAGCCTTGGAACACTTTTGGACTCTGGAAACCTGCTGTTTGGTGAATCCATGTTTGCAGAGGAATTACGGTACAGAGAAGAGATCCTGAACCTGCTTTGGAGATTTATTGTAGTGCTTGAAGTTACTCTGGCCTGCTGTGTCTCCTGTCGCTGTTCCTGCAAACTGTGTGAACTTTTCAGCATGTTTGTATGAAGTAATACAAGTCATTTCATTTCAACCTATGTCTCCTGTGTTTCCTCGCACCCAAGCACAAGACGCTATAGGAACTGTACACTATACATGACAAGATTCAGGAGCCAATGTTTAGTGTCTGCTGGGTCTGGGAAAGCCGTGTCTGCTGTGACTGTGGATATCAGATGTCCGTTTAATACCTTATGTGATGACAGTGGTTGTGACTTCTCACAACCATTCCAGGTGAGCGCATTCCCTTAAAATTTTACTCTGGAGTGTTACCACAGGTAAACACTATTGTTTTTTTGTTTTTTTTTCCTTTCCTCTTCTCCTTCCAGCACTTCTGCCTTAAAAGATCTGGAAGATGGAGGCCCGCATAAAGGAACTTTGCGGAGTGACTGATACAATCCTTTCAGATGTACAGACTTTAAAACCCGTTTTGCAAGCCTACAGGACCTCACTAATCATAATTTGCAAGTGTTTGGACAGACTACCCAGGAATTGCGAGCCAGGATTGAGGCTCTAGAGGAACGAGCCCAGGCTCCTGCCATAACCCCGAGTTCTGGGATCCCCAAATTACCTCCTTTTCGTTTTGGCGGTGAACGTGAGAAATTCAGGGGATTTATTAATCAATGCAATTTATTTTTCTCTGCACATGCTTCACAATTTCCCACTGAATGATCCAAAGTGCTTACTATAATCATGTTGCTTACCAATAAGGCTTTGATGTGGGCAAACCCTCTGATTGAGACTGAGGATGATTGTTTGAATCACCTTGATGCTTTTATTTCAGCCATGGGGCAGGTGTTTGATGACCCCAATCGAGGTGCAACAGCTGAAGCAGCCATGTTAATTTTGCGCCAAGGTAAGCGTTCAGTAGCCGAATATGCCCTGGATTTCAGGAGATGGGCTCTTGATACCACTTGGGACACTTCCGCTAAAAAATCTATTTTTCGGAAAGGGTTATCTCCACTGATTAAGGATGAACTTGCTCGTGCCGACCCTCCCACTGCGTTAGGTGACTTTATTAACTATTGTATCCGTATTGATGCTCGTCTGACTGAACGCAGACAAGAGAGATGGTTCGAAAATAATCGCACTAACCTTTTACTACCTCCCTCCTCAGCTAAGGAACCTTTGAGTAGGATCACAAGGGAACCAGAACCTGAACCCATGCAGGTGGACTCTTTATAAAGACGGGTTAGTGATGCACGCAAAGAACATCGTATAAAGAAAAATCTATGTTTCTACTGTGGTAAGTCAGGGCACTTCATTATAAACTGCCCCAGCCGTTCTCGTAAGACTACTGCAGCAGTCATTCACTGTGAGTGTTGCGAGAGGAGCTCTGTCATGTCTGAGCCTCAGGCTCCAGAGATATCTGCTGCAAGAGATCTTGATTTCTCGGACTTAAACTCTGTTAGTTCTGGGGACGATGACGGTATAAACGCTGCAATTTTTCAAGTTTCCTCAGCGGTGTCCCAGCTGAGTTGTAAAAGAAACAGTTCTCATTGCTTCCTTTCCATCAAACTCTGGGTTGACTCAGCTTGGGTGTCTAGCTCTGCTATGATCGACTCAGGGGCAAGTTGAAATTTTATGGATGTCTCCTTTGCTCTGAAACAGGGGATACGTTCAGTGAAGAAGGCTACTCCAGTACAGATGGAAACTGTGGATGGCTCCCTGCTGACCTCTGGACCAGTGGATCAAGAAACAGAGCCTTTGAGGGTCCTTATGGGTAAAGATCATCAGGAGAAAATGTCTTTTTTGCTTATCTCTTCTCCCCACTTTCCCATTATTCTAGGGCTACCATGGCTGCAGGCGCAGAATCCTACGATTAACTGAGAGACCAAGGAATTACACTTTCCGGAGAAACAGATGAGTCAAGGAGTTTCAGCTTGCTCTGTTCCTAAAGGAACCATGTCAGTCCCTGAACTACCAGCTGTATACCAGGACTATGTGGATTTATGTGACAAGAAGAACGCTGATCAGCTTCCTCCTCACCGTCCATATGATTGTCCAATTGAATTATTGCCTGGAGCCGAGATACCTTTTGGTAAGATCTACCCCCTAGCGGGGCCCGAGCTAAAAGCTTTGAAGGATTATATAGACGAAAATTTAGCCAAGGGCTTCATACGCCCCTCTTCATCTCCCGCAGGTGCACCCATCTTCTTTGTGAAGAAGAAAGATGGATCTCTGAGACCCTGCATAGACTATAGGGAACTCAATAAGGTTACTATTAGAAACCGTTATCCATTGCCTTTAATCCCTGAGTTGTTGGAGAGAGTGCGGCATGCCAAAATTTTCTCTAAACTGGATCTCCGTGGGGCCTATAACTTGGTCCGTATTAGACCTGGGGATGAATGGAAGACTGCTTTCAGGTCACGCTATGGACACTTTGAATATCTAGTTATGCCTTTTGGTCTGAGTACCGCCCCAGCCACTTTCCAACACTTCGTGAATGATATCTTCAGGGATCTCCTAGATACATTTGTGGTGATTTATCTGGATGATATTCTAATTTTTTCTAACTCCACAGAGGAACATCATGGACATGTGAGAATGGTCTTAGAACGCCTAAGACAAAACCATCTCTACATCAAACTTGAAAAATGTGAATTCCATAGGACCGAAATTCAATTTCTGGGGTATGTACTATCTACGCAAGGGATTAGTATGGATGGAAGCAAGACCCAAGCCATCAAGGATTGGCCAATTCCTAGAAATGTGAAGGAGGTGCAGCGTTTCATCGGGTTTGCCAACTTCTATAGACGTTTCATTAAGAATTTTTCTGAGGTAGTGTCACCTATCACCCAACTTACCCGGAAACAGTCTAGGTTCTCCTGGACCCCGCAAGCTTAGGAAGCATTTTCCTGTTTAAAGGATAAATTTACCACCGCACCTATCTTAGTACATCCCAACCCCGAGCTTGCCTTCATAATAGAGGTGGATGCTTCAGACTGTGCCGTTGGAGCTATACTCTCTCAGAGAACAGGTGAGAAGAATGTCTTGCATCCCTGTGCCTTCTTTTCCCAGCAGTTGTCTTCGGCTGAGAGGAACTACGATGTGGGCAATAGAGAATTGTTGGCCATTATTGCCGCCTTCAAGGAATGGAGACACCTTCTTCAGGGAGCTGCACAGCAAATAGTCGTCCTGACAGACCATCGTAACCTTGAATTTATCAGGTCGGCTAAGTGCCTGACTCCTCGCCAGGCTCGCTGGAATCTTTTCCTAAACCAATTTAATTTTGTCATTTCTTATAGACCAGGATCGCGCAATGGAAAGGCTGATGCACTCTCTAGGATTCATTCAGCAGAGACACGACCACTTACTCCTCCTAAGACTATTCTTCCTGACTCTAGATTCCTGGGAGTGATTCATAATCAAGACCTACTTAAGGACATCAAGGAAGCATACCATGCGGATTCTTTGTTGGCTCAACCCCAAGGGACTTAAGTCTTGTCTTTAAGAATGGTGTGTGGATTCAGGGACAATGTCTGTATATACCTGAAACAGTCAGATTGAGAGTATTGCAACTCATCCACGATTCCAAGATAGCCGGGCATAGGGGAATTCTAAATACACAAAATTTCTTTCTCGTTTCTTTTGGTGGCCCACTTACAGGAAACATGTCTTAAACTATGTCACTTCATGTGAAGTCTGTGCAAGATGCAAAACACCTCGCTCCTCAGCAATTGGTCTGTTGCAACCTCTTCCCACCCCGTCCCGCCCGTGGGGATCCATTTCTATGGACTTCATTGTGGAGTTACCAACCTCTCAAGGGAAGAACACCATTCTAGTGGTGGTTGACCGTCTAACAAAGGCAGCTCATTTTATCCCTTGTGTCGGCTTACCCACTGCAAAACAGACATCAGACTTGATGATTAAGAATGTGTTTCGCTTACATGGAGTACCGGATGAGGTCATTTCGGATCGAGGGGTGCAATTCACTTCAAGGTTTTGGCAAAATTTCTGTGCAGCATTGGACATTAAAGTAAACCTTTCTTCTGCTTTTCATCCCAGACTAATGGACAGACAGAACGAACCAATCAGACCCTGGAGCAGTATCTCCGCTGTTTTATCTGCCACCTACAGGATGATTGGGTGGATCTACTTCCACTGGCTGAGTTCTCTTATAACAACTCTCAGAGCGCCTCCACTAAGCAGTCTCCTTTTTACTCCAATCTAGGTTATCATCCTAACATTCTTCCTCGATTTCCCATAGATACGCCCTTGCCGGCAGTGGCTGAAAGAATCACTTCTTTACAAAGAATATGGATCTTCTAAAGGAAAATCTAGAATTGGCTCAGGAAAGGTACAAGAAAGCAGCAGATAAATTTCGTAAACCTGCACCAGCTTTCAAGGTAGGAGATTTGGTCTGGCTGTCAACCAGAAATCTTAAATTAAAGATTCCATCGTCTAAATTGGGACATAAGTACATTGGACCTTATAAGATCAATAAGATTATAAGTGCTGTTGCTTGTCTCTTCAACTGCCCAGAACTATGAGAATCCACCCTGTCTTTCATGTATCCCTACTAAAGGCTGCAACACCCAATACGTTTCCTGGACGTTTCTCCTTGCCCTGACCCAGTGCTGGTCGATGGTCAGGAAGAATTTATGGTGGAAAGGATTCTAGATTCCAGGTTGTACAGAAATCAGTTGCAATATTTGATTAAATGGCAGGGCTACCCAGTGGAGGACAACTCATGGGAACCAGTCAATAATGTAAATGCTCCTCGCCTGCTCCGCCAGTTTCATCAGAGGTACCCTGACAAGCCTGGTCTGAGGTCATCTGGAGGTTTTCCCTAAGGGGGGAGTAATGTAAGGTTCTTTGTCTCTGTTGACATGTTCCTTGAAACTCAGTTTTCCGTCGGCCATTTTGCTTTCTGTCTTTCTGCAGCTCTTGCCCTCAGTTAATATGGAGTTTCCAGTTTTCATGTTCCCGCCCTGATTCTTCCGTCTTGCTTCTTAAGCAGCCTCAGCTGAACAATCAGTGCTCCTGAATCAAGCCTCAGTCAGTCTGTGACCTGACTTCTGGAAACCTTAGACTTGTACTCCAGCTATTCCCTACTGAGGAGCCTTGGAACACTTTTGGACTCTGGAAACCTGCTGTTTGGTGAATCCATGTTTGCAGAGGAATTACGGTACATAGAAGAGATCCTGAACCTGCTTTGGAGATTTATTGTAGTGCTTGAAGTTACTCTGGCCTGCTGTGTCTCCTGTCGCTGTTCCTGCAAACTGTGTGAACTTTTCAGCATGCTTGTATGAAGTAATACAAGTCATTTCATTTCAACCTATGTCTCCTGTGTTTCCTCGCACCCAAGCAAAGACGCTATAGGAACTGTACACTATACATGACATTCTCTGACTAACCTCAAACCTTGTGCCTATTTCTCGAAAAAATTTTCTCAGCTGAGAGAAATTATGACGTTGGTAATAGAGAACTCTTATCAATCAAATTGGCGTTCGAGGAATGGAGGCATTTTTTGGAGGGGCGGCTCACCCCATCACAGTCATCACCGACCACAAAAACTAGAGTATATCAAATCTGCTAAAAGACTGACTCCTAGGCAAGCCCGTTGGTCACTTTTTTTTTTCCAGATTTCAATTTTCTATAACTTTTCGCCCAGGGTCTAAAAACCTGAAAGCTGATGCTTTATCACGTAGTTTTGAGCCGCTTTCCGCCCCTGACCCGCCGTCCCCCATTCTTCAACCAATGTCGTATAGCTGAAGTGTCGTCGGAATTGGAGCGGGAGATTGTGGGGGCTCAATCTTTAGCTCCAAGGTCCAAACCCGAAAACAAATTGTTTGTTCCTCAGCAGTTACGCACCAGGCTCCTGCGGGAGTTCCATGATTAAAAACTGAGTGCTCACCCAGGCATTTCTGCCACACGAGAGGCAGTGGCTAGAGTTTTTTGGTGGCCTTTGATGGCTTCAGATATTAAGAAGCATGTCGCTGCGTGTGGGGTATGCGCTCGTTCTAAGAGCTCTCATTGCCGGCCGGCCGGGGAATTGGTGCCTTTGCCAATTCCAGGAAGGCCATGACCCACTTGTCCATGGACTTCATTACCAACCTTCCTTCTTCTCGGGGTAACACGGTTATCTGGGTAGTTGTTGACAGGTTTTCTAAGATAGCGCATTTTGTACCTATGGCAAGTCTACCTTCTGCAGAGACTCTCGCTAAGCATTTCCTCGCACAGATTGTGCGGTTACATGGGGTACCTATGAATATTGTATCTGACAGAGGGGCACAATTTGTGGCCAAGTTTTGGCGGGGTTTTTGCAAAGGTTGGGGATATCTTTGTCCTTTTCCTCAGGCTACCACCCAGAGAGTAATGGGCAGACAGAGCGCACCAACCAGTCGCTTGAACAAATTCTTTGATGTTTGATTTCTACTCTGCAAAGCGACTGGTGTGATGCCCTACCGTTAGCGGAGTTCGCCTTAACAACCGTACCCAAACAATCTACCGGTAGGTCACCGTTTTTTATTAATTATGGTTTGAACCCGCATTTTGGTGAATTCTCACGTTTAGATTCGGGCTGTCCAGGAGCTGAGGACTGTGTTAACCGAATCAGGGATCTGTGGTCAAAAGTTTGGTTGAATATGTTCAGGCTCAGGAGACTTATAAGCGTTTTGCAGATAAAAATGGAACCCTGGTCAGGTGTTGCAGTGTGGGGACAAAGTGTGGCTCTCCACGCGAAACATAAGTCTTCGTCTACCCTCCGCCAAACTGGGCCCAAGTTCATAGGTCCCTATGAGATCATTGAGGTAATTAACCTGTGGTGTATCGTCTTCGCCTCCCCCGCTTTGAAACTCCATAACGTATTCCACAGATCCTTGCTAAAACCCTTGGGATCGGTAGTAGAAGAACCAGCTGCTGTTCCCTCCCCAGTCTTGGTTGATGGGCACATGGAGTTTGAGGTACAACATATTGTAGACTCCCGGCGGTCTCGGGGGTCCTTACAGTACCTGGTGCATTGGAGGGGGTACGGTCCAGAGGACCGGTCTTGGGTGCCGGCCAGATCGGTACACACTGACCGTCTGGTTCGGGCATTCCATGCTCGGAATCCTGGGAAACCCTGGGGGTCCAGAGGCCCCCCATTAGAAGGGGGTACTTCATGGTTACTGGGTTCTTGGATCAATTGGGTTGGCCTCTTTCTGGGTCTGGGAGGCTTTTATAGCCCACTGTGAAGCCAGCCTTGTGTTTATACTCTGACCTTTGGCTGAGTGTGTCTGACCCTGTGCTTGTGCCAGTGCTTTGTGCCTGTGCTACATTTATGCTTGTTGGTTCTGATTTGGCTGTTCCCTGTTACAGTTTTTGCCTGTCCTTTTTGTACTGCGTTGCTCTGTCGTGTATGACCCCTTGGCTGTGTTCTGGTTATTCTCTGCCTGCTCCTTTTGTTCTTCGTCGCCCTCTATGTGTTTAGACCTGGCTATCCTGACTATCCATTCTGTCTATGCCCCTGGTAACTTTATTTCGTAGTTACCCTTCTAGGAGTTTTTCCTTTACCTCCTAGATCTCTGGAGTTAGGCCACGCCCCTAGGCAGTCACGTGCCTGCAGGTCCTTCGACCTGAAAACATTCTCTACCTGATACTGCTGCCTCTGAGAGACGTGTGCTGGCTCCGCCCTTGGCAGTCACATGGTGCGGAAGGTCCTGTGTCCTCAGAAGCACACATCTTCTCTGCTGCGGTTTACTATACAGGTATCGTTGTGCACAGTTTTGTTCACTTAGGACACACCATGGCTCAGTGAGCAAGTGCGTGCGGTGTGCCTGACAATTATCACCTGTGGGTAATTTCAGCTTAACATTGCTAGTTCCTTTCAAATAACGTATTACTCTCTTCAAGCATTGCAATCAGCTTTATTTGGTTTTGATACCTTTCTGCTCAGGATTCCCACTGCTGCTGCGATGTCGGGTCTTGTAACGGTCGCTAGATACAGCGTTTTCCTATTGCTGTTTGTATTCTTCATTGTTTGGTAGCATATTTTCTTCACTGTTCATTCTTTGAGTTATAGTTTCCATTGGAGATTTACTGTTTTTTGCATCCTTTAGTCAATTTTTCTGTTATGTCTTGATCATGTGTTTTGATTCAGTAGGAAACTTCCGTCTTCTTCTCTTTCTATCTGTATTCCTAGGTACTGTTTTAAATTTCCAAGTCTTTGATTTCAAAATTTTCTTTCAGGGTTTTTTAGAATCTTTTCTTTATCCCTTTCTTGTTTAAACAGTCAAAATGGTCGGCTACATAATATGAGTACATAAATCCATGTATTACTCAGCCTTTTTGTGTACAAGCATGGATCAGCTTTGCTTCTTTGGAATTTTCATTTGTTAATACTCCGTGATTTTGTCATTCCACGCTTTAGCTGCTTGTTTTGAACCATATATGCTTTTCTGTAGTTTACAAACTTTGTTTGGATTTCTTATCTTTGAATCCTGGAGGTTGTCCATGTAAATGTCTTCTGTTAAAACTCCATTCAAAAAATCTGTCTTTACATCCAGATGTCTTAGTTCCTCTTTTCCCATTGCTGCAACTGTAAGTAAGCAGATTAAGCAGCCGTGGCAGGGCGCGGGAGCCCCGCCACCCAGATATTTGCTGCATTACAGCCTCCGATCAGGCCTAGCATACCTGATGATACAGAGCTACATAATCATTACTACCTGAATTGCATTACTGTGAAAAGTGCCCATATTTCTTATTACCATCTTCAGTACCCCATGATTAAGACTCATGTAGAGTGGAAAACGTAGGGTATACATGAATGTGGGGTATCTTTGTTATTTTTTCACGGCACTTCATTTAGCATTGTGGAACACAATAAACTTTCATTTTTGCAAAATTAAAAAATCTATAGTGTGTGCGGTGAATTTCATATCTTGATCTCAATTCCAGTCAATTCTGTGTTGAAAAAGTCAAACGGTGCTCCTTACCCTTCTGAGCTCTGCCATGCGCCCAAACAGTAGTTTACTCCCACATGGGGGATCAGTGTACTCTGGACCCTAAGAGTTATTGTGCAATTTGTCCCATTTCTTCTGTTACCCTTGGGAAAATAAAAAACTGGGGGCAAAAATATCATTTTTTAAAAAAAAAATGATTTTTTTTGTTTTTACGGCTGTCGTTATAAACTTCTGTGAAGCACTTGGGGCTTCATAGCGCTCACCACACATCTAGATGAGTTCCTTGTGGGGTCTATTTTCCAAAATGGGTTCACTTGTGGGGGGTTTCCACTGTTTAGGCGCATCAAGGGCTCTCCAAATGCGACATGACGCCCAAGACCATTCCATCAAAGTCTACAATCCAAAACGTCACTACTTCCCTTCCGATCCCCAACGTGTACCCATACAGTATTTTCTCCCATTATTGGGTATCCGCATACTCAGGACAAATTGGACAAAACTTTTGGGGTCCAATTTCTCCTGTTACCCTTGTAAAAATAAAATATTGGGGGCGAAAAAAAATAATTTTTGTAAAAAAAATATTTTTTATTTTTACGGCTGTTCGTTATAAACTTTCGTGAAGCACTTAGGGGTTCAAAATGCTCACCCACATCTAGATAAGTTCCTTGTGGGGTCTATTTTCCAAAATTTGGTGTCAATTGTGGGGGTTTCCACTGTTTAGGTGCATCAGGGGGTCTCAAATGCGACAGACGCCCCCAGAGATTCATCAAAGTTGGCAATCCAAAAACGTCACTACTTCCCTTCCGAGCCCAACGTGTACCCATACAGTAGTTTTCTCCCACATATTGGGTTCAGCGTACTCAGGACAAATTGGGCAACAACTTTGGGGTCCAATTTCTCCTGTTACCCTTGCGAAATAAAATATTGGGGACGAAAAAAATATTTTTGTAAAAAAAAAGATTTTTTATTTTACGGCTGTCGTTATAAACTTCTGTGAAGCACTTGGGGATTCAAAGTGATCACCACACATCTAGATAAGTTCCTTGAGGGGTCTAGTTTCCAAAATGGTGTCATTTGTTGGGGGTTTCCACTGTTTAGGCAGATCAGGAGCTCTCCAAAACACGACATGGCATCCAGCCAATTCTGCGTTGAAAAAGTCAAACGGCGCTCCTTCTCTTCCAAACTTTGCCATGCACCAAACAGTGGTTTACCCCCATATACAGATCCTTTCAAAAATTTGCAATTTAGTGCAAAATTTATTATTTTCCATAATGTAATGATTACAATTAAACTTTCATATTTTTTTAGAATCATTACACACCAACTGAAATTTGTCAGGTTTTTTATTGTTTTAATATGATGATTTTGCCATACAACTCCTGAAACCCAAAAAAAAACCCGTCTCAAAAAATTAGCATATCAAGAAAAGGTTCTCTAAACGACCTATTTACCCTATCTTCTGAATCAACTAATAACTCTAAACACATGCAAAAGATTCCTGAGGCTTTTAAAAACTCCCTGCCTGGTTCTTACTCAAAACCCCCATCTGGGTAAGACTAGTGACCTTACTGATGTCAAGAAGGCCATCTTTGACACCCCAAGCAAGAGGGTAAGACCCAGAAAGAAATTTCTCAACAAATAGGCTGTTCCCAGAGTGCTGTATCAAGGCACCTCAATGGGAAGTCTGTTGGAAGGAAACAATGTGGCAGAAAACGCTTGTACAACGAGAAGAGGTGACCGGCCCTAGGAAGATTGTGGTAGAAGGACGATTCCAGACCTTGGGGGACTGAGGAAAGCAGTGGACTGAGTCTGGTGTAGAAACATCCAGAGCCACCGTGCACCAGGCGTGTGCGGAAATGGGCTAAGGTGCGCATTCCCCAGGTTAAAGCCACTTTTGAACCATAAACAGCGGCAGAAGCGCCTGTCCTGGGCTACAGAGAAGCAGCACTGGACTGTTGCTAAGTGGTCCCAAGTACTTTTTTCTGTTGAAAGCAAATTTTGCATGTCATTCGGAAATTCAAGGTGCCAGAGTCTGGAGGAAGACTGGGGAGAAGGAAATGCCAAAATGCTGTAGTCCAGTGTCAGTACCCACAGTCAGTGTTGGTGGTGGGGTTGCCATGTCAGCTGCTGGTGTTGGTTCCACTGTGTTTCATCAAGGCAGGGTCAATGCAGCTGGTCTATCAGGAGATTTTGGGCACTTCATGCTTCCATCGGCTGAAATGCTTTATGGAGATGAAGATTTCATTTTTCAGCACGACCTGGCACCTGCTCACAGTGCAAAACTACTGGTAAATGGTTATAGACATGGTATTACTGTGCTCAATTGGCCTGCCAACTCTCTGACCTGAAACCCATAGAGAATCTGTGGGATATTGTGAAGAGAAAGTTGAGACGCAAGACCCAACACTCTGGATGAGCTTAAGGCCGCTATCGAGCATCCTGGGCTCCATAAAACCCTCAGCAGTGTCACAGGCTGATTGCCTCCATGAACCCGCATTGAAGCAGTCATTTCTGCAAAAGGATTCCCGACCAAGTATGAGTGCATAACTGAACTTTATTATTTGATGTTTTTTTTGTTTTTAAAAAACACTTTTACTTATGGGACGGTTGAAATATGTTAATTTTTTGAGACAGGTTTTTTGGCTTATCAGGAGTTGTATGCCAAATCATCAGTATTAAAACAATAAAAGACCTGACAAATTTCAGTTGGTGTGTAATGATTCTAAAATATATGAAAGTTTAATGTAATCATTACATTATGGAAAATAATGAAATTTTGACTTATGCTAATTTTTTGAGAAGGACCTGGGATATATGGGGTATCAGCGTACTCAGGACAAAATTGCACAATACTTTTGGAGTCTTGTTACCCTTGGGAAAATAAAAATTGGGGAGAAAAGATCATTTTTGTGGAAAAAATATGATTTTTTAATTTTACGGCTCTACGTATAAAACTTGTGTGAAGCACTTGGGGGTTCAAATTGCTCACCAAAGATCTAGATAGTTCTTTGGGGGTCTAGTTTCCCAAATGGGGTCACTTGTGGGGGGTTTCACTGTTTAGGCACATAGGGGCTCTCCAAATGCAAACATGGCGTCCAATCTCAATTCAGCCAATTTTGGTGGAAAAAGTCAATTGGTGCTCCTTCCATTCCGAGCTCTGCGTGCGCCCAACAGTGGTTCCCCCCACATTTGGGTTTCAGCGTACTCAGGACAAATGGACAACAACTTTTGTGGTCCAATTTTCCTGTTACCCTTGGGAAAATAAAAAATTATTGACTACAAAATAATTTTTGTGGGAAAAAATAGGATTTTTTATTTCATGCCCAGGCATTATAAACTTGTGTGAAGCACTTGGGGTTTCAAAGTGTCACCAAAGCTCTAGATAAGTTCCTTAGGGGGTCTAGTTTCCAAATGTTGTCACTTTTGGGGGGTTTCTATGTTTTAGGCTATCTGGGGCACTGCAAACGGAACATGACCCCATCAACGTCTACATTCCAAAACGTTACTACTTCCTTTCCAAGCCTGCCGTGCGCACACAAACAGTTTCCCCCCCCCACCACATATTGGGTATCAGCGTATCAGGACAAATTGGCCACAACTTTTGGGGTCCAATTTCCTTGGGAAAATCAAAAATTTGGGACTAAAAAATCATTTTGTGTGGAAATTGTTTCTTTTTTTTTCATAACCAGGCAGTATAAAACTTTTGTGAAAACACTTGGGGGTTCTAAAGTGCTCACAAACAGATCTAGATAAGTTCCTTAGGGGGTCTAGTTTCCAAAATGGTGTCACTTGTGGGGGGTTTCACTGTTTAGGGCATCAGGGGCTCTCAAACGCGACATGGCATCAATCTCAATTCAGCCAATTTTAGTTTGAAAAAGTCAACGGCGCTCCTTCCCTTATGAGCTCTGCTGTGCGCACAGACAGTGGTTTTCCCCCACTTATGGGTATTGGCGTACTCAGGAGAAATTGCACAACAACTTTATCTGTCCATTTTCTTCTTTTACCCTTGTAGAAAATAAAAAAAAGTTTGTAAAAGATCTTTTTTTGTGGCTAAAAAGTTAAATATTCATTTTTTCCTTCCACGTTGCTTCAGCTCCTGTGAAGCACCTGAAGGGTTAATAAACTTCTTGAATGTGGTTTTGAGTACCTTGAGGGGTGCATTTTTTAGTATAGTGTCACTTTTGGGTATTTTCTGTTTATATAGACCCCTCAAAGTGACTTCAAATATGAGGTGGTCCAAAAAAAAAATGGCTTTGTAAATTTTGTTGTAAAAATGAAAAATCGCTGGTCAACTTTTAACCCTTATAATTTCCTAAGAAAAAAAATTTTGTTTCCCAAAAATTTTGGTGCTGATGTAAAAGTAGACTTTGTGGGAATGTTATTTCTTAACTATTTTGTGTGACATATTTCTCTGTTTTAAGGGAATAAAAATTCAAAGTTTGAAAATTCCCAAAATTTTCAAAATTTTCGCCATATTTGCATTTTTTCAAAATAAACGCAAGTTATATCGAAGAAATTTTCCCAAAATAACGTGAAGTAAAATGTCACGAGAAACAGTCTCAGAATCGAAACAGATCCGTTGAAGCGTTCCAGAGTTATAATCTCATAAAGAGACAGTGGTCAGAATTGTAAAAATTTGGCCCGGTCATTAACGTGCAAACCACCTTGGGGGTGAAGGGGTTAAAAATCATTTACATCCTATGGCTTTTTGTTAGAACTCTCCTGTTTGGTTTTTTCTATCTTGCTGGTCACATGACCTTTTTTGCCTATTTAATCCTGCTCCGCCCTTTCTGGCTTTGCTGGACTTCATTGTAATTTCTACTCTTAGGCTAGCCAGGTGCTTTGTTACCTTACTCAGTCAGTTTTGCTTGGTCTTCGGACCTCTATGTTCTATGTTGTTTGTTTGTCTTTTATGCTACAACTTTTGTTAGGAGGTGTGTTGTGAATGTGTTAGAAATGAATTCTGAGCAGAAGCTCCCTCTGGTGGTTACAAACAGTACTGAACCATTCAATGAAGATTGGCAATCAGGATTTACAGATTGGTCTTATATAAGGGAGGTTCCCTCCCATCTTGGTTGCCAGTGATCAATTGTTCTTGTCTCAACTGTGGTTCCTGGTTCACTTGGAAGCTTGCTGAGTCTTGCCTGCATCTTCTGCTATCAGATAAGATATTTTCTGCTTTTATTTTTGTGCTTGCTTTTTGCATTGTTCCCTGCACTTCTTGTGGAGGTCAGCCAGGTCCCCTCGGGGGCTTGTGCTCCTCTCAGTTTTCTGAGCCACTGTTATTTGTTCATTTGCCTTTTCCAGTTTTTTCAGTGGTGCGGCTTAGTTTTGTGACACCAGAGATCTAATTTAGGTGGTAGAGGTGGGTGTGATCTCAGGTGTTTTTGCAATTAGTAGAGTTGGTATTTTTTAGGGTTTTTTGGATTGCAGTAAGTGTCCTTCCTATCCTTTTCTGTCCAGGTTTGTTTGGGCCCCCAAAGTTTGCTCATACTATTTTCTGTCTGTGTCTGTATTTCCTCTTGTCTAACCGCCATTACATGTTTGGGGGCTTCCTATGTTCTTTGGAGATCTGCTTCGGGGCAGATAGCTTTCCTCTTTCTATCTTTAGGTGTAGTTAAAACCTTTCAGGCTGTGACGAGGCGTCTAGGACCAACGTAGGTACGCTCCACGGCTGCCTTTAGTTGTGGTGGTTAGTCAGGGTACTGCAAACAGTAGATTTCAAACCCCTCTGGTGTATTGCCGTTTTTGCCAGCTCTCCTCAGCTACCAAATTTATAACAGAGGTGTCCATCTTTCTCCAGTCCCTAGTTCTTGTAGGGATCCCTCCCTCGCATCTATAGGTCTTCGTACAGACTAGCTGAGGACTTTAGCGGGTCTGATCGCAGGATCAGGTTCCCTGTTACATCGTAGGATCTAGATTAGTTCTATCGTAGCAGAACATAACAGTAAGTCCAGCCCAAAAATATCTCTAAGGAAAGATTTCCAGTTTCTATCATGGTGTCGGTTCAGGTCTTGGCTCAACACCTGCAGGGACTCTCTCTGGAGGTGGCCGAGCTCAGCAACACGTGAGTAGCTGTTCTGGAGCACTTTCGTGGAGCCAATGGTACAATTGCCTGATTTATTTTTTGGTGAACAACAAGATTTTTTTTCTTTCAAAAATGCTTGCTTGTTGTATTTTCGTTTGAGACCCAGATCCTCTGGTGATGAATCACAGCGCATAGGGTTCATAATGTCACTTTTGTGCAAAGAACTCAGGAATGGGCCTTTTCTCTACAACCTAGTGATCCATGCTTTAGATCAGTGGATAGTTTTTTTTCTGCTTTGGGGTTACTGTATGATGATCCTGATCGTGTCTCTTCAGCTGAGACAGAATTGAGACGTTTGAGGCAGGGATCAGGTAATGTGGAAAAATATTGTACTCACTTCCGTCGGTGGTCTACTCAGGTGGGGTGGAACGATTCAGCTTTGAAAAGTTTGTTTCTTGCAGGGCTAGGTGAAAGGGTTAAAGATTTGCTGACTGCGTATCCCACACCTGGTAACTTGCAGGAGGCTATGCAATTAGCTATACGGGTGGATAGGAGACTGCATGCAAGGGTTAATGAGAGTAAATCCTCTGCCATTGTCAGCTCCAAGTCTTGAGAGGGTCTGAACTGACATTGGAGAGCCGATGGAGATTGGAGCGATGCCACTCTGCTCTCAGGAAAAGACCGCAGGTTTTCTGAAGGTTTGTGCTTTTATTGCGGCAAATCTGACCATTTCATTAAGAACTGTGTGCTTCGTATGAACAAAGAAAAAAAAAAGAGGTCAGTTCCGCCTGTATAGCCTGTTTAAACACTAAAGGTGTCTTTCTTTCTGCTACTACTGCTGCTCAGGAAGAATTAATGGAATTTCGGGTATTTGTTGATTGCGGTTCTACTCTGAATGTGATTGATGGGGGATTTGTAACGACCCTGTCAGCGCTAGCGAACTGCCACGGCTGAGCAGGGTGACTCGCCCACACTGCAGAGGAAGGGCCCGGGGTCAGATGCCGTAGGGAGGCTCAGGCAGACGGGACCAGAGCAGCGTGGTGAGAGGAGTCAATGAAGGTAGCAGTAAGCAAAAGGACCTGCGATCATGTGACCACAGGGGCGGAGGTGAGTGCAGGACTCTACAGGGACCCTGGATTAGTGAATAGGGAAACTCAGGTCAGACAAACTGGGGTCATACACGGAGAGGACGGCGCAGTACAGAAGGGGCGAGCAGAGAATAGTCAGAACATAAGCAGGAGTCATACACGAGATAGCAACGCTGTACAGTAGGGGTAAACAGAGAATTGTCAGGACAAAGGCAAGGGGTCATACACGAGATAGCAACGTAGTACAAGAGGGGCAGGCAGAACTCGTAACGGGAACAGAACCAAGTCAAAACCAAGCAAGCATAAAGAATCACAAGCACAAAACACGGTCACACACACTCGGCCAAGGGTCAAAGTATAAGCGACAAGGATGGCCCCACAATGAGGCTATAAGAAGCCTCCCAGAATCCAGAGTGAGGCCATCCAAATTAACCCTTAACCTACCTTTTCCCACAAACTCAGCAAACCATGACAGGATTCTTGGAAAAACTTAAATTAAAACCAAACCTTTGTCATCCCTATTGCCGTGGTTTCTGTTGATGGCTCTCCCTTGAAGAATGTTACTCACAAGGTCTGTGAATTTCCCCTCACTATTAATGGTGTTCACCAAGAGAATTTGGATTTGGTAGTATTGAATAATTTGCCTTCTCCGGTGGTTTTGGGGTTTACCCTGGTTAAAAATGCACAATCCTGTACTGGATTGGTCTACCAATGAAACTAAGTCCTGGAGCCCTAAGTGTTATAACAAGTGTTGTAACGGGCGTATTGCTGCTGTGGATAAAGGGGAATTACCTGTACTATTCAGGATTTTTGGAAATTTTTTTCTGAGAAGGAATCGCAGATTTTACCTCCCATAGAGACTATGATTGTACTATTGAATTTGTCCCTGGAGCGACTCTTCCCAAAAGACGTTTATTTAATCTTACTATTTCTGAGAGAAAGGCTTTGGAGGAATACATACAGACAAGCTTGGCCGTGGTCACATTAGGCCTTCCAAGTCTCTGGTGGCTGTTGGATTTTTTTTTGTTAAAAAAAAGGACGGTGGTTCACGTCCTTGTCTGGACTTTCGTGAGATTAATAAAATTACTGTACGCAATCCTTACCATTGCCATTGATTCCTGATTTGTTTAAACAGTTAGTGGGGGCCAAGTGGTTCTCTAAAATTGATCTTCAGGGGGCATACAATTTGTTGCGCATGAAGGAGGGTGACGAATGGAAGACTGCTTTTAACACTCCTGTGGGTCATTTTGAGAATTGGTTATGCCTTTTGGTCTTACCAATGCTCCTGCATTTTTTCAGAATCTTATTAATGACATCCTTAGACCTTTGATCGGCAAAGTGTGGTTGTGTATTTGGATGACATTTTGATTTATTCGCCGGATCTGGAGTCTCATTGGCGGAGCGTACGTGAGGTATTACAGTTATTATGGAAATTCACTTTTTGCTAAGCTAGAGAAATGTGAGTTTGCTGTACAGAGAATTAGTTTTTTGGGTTACATTATCTCCAGCGAAGGTTTTGAGATGGACCCGGTGAAAGTTCAAGCTGTGCAGGAATGGCCTAGCCTATTGTTTGAAATCGTTACAGAGGTTTTTGGGTTTCGCCAATTATTATAGAAAATTCATTAAAAAAATTTCTATTATTGTCAAACCACTGACCGATCTCACCAGGAAAGGTGCTAATGCGGTTCAGTGGACTACTGAGGCAATTGAAGCTTTTGTGTTTCTAAAGGAGAGGTTCAGCTCTGCTCCCATCCTTATGCAGCCTGATGTGACTAAACCGTTTTTGGTTGAGGTTGATGCTTCTTCTGTGGGGGTCGGCGCGGTGTTGTCTCAGGAAAACAGGGATGGAGTACATCCCTGTGCCTTTTTTTCAAAAAATTTTCTGAGACTGAACTGAATTACGATATTGGTAATCGGGAATTGTAGGCTATTAAACTCGCCTTTGAACACTGGCGTCATCTCTTGGAAGGTGCTGAATTTCCCGTTCAGGTTTTCACTGATCATAAAAATCTGATCTATCTTGATGCTGCCAAACGCTTGAATGCCCGTCAGGCTAGGTGGGCACTGTTTTTCTCGCGGTTTAATTTTTCCATTACTTACATCCCAGGTATTAAGAATGTTAAAGCCGATGCTTTGTCCCGCAGCTTTTCTCCCATGGTCGGTGCTGAGGAGGAGAACATTTTACAAGAAGGGGTTGTGATTGCTGCTTTGGACTCTGTGTTGGAAGATGAGATTCTTAAAGCACAGGAGAATGCCCCATCTAACACTCCCCATGGGAGGTTGTTTGTGCCTGGGACCTTTAGGAGAGATTTGTTTGTTGAGTGTCATGAGTTCTCAGTTGGCAGGTCATTCTGGAATCTCTGAGACCAAGAGACTTGTGGGTCGCAGTTTCTGGTGGCCTGGATGGCAGAAGGAAGTCATTAAATGGGTGCGTCAATGCACTGTGTGTGCTAGATCTAAGTCTTCACATACTGCTGCTGCGGGGTTGCTTTGCCCTCTGGAGGTTCCTAGTGCACCTTGGACACATTTGGCTATGGACTTTATTACTGACCTTCCCCCTCTGAGGGTTTCACTGTCATCTGGGTGGTCGTGGACCGTTTTAGCAAGATGTGTCACTTGGTTCCTTTCATCAAACTGCTCTGCGCTAAGACTCTCGCTAAGGCCTTTGTCAAGGAAATTGTCAGACTACATGGCGTTCCTACTGACATTGTTTCTGATAGGGGACCTCAGTTCGTGGCTCTTTTTTGGCGCGCCTTTTGTGACAGGTTGGGAGTTCATTTGTCGTTTTCATCCGGATATCATCCTGAGTCTAATGGCCAGACAGAAAGGAAAAACCAGGATGTTGAGCAGTTCTTGCGTTGTTTTGTGGCAGACAATCAAGAGGGGTGGTCTGAGTTTCTGCCACTTGCTGAATTTGCTCTTAACAACCATACATCCTCTTCTGCTGGTTGTTCGCCTTTTTTTTGTTGTACTGGGAGACATCCGTCGTTTGGGTCAATCTCCAAATTGGTATCGGCCGTGCCTGAAGAGGAGAATTTTTCCGGTGATTTGGATAGAGTTTGGACGGATGTGCGTGGTAATCTTCAGGAGGCTAACAAAAAATCTAAAAGGTACTTTGATAGGAAACGGCAAGAGGTTTTGTTTGCTATTGGTGACATGGTTTGGTTGTCCTCTAAGAATCTGCGGTTGAGGATTCCTTCTAAAAAATTGGGTCCAAGTTTGTAGGGCCCTTTAAGGTGCTTCAGGTTGTTAACCAATCTGCTGTTAGGTTGGAGGTTCCTACCTCCTGGAAGATTAATCCGGTTTTTCATGTTTCTCTGTTGAAAAGAGCTGATGTGTCGGATGGAGATGCCTTCCACTGTTCCCCGGTGGTGGAGGACGGGGAATATGAAATTTCCTGCATCCTAAATTCTAAACGGTATAGAGGGAGTTTGCAGTATCTCGTCGCTTGGAAGGGTTTCGGACCCGAGGATAACTCATGGGTGAGGGTGGATGATGTTTCTGCGTCCAGACTGGTCAGAGCATTTCACAAGAGGTTTCGGGTAAGCCTGGGCCTAGGGGATCCGGAGGATCCTCTTAGAAGGGGAGGTACTGTTAGAACTCTCCTGTTAGGTTTTTTTCTATCTTGCTGGTCACATGACCTTTTTTGCCTATTTAATCCTGCTCCGCCCTTCTGGCTTTGCTGGATTTCATTGTAATTTCTACTCTTAAGCTAGCCAGGTGCTTTGTTACCTTACTCAGTCAGTTTTGCTTGGTCTTCGGACCTCTATGTTCTATGTTGTTTGTTTGTCTTTTACTGCTACAACTTCTGTTAGGTGTCCATCTTTCTCCCAGTCCCTAGTTCTTGTAGGGATCCATCCCTCGCATCTATAGGTCTTCGTACAGACTAGCTGAGGACTTTAGCGGGTCTGATCGCAGGATGAGGTTTCCCGTTACATCGTAGGGATCTAGCTTAGTTCTATCGTAGGGACAGATATCCCTTCTTTCCTTAGTGCTTGTAGCAGAACATAACATTTTCTTCCTTCTGGCAAATCTGTTATGTGTCCATGTATTTGAATCATGCATGAATTTCTGTTTCTGTTGCTTCTATCCATTTATTAGCTTCTTCTTCAAGAAGTTTAGATATGTCTTCCCAAGAGGTAGGCTCATGGATTTTTCTTTTACTTGTCTTGTATGAGAGATGTTTTGGTGGTTTTCATTTGTTCTCTCTTATTGAACGTCTTGGTTCTGTGTCTGTTTGTAGTTGTGATTCTTCACTTTCAGTATTTTGTTCTTCATTCATTTCTACTTCTTTCTCATCAGATATTTCTTCAGTTATGTCACTATTGTTTTTCTCATTTTTTGTTTCAACTTAAATCATAATGTCTTCATTTAAAATCTTCAATGAATGTCACACTGTTACTCACTGTAACTCTGTCTGTTTTGGGATCTAGGATTCTATATCTATATCCTTTGCAGTTTTCACTATGTCCAACGAATATTCCTTCCATGGATCTGTTTTGAAGTTTGGAACGTTTTTCTGTTGGAATGAATATAAAAACTTTACATCCAAAAACTTTTAAATGATTGACACTTGGTTTCATACCTTGCCACAGTTGATATGGAGTTTTCTTCAGTTTTCATACAGTACAGTGATGTCCCACCCTGGGACAAAGTAAAAAAGTTAAAAAATAAAAATAAACATGTTATAAAAAAAAATCCAAAATAAATAAAAAAATAAATAAAAATATTCCCAATAAATTCATTTCTTCCTGTAAATAAAAAAAACTAAAAGCATAAAAGTACACATATTTGGTATCGCCGCATCCGTAATGACCCCCCTATAAAACTGTCCCAGTAGTTAACCCCTTTAGTGAACCCCTTAAAAAAAAAAAAACGAAGCAAAAAATCAATGATTTATCATCATACCGCCGAACAAAAAGTGGAATAACACGCGATCAAAAAGACCGATATAAATAAACATAAAACGCTGAAAACGTCATCTTGTCCCGCAAAAAACGAGCATCCATACAGCATCATCAGCGAAAGAATAAAAAAGTTATAGCTCGCAGAATAAAGCGATGCAAAAATAATTATTTTTTATATAAAATTGTTTTTATTCTATAAAAGCGCCAAAACATAAAAAAATGATATAAATGAGGAATCGCCATAATCGTACTGACCCGAAGAATAAAACTGCTTTATCAATTTTACCAAACGCCTCCCCAAAAGAAATTCATGAATTGCTGATTTTTGTTCATTCTAACCTCCCAAAAATCGAAATAAAAGCGATCAAAAAATGTCACCTGCTCAAAAATGGTACAAATAAAAACGTCAACTCGTACCGCAAAAAATAAGACTCACATGACTCTGTGGGCCAAAATATGCAAAAATTATAGCTCTCAAAATGTGGCGATGCAAAAAACTATTTTTGCAATAAAAAGCGTCTTTTAGCGTGACAGCTGCCAATCATAAAAACCCGCTATAAATAGTAAATCAAACCCCCCTTTATCACCCCCTTAGTTAGGGAAAAATAATAAAATTAAAAAAATGTATTTATTTCCATTTTCCCATTAGGGTTAGGGTTAGGGGTGCGGCTAAAGTTAGGGTTAGGGTTGGCGCTAAAGTTAGGATTAGGGTTAGGGTTGGGATTAGGGGTGTGTTAGGGTTAGGTTTGTGGTTAGGGTTGGGACATGGTTAGGGGTGTGTTGGGGTTAGGGGTGGAGTTAGAATTGGGGGGTTTCCGCTGTTTAGGCACATCAGGGGCTCTCCAAATGTGACATGGCGTCTGATCTCAATTCCAGCCAATTCTGCGTTGAAAAGTCAAACGGTGCTCCTTCACTTCTGAGCTCTGCCATGCGTCCAAACAGTAGTTTATCCCCACATATGGGGTATCAGCGTACTCTGGACCCCAAGAGTTATTGTGCAATTTGTCCTATTTCTTCTGTTACCCTTGGGAAAATAAAAAACTGGGGGCAAAAATATCATTTTTGTACAAAAAAAATTATTTTTTTGTTTTTACGGCTGTACATTATAAACTTCTGTGAAGCACTTGGGGCTTCATAGCGCTCACCACACACCTAGATAAGTTCCTTGTGGGGTCTATTTTCCAAAATGGGGTCACTTGTTGGGGATTTCCATGTTTAGGCGCATCAGGGGCTCTCCAAATGCGACATGACGCCCCCAGACCATTCCATCAAAGTCTGCAATCCAAACGTCACTACTTCCCTTCCGAGCCCCAACGTGTACCCATACAGTAGTTTTCTCCCACATATTGGGTATCAGCGTACTCAGGACAAATTGGACAACAACTTTTGGGGTCCAATTTCTCCTGTTACCCTTGTAAAAATAAAATATTGGGGCGAAAAAATCATTTTTGCAAAAAAAAAAAAAGGATTTTTTATTTTTACGGCTGTGCGTTATAAACTTCTGTGAAGCACTTCGGGGTTCAAAGTGCTCACCACACATCTAGATAAGTTCCTTGTGGGGTCTATTTTCCAAAATGGGGTCACTTGTGGGGGGTTTCCACTGTTTAGGCGCATCAGGGGCTCTCCAAATGCGACATGACGCAGCCAGACCATTCCATCAAAGTCTGCAATCCAAAACGTCACTACTTCCCTTCCGAGCCCTGACGTGCGCCCATACAGTAGTTTTCTCCCACATATTGGGTATCAGCGTACTCAGGACAAATTGGACAACAACGTTTGGGGTCCAATTTCTCCTGTTACCCTTGTGAAAATAAAATATTGGGGGCGAAAAAATCATTTTTGTAAAAAAAAAAGGATTTTTTTATTTTTACGGCTGTGCGTTATAAACTTCTGTGAAGCACTTCGGGGTTCAAAGTGCTCACCACACATCTAGATAAGTTCCTTGTGGGGTCTATTTGCCAAAATGGGGTCACTTGTGGGGGGTTTCCACTGTTTAGGTGCATCAGGGGCTCTCCAAATGTGACATGACGCCCCTAGACCATTCCATCAAAGTCTGCAATCCAAAACGTCACTACTTCCCTTCCGAGCCCCGACGTGTGCCCATACAGTAGTTTTCGCCCACATATTGGGTATCAGTGTACTCAGGACAAATTGGACAACAACTTTTGGGTTCCAATTTCTTCTGTTACCCTTGTGAAAATAAATATTGGGGGCGAAAAAATCATTTTTGTAAAAAAAAAAAGATTTTTTATTTTACGGCTGTACGTTATAAACTTTAGTGAAACACCTGAGGGTTCAAAGTTCTCACCACACATCTAGATAAGTTCCTTGAGGGGTCTAGTTTCCAAATGGTGTCATTTATGGGGGTTTCCACTGTTTAGGCAGATCAGGAGCTCTCCAAACACGACATGGCGTCCAGCCAATTCTGCGTTGAAAAGTCAGACGGCGCTCCTTCCCTTCCAAACTCTGCCATGCACCCAAACAGTGGTTTACCCCCACATATGGGGTATCAGTGCACTCAGGACAAATTACACAATAACTTTTGGAGTCTTGTTACCCTTGGAAAAATAAAAATTGGGGTGAAAAGATCATTTTTGTGGAAAAAATATGATTTTTAAATTTTACGGCTCTACGTTATAAACTTGTGTGAAGCACTTGGGGGTTCAAATTGCTCATCAAAAATCTAGATAAGTTCCTTAGGGGGTCTAGTTTCCCAAATGGGGTCATTTGTGGGGGGTTTCCACTGTTTAGGCACATCAGGGGCTCTCCAAATGCAACATGGCATCCAAACTCAATTCCAGCCAATTTTGGTTGGAAAAAGTCAAATGGTGCTCCTTCCATTCCGAGCTCTGCCGTGCGCCCAAACAGTGGTTCCCCCCACATATGGGGTATCAGCGTACTCAGGACAAATTTTACAACAACTTATGTGGTCCAATTTCTCCTGTTACCCTTGGGAAAATAAAAAATTAGTGACTAAAAGATAATTTTTGTGGGAAAAAAAATAGGATTTTTTATTTTCATGCCCGGGCATTATAAACTTGTGTGAAGCACTTGGGGGTTCAAAGTGCTCACCAAAGATCTAGATAAGTTCCTTAGGGGGTCTAGTTTCCAAAATGGGGTCACTTGTGGGGGGTTTCCACTGTTTAGGCTCATCTGGGGCACTGCAAACGGAACATGACCCCCATTAACGTCTGCATTCCAAAACGTTACTACTTCCTTTCCAAACCCTGCCATGCGCCCAAACAGTTTCCCCCCCCCCACATATGGGGTATCAGCGTACTCAGGACAAATTGGACAACAACTTTTGGGGTCCAATTCCCTTGGAAAAATTCAAAAATTTGGGACTAAAAAATCATTTTTGTGGAAAATTTATTTTTTTTTTTTCACACCCAGGCTTTATAAACTTTTGTGAAACACTTGAGGGTTCAAAGTGCTCACAACAGATCTAGATAAGTACCTTAGGGGGTCTAGTTTCCAAAATGGTGTCACTTGTGGGGGGTTTCCACTGTTTAGGCGCATCAGGGGCTCTCCAAACGCGACATGGCATCCAATCTAAATTCCAGCCAATTTTAGTTTGAAAAAGTCAAACGTCGCTCCTTCCCTTACGAGCTCTGCCGTGTGCCCAAACAGTGGTTTTCCCCCACATATGGGGTATTGGCGTACTCAGGAGAAATTGCATAACAACCTTATCTGTCCATTTTCTCCTTTTACCCTTGTGAAAATAAAAAAAAAGTTTGTAAAAGATAATTTTTGTGGCTAAAAAGTAAAATATTCATTTTTTCCTTCCACGTTGCTTTAGTTACTGTGAAGCACCTGAAGGGTTAATAAACTTCTTGAATGTGGTTTTGAGTACCTTGAGGGGTGCAGTTTTTAGAATGGTGTCACTTTTGGGTATTTTCTGCCATATAGACCCTCAAAGTGACTTCAAATGTGAGGTGGTCCCTAAAAAAAATGGCTTTGTAAATTTTGTTGTAAAAATGAGAAATCGCTGGTCAACTTTTAACCCTTATAACTTCCTAACAAAAAAAAATTTTGGTTCCAAAATTGTGCTGATGTAAAGTAGACATGTGGGAAATGTTATTTCTTAACTATTTTGTGTGATATATTTCTCTGTTTTAAGGGAATAAAAATTCAAAGTTTGAAAATTGCAAAATTTTAAAAATTTTCACCATATTTGCGTTTTTTTCAAAAATAAACGCAAGTTATATCGAAGAAATTTTACCACTAACATGAAGTACAATATGTCACGAGAAAACAATCTCAGAATCGCGAAGATCCGTTGAAGCGTTCCAGAGTTATAACCTCATAAAGAGACAGTGGTCAGAATTGTAAAAATTGGCCCGGTCATTAACGTGCAAACCACCCTTGGGGGTGAAGGGGTTAATATCTTCACCAATAGATCTTCGCTGTGATATCACTTCCATAATAGAGAATATGTGCTTCTGCATGTCACTGTCTGCACTTAGTCTCATACTGTAAAGTGTTGTGAATACTTGGAGGCGACTTCTGAGCTGGGGCTCCCTCCGGTGGTTGCTGAGGGTAATGAACTAATTACTGAATGGCCTTCAGCTGGCTCTGAATGGTATGATATAAGTGACCTGAGTTCCCATCAGCCTTGCCGGTAATCAATTGTTCCTCCTGGTCTTGCTTGGAGCACAGCTTGCTTTCCTGCTCTCATTCAGATGTGTTTTGTTGTTTTTTTTTCCTCTGTTGGATTTTCACTGCTGGTTTGCTGCTTGTAGTGGACTACAGCCTGGTCCCCTTTTGGGGTCTTGCGCTGCAATTGTGCTCATTTTGTATTTGCACTTTTGCTTTTTTCCTTTGTCACTTTTTATTTGCTGAGTTGTTGTGAGTTATGTTGTCATATGCAACAGATTAGGACTTCTATATTATAAGTAAAAGGAGGACTTTATGCTGACCTGACAGTAGATGGCGATGTTGTGTAACGTTTCCTTCTTTAATGTATTGTATAAGAATTAGTCTCTCTTCTTGTTTAGTTTCACTTTCGTTTTGTTCCTGTTAGCTGATGCAATGCTGTAATGTCTGTGCATTATTCCTTTACTCATGTTCAGAGAAGTAAATGCTTGTTATCCCATGCAACTTGCTCTGTGAAGTTTCCTCTGCAAAGGTGTGGATTCAGAAGCTGTGCAACAAGTTATGGGCCCAGACACCCAGACCCAGGCACCCAGATACAGCGTACCCAGATACAGAGAATCCAGACACCACAGATCCCAGGACACCCAAGAATAAGGATACCCAGGACATTGGAACTCTCAGAAAGACCCTGGTGAATGCAGAAGAATTCTTCAGTGCAAGTCTCTCCAAACAAGTAAGATAAGTTAAAAATGATGAATAGCACAGAGCTAAAACTCACAGTAGCTAAACTGAATGATGAGAACTATCAGCTATGGAAGTTCAAAGTAGAGATGTTATTGTCTAAAGATGATTTATGGGAAGTAATCACTACAGATAGACCTGATGAAGATAATCAGACATGGGATAAGAAAAATAGACAAGCGAGAACTACCATCAGCTTATTAGTGGATGATGCTCAATTAATACATATAAGAAATGAAGAAACAGCGAAAGGAATGTGGGAAGAATTAAGAAAGCTATATGAGAGACCTAGCTTAAATCACAAGTTATTTCTACTAAGAAAGCTTTACAATATGAGACTAAATGCAGACAGTGACATGCAGAAGCATATATTCTCAATGATGGAAGTGATATTACAGCTAAGATCTATTGGTGAAGATATTAAGGAAAGCCATATAGCAGCAATTTTATTGTGCAGTTTACCAGATTCATATACAGCTTTAATAAATGCACTAGAGACAAGACCAGAAACTGACATTACATTAGAGTTTGTGAAGACCAGACTCATAGATGAATATCAGAGAAGGAAAGAACAAAGCAATGATTCTTCTACTGAAAAAGATAATGGAAATGCTCTTAAAGCTATAGAACTTAAAAAACCTTATAATAAAGAGACAAGAGAATGCTTCAGATGTAAGAAAAAGGGACATTTAAAGAAAGACTGTACTATATGGAAAGCAGAACAGAAATTACACTATAAAGATAATATACAGAAGGTGAAAAACACAATTTCTGATTCATGTAAAAATAATTGGAATGGCACATTTAAAGTAACTGATAAGAAATCATCACTTGGTTGGTTTATTGATTCAGGAGCAACGAGTCATATGACAAGTGACAAGAATTTCTTTACTGATCTTGATTTAAATAAGAAAGTAGCCATTTGTCTTGCAGATGGAAGCAAAATAACCGCAGAAGGTATCGGACAAGGTATGCTAAATTGTTCAAACAATTTCGGACAAGATTCAAAGATACTTGTACAGGATGTGTTGTATGTTCCAAAATTGGAAGGCGGATTATTATCTGTGAAACGTTTAACAGCAAAAGGACTTACAGTAAAATTCAAAGATAATGAGTGTGCAATTCTTGCAGGAAACAAGTTGATAACCAAAGTCAAGGCAGATGAACAATTATATCATTTTCACAAACCAAAGGAACAGATGAAGGTATGTACACATGATCACAAAAACTGTATTCACATGTGGCATAGATGTCTAGGACATAGACACCCGGACAGTATAAGGGAACTACAGAGAAAAGAATTGACAAAAGATTTAAAGATATCAGATTGCTCAATTACCATAAGATGTGAATGTTGTATAAAATCCAAAGCCACAAGGATATCTATTCCAAAAGAAAGTGAGATGAAAAGCAAAAAAAACCACTTGATTTGGTGCATACTGACATATGTGGACAATTTTGGCGAATTTTGGCACTTTTTTCACCGCTGTGATATCTCTTTAACAATAAGAGCATGGAAAATGCTAGGAGCCATGTGGTGAGTTGCATTTCTTGCTACATGTTCACAGATTTACCAGTGGAAAAGCCAAATTTCACATGCCACAAATGCAAGCTTGTGTCCATGTTGGAGGAAAAGTTGCGAAATCTAGAAGAGAGGTTAGCTACATTGAAGATCATTAAGGAAGATGAAGAGTTCTTAGCAGAATTATCTCTTCATGGTGCAGAAAGAGAAGAAATTCGACCTGCACCTGAAGAAACAGAGGAATGGAAGTATGTGACCCAGAGAAGCAGGAGGATCGTGAAGCAGTCAGCACCCATACTGCTCAGGAACCAGTACCAGGCTCTCACACAGGAGAATGATGAAGAAATACATCAGGATAAGACTTTGCCCACAAAGAGCAACCTTGTACGCCCTCAGAGTCCTCCCGAATGGAGAAAGAAAACTGTTGTGATGAAGAAACGGAGAGTTGTTGTCATGGGGGATTCCCTGTTGAGAGGAACAGAGGCTGCTATCTGCAGACCGGATATAACCTCAAGAGAAATGTGCTGTCTTACAGGAGCAAAAATTAAAGATGTGTCTGACAGGATATCAGGACTCTTCAGACCTAAAGATGACTACCCATTCCTGCTAATACATGTGGGGACAAATGACACCACAAGAAGTGACCTGAAAACCATCTGCAGTGACTTTGAAAACCTAGGCAAGAAAGTGAAAGAACTGGGAGCGCAGGTGGTCTTCTCATCCATCCTCCCAGTGGATGGCCATGGAACAAGGAGGTGGAATAAGATTCTGCAGGTGAACAACTGGCTACGTCGATGGTGCTGTCAGCAAGGATTTGGATTTCTGGATCACGGAGTGAATTACCTATACGATGGACTACTTGCTAGAGATAGGGTGCACCTTACGAAGACTGGAGCTTTAAACTAGAACAATATGGGAAGGGAAGCAAAACGCCAGAAAAAGCCATACACCTGACAAATGCTATTGAGAACTCGGCTATTAGAAGTGGAAAGGAAGAACGAAGACAAAACAATCTAAATAATAAAAATATTGGAGGAAGAGAAACCAATCACAAACTAAAATGTTTTTATACAAATGCACAAAGCATGGGCAACAAACAAGGAGAATTGGAACTACTAACGCAGGAGAAGAAGTATGATGTCATTGAAATCACTGAAACTTGGTGGGACGATACACATGATTGGAATGCAAGGCTAGAAGGATACAACTTATTTGCAAGAAACAGACTTGATAAACAAGGAGGAGGTGTCGCATTGTATGTTAGAAAAGCGTATATCTGCACAGAGATTGACGCTTCAGAGACTGGGAGTTCTGTGGAAACTGTTTGGGTAAGAATACAAGGACAGAACAATGGAAAGGACACCATTGTAGGCATTTACTACAGGCCACCTATGCAAGCTGAAGATATGGATGAACTCTTTATGCATCAAATGGCCAAGTTCTCCAAAAATATGACATAGTGGTCATGGGAGATTTCAACTATCCAGACATTTGTTGGGAATCTCTCTCAGGCAAAACTAACAGGTCAATGAAATTCTTATCCTCTCTTGCTGACAACTTTATCTTCCAAAAGGTAGGGGAGAAAACAAGGGGATCTGCTACCTTGGATCTAATCCTTATAAACAGGGAAGAAATGGTTGAGGAGGTAAGAGTGGCTGGGACCCTAGGAGGTAGTGACCATGCTATTTTAGAATTTTGGATAACAAGAGGAGGAAGACCTGTGAAGACTCAGACGTCAAGGTTAGATTTCAGAAAGGCAGATTTTAAGGGACTCAGAAAGAGAATTGGAGGGATCCAATGGCAGGATATACTTAAGGACAAAAATGTCCAGGAAGGATGGGACATCTTGAAAAATGAGATTCTCAAAGCACAATCGTTAACAATTCCAAAAAGAGGGAAGAATGGGAAGCATTTAAGGAAACCAGGATGGATGAACACAGAACTTAAACACATGCTAAAAAGGAAGAAAGAAATGTTTATCAAATGGAAAGAGGGAGGCATATCTAAAGAAGAATATAATGCCATCTGCAGAACCTGCAGGGCACAAATCAGATTATCTAAAGCTGACAATGAATTAAGGCTTGCAAGAGATGTCAAAAGCAACAAAAAAGGATTTTGGGGATACGTCAAAAGTAAAAAAAAAGTCAAAGATGCTATAGGATTTTTACAGGATGAAAATGATGAAATGGTAAGAAAGGATGTTGAGAAGGCTGAACTTTTAAATTCCTATTTTGCATCTGTTTTCTCTCAGAAAGGAAATGTAACATCAACTGATCTTCACTGTCCTATTAAAGGAATAGAAGAATCCAGGATATCTATAAACAGAAAGATAGTGAGGGAACACTTAGCTAACCTAAATGAATTCAAGTCTCCAGGTCCAGATGAATTACACCCCAGAATACTGAAGGAGATAGCAGAAGATATTCTTGAACCACTGTCCATAATCTTTGAAAATTCTTGGAGAACAGGAGAAGTCCCAGAAGACTGGAGAAGAGCAAATGTTGTTCCTATCTTCAAAAAGGGGAAGAAGGTGGACCCAGGGAACTACAGGCCGGTGAGCCTGACTTCTATACCAGGAAAAATCTTTGAACAAATTATTAAAGAACATGTATGTAAGTACCTGCATAAGAATGAAGTGATTAAACAGAGTCAGTATGGGTTTGTAACTAATAAGTCATGTCAGACTAACTTAATTTCCTTCTATGACAGAATCACTGACTGGGTGGATCAGGGAATTGCTGTAGAGATAGTATATCTTGACTTCAGCAAAGCATTTGACAAAGTATCTCACACAATCCTTATTGAAAAAATGACTAAGTATGGAATGGACAAGGCAACTGTTAGGTGGATTCATAACTAGCTTAGTGATCGGACTCAAAGAGTGGTCATAAATGGCTGCACATCCAGTTGGAAGAATGTCTCAAGTGGGGTACCACAAGGCTCTGTTTTGGGCCCTGTATTGTTCAACATCTTTATCAATGATTTAGATGAAGGAGTTGAGGGTAAACTGATCAAATTTGCTGATGATACAAAGCTAGGAGGGGTAGCTAATACTAGAGAAGAGAGACAGAGGATTCAAAAAGATATAAATAAACTGGAGCAGTGGGCAGCAACTAACTTAATGGTTTTTAACAGGGAAAAATGCAAAGTATTACATCTTGGCAATAAAAATGAAAAAAGCATATACAAAATGGGAGGAATAGGGCTAAGTAACAGCACATGTGAAAAAGACTTGGGTATACTAATTAATCACAGACTGAACATGAGTCAACAGTGTGATGCAGCAGCAAAAAAGGCAAATACAATTCTAGGATGTATCAACAGAAGCATACAGTCTAGATCACGTGAGGTCATTATTGCCCTCTACTCCTCTTTGGTCAGACCTCATCTGGAATACTGTGTCCAGTTTTGGGCACCACATTTTAAAAAAGACAACAAACTGGAGCAAGTTCAAAGGAGAGCCACCAGAATGGTGACCGGTCTGCAAACCATGTCCTATGAGGAACGGTTGCAGGATTTGGGAATGTTTAGCTTGCAAAAAAGAAGACTGCGAGGAGACTTAATAGCTGTCTACAAATATCTCAAGGGCTGTCACATTGTAGAAGGATCATCTTTATTCTCATTTGCACAAGGAAAGACTAGAAGCAATGGGATGAAACTGAATGGGAGGAGACACAGATTAGATATTAGAAAAAACTTTTTGACAGTTAGGGTGATCAAGGAGTGGAACAGGCTGCCACGAGAGGTGGTAAGTTCTCCTTCAATGGAAGTCTTCAAACAGAGGCTGGACAGACATCTGTCTGGGATGATTTAGAGAATCCTGCTTTGAGCAGGGGGTTGGACCAGATGGCCCAGGAGGTCCCTTCCAACTCTACCATTCTATGATTCTACTACATCAGGAGGCAATAGATACATGTTGACTTTTATAGACGACTACTCAAGATACACAGTCACATAC
>JARQOD010000003.1:114320187-114361254 GCA_033576555.1 Oophaga sylvatica | reverse complement strand
TTTTACTGCTGAGTTCAGCAATGTTTTTGCTCAATAGAGCAAACCCATCTTTAAATTGATCTTTTAAAAGTTTGGTAGTGTTTTGATAGGATGCATTCAGATGCAAAAAATCAGATGCATAGCTCCTTTCCTGACCTCGATGACGCTGCCGTCTAGGTGTGGTGGCAGTGTCAGCAGGGTAAGGTAAAGGGAACTCCAACTCATCACCTGCAGCTTCATGTGACGAAGTCTGCCCTGCAACTCTAGTGCTGGTGGATGGGGCGGAAGGTACCTGCCAAGAGGGAAGGTGCATAGGGGTCAGGTCTATCGACGTGGTCCCCGGCGGCGGACTCCAGAGGGATCGCTCCAGAGGGAACAAACTGAGAACCAGGCTCTAGAGTGCTGCAGACAGTGCTGTCAAATAAAAAAAAAAACATTAAATATATTTATATTACATTCACCTTTCTGAAATTATAAAATATGGTTAGACACATTTTACTTTTGTCATACATAAATGTGTTGTGAAATATTTACCTTCTGCTGACCATCGTTGATCGCAGGAACGACAAGGCTTGGACGTATTTGTATCTGCTCTTGCATCCTGATGATCCACTCCTTGCCTGCATCTCTTTGTTAAATTCGCTCTTGAAGCGATCCCTGAGTGACCGCCACCGTGTGATAACCCGGTCACCTGGAAATAAAAAGGAAAAAAATTGTTTTTGTATCCTACACATAACATTCTTCAAAATTCATTACTCAACTGTGAATACTTACGCGCAAGATCCTTGTCTCGATCATTGAGTTCCCCCCAGTTCTCCATCACCAGGCTGCATACTTCCTCCCATAGCCGTCGGGTAATAACTTGGTCAGAATGCCTGCGGTCAGCCATATTCCACAGCGCCTCCCGATGTTGGACCTCTTCGATGAGGATGTCTACGTCGATCCCTCCCCCATCCTCACCATCTGTATCGGGAGCACGCCGTGAAGCCTGTGTATAAAACCAAAAAAAAAAAATAAGCTACATCACGTTAAATAAGTAAACACCAAAAAAAAAAAAATATACTTGCTGACCGCGGCGACGCTCATGCCGATGACCATGGGAGGTCCTTGGAGGAACTCTCCTACGAGACCTGGATTCTGAAGACTAGAAAACATTTAAAAACAAAAAAATCCAAATTATAAATGACAGTATGTATTGTGTGTGCTGTTATTTTTTTTGGTTGTTTACATTAGGTGATGATCTGCCTATATAAAAAACTTACACTCTGCGCACCCGCTCCAGTTATTTCTCCACCCTGACCGTCTGCTTCTGAAAGCCCCTCTTCTTCAGCTTCCTGTGAAGACATAATACATACATATAGTTTGGAAAATAATTTTCTCAACAGTGACCAAAAAAATAATAATTACCTCTGTTCGCCTACGCTGTGGCAGGGGGCTTCCAGAAGAAGACATACTTGAACAACTGGGCCTGACTGGGTCCTTCAATTAATCTGTAAGCATAAAGCCTATTAAGCAACAATACAAAAGAGATAACAGCTCAATTGACAATATGCTTACATCACACTCAACTTGCGTCTGGATGACTGTCCTGTGGCTCACTGTCCTCTGTGGCAGACTGTCCTCAAACTGTTGGTGGCAGACTGTATTACAAGTAATCTGTAAGGATAAAACCATTTTAGCCAATATAATAGTTATATACGCTCAAATGACAATATACTTACATCACACTCAACTTGGTTCCGTGAGACTCTCCAGTGGCCGAATGTCCTCTGTCCGACTGTCAAACTGTCCCAACAAATCTGTAAGTATAAAGCCATTTTAGCCTATATACTTGTTATGTCCGCTAAAATGACAATATACTTACATCACACTCAACTTGGTTCCGTGAGACTCTCCAGTGGCCGAATGTCCTCTGTCCGACTGTCAAACTGTCCCAACAAATCTGTAAGTATAAAGCCAATTTTAGCCTATATACTTGTTATGTCCGCTAAAATGACAATATACTTACATCACACTCAACTTGGTTCCGTTAACACTGGCCGACTGTCCTGTCCTTGTCTTCTGTGGCAGACTGTCACACTGAATCTGTAAAAAGGCCAGCAACAACACAAGAGATAACCATTTGACAATATACTTATCACTCAACTGCAGACTGTCAACCTGGCACTGTCTCCTCAACGATTACACTGATACCCCCCAGATAATGTTGCATGCACCCCTGAATTTATACACCTTTGTATACTCCATTTACTTTTTATACACCATTGTCTATGTATGCACCCATTACTTTCATACCTCGTATACCCAATTGACTTTTATATACCACATTGTTTATGTATGCACACCATGTACTTTCTATACCTTCGTATACACCCAATTGACTTTTTATATACCACATTGTTTATGTATGCACACCATTTACTTTGTATACCTTTGTATACACCCAATTGACTTTTATATACATATTGTTTATGTATGCACACATTTCTTGTATACTTTGTATACCCCAATTGACTTTTATATACACATTTTTTATGTATGCACACCATTTACTTGTTACCTTGTTACACCCATTGACTTTTATATACCCATTGTCTTGTATGCACACCATGTACTTTCATCCTTGTAACCCAGTTGTATACTATGTATACACTACAATACCTTTGCATCACATGACCTTTTTAAAAACCATTTTATGTTTTGAGTAATATTTAAAAAGCAATACACCCCTGTGCATTATAACAATTATAAAAATATATGAAAAAATACTACGGACATTTTTGTTGGAGATTTTTTTTTTTTTTTTATTTTTTTTTAAAGTATGAGCTTTAACACTCTTTATTTAAAAGATTAAATCACAGTAATGTCAAAATAACACTTTATTACACATGCATGCACACACACACTTCAAAAAAATTGTACAGCATGTAAAATGTATTAAAAATGACTATTGTGTGTAAAAAAAAAATTTAAATGAACAAAACACTATCAAACATGCATGAATACCCACCCACACAAAAATAACACTACATCAAGAAAAGTAATGTTGTTTAAAAAAAAGGAGTTAAAAATACATGCTGGCAAAAAAAATACATGAATACAATGCATGAAAATACACACACACACACACACACATACACACAAAAACACTACAGCATGAAAAGTTAAATGTGTTGCAACTAAAAAAATGTGTTAAAAAAAAAAAAATGTAGGACACATACTCAAACATGGCAGCAATCACATATGAAGGCATTATACAGTCTATACTCACACCAAGTGTTTGCAGGATTCAGCTGGGCTATCAGACTTTCAGGCAGGGTCTTGTGGCTTGGGTCTTGTGGCTTGTGGCTTGATTCCAGCCTCTGGACTCTTGCTTGCTTGGTCTTCAGGTTTTTATAGCTCAGCAGGATCTTCAAGAGCAGGTCTGGTCTTGTCTGGCTGCTTGTCTTCATGTGTGGCAATGAGTCACCTGGCTTGTTTATATTGGTTTTGGCCTGTCTGGAAATGTATCCAACTTGGAGCATGCGCAGTCCAAAAAGGCGGATCCGCCGTGTGTATCCGCCAAATGGCGGATATTGGCGGATCCGCCACTCATTGGCACACATTGTAAAATTTTGGCGGATTTGGCGGATCCGCCAAAATCCGCCACCATCCGCCATTTCAACGCAGACAAAAAACGTTACATTGTCCGTCCAATCGAGACAGCGGACGCCAAATATTTGGCGGATCCGCCAAAAAGCGGAGTCAGCGGACGACCATCCGCCACGATCCGCCAGTAATATAAGTTTATGGGGAAATTGCGGATCCGCCAAAAGAAAATGGCGGATCCGCCAATTTCAAATTTTGGCGGATTTTGACTGACGTCGCACGACTGAAGTGTGAAAGAGGCCTTAGACTGAGCACCACAATATACTCATTAACAGGAAGCTGCACTGGTCAGGTATATATAGCAGGTCCAATCAGACTTAATCAGGGCGAGAACAATCAGCAGGGCAGGTGATGATTTCTATCCAATCAGTTTCAATCAAGGCGGGGACAATCAGCAGAGCAGGTGATGATCTCTATCCCAGACAAAGTTCATATGGTTTTCAGGCTGAAGTTATACAAGTTCCAAATAGCTCCACAGCAGAGGAACAGACCAGCAAGCCATGGCCCACAGGTTCAAATCCTGACAATACTCCCCTCTTAACGGCGGCCTCTGGACGCAACTTGCCCAGGTTTTGCAGGATACCGCCGATGAAATTGTCCGATCAAACGAGGAGCATTGACGTTGCTTACTGGTTCCCATGAATTTTCCTCCGTGTCGTAACCCTGCCATTTGATCAAATACTGTAAACGATTTCTGTGTATTCGGGAATCCAAGATCTTTTCCACCACAAACTGCTCCTGTCCGTCCACTTCAATTGCATCGGGAGGCGGAGGGGATCGTTCTGGAAATGGATTGGCTGTGGCGGCTTTCAACAAAGACACATGAAAAACAGGATGAATCTTCATTGATGTTGGTAGCTGTAGACGAACGGCTAATTGACTCACACTCTTACTGATTTTGTATGGTCCCACAAACTTTTGTCCTAATTTAGGAGAAGGAATCTTCAATTTCAAATTCTTAGTGGATAACCACACTCGATCTCCAACCCTAAACGTGGGAGTGGGTCTCCGATACCTGTCGCCGCTTTTTTGTATTTCTCCTGAGCTTCCTTTAATGTGTCTTTCAGAACATTAAGATTTTGCTGTAATAGAGAGATTCTTTCTGCGACTGCTGGTATTAATGGTGCCACAGGATTTTTGGGAAGGATGTTTGGGTGATATCCAAGATTTGCAAAAAATGGCGTCTGTTTCGTAGAGGCATTCTGTGAATTGTTATATGAAAATTCCGCAAATGGCAGCAGATCCACCCAGTCGTCTTGTAGATGGCAAATATAACAACGAAGATACTGCTCCAGCGTCTGATTTGTACGTTCTGTCTGGCCGTTAGATTGCGGATGGTAAGCGGTTGACAATCGTACTTTGATGTCTAGTGCTGAGCATAAACTGCGCCAAAATTTGGATGTAAATTGCACACCTCGATCTGAGACGACCTCATCCGGCACTCCGTGGAGGCGAAAAACATTGCAAATTATGAGATCGGCTGTATCTTTTGCTGAAGGCAGACCTGAACACGGAATGAAATGCACTGCTTTCGTAAGTCGATCCACTACTACCAGAATGGATGTCTTTCCCTTGGACTCTGGTAGATCTACTATAAAGTCCATTGAAATCGATCCCCACGGTCGTGTTGGGATGGCGAGAGGCTGCAATAGTCCCATAGGGGATGCACGTGGAGTCTTATATCTGGCACAGATGTCACAGGAATTAACGTACTTCTTCACGTCTTCTTGAAAGTTCGGCCACCAAAAGAAACGTGACAAAAACTCCTGCATTTTCTGTGTCCCTTTGTGTCCTGCAATTTTAGAATCGTGCACTAGTTGTAGAACTTTTAACCGAGCTGCTTCTGGTACATATAGTCGTCGACCATCAGTCCATACTTGATTTTTAAAAAGCAGATGCACGTCCCCTGAAGGATGTGATAGAAACGAGTCTTTTCGTATGCTGCTTTCAAATCTTCCAGCAAATCTCCATCATGTATTACTCCCAAGATCTTATATCTGCCACAATGGGTTTGGGTGTTGTTACAAGATTAGCTTCGCTTGAAAACATTCTGGATAATGCGTCTGCTTTCTTGTTGCGGGAGCCTGGTCGATATGAAATTACAAAATTGAATTGATTCAAAAACAGACTCCAACGGGTCTGCCGAGGAGAGAGGCATTTTGCAGACCTGATAAACTCCAGATTGCGATGATCGGTCAACACCAAAATTTGCTGTGCAGCCCCTTGGAGATGATGTCTCCACTCTTTGAATGCTGATATGATGGCGAGCAATTCTTTATTTCCCACGTCATAGTTCTTTTCGGCTACAGACATACGTTGTGAGAAAAATGCACATGGATGCAGCAACTTCTTTTCCCCTGTCCTCTGGGAGAGGATAGCGCCGACCGCACAGTCTGAAGCATCCACCTCAATGATAAAAGCCAATTCAGGGTCAGGACGGCGTAATATGGGAGCCGTTGTGAATTTCCTTTTTAAGCAAGAGAACGCTTCTTGCGCTTGGGGTGTCCAGATGAATTTTGCTCCCTTTTTTGTTAGTTGCGTGATGGGTAGCACGATTTCTGAAAAATTCTTAATAAAACGTCTGTAAAAGTTGGCGAACCCCACAAAACGCTGAACTTCTTTCACATTTTTAGGGATAGGCCACTCGGTGATAGCTTGCGTTTTCTTAGCATCCATCCGTAATCCTTGAGGTGAAATGACGTATCCCAAGAACTGAATCTCTTCTTGATGGAATTCACATTTTTCTAATTTAATATATAACGAATTCTCCCTTAATCTTTGTAGCACTTGTCTTACGTGCGTCTGATGTTCCTCCATAGAGTTTGAAAAGATCAGGATGTCATCTAGATAAACGACCACGAACTGATCCAACAGGTCTCGGAAAATATCATTTGCCAGGTGCTGGAAGGTAGCTGGAGCATTGGCGAGTCCGAAGGGCATCACTAGACTTTCAAAGTGTCCGTATCGGGTACGAAAAGCCGTTTTCCATTCATCTCCAGGCTTTATACGTACTAAATTGTATGCCCCACGTAAATCTAACTTAGTGAAGATCTTCGCACTTTGTACTCTTTCTAGGAGTTCCGGGATCAACGGTAGAGGATAACGATTTTTTACCGTGACTTTATTAAGCTCCCTGTAGTCCACTACTTGCCGTAATGTTCCATCCTTCTTTTTAACAAAGAATATAGGGGCTCCAGCGGGAGAAGATGATGGGCGAATGAATTTTTTGCTTAGATTTTCATCAATAAATTCTTTGAGAGCCTTCAGTTCAGGACCCGCTAAAGGGTAGATAGTTCCAAACGGTATAGCCGCTCCCGGGAGTAGTTCTATTGGGCAGTCGTATGGTCGATGCGGAGGAAGTGTATCCGCTCCCTTCTTGTCACAGACATCCAAGAAATCTTTGTACACCGCTGGGAGCTGAGGCAATTCTGGATTCTGAACTGCTTCTAATGTGGATTCACTTGGAACCACTGCTTGAACTTCCTTTTCGGGGAAACTGATCTTTTTCATCTCACAATCGATGATAGGATTTTGCTTCTGCAGCCAGGGCAAACCTAAAATGATGGGAAAATGTGGAGAAGAAATAATTAGGAAGGTTAACATCTCACGATGCTGGGGCTCAATAAAGATCTCCAAAAGTCCTGTCTCATGATCCACTGGCCCCGAATTCAGTGGAGATCCATCTACCGTCTCCATCACAATAGGTGAACGTCTTTTCTGCACATCTATGCCATGATTTTGAGCAAATGCAGAATCCATGAACATCCCGCTGGCCCCAGAGTCAATCATGGCTGATGCGGTGATCCACTGGGAGTTAACCTTCAGTTTGATAGTTACAAAATAATGTGATTCTCGGTTCTCCTTCCTGGTAGGTGGAACTATGGATGATATGGACTGGATCTCATCTTTAGCGTAATCAGTCTCTGAGATGAAAGACTCCTCGTCGGAAGAATCAGGATCCATTATGGCAGCCACCATTTTTCTTGAACGGTTTGTGGGACGACTTGGACAGTTAATAAGAAAATGTCCTGCTTCCCCGCAGTACAGACATAGATTCTCTTTAAATCTCTGTTCTCTTCGTTCTGCACTCGCTCGTCTCTGGATCGCATCCACCTGCATTGGCTCTAGTTCTGTATCTCGGACATTCCGGCTAGGCACTTCTTTAGTGACCGATGGCAGGGAGGAGTTATAAGAGTTAGTTGAACGATTCATGGAGGTCCACTTCTCTTGTCGTCGTTCAGACAGACGGGTGTCAACCCGGATGCAATGTTTGATGAAATCATCCAGATCCGAAGGGGTCTCTCCACGGGCAAGTTCGTCCTTTACTGCACTAGAAAGTCCTCTTTTAAAGAAAGTTACTTTTGCTGCATTATTCCATTCAGTGTCGACAGCCCACCTCCTATACTCCATAGCATACTCTGTGACGGGGCGTTTGCCTTGTCGTAATGCCAGCAACGTTGATTCAGCGGTAGCGGCACGGTTTGGGTTGTCAAACATCTGCTGCATCGCTCGAATAAACTCGTTCAGATTGTCTAAACGTGCGTCCCGAGTCTCAATCAGAGGATTAGCCCAAGCGATTGCTTTGTGGGTTAACAGCATAATGATGCATAACACCTTTGACCTATCAGTCGGGAACTGATTAGCATGTGTATCGAAGAACAGGTAACATTGATTAAAAAATCCACGAAATTTATCTCGATCGCCGCCAAAACGAAAAGGTGGTAGCTTGGGGGGCGTGGCAGACGCTGAGACGGACGCTTGTCCTTCTAGCTGTGTAATTCGAGCAGTCAACACTTGTACCGTACTCTGCAGATCATGGATAGCTTGTTGGTGATTCTGGACATTATGATCGCTTTGTGCAATAAATGCGTCCATCCGTGCTTTTCCATTCACCTGTTCGGTGTGCAAACTGGACATTGCACCCTGCAGTTTTCTGACACGTGTATCCATAGTTTCTGCTCCAGCGGCCTCCATTTTTGAGAGGCTGAGTATTCTGTCACGTTACTGGCGATACTGGACTGGAGGCCAGTGGCCGGAGCAGCGATGCACAGGTGACCGGACCGTGGAAAGACTTCTGGAGGTGCAGTATATGGCGGTGGAAGTTCACTGTGTCAGCAGATGCCGGGGCCTGCCCGAGCACGGGCCGGCCAAGATCACACTCAAGCACCAAGTCCGTTTAAATGATAGAAGGTTGAGGTAGGAACAGCAGGGTTTCCACAAGAGACAGGAAGATGCCAGCAGAACACCTTCCAGATCAGGAGCCCAGATAATGCTTCACTCAGTTAGACTGAGCACCACAATATACTCATCAACAGGAAGCTGCACTGGCCAGGTATATATAGCAGGTCCAATCAGACTTAATCAGGGCGAGAACAATCAGCAGGGCAGGTGATGATCTCTATCCAATCAGTTTCAATCAAGGCGGGGACAATCAGCAGAGCAGGTGATGATCTCTATCCCAGACAAAGTTCATATGGTTTTCAGGCTGAAGTTATACAAGTTCCAAATAGCTCCACAGCAAAGGAACAGACTAGTAAGCCATGGCCCACAGGTTCAAATCCTGACAATGGCTTGAAAGGGAATATGTGAATGGATTGGAACAAAAGGCTGACACATAAGGTAGACCCCTAAGAATAGTAGAGGGAAAGAACCAGCTTGGGTGCAAAAAGTAGAGCTCTATCCTGTAGAATATGGATAGTAATTTCCTTACCTATGTGTCATCTGTTGAAGCAAGCTTTGTCTCTGAAAGAGAGACGACATTCTACCGAATCAAAAGGAGGTTGTGGGTGAGGGAAAACTTTCACAAAGAAGGGTATCTGTAGGCTTAGCGGTTTTGAAGCAGGCATACCAGGAAGTTTCAGCTAAAATGAAGGATCTACCAGGATCAAAATAACTGGAGGACTACTGATCGTCTTGAGAATAGCTCCAAAAGGTTAATGACAGCAGAATGGCTATGAGCTTCTATGGTTTGGATGAAGAATTGAATTAATTCCCACTGTGGCCACTGAGATTATGTCATCCAGCCTACTCCCTACACGTAGTATGCCAGAAAGGCCTATTTGGACACTATAAGTTGCACACGGTCTAAATTGAACAAAACAATGAACAGCAACAGAACAGGTTGTTGCCCTAGATTGATGGCATGCTGACTGAACAGAAGCCTCAATGAGAAAGAGAGGCATGCCGCCAGTTAGACAAGACTTGATGTCACTGTAGGTCAGGCCATAAATTTGGTTGTACAGGTATTAGTGACTCAAAAGGTGGCAAAACCGGAAACCTGCTGCTGAAACAAGATCACGTTGAGAGATTGTCAGTCTACTCGTTCAGCAGATAACCGTAAGATAAAGGTAAGGTTGTGGCTCTGGAGAAATGAATGACCTGAGGATCAACAGCTGATGGAGTGGATCCCGAAGGATTTGTACCTGAGGGGAATTCCAAGGATTTTGAACAGATGCAGGGCAAGGCAGTAGCCACAGATGTAGCCCTGTTTACTACATGATAAATGTTGGTCACAGTGTGAGAATACAAAATTTATTTTACTCGCTTATATTGCACCATTAAGCAATACCCCACAGGGTCTCCTCACTAGTCTCACACAGAGAAGGGGAGACCTCTGAGTGACTGATGATATCGTGGCTCTACCAGTGAGTTTCCAGTAGGGTGACATTCATGTTGTGTCATCCCTGGTCTGGTTTAAGATCGTGGACAACTAGCCAACTGAAAGACCGGTGTTGGTCTAAATGAGGGGAGCGCTGGAGTCAGACGCTTCTGATTTATTAAGAGGTGCACGCCTCTTCATGAATCAGGAGCTTTAGATGAGTGTCATGCACCTTTCTGTGCACCTTGCCAAAAATTCTACTCTAGTCCCTGCTGTAGTAAAATTTGTGGCTGAGTGAACACCGCCAAACATCATGAATTTGATGAGGTGTGGTGACCAAAGGCCCAGCTCCACCCCTTTTTTGTCAGAACTGAAAGAACCTGATTTGATAAAGCCAAAAGTTGCAAAATATTGGCGCATCTACAAATTGCGCCTAAATTTTCTATTTTTCAAAGCTTTTAAGATGCAATTCTGATGTGAAAGCTTTGATGCAGTGGCCCCTTGTTTCTTTCTAGAGACAGGGCCTATAACCATGGTGTTGTGTCCCCCAGTGCTATTAAAGAAGCACTCCCATCAATGTTTTTAGTCTCTTAGTATATTGCAGTCATATAGCACTGTGTACTTGCAATTACCACACTCATTTTGTCTTTCTACCCAGTTAATTCTTTTCTTTTCTCAGCTCTATGTAGAAACAGGAAGTTTCTTTTCCCTGCATGAATCATTCCTCTCTTCAACTCCTGACTCAGCTGCTCTCTCCTCCAGCTGTCAGGGACTTTTGCAGGGACTCATGACTCATGCAGGGAAAATTGACCCCCTGTTTCTACATAGAGCTTAGAAGGGTTCAGCCAGTCTGTTTAAAATCATGTGTTGTTGTAAACCTAATGGAAAAGAGAAAAAATAACTGGGTAGAAGGGAAAAATGAGCAATTGTAAGTACACAGTGCCGTATAATATGATTGTAGTATATTAAGAAGATAATTTTAATGGTCGGAGTGCTTCTTTAATGAGAATTTTTTTTTAGTCCGGGCACCAAAAGTTGTGACTGTCCAGTTTGTCATCTATATCTTGGTTAAATTGAAAATTGTCATGTAACAAAGTAAAATACCAGAAAAGCGGCATAGTCTTCCTTGTTCTTTTCTGAGATCATCAATTGTCTTCATGCTTAATGGCAGGCATATGAACAAGGTTGGGGGTTGTTGGATTTTAACTTGCTCTGTCCTTTTGTAGCACTGGTCATCATGCATTCATATGGCCACATTAAGATATTTCTTCTAGTTCAGCACTTTTACTTAATTGTACGATTAGTCCATAGAATGGGCACTATAGTAAAATGTTGATGTTCCTTATAGCAGATACAGATTTTAGGATGCCATGTTTACTACTGAGATATTGTTTTTTTCAGGTTTGTAGAGGTAAATGATCAAGCACATTTTTATTACTCTCTTGGTAACTATTGCACTTGTTTTAGAGTCTCATTCCTGAAAGCCAGGGATCCATTGCTTCTTCAAAGGAAGTGACAGTGTTTGAAACCTGTGATATTGGTATGAGAAAACAGCCTCCTTTCTATACACCAATTGTTAACCAGCAAATTTGTAAGGAGTACAGTTCCAGAAGTGCCAAGGTATCAACTTTGTTGCTCAGTGTGTGGTCATCATCATAAGGGTGGGGAATGTTTGTAAACAAAAGCAAAATAAACAAACGTTACCAAACATTTCAGTTTATAAAGTAAACTGAGGCAAACCAACATGAAACCAATACTTTTAATTCTTAGTATAAAGTGCCATCAAGCCTACAGAGTCCTGTTCTGATTAAAGAAGCACCCCCATCAAAGTATTTATCCTCCTAATATATTGCAGTCAGCATATTATATAGCACTGTGTACTTGCAATCGCTCATCTCACCCTTCTACCCAGTAAATTCTTCTCTTTGCTCTGTGTAAAAACTGGAAGTCTCTTGTCTCTGCATTTATCATTCCCTTCTTCAATTCCTGACCCAGCTGTTTCCCCTACCAGGGAATTTTGCAGTGACTTGTGACTCATACTGGGAAAATTGACCTCCTTGTACATAGTGCTTAGAAGGATTCAGCTAGTTATTTCAGTTCAGTCAGCTAGTATTCAGTTTTTAATCATGTGATGTCATATACCCAATGGAAATGAGAAACAGCAAAATGAGCAATTGTAAGTACACAGTGCTATATAATGATGACTGCATTATATTGAGAGGATACAAATCTTGATGGTAGTGCTTTTTAACCACATCTTTGGGCTTGCATGAAATAGTACAAAATGTCACTTATTAAGAACTAGCTGAAGAGCCCGGCGCTGCCCGGGCATAGTAACTAACTACGGTTATAACAAATTATAATGATTATATCTATATATAAAGCTGAGTGTATAGCCCCGCCCACTCCGCATAGCCACATTCACTATAATATCCAACACAATCCCATCAGCCAGAGCTACCGAACTACTACCCCTAATATCCCACATCGTCCTGTCAGCCAGAGCCACCACCGGACTACTAATATCCCACATCATCCCGTCAGCCAGAGCCACCAGACTACTACCCCTAATATCCCACATCGTGCCGTCAGCCAGAGCCACCGGACTACTAATATCCCACATCATCCCGTCAGCCAGAGCCACCGGACTACTCCCCCTAATATCCCACATTATTCCGTCAGCCAGAGCCTCCGGACTACTCCCCTAATATTCCACATCATCCCTTCACAGCCGCCAGACTACTACCCCTAATATCCCACATCATCCCGTCAGCCAGAGCCACCAGACTACTCCCCCTAATATCCCACATCATCCGGTCATCAAGAGCCACCGGACTACTACCCCTAATATCCCACATCATCCCGTCAACCTGGGGTCAGAACCAGTGCGCTGAGTGGAATGGCCCTAACTTTCATACCGGGAATCACTTTAGGAGAGGCCTGGCATCAGAACCAGAGCACTGAGTGGATTTGCTCAGACTTCCATACCAATGATCCCGTTAATAGAAACCTGGGGTGAGAATCAGAGCGCTGAGGGATTTACCAAAACTTCCATACCGGAGATCCCTTTAAGAGAGGCCTGGGGTCAGTACCAAAGCGCAGAGTGGATTTGCCCTCACTTCCATAGCAATGATCCCTTTAATAGAAGCCTGGGGTCAGAATCAGAGCGCAGAGTGGATTTGCCCTAACTTCCATACCGGAGATCCCTTTAAGAGAGGCGTGGGGTCAGTACCAAAGCGCAGAGTGGATTTGTCCTCACTTCCGTATCGGGGATCCCTTTAAGAGGGAAGATGTGCCTATGGGATGGAGGATGTGTGATGGGGATATATATAGGCACCGCAGGGGGTGATTCATTTCTGTTATGTGCTCTCTGCTCCTTTCTGGGGGCAGACAATGGCTGGGAGCTTATGTTCCCGGGGATGCTAGGTGTTGTCATGGAGTGAGAAAACTGTTGCAGCTCAGCTTCTTTTAACCCCTTAACCCCAAGGGTGGTTTGCACGTTAATGACCGGGCCAATTTTTACAATTCTGACCACTGTCTCTTTATGAGGTTATAACTCTGGAACGCTTCAACGGATCTTCACGATTCTGAGATTGTTTTCTCGTGACACATTGTACTTCACGTTAGTGGTAAAATTTCTTCGATATAACTTGCGTTTATGTTTTAAAACAACGCAAATATGGTGAAAATTTTGCGATTTTTAAACTTTTAATTTTTATTCCCTTAAAACAGAGAAATATGTCACACAAAATAGTTAATAAATAACATTTCCCACATGTCTACTTTACATCAGCACAATTTTGGAAACAAAATTTTTTTTTGTTAGGAAATTATAAGGGTTAAAAGTTGACCAGCGATTTCTCATTTTTACAACAAAATTTACAAAGCCATTTTTTTAGGGACCACCTCACATTTGAAGTCACTTTGAGGGGTCTATATGGCAGAAAATACCCAAAAGTGACACCATTCTAAAAACTGCACCCCTCAAGGTACTCAAAACCACATTCAATAAGTTTATTAACCCTTCAGGTGCTTCACAGGAGCTGAAGCAACGTGGAAGCAAAAAATTAATATTTAACTTTTTAGTCACAAAAATTATCTTTTACAAACTTTTTTTTAAAAGGAGAAAATGGCCAGATAAAGTTGTTGTGCAATTTCTCCTGAGTACGCCAATACCCCATATGTGGGGGAAAACCAATGTTTGGGTGCACGGCCGGTCTCGGAAGGGAAGGAGCGCTGTTTGACTTTTTCAAACCAAAATTGGCTGGAATTGAGATTGGACGCCATGTCGCGTTTGGAGAGCCCCTGATGCGCCTAAACAGTGGAAACCCCCCACAGATGACACCATTTTGGAAACTAGACCCCCTATGGAACTTATCTAGATCTGTTGTGAGCACTTTGAATCCCCAAGTGTTTCACAAAAGTTTATAATGCCAGGGTGTGAAAAAAAACAATTTTCCACAAAAATGATTTTTTATTCCCCAATTTTTGATTTTTCCCAAGAAAATTGGACCCCAAAAGTTGTTGTCCAATTTGTCCTGAGTACACTGATACCCCATATGTGGGGGGGACCACTGTTTGGGCGCACAGCAGAGCTCGGAATGAAAGAAGCGCCATTTGACTTTTTCCAACCAAAATTGGCTGGAATTGAGATTGGACGCCATGTTGCATTTGGATAGCCCCTGATGTGCCCAAACACTGGAAACCCCTCACAAATGACCACATTTTGGAAACTAGACCCCCTAAGGAACTTATCTAGGTCTGTGGTGAGCAATTTGAACCCCCAAGCGCTTTACAGAAGTTTACAACGTAGAGCCGTAAAATTAACCCCTTACTGCCATCGGACGTACTATCCCGTCCATGGTACCTGGGCCCGTATGACCATGGACGGGATAGTACGTCTCGTGCGATCGGACGCGCTCCCGGGGGGAGCGCAGCCGATCGCGGCCGGGTGTCAGCTGATTATCACAGCTGACACCCATGACTGTGTGTCAGGAGCGGTCACGGACCGCTCCCGGCACATTAACCTCTTGCACACCGCGATCAAACATGATCGCGGTGTACTGGGGGCACAGGGGAGGATCGCGCAGGGTGGGGGCTCCCTGCGCGCCCCCCTGAGACCCTCAGAGCAGCACGATGTGATCGCGCTGTTCTGAGGGCTTCCTCCCTCCCAGGACCCGGATCCAATATGGCGCCGGGGTCCTGGAGGGAGGTGGCTACCTCAGTGCCTGCCGAGAGCAGGCACTGAGAAGCCTGCTGCACTGCCTGAGCGATCGCTGGTGTGACAGAGTGCTGTGCACACTGTCACACCAGCGATCTGATAAAATACAGTGATGTCCCACCCTGGGACAAAGTAAAAAAGTAAAAAAAAATAAAAATAAACATGTTTTAAAAAAAAATCCAAAATAAATAAAAAAAAATATATATATATTCCCCAATAAATTCACTTCTTCCTGTAAATAAAAAAAACAAAGCAATAAAAGTACACATATTTGGTATCGCCGCCTCCGTAACGACCCCCCCTATAAAATTGTCCCACTAGTTAACCCCTTTAGTAAACCACTTAAAAAAAAAATTAAAAAAAACGAAGCAAAAAATCAATGCTTTATCATCATACCGCCGAACAAAAAGTGGAATAACACGCGATCAAAAAGATCGATATAAAAAAACATGGTACTGCTGAAAACGTCATCTTGTCCCGCAAAAAACGAGCCATCATACAGCATCATCAGCGAAAAAATAAAAAAGTTATAGCTCGCAGAATAAAGCGATGCAAAAATAATTATTTTTTATTTAAAATTGTTTTTTTCTATAAAAGCGCCAAAACATGAAAAAATGATATAAATGAGGTATCGCCATAATCGTACTGACCCGAAGAATAAAACTGCTTTATCAATTTTACCACACGCGGAACGGTATAAACGCCTCCCCCAAAAGAAATTCATGAATTGCTGATTTTTGTTCATTCTAACCTCCCAAAAATCGAAATAAAAAGCGATCAAAAAACGTCACGTGCACAAAAATGGTACCAATAAAAACGTCAACTCGTCCCGCAAAAAATAAGACCTCACATGACTCTGTGGGCCAAAATATGCAAAAATTATAGCTCTCAAAATGTGATGATGCAAAAACTATTTTTGCAATAAAAAGCGTCTTTTAGCGTGACAGCTGCCAATCATAAAAACCCGCTATAAATAGTAAATCAAACCCCCCTTTATCACCCCCTTAGTAAGGGAAAAATAATAAAATTAAAAAAAAGTATTTATTTCCATTTTCCCATTAGGGTTAGGGTTAGGGTTGCGGCTAAAGTTAGGGTTAGGGTTGGCACTAAAGTTAGGATTAGGGTTAGGGTTGGGATTAGGGGTGTGTTAGGGTTAGGTTTGTGGTTAGGGTTGGGACTAGGTTAGGGGTGTGTTGGGGTTAGGGTTGGAGTTAGAATTGGGGGGTTTCCGCTGTTTAGGCACATCAGGGGCTCTCCAAATGTGACATGGCGTCTGATCTCAATTCCAGCCAATTCTGCGTTGAAAAAGTCAAACGGTGCTCCTTCACTTCTCAGCTCTGCCATGCGTCCAAACAGTAGTTTATCCCCACATATGGGGTATCAGCGTACTCTGGACCCCAAGAGTTATTGTGCAATTTGTCCTATTTCTTCTGTTACCCTTGGGAAAATAAAAAACTGGGGCGAAAATATCATTTTTGTACAAAAAAAAATATTTTTTTGTTTTTACGGCTGTACATTATAAACTTCTGTGAAGCACTTGGGGCTTCATAGCGCTCACCACACATCTAGATAAGTTCCTTGTGGGGTCTATTTTCCAAAATGGGGTCACTTGTTGGGGATTTCCACTGTTAAGGCGCATCAGGGGCTCTCCAAATGCGACATGACGCCCCCAGACCATTCCATCAAAGTCTGCAATCCAAAACGTCACTACTTCCCTTCCGAGCCCCAACGTGTACCCATACAGTAGTTTTCTCCCACATATTGGATATCAGCGTACTCAGGACAAATTGGACAACAACTTTTGGGGTCCAATTTCTCCTGTTACCCTTGTGAAAATAAAATATTGGGGGCGAAAAAATCATTTTTGTAAAAAAAAAAGATTTTTTATTTTTACGGCTGTACGTTATAAACTTCTGTGAAGCACTTCGGGGTTCAAAGTGCTCACCACACATCTAGATAAGTTCCTTGTGGGATCTATTTGCCAAAATGGGGTCACTTGTGGGGGGTTTCCACTGTATAGGTGCATCAGGGGCTCTCCAAATGTGACATGACGCCCCCAGACCATTCCATCAAAGTCTGCAATCCAAAACGTCACTACTTCCCTTCCGAGCCCTGACGTGCGCCCATACAGTAGTTTTCTCCCACATATTGGGTATCAGCGTACTCAGGACAAATTGGACAACTTTTGGGTTCCAATTTCTTCTGTTACCCTTGTGAAAATAAAATATTGGGGGCGAAAAAATCATTTTTGTAAAAAAAAAAAAGATTTTTTATTTTACGGCTGTACGTTATAAACTTTAGTGAAACACCTGGGGTTAAAAGTTCTCACCACACATATAGATAAGTTCCTTGAGGGGTCTAGTTTCCAAAATGGTGTCATTTATGAGGGTTTCCACTGTTTAGGCAGATCAGGAGCTCTCCAAACACGACATGGCGTCCAGCCAATTCTGCGTTGAAAAAGTCAGACGGCGCTCCTTCCCTTCCAAACTCTGCCATGCACCCAAACAGTGGTTTACCCCCACATATGGGGTATCAGCGCACTCAGGACAAATTGCACAATAACTTTTGGAGTCTTGTTACCCTTGGAAAAATAAAAATTGGGGTGAAAAGATCATTTTTGTGAAAAAATATGATTTTTACATTTTACGGCTCTACGTTATAAACTTGTGTGAAGCACTTGGGGGTTCAAATTGCTCACCAAAGATCTAGAAAAGTTCCTTAGGGGGTCTAGTTTCCCAAATGGGGTCATTTGTGGGGGGTTTCCACTGTTTAGGCACATCAGGGGCTCTCCAAATGCAACATGGCATCCAATCTCAATTCCAGCCAATTTTAGTTTGAAAAAGTCAAACGGCGCTCCTTCCCTTACGAGCTCTGCCGTGTGCCCAAACAGTGGTTTGCCCCCACATATGGGGTATCAGCGTACTCAGGACAAATTGGACAGCAACTTATGGGGTCCAATTTCCTTGGGAAAATTCAAAAATTTGGGACTAAAAAATCATTTTTGTGGAAAATTGTTTTTTTTTTTTCACACCCAGGCATTATAAGCTTTTGTGAAACACTTGGGGGTTCAAAGTGCTCACAACAGATCTAGATAAGTACCTTAGGGGGTCTAGTTTCCAAAATGGTGTCACTTGTGGGGGTTTCCACTATTTAGGCGCATCAGGGCTCTCCAAACACGAAATGGCGTCCAATCTCAATTCCAGCCAATTTTAGTTTGAAAAAGTCAAACGGCGCTCCTTCCCTTACGAGCTCTGCCGTGTGCCCAAACAGTGGTTTTCCCCCACATATTGGGTATTGGCGTACTCAGGAGAAATTGCATAACAACCTTATCTGTCCATTTTCTACTTTTACCCTTGTGAAAATAAAAAAAAAGTTTGTAAAAGATCATTTTTGTGACTAAAAAGTTGAATATAAATTTTTTCCTTCCACGTTGCTTTAGTTCCTGTGAAGCACCTGAAGGGTTAATCTTCTTGAATGTGGTTTTGAATACCTTGAGGGGTGCAGTTTTTAGAATGGTGTCACTTTTGGGTATTTTCTGCCATATAGACCCCTCAAAGTGACTTCAAATGAGAGGTGGTCCCTAAAAAAAATGGCTTTGTAAATTTTGTTGTAAAAATGAGAAATCGCTGGTCAACTTTTAACCCTTATAACTTCCTAACAAAAAAAAATTTTGGTTCCAAAATTGTGCTGATGTAAAGTAGACATGTGGGAAATGTTATTTCTTAACTATTTTGTGTGATATATTTCTCTGTTTTAAGGAAATAAAAATTCAAAGTTTGAAAATTGCAAAATTTTAAAAATTTTCGCCATATTTGCGTTTTTTTCAAAAATAAACGCAAGTTATATCGAAGAAATTTTACTTCTAACGTGAAGTACAATATGTCACGAGAAACCAGTCTCAGAATCGCAAAGATCCGTTGAAGCGTTCCAGAGTTATAACCTCATAAAGAGACAGTGGCCAGAATTGTAAAAATTGGCCCGGTCATTAACGTGCAAACCACCCTTGGGGGTGAAGGGGTTAAAAAATCATATTTTTTCCACAAAAATGATCTTTTCACCACAATTTTTATTTTCCCAAGGGTAGCAAGAGCCCAAAAGTTATTGTGGAATTTGTCCTGAGTACACTGATACCCCATATGTGGGGTAAACCACTGTTTGGGTGCATGGCAGAGCTCAGAAGGGAAGGAGCTCCGTGTGACTGTTTCAAAGCAGAGTTGGCTGGTTGCCATGTCGTGTTTGGAGAGCCCCTGATGTGCCTAAACAGTGGAAACCCCCCACAAATGACACCATTTTGGAAACTAAACCCCTCAAGGTACTTATCTAGATGTGTGGTGAGAACTTTGAACCCCCAGGTGTTTCACTAAAGTTTATAACGCCTGTGCATGAAAATAAAAAAATCATATTTTTTACACAAACATGATCTTTTAGTCCCCAACTTTTTATTTTTCCAAGGGTAACAGGAGAAATTGGACCCCAAAAGTATTTGTCCAATTTGTCCTGAGTACGCTGATACCCTTTATGTGGGAGAAAACTACTATATGGGCACACGTCGGGGCTCGAAAGGGAAGTAGTGATGTTTTGGATTGCAGACTTTGATGGAATGGTCTGCAGGCATCATGTCGCATTTGGAGAGCCCCTGATGTGCCTAAACAGTGGAAACCCCCCACAAGTGACCCCATTTTGGAAAATAGACCCCCCCAAGGAACTTATCTAGATGTGTGGTGAGCGCTATGAACTCCCAAGTGCTTCACAGGAGTTTATAACATACAGCCGTAAAAACAAAAAAATCATTTTTTTTTTACAGAAATGATTTTTTCACCCCCAATATTTTATTTTCACAAGGGTAACAGATGAAATTGGACCCCAAAAGTTGTTGTCTAATTTATCCTGAGTACGCTGATACCCCATATGTGGGAGAAAACTACTGCGAAGGCACACGTTGGGGCTCCGAAGGGAAGTAGTAAAGTTTTGGATTGCAGACTTTGATGGAATGGTCTGAGGTGTCATGTCGCGTTTGGAGAGCTCCTGATGTGCCTAAACATTGGAATCCCCCCACAAATGACCACATTTTGGAAACTAGACCACACAAGGAACTTATCTAGATATGTGGGGAGAACTTTGAACCCCCAAGAGCTTCACAGAAGTTTATAAAGTAGAGCCAAAAAATTAAATGATATTTTCACCCCAATTTTTTTCCCAAGGGTAACAGAAGAAATTAGACCCCAAGAGTTATTTTGCAATTTTTCCTGAGTACGCTGATACCCCATATGTGGGGGTAAACTACTGTTTGCGCGCATGGCAGAGGTCAGAAGGGAAGGAGCACCGCTTTATTTTTCAACGCAGAATTGGCTGGAATTGAGATCAAACGCCATGTCACATTTGGAGAACCCCTGATGTGCCTAAACAGTGGAAACCCCCCAATTCTAACTCCAACCCTAACCCCAACACACCCCTAACCCTAATCATAACCCTGACCCTAGCACACCCCTAACCCTAATCCTAACCCTAATTCTAACTTTAGCCCCAACCCTGACTTTAGCCCCAACCCTAACCCTAACGGGAAAATGGAAATAAATACATTTTTTTAAGTTTATTATTTTTCCCTAACTAAGGGGGTGATAAGGGGGGGTTTGATTTACTATTTATAGCGGGTTTTTATGATTGGCAGCTGTCACGCTAAAAGACGCTTTTTATTGCAAAAAATAGTTTTTACATCACCACATTTTGAGAGCTATAATTTTTGCATATTTTGGCCCACAGAGTCATGTGAGGTCTTATTTTTTGCGGTACGAGTTGACGTTTTTATTGGTACCATTTTTGGGCACGTGACATTTTTTGATCACTTTTTATTACAATTTTTGGGAGGTTAGAATGAACAAAAATCAGCAATTCATGAATTTCTTTTGGGGGGCCTTTATACCGTTCCGCGTGTGGTAAAATTGATAAAGCAGTTTTATTCTTCAGGTCAGTACGATTACGGCGATACCTCATTTATATAATTTTTTAATGTTTTGGCGCTTTTATACAATAAAAACAATTTTATATAAAAAATAATTATTTTTACACCGCATTATTCTGCAAGCTATAACTTTTTTATTTTTTCGCTGATGATGCTGTGTTGCGGCTCGTTTTTTGCGGGACAAGATGACGTTTTCAGCGGTACCATGTTTATTTATATCGGTCTTTTTGATCGCGTGTTATTCCACTTTTTGTTCGGCGGTGTGATGATAAAGCATTGTTTTTTTGCTTTGTTTTTATTTTTTAAGGGGTTCGCTAAAGGGGTTAACTAATGGGTCAGTTTTATAGGGCGGGTCGTTACGGACGCAACGATACCAAATATGTGTACTTTTATTGTTTTGTTTTTTATTTACATGAAGAAATGAATTTATCGGGGAATATTTTTTTTTTTTATGATTTTTTTTAACACTTGTTATTTTTTTTTTTTTTACTTTGTCCCAGGGTGGGACATCACTGTATAATACCAGATCGCTGGTGTGACAGTGTGCAAAGCACTCTGTCACACCAGCGATCGCTCTGGCATCGCTGCAGGCTTCTCAGTGCCTGCTCTCAGCAGGCACTGAGGAAGCCGCCTCCCTGCAGGACCCGGAAGGACCCCGGCGCCATCTTGGATCCGGGGTCCTGCAGGGAGGAAGGACCCTCTGAACAGTGCGATACATCGCGCTGTTCCGAGGGTCTCGGGAGCGCGCAGGGAGCCCCATCCCTGCGCGATTTTTCCCTGTGCCCCCAGTACACCGCGATCATGTTTGATCGCGGTGTGCCAGGGGTTAACGTGCCGGGAGCGGTCCCTGACCATTCCTGGCACATAGTGCCGGGTGTCAGCTGTGATAATCAACTGACACCCGGCCGCGTTCAGCTGCGCTCCCCCCGGCAGCGCGTCCGATCGCATGGGACGTACTATCCCGTCCCTGGTCATACGGCCCAGGTACCATGGACGGGATAGTACGTCCGATGGCAGTAAGGGGTTCAACAGCTCTGGTGAAATGAAAGATGCTTAGTGATTGGTTGCAAGGAAAACTGTTGCTCATAGCAACCAATCACAACTCAGCTTCTTTTAAACAGCACTGGTGAAATGAAAGATGCTTCGTGATTGGTTAGTGATACACACACACACACACACACATTCAATTTTATATACACTGCTCAAAAAAATAAAGAGAACACTCAAATATCACATCCTAGATCTAAATGAATGAAATATTCTCATTGAATACTTTGTTGTGTACAAAGTTGAATGTGCTGTCAACATATTCACACAAAAATCATGAATGGAAATCACATTTTTTAACCAAGGGAGGCCTGGATTTGGAGAGACCCCCAAAATAAAAGTGTTTGGAAATAAGTCAAAATGAAAATCAAAACAAGGCAAAATTAAAGTGGAAACAAGTCAAAATGATGCTCAGTATTGTGTGTGGCCTCCACGTACCTGTATGACCTCCCTACAACGCCTGGGCATGATCCTGATGAGGTTGCAGATGTTCTCCTGAGGGATCTCCTCCCAGACCTGGACAAAAACATCCGTCAACTCCTAGACAGTCTGTGGTGCAACGTGACGACATGCTGTCCCAGATGTGCTCAGTCAGATTCAGGTCTGGGGAACTGGCAGGCCAGTCCATAGCTTCAGTGCCTTCATCTTGCAGGAACTGCTGACACACTCCAGCCACATGAGGTCTGGCATTGGCCTGCATTAGGAGGAACCCAGGGCCAACCGCACCAGCATATGGTCTCACAAGGGGTCTGAGGATCTCATCTTGGTACCTAATGACAGGTTACCTCTGGCGAGCACATGGAGGGCTGTGTGGCCCTCCAAAGAAATGCCACCCCACATCATTGCTGACCCACTGCCAAACCGGTCATACTGAAGGATGTTGCAGAGAGCAGGTTCACACTCAGCACATGTGACAGAGTATGGAGACACTTTGGAGGCCGATCTGCTGCCTGCAACATCCTTCATCATGACCGGTTTGGCAGTGGGTCAGTAGTGGAGTGGGGTAGCATTTCTTTGGAGGGCCACAGAGCCCTCCATGTGCTCGCCAAAGGTAGCCTGACTGTCATTAGGTACCGAGATGAGATCCTCAGACCCCATGCGAGACCATATGCTGGTGCGGTTGGCCCTGGGTTCCTCCTAATGCAGGATAATTCCGGACCTCGTGGCTGGAGTGTGTCAGCAGTTCCTGCAAGATGAAGGCATTGAAGCTATGGACTGGCCTGCCAGTTCCCCAGACCTGAATCTGATTGAGCACATCTGGGACAGCATGTCTCGCTCCATCCACCAACGACACATTGCACCACAGACTGTCCAGGGGTTGACGGATGCTTTTTGTCCAGGTCTGGGAGGAGATCCCTCAGGAGAACATCCGCAACCTCATCAGGAGCATGCAAAGGCGTGGGAGGTCATACAGGCACGTGGAGGCCACACACAATACTGATCATTATTTTGACTTGTTTCCACTTTAATTTTGCCTTGTTTTGATTTTCATTTGGACTTGTTTCCAAACACTTTCATGTTGGGGGTCTCCAAATCCAGGCCTCCCTTGGTTAAAAAAATTTGATTTCCATTCATGAGATTTTTGTGTGATTATGTTGACAGCTCATTTGTACATAACAAAGTATTCAATGAGAATATTTCATTCATTTAGATCTAGGATGTGTTATTTGAGTGTTCCCTTTATTTTTTGAGCAGTGTATATAGATATATAGAAGTTTAATTTTCATGTTACATAACATTTGGTTGATGCATGTTAAAGGGGTTGCATGGCCTAAATGAAAACATTACGGGACATGACTGGTGTAAAACAAAAACACAGACCTGTGCATCATCAGAGAAACGTGATGATCAACTCTAGTCACCTGACTGTTGTACATAATCAAAGACCTCACCGGTCCTGTGACATGTGAACAGTGACAGCATTGGTGGTGATACAGACCACCAAAACGGCCTATGAGGGTGACAGCATATGAGTATGTCAGAGTATTTTCACTTTGTCCATGCCTCGGGTAACATTTATTTAAACCTAACAACTTCATATTTCTCGGTCGCTTCATTTTAGGACACAGGAAACATGGGTGTGTTCTGCTGCCATCTGTAAGCTGACACTAAAAATTAAACTTTAAGAAAAAGTCGGCTCCTCCCCTACACCTACCTGCAGACAGTGGACTAAACTAGTTTAGCTTAGTGTCACTTAGGTTACAGACACAGGTCTGAGACACTGTCTTGTCTGACCACACTTGAATAGCCTCTCTTTGGTTCCGATGCAAAAGACAGAGTACAGTCTTCCAGGAGACTCTCGTATGGGTGGCAGAACCATTTCTTGATGTAGTTGGTGTTTAGGTACTGGTACGGTCACTCCTTGCCCCTTGTCTCCTTCCCGCCCATTCCGCAAAACATGGCGCGCTGCACAGAACTTAGCAGAATCCAGGGTACCTTACCATGTTGTTTAATGGTATTACGTCTGACTCCAGATCAGAAGATTGTGTGATCCAAGAACAAGCCTCTTCAGAACAGGAAAGTGTAGCATCTTGCTGCATTGCGCTCGCTCCACATGGTTTTTGTCCCAGACCCTTAGCAGTCAAAATTACTAAAATTTATTCTTCCCGAACCATTTTTTTTTTCCAAAGCACCCGCTCAGCCTGTACTCTGTGGACTCTCTATTCCCAGGCATCTACCTCACATCTTTCCGATTGCTTTTTTTCCCACAATTACACAATCTCCGCAATCCTCCTGGAGCCATAACTCTTCTTTAGGCCCCGGCCTCTGCTGCGTTTTAGCCGGCTCCTTCGTGATCCTCCGGTTCTTCCACCAAAGCCAGGCCCTTGTATTTGATTGCAGTATAGCAGGTTTCGATTGCCTGCCATGTTCCACCAGAGTTTTTTTTTCCTGAAGCCAGACCTCTAATTTAGACCCCAGCTTCGCTGCAGCTTAACCCACTGCAGTAGGGCATGCCCCTGCACTCTCAGCCAATCTTATTCATGCATAGGTTCTCTTACCATGCATCGGCCTGTGCCCGCTTTTTCCCATCTCCTTGTGTGCTGCATCTTCACTTTTGCACTTTGGCTTCCTGATTGCGCAGCCTCAGCGTGTGCTCCAAAAATATTGTAGATAAATTATCGGGTAAGTTATCTGCCTCTATGGGACCGACAACCAATGTACACAGCAGTGCCCACTTCTGGTATCAGCTCTACTCTCAGAGAGGACTGTGCAAACCTGCTCACCCAACCCCCACTCACCCATTTACCATTTGACTTTTGCCCTAAGTAGCAATAATTCCTGGTGGGCCTACTGCTGGGGGCTCTCTACCACAAGAGCGAGCCCCTCTCCAGTATGGGCTGTTTTCTCTCCCACTCAGTGCCCAAAATGAGTAGATATCCCAGACCTTAGTCACAGTTATTGACTCCTACCACTGTGTTGTCAGACCTCGCAAAGCAGAATCTCTGCTTCGTCTCGCTTACAGCTGATGACTGTTCTGTTCAGGCCTTAATAAACATCGTGGCAACCAGCTAACAAGAAACATTTGTTCTTTGGCTTCTTAGACTTCCCTTTCATATTTCCCACCTGTTTGAAACCAATATGCACAAAAGATCATCTCAAACATCCTCTGCTCCTACAGCCTACTTCAGTCCCTCGAGATGAAGAGACCTCCCTACAAGCAAATACTTCTTAGCATCCACTCAACCAGTTGGACAACTCCCCAGTTACAAAGGCATCAAGTTTTCCTCAGCATTATAAATCACTTCTACCTGGGAACCCTTTGGGATGAGTGGCCATTTTCTTCTCTTAGGGACACGCAGCTTCCGAAGCCATGATGCTTGGATCTGAGAGTATGTTGCCTCCCTCCCCACTTGAGCGTATCCGTACTACCCTCCACTATGTTGGAGAAAGGATACGGAGGAAGTATCCTAGTGTATACCTACATAGCTGGATATATAACAGGATTCATGCAATGTTTTTTTTCAGATCTTCTACCTCCACGGTCTCCCTCATGAGCTTCTGTTTTACCCTGCCTGGTCTTATTCTGATTCTAGTACAAGAGCGCTTTATAGGTCTATTCAAACCTCTTCATTGTGTCTATGAGGGACGGCTCTGTTTGACGCATCATGGGCTTAAAGTTGTTGACAAATGTACTCGACTACTACTCTTCAGGACTCCCATCTCCATCATTCTCTTTTCCAGTCATGGTTTTTAACTTCAAGCTTGCTACAGGCCAATGGTGTTTACGAGGATCAGGACCGCCATCTATTCCCTTTTGTGTGCGAAGTATTTTTTTCTGAGATGTCTCTTGCCATTTTGTCGCTTCTGCAGGCATGAATGTCCTGAGCAGGCAGATTGTTACTGCTACCGAGACAACTCCTTTGCTCAGTTTCGATGCCATGTCCCTGCTGCTTGTCCTTTGGAACACAACAATATTCTCCTTGGATTTTCCAGTCCTCTTTCCACCCAGCATCAGGCAGTCTCTGTGGTGGTGGTAAGTCGCTCTCCTCTTTTACCTCCACATCTTTTTTCTTAGTATTCATTGGCAGACCTTGAAATCATATGACAGTCTTCTATTTGGGAACTCCACTGTTCAGGGATACTGTTTGAGCTCCAGCACATTGAGGATTTCATGATTCAGTGTCATTATTCTGTACCTTCTCCATTGCGAAGACCAGCTGTCAGGTCTACCCATCCAGATCCTGTTCGACATTGATGCCACTGAGACATATCAGTCATAAGTGTGGAATGCAAAGTTATCCAGCCATGGCAAAGATCTCACAGATTCTTGTCTCTGCAGAATGAATAGTTGTAATAATCTCAGCGGTCCACATACCCGTAATGGATTACTGGGCTGCGGATTTTCTAAGCTACTAAGAGCTATCTGTGGGTAGATGTTCTCTTCTCCTGGACATCTCGCTCCAGATTTGTCTGTCATAGGGTACTCCAGACATCCACTTGATTCCATTCAGACTAAACCAAATTGCTCAAGAAGATCAAATTGGATGGGTTTCCAATCATCTTAGTGCTACCAAACTGGCCTAGAAGATCCTGGAACACAGAAGTAATGTATCTTCACTCAGCCACTCCATGAAGGCTGACAGATTATCCAAATCTACTTCTCAGGGTCCCCTATTGGTGTGTGCCTTCTGTATTACCGATTGTTCACTTTAACGACATTGCTTTTGAAGCAGTCCTGATTAGAGATGAGCGAATTTGTTCAGATTTTGGCCCCGAATCTGATTTTAGCATATTTGAGCCATATTCGAACACTATTCGTGCTGAATGTATGTCTTGTGATAGTTTCCGAACATATTCAGTAATTTTAACTCCTATTGACTCTAATGACGTCCCGCTGTGTTCGACGAATATTGCAGAAACAATATTTGAGTCCAATCGTATTCGGAACCGAATCCAAACAAATTCGCTCATCTCTAGTCCTGATGCTTTCAGTTTTCTTCGATCATTCTATGATTAGAGAATAGATGCTTTGTCCCGTTCCTATCTTCGTACTTAGAATGTCTTTTTCATTGGTGTGTACAGTGGCATGTAAAAGTCTGAAACTTTGACAAAGTTATCCGAGCACACAAATCTCCAATGGTGCTCAAAGTTTTGCAGTGATCTATTTCAAGTGTTTATTTCTGTTAAGTCAATAGCTCAGTAAATTGGAATAATTAACAAAAAACACCTGCAAAAGTTTCCAAAGCATGTAAAAAAGGTCCCTTAGTATGTTTCAGTAGGCTCCACGATCATGGGGAAGACTGCTGACTTGACAGATGTCCAGAAGGCAGTCATTGACACTCCACAAGGAGGATAAGCCACAAAAGGTCATTGCTAATGAAGCTGGCTGTTCAGAGTGCTATATCCAAGCATATTCATGGAAAGTTGAGTGTAAGGAGAAAGTGGTAGAAAAAGGTGCACAAGCAACCGGGATAATCGCAACCTTGAAAGGATTGTTAAGAAAAGGTCATTCAAAAATTTGGGTGAGATTCACAAGGGGTGGACTTCTGCTGGAGACATTGCTTCAAGAGCCACCACACACAGATGTATCCAGGACATGGGCTACAAGTGTCGCATTCCTTGTGTCAAGCCATTCATGACCAATAGACAACGCCAGAAGCGTCTTACCTGGGCCAAGGAGAAAAAGAACTGGACTGTTGCTCATTGGTACAAAGTGTTGTTTCCAGATGACAGTAAATTTTGCATTTCATTTGGAAATCAAGGTCCCAGAGTCTGGAGGAAGAGTGGAGACCAAAGTCAGTGCAGCTGTCTACCAGGAAATTTTAGAGCACTTCATGCTTCCCTCTGCCGACAAGCTTTTGGGAGATGGAATTTTCGTTCTCCAGCAGGACTTGGCACCTGTCCACACTGCCAAAAGTAGCAATACCTGGTTTAAAAACAACAGTATCACTGTGCTTGATTGGCCAGCAAACTCGCCTGACCTTAAAGGGAATCTGTCACCCCAATATTGCCATATCAGATAAAGATATGGCTGAATAGTGCGTCCCATAATAAAGCTAGCAGTAGGTATCATAACCCCCGTTTTCATATCAAAATACCTTTGTAAACTTCGGTTTTTGCGCTGTCAATCATGGTGGTCAGGTCAGGAGGGCGGTGTTTTCTCTCTCTCACCCCCCCCCCCCGCTCCTCTACATCAGTTGCGTATCGCCGTCTGTGAATACCACAGACGGCGTTCGGCTTCCTGCAATTGCGCAATTCAAATTCGGGCCGGCGCAGTGTGCTTTGTGCTTTGCCCAACAGTGGGCAAAGCATAAAATCAGTACAGCGCATGCGCTACTCTTTCCTTGCCCCAGAAATGACTGCTTGCCTTAGACAACTACCGGGGCAAGGTAAGAGTAGCGCATGCGCTGTACTGATTTTATGCTTTGCCCACTGTTGGGCAAAGTACACTGCGCATGCGCTGGCCCGAATTTGAATTGCGGGAAGCCGAACGCCGTCTGTGGGATTCACAGACGGCGATACGCAACTGATGCCGAGGAGCAGGGGGGGAGAGAGAGAGAGAAAACGCCGCCCTCCTGACCTGACCACAGTGATTGACAGCGCAAAAACCGAAGTTTACAAAGGTATTTTGATATGAAAACGGGGTATCAGGATATATGATCCTACGTTAGCTTTATATGGACGAACTATTCAGCCAATCTTATCTGTATGCAATATGGGGTGACAGATTCCCTTTAACCCCATAGAGAATCTGTGGGGTATTGTCAAGAGGAAGATGACAGACACAAGACCCAATATTGCAGACAAGCTGAAGGCTGCTATTAAATCAACCTGGGCTTCCATAACACCTCAGCTTCATCGCCTCCATGCCACGCTGCATTGATAGAGTAATTTATGCAAAAGGAGCCCCGACCAAGTATTGAGTGCATTTACTGAACATACATTTCAGTAGGCCAACATTTCGGATTTTAAAATCATTTTTCAAGCTGATATTATAAAGATAATGACTTTTGGGTTTTCATTGGCTGTAAGCCATAATCATCAACATTAACAGAAATAAACACTTGAAATAGATCACTTTGTAATGACTCTATATAATATATGAGGTTCACTTTTTGTATTGAAGAACTGAAATAAATTAACTTTAAACTTTTTGATGGTATTCTAATTTTGTGAGAAGCACCTGTAGTACGTGTGTATTTTTTTTATTTTTGCCTAAAATACAAAGAAAATGTGTCATCTTTAACTTTAGGCCTTTTTGAGATTATTTAATCTTCAACTTGCTTAACTGTTCACAATAACAATAATTTTGATCAGTGGTGCCAAAACGTTTGCATGCCACTTTATCTATCCATTTCACCTCTATGCTCTTCTTTCTCCCGTATTTTCATCATTTCTCACAGCCGGGTCTTGAGTCTGGCCTGGTTTATGGTTTCCTCTGGGGACGGATTTCTGTCCTGACTACTCACCTTCAGAAGCCTTTGGCTTCCAGGCTCTTAGTCATGTCTTTTCTTCAGCCTGGCACCTTACAGAGCTCTCCCTTGACATCTCCTGGTAGGTTTCTTACCTGGTAGCCTTTACTTATTTTAGACCATTATTCAGCTAGGAGATCTCTCGTTACTCTGCATTACTTGTATCTCTCCGTGATCAGGTGGTCCTCATCCAGTACCTTTCTTCTCCCTTAGGTAACATTCAACCAATGGGCTCGCATTAATCTGCTTTTAAAACATAGTTCCTATGTTGATCCAGAAAAGTAGGATGAGTGTCATGCGAGTACAATGCGATTTTTTTTCTCGCCTGGCATCTGTATGACATGCGTATGCAATGCATTTTTTTCTCTGCAGCTGTTATTCCACAATCATTTAAAGGACCACTTATAGTGTTCTAAGGTACATAATTGTAATGTATCCGTAAAAATTGGACGGCATATGGCTGGTCAGTGTGCCGTCCATTTTTTCTACTCTCACGCATTGATTTGCATTGATGAGTTTCATCTGATATATGTGGCCCCTCCAGCATGCTGCAATTTTTTTCCCGCATTGCACTCCTCTGCTTTATACGCAAATGAGTATGAGCCCTTAATGACGATATAGTTTTACCTACCTTCCTTCTGTCCATCTCTCTCACTTGTCTGTATAATCTTTACTCAAGTTGGCTGTGGTCAGAGTGGTGCTTCACTACCTGTTGATAGTGGCCTCAATCAGATATTCAGACTCTCTGTTTGTTATTCAGGAAAAATCTTGTCAAGTTCTCCCTGACATTAGGACTTTCATCACTCTCTGGATACATTCTGCTGCTTTGGAAGTGTATCCAGCTAAGGATAGACTGCTCCATGTACTGTCAAGCTTTTATTGTGCAGCTCTGTAAGACTGCAACCTGGTCTTCCATGCACACGTTCTCAAACTTTTACAGAGTTTTTACCTTCGTGTCGGCTGACCCGAGTCTGGGTAGAAAGGTACTGCAAGAGGCAATCACCGGGTTACAGCTTGAGAGATCTGCCTTACTATCCCATTACCTTGTTGGTCTACATTTTTTTTCTTTTTATCAGTGTTGGGATTGCTTTGAGACATCCCATGGTTTCCTGTATCCCTCAATGAAGTGACCGAGAAATAAAAGATTTTTGGTACTTACTATAAAATCCCTTTGTTGTAGCCTTCATTAGGAGACACGGCACCCATCCAAATGGCTATTTTGGGATGATTAATTTCCATTGTGGCATACAACTTTTTGCTCTGTTCTCCTGTACCGTTCCTAATAGCCAACTTTTTTTAAAAGGGTTTTCCGATGAACAAAGTTAATTTTAAAGTTGATTTTACTCAATAGATCTTGGAATAATAATAATTTCCACAAGTGGATTTTTTTTTTTTTAAATTACTATGCTATCATAATCTTATAAATGTGCTCCTGCTATGTACTGTGTAATGGCTGTGTCCGATTATGCAGGAACATGGTCTTATCATACCACAGCTCCTGGTAAGGGGAGAACGCAAAAGATAGTATACGGATAGCACAGCATGGCGATCACAGCTGATTCTTTTTGTGAGGTAAAGCATTTCCCTGTCCTTTCCTTTATTAAAAAATGTTTTACCTCCAAAGAAATAATTATGTGCGATCCCCTGCTGTAATGTCTGTATACTTTTTTGTATCCTCCCCTGCCCAGGAGATGTGGTATGATCAGACCATGTTCCTGTACAGTCAGACAGAAGCGGTACATTTATAAGATTATCTCAGTACAGGAGCATTTTTTAAGGCTGGTTTCACATTAGCGTTGTACTGACCTGCGTCGGTCAGCGCACGGCCGCCGCTAAGCTCCGCCCCCGGCCGCGTCTCCTCCTGATCGTTCCACCTATGGGCGCATGTTGCTACATGCGACCTGCACACCCTATCTTTAGCATTGGGTACGCAGGTCGTGCACAGGTATGCGTTTGCCGGCGCATGCGTCCTTTTGACGATGCGCCAACCTGGGCCCAACGCACCGTGTTGCATTTTGGTGCGCTCGGCGCACCGTCAAAAGGACGCATGCGCCGGCAAACGCATACCTGCGCACGGCCTGCATACCCAATGCTAAAGATAGGGTACGCAGGTCGCATGCAGCGTCATGCGCCCATAGGCGGAGCGATCAGGAGGAGGCGCGGCCGGGGGCGGAGCTTAGCAGCGGCCGTGCGCTGACCAATGCAGGTCAGTGCAACGCTAGTGTGGAACTAGCCTAACACATCCAATTGTGAAACTTACAGTTGTGCTCAAAAGTTTACATACCCCAGCAGAATTTTTGCTTTCTTGGGCTTTTTTTCAGAGAATTTGAATGATAACACCAAAATTTTTTCTCCACTCATGGTTAGTGGTTGGGTGAAGCCATTTGTTGTTAAACTACTGTGTGCTTGTAATCAGTGTGTATGCTTAAAAGCTGAGTGAGATTCTGGGATCCAGACAGACTCTTGCATCTTTCATCCAGACACTAACATATCTGGATTATGAGTCATGGGGAAAGCAAAATAATTGTCAACAGATCTACGGAAAAAGGTAGTTGAACTGTATAAAACAGGAAAGGGATACAAAAAGATATCCAAGGAACTGATAATACCAGTCAGCAGCTTTCAAATTGTGATTAACAAATGGAAAATCAGGGGCTCTGTAAAAACAAAACCACGGTCAGGTAGACCAACAAAAATTTTGTCCACAACTGACAAAAAAATTGTTCGGGATCTAAAGAAAAACCCACAAATAACATCAGCTGAAATACTGGACGATACTATCGATGTGGCTGTTTCAAGATGCACAATAAGGAGGCACTTGAGGAAATATGGGCTGCATGGTTGAGTCACCAGAAGAAAGCCATTACTGCGCAAGTGCCACAAAGAAGCTGTTAGAGTTCGAGTTCCCGCTGCTGCACAAGGGGAGTCTCGAACCAGTCCCGCTGCAGTCCCCCATTCATCTCCGGCCGCAGTGGAGCCTGCTCAGAAGAGACGTCGGTCCCAGCGTCTTGCCCATTCCAGTACTGTGCAGAGACTTGCTGCTGCCTCTCCTGGATCTGCTATTATAGCCAGTGCTGGAGCAGACGTCTTTGGGACGAAGTCCTGCGTTTCCCCTTCTGAGCATGCCCAGGGTAAGATCTCTCATTGGAGATCAGGGGTCACATGTTCAGGTACTGCAGCAGCTCCTATTGGTCTGCCAGGAAGGTCCTGAAACTACATGTGTTTGGAACAGTTTCTCATTGGTCCTTGTTTCTGGCAGGTCCTGTAGCTGTTGCTATAAAAGGGTAGCATAGCTGGGCCGCCATGCGCTAATATCAATCGTTATATGCTTAGCACCAGTGTGGTCATGCGTGTGTGTGGTTAGGGCCCGGCTGAAATAAGCCCCTAGAATACCGACTTAATCGGTGAGGAGTTTGGTATGCTAGCTGGTCAGGGTCGGTGTCCCAGATGCCCTAGATTGCCGGCAAAACTGGTGAGGAGTTTGATTGCCGTATTCAGGGCCTGGCGTTCAGACGCCATAGATTGCGGGTGACTCCCGCGAGGACATTAGCGCATGATCACGTTCTATGTTCGCTTAGCTGTTCACTGTGTACCTGGGTGCCTGACAGGACACAGAAGTTTGACTCAGCGGCTCTGTGACGTAACAGGGTTCGCTTTCAACGCTAGACAGCGCCCTAGCGTGTTTATTTTGCGACTCAGTTGTGTTACGTGAGTTCTCACACATCGCCATATAGCGCTGCGGCACTCCTAGCGGCTCTGTGGATTAACAGAGTTCGCACATATTGCCACAGCGCGTTACGGCTTTTATTTTGGCGACTCTGCGGGATAACAGAGTTCGCTTCTTGCGCCATTTTACTAGCAGCAGGCTCCGCCTGCACGGTGAACACCGGGCTGCGAACGCACCTCTCCACATCTTATATTTGGTGCGTTCCGCAGACCCTAACATAATATTAGCGCCAGGGTCTGGCTAGTAAAATGGCGGATGAACAGCGTTTACAGCTGTACATCCAGCAGCTGGAGGGTAGGTTGGCGGCTCTTGAGCGCACAACCTCAGCTGTGAATGTTACCGCAGTCGCTGTTCAGGCTGCTAGTGTAGCTGCAGCCAGTTTGTCCTCTGTCCCTACATTGTCCCACCTCCCGCTTCCAGACAAGTTTGCTGGTGACAGCAAGCAATGTCGGAGATTCATAAGTCAGTGCTCCATACACCTCGAGCTTCTGGCTGCACGTTTCCTCACGGATCGGGCACAAGTGGGCTTTGTGATAGCTCTTCTGTCGGGCAGAGCGTTGGAGTGGGCAACGCCGCTGTGGGAGCGCGACGACCGTGTGGTGCAGAGCGCTTCTCGTTTTCTGGAGGCTCTGAAAAAGGTTTTTCTAGGACCTCAGGTCACCCACGATACGGCGCTCCAACTGCTGGCAAGTACCCAGGGTTCGGCTTTGGTCAGCCATTTTGCTGTCCAATTTCGGACTCTGGCCTCGGAATTAGAGTGGCCAGATAAAGTCCTCATTCCCGTGTTCTGGAGAGGAATGGCGGGTCATGTGAAAGACGCCTTTGCTACCAGGGAGATTCCTGCCACACTGGAGAAGCTTATCGCTATTTCCACCCGCGTCGACCTCCGTTTCCACGAGCGGAGGCTGGAACGTGCCCAGTGTAGGCAGAGTGTCCGGTTGGCTCCTGCCTTCGCCACCCCTCTGGAGTCGCCTGTTAAGGCGCCCGACCTTCAGAAGGTTGCTCCTGCAGGATCTAAATCTCGGGTCACTCGTCCATCCCCGATTTGTTATATTTGCCAGCAGCAGGGACATTTTGCCAACCGATGTCCACAGCGGCTGAATAAACGGTCGCGCCCAGTAACCGTAGGAACAGGGTCACTGGACGCCATGAGTTTTGCCCCTAAAGTGCTCCTCAAGGGGATAATTACCCACGGTTCTACCACCCTACCCGTCAAGCTGTGTGTGGATTCTGGGGCAGACGGGAATTTTATGTCGTCCTCCTTTGCTTCTCGCCACACCATGCCTTTGGTGTTGCTGGCTGAACCAGTATCGGTACGGGTGTTGAACGGAGCAATTCTGCCCACACAAATCACCCATCAGTCTGTCCCACTCACCTTGTCTATGTCTCCTTCCCATCAGGAGACTATATAATTTTTTATCCTCCCTGAGGGTATAGATGAGGTTTTGTTGGGATTACCCTGGCTCCGCCACCACTCTCCCCATATTGAGTGGTCTTCAGGGAAAATTCTGGGTTGGGGTAATTTATATAAAGGCAGATGCATTAAGGACAGCGCACAGGTCAACACCACTGAGATACCCATAGACCTCTCTCTTCCCAAGGTCTATTGATCTTATGCCGACGTTTTCTCGAAGAAGGCTGTGGAGACTCTTCCGCCTCATCGCCCCTATGACTGTCCTATCGACCTCTTGCCTGGAGCTGAGCCTCCTAGAGGAAGGGTTTATCCCCTTCTCTTCCTGAGACAGAGGCCATGTCCCAATATATTCAGGAGAACTTGGCAAGGGGATTCATTAGGAAGTCGGTGTCACCAGCGGGAGCGGGGTTCTTCTTTGTGCAGAAGAAGAACAGAGAATTACGTCCGTGCATTGATTATAGGGGTCTCAACGCTATCACCGTGAAAAATAAGTATCCTTTGCCGCTAATCTCTGAGCTCTTTGACAGGCTTCGGGGAGCAAGGGTATATACTAAGCTAGACCTGCGGGGTGCATATAACCTGATTCGCATCCGTGAGGGAGATGAATGGAAGACGGCATTTAACACCAGGGATGGGCATTATGAATATCTGGTAATGCCCTTTGGGCTCTGTAATGCCCCAGCTGTCTTCCAAGGCTTTGTGGACGACATCTTCCGGGATATGTTGACCACCTCGGTGGTAGTCTATCTGGATGACATTCTCATCTTTTCTCCAGATATGTCCTCCCACCGGAGAGATGTCTGCAAGGTCTTCGACCTCTTGCGAGCAAATTCCCTATATGCGAAGTTGGAGAAGTGCATGTTTGAGCAGGAGTCTCTACCTTTCCTGGGCTATATCAGGGATTGGCTATGGATCCTACCAAACTACAGGCTGTGATGGATTGGCAAGAACCCCACTCCCTTAAGGCGGTGCAGCGCTTTATGGGGTTCATTAACTACTATCGCCAATTCATTCCCCACTTCTCTACTTTGGTAGCTCCCTTGGTAGCCCTCACCAAGAAGGGAGCTAATCCCAAGTTGTGGTTAGAGGAGGTCACCAAGGCGTTCTCCATCAAGTCGCATTTCGCCAGTGCTCCCACCTTACATCGCCCCGATGTCGATAAACCGTTTATTTTAGAGGTGGATGCCTGTAAGGTTCTATGTATATATTCCTGAAACTCAGTTTGTTCGTCAGCCATTTTACTTTCTGTCTTGCTGCAGCTATCTTGCCCTCAGTCAAAATGGAGTTTCCAGCTTGCATGTTCCCGCCCTGATTCTCTCCTTTGCTTCTTAAGCAGCCACAGCTGAGCAATCAGTGCTTCAGAATCTAGCCTGCAGTGAACCTGTGACTTGACTCCTGTAAGCCTTGGACCTTGTGCTCCAGCTATTCCTGCTGAGGAGCTCTGAAGCACTTGTGGACTCTGAACCCTGCTCTTTGAAAGACCCACGTTTGCATGGACTTACGGTAACAGAGAAGAAGATCCTGAATCTGTATTGGAGAGTGATTGCTGAGCTTGGATTACTCTGGCCTGCTGTGTCTCCTGTTTCTGTGTCTGCAAACTGTGTGACTATTTCTGCCAACTTGTATGAAGTAATACAGGACTTTTCTATATCAAACCTGTGACTCCTGTGTTTTCATCGCACCCAAGCACAAGACGCTATATGAACTGTACTACATACATTACAAGATTCTGAAGCCAAACGTTAGTGTCTGCTGGGTCTGGAAGGCTGTGTCTGCTGTACTGTGGATATCAGACGTCCGGTTGTACTTTCTGTGATGACAGTGGTTGTGACTTCTCACAACCATTCCAGGTGAGCAATTCCCTTAAGTTTTTTCTTTTTGCAGTGTTACCACAGGTAAACACTATTGTTTTTTTATTTTTCCCTTTCTTTTCTCTTTTTTGTCTGCTGTAACTCTGGATATCAGATGTCTGGTTGAAACTTTCTGTGATGATAGTGGTTGTGACTTCTCACAACCATTCCAGGTGAGCAGTTCCCTTATTTTTTTTTTCTCTCTGCAGTGTTGCCACAGGTGAACACTATTGTTTTTTTTTTTCTCTACTCTTCTTCCAGTAATCCTGTCTTAAAAGATCTGGAAAATGGAGGCCCGCATAAAGGAACTTTGCGGAGTGACTGATAATATCCTTGCAGATTTGCAGAATATAAAGACCCGTTTTACAAATCTACAGGACCTCAATAATCACAATTTGCAAGTGGTTGGACAGACTACCCAGGATTTGCGAGCCAGGATTGAGGTTCTAGAGGGGCGAGTCCAGGCTCCTGCCGTAGCCCCGAGTACTGGGATTCCCAAGTTGCCCCCTTTTCGTTTTGGCGGTGAACGTGAGAAATTCAGGGGATTTATTAATCAATGCAATCTTTTTTTTTCTGCACATGCTTCACAATTTCCCACTGAACGATCTAAGGTGCTTACTATAATTATGTTGCTTACCAACAAGGCTTTAATGTGGGCAAACCCTCTGATTGAGACTGAGGATGATTGTTTGAATCACCTTGATGATTTTATTTCAGCCATGGGGCAGGTGTTTGATGACCCCAATCGAGGTGCAACAGCTGAAGCAGCCATGTTAGCTTTGCGCCAAGGTAAGCACTCGGTAGCTGAATATGCCTTGGATTTCAGGAGATGGGCCCTTGATACCACCTGGGACAGTTCCGCCAAAAAATCTATTTTTCGAAAGGGGTTATCTCCACTGATTAAGGATGAACTTGCTCGTGCCGACCCTCCCACTGCGTTAGGTGACTTTATTAACTACTGCATCCGTATTGATACTCGTCTGACTGAACGCAGGCAAGAGAGATGGTTCGAAGCAATCGTACTAACCTTTTCCTACCTTCCTCTCCAGCTAAGGAACCTTTGAGTAGGATTACACGGGAACCTGAACCTGAACCCATGCAGGTAGACTCTTTACAACGACGGGTTAGTGATGCACGCAAGGAACATCGTTTTAAGGAGAATCTATGTTTCTATTGTGGTAAGTCAGGGCACTTCATTATAAACTGCCCCAGCCGTTCTCGTAAGACTACTGCAGCACTCATTTATTGTGAGTGTTGCGAGAGGGGATCTGTCAGGTCCGAGCCTCAGGCTCCAGAGAGATCTGCAGCAACAGATCTTGATTTCTCGGACTTAAACTCCGTTACCTCTGAGGACGTTGACTGTGTAAACGCTGCCATTTTTCAAGTTTCCTCAGCGGTGTCCCAGCTGAGTTGTAAGAAAAACAATTCTCATTGCTTTCTTTCCATCAAACTCTGGGTTGACTCAGCTTGGGTGTCTAGCTCTGCTATGATCGACTCAGGGGCAAGTGGAAATTTTATGGATGTCTCCTTTGCTCTGAAACAGGGAATACGTTCAGTGAAGAAGGCTACTCCAGTACAGATGGAAACTGTGGATGGCTCCCTGCTGACCTCTGGACCAGTGGATCAGGAAACAGAGCCTTTGAGGGTTCTTATGGGTAAAGATCATCAAGAGAAACTGTCCTTTATGCTTATCTCTTCTCCCCACTTTCCCATTATTTAGGGCTACCATGGCTGCAGGCTCAGAATCCTACCATTAACTGGGAGACCAAGGAATTACACTTTCCAGAGAAACAGATGAGTCCAAAAGTTTCAGCTTGCTCTGTTCCTAAAGGAATCATGTCAGTCCCTGAACTACCAGCTGTATACCAGGACTATGTGGATTTATGTGACAAGAAGAACGCTGACCAGCTTCCTCCTCACCGTCCATATGATTGTCCAATTGAATTATTGCCTGGAGCAGAGATACTTTTTGGTAAGATCTACCCCCTGGCGGGGCCCGAGCTAAAGGCTTTAAAGGATTACATAGATGAAAATCTAGCCAAGGGCTTCATACGCCCCTCTTCATCTCCTGCAGGTGCACCCATCTTCTTTGTAAAGAAGAAAGATGGATCTCTGAGACCATGCGTAGACTATAGGGAACTCAATAAGGTTACTATTAGAAACCGTTATCCATTGCCTTTAATCCCTGAGTTATTGGAGAGAGTGCGACATGCCAAAATTTTTTCTAAACTAGATCTTCGTGGGGCCTATAACTTAGTCCGTATTAGACCTGGGGATGAATGGAAGACTGCATTCAGGTCACGCTATGGACACTTTGAATATCTAGTTATGCCTTTTGGTCTGAGTACCGCCCCAGCCACTTTCCAACACTTGGTGAATGACATCTTCAGGGATCTCCTAGATACATTCGTGGTAATTTATTTGGATGATATTCTAATTTTTTCTAACTCCACAGAGGAACATCATGGACATGTGAGAATGGTCTTGGAACGTCTAAGACAAAATCATCTTTACATCAAACTTGAAAAGTGTGAATTCCATAGGACCGAAATTCAATTTCTGGGGTATGTACTGTCTACACAAGGAATTAGTATGGATGGAAGCAAAACCCAAGCCATCAAGGATTGGCCAAGTCCTAGAAATGTGAAGGAGGTACAGCGCTTCATCGGGTTTGCCAACTTCTATAGACGTTTCATTAGAAATTTCTCTGAGGTAGTGTCACCTATCACTCAACTTACCCGGAAAGAGTCTAGGTTTTCCTGGACTCCCCAAGCCCAGGAAGCATTTTCCCGTCTAAAAGAAAATTTTACCACTGCACCAAACCCAGTACATCCCAACCCGATTCCCTTTAAATAAGGGGATGCTTTAGACTGGCCGTTGGGGCTTTTCCCTCAAGGGAAAAGGGGAGAAGAATGTTTTTGCATCCCTGTGCCTTTTTCCCCCGCAGTTTCTTCGCTGAAGGAACTAAGGGGGGCAATAAAAGGTTTTTTGGGGCCCTTATTGCCCCCCTTCAAAGAATGGAACCCTTCTTCAGGGGCGCACGCAAATATCGCCGACAACCACGTAAACCTTTAGTTTTTAAGTCGGCTAAATGCCTGATCCTCGCCAGGGCCCCTGGAATCTTTTTTTAAAAACCCAAATTTTAAATTTTTCACTCTTATAGACCAGGAGCGCAATGGAAAAGGGTGATGCACTCTCTAGGGTTTACCAGCAGAGACACGTCCAAAACTCCTCCTAAACATTTTTCTGACCTAATTCCCAGGAGTATTCAAAAACAAAAAACCACTTAAGGACATCAAGAAGCATACCATGCGGTCCTTTTTGGACAACCCCCCAAGGGGCGTAAGTCTTGTTTTAAAAATGGTGTGTGGTTTTTGGGACAAAGTCTGAAATTTCCCGAAACAGTCCGATTTAAAAGTATTGCAATCATTCACGATTCCCAAAATAGCTGGGGAAGAGGAAATTTAAAACACAGGAATTTCTTTCTCGTTTTTTTTGGTGGCCCACTTGCGGAAGGGTGTTTTGAATTATGTCACTTCATGTAGGTCTGTGCAAATGCAAAACACCTCGCTCCTCACCAACTGGGGGTTTCGCCCCTTCCCCCCCCGTCCCCCCCGTGGGGGCCATTTCTAGGACTTCATTTTTGGAGTTACCCCAAACCCTCAGGGGAAGAACACCATTCTAGTGGGGGTTGACCGCAACAAGGCACTC
>JARQOD010000003.1:114285414-114320087 GCA_033576555.1 Oophaga sylvatica | reverse complement strand
AAATCTCTAATTAGATTTGCCCTTTCTGGCACTTTGCCCGTCTATTCCCATTGCCCTGTAGCGGTGGCGAATGGGTTAATAAGGGGTTAAAGCCACCTTGCAATTGAAAGGTGACTGTAAGCCAGGTTAATAATTGAGAGCTGTCAATTAGACAAGTATCAATTATTAATCCTATTGAAGTAAATAAAAAAAACACACACACACACTTTAAGAGTAAATAATTTTAATGAAATAAAAACACATTTTTTTGACCATCTTTTATTTTACTCTTAATCCGTGCGAAGCCCTTGATTTCCTAAAATAGATATAAAATAATAAAACAACATTATTCTTACCTATCTGGCGATCTGTCACGTCCCACGATGTAATCCTTCACAAAGGTTAACTAGCAATCAGCTAAGCAGCGCAACTAATGCTGAGTGCTCAGCTGATAGCTCCTGAATGAATGAGCTTATCTCCTGCCGACAGGAGAGGATGTGATTAACCCCTTAATGACCAAGCCATTTTGTAGGTTAAAGACCAGGCCAATTTTACAATTCTGACCACTGTCTCTTTATGAGGTTATAACTCTGGAACGCTTCTACGGATCTTGGCGATTCTGAGATTGTTTTCTCGTGACATATTGTACTTCATGATAGTGGTAAAATTTCTTCAATATAACTTGCGTTTTTTTATGAAAAAAATGGAAATATGGCAAAAATTTTGAAAATTTTGCAATTTTCAAACTTTTAATTTTTATGCCATTAAATCAGAGAGATATGTCACAAAAATTAGTTAATAAATAACATTTCCCACATGTCTACTTTACATCAGCACAATTTTGGAACCAAAATTTTTTTTTGTTACGAAGTTATAAGTGTTAAAAGTTGACCAGCAATTTCTCATTTTTCCAACAAAATTTACAAAACCATTTTTTTAGGGACCACCTCACATTTGAAGTGAATTTGAGGGGTCAATATGACCGAAAATACCCAAAAGTGACACCATTCTAAAAACTGCACCCCTCAACGTGTTCAAAGCCACATTCAAGAAGTTTATTAACCCTTTAGGTACTTCACAAGAATTGAAGCAATGTGGAAGGAAAAAATGAACATTTAACTTTTTTCCCAAAATTTTTCTTTCGACACAATTTTTTTAAATTTTGTCAAGGGTATCAGGAGAAAATGAACCACAATATTTGTTGTACAATTTCTCCAGAGTACACCGATATACCATGTGTGGGGGTAAACCACTATTTGGGCGCATGGCAGAGCTCGGAATGGAAGCAGCGCCATTTGACTTTTTTGGCTGGAATTGAGATTGGACGCCATGTCGCATTTGGAGAGTCCCTGTGTGCCTAAACAGTGGAAACCCCCCACAAGTGACCCCATTTTGGAAACTGGACCCCTCAAGGAACTCATCTAAATGTGTTGTGAGAGCTTTTAACCCCCAAGGGCTTCACAGAAGGTTATAACGTAGAGCCGTAAAATTAAATATATATTTTTTCCACAAAAATGATCTTTTCATCCCAATTATTATTTTCCAAAGGATAAAAGGACCCCAAAAGTTATTGGGCAATTAGTCCTGAGTACGCTGATACCCCATATGTGGGGGTAAACCACTATTTGGGCGCATGGCAGAGCTCGGAAGGGAAGCAGCGCCATTTGACTTTTTTGGCTGGAATTGAGATTGGACGCCATGTCGCTTTGGAGAGTCCCTGTGTGCCTAAACAGTGGAAACCCCCCACAAGTGACCCCATTTTGGAAACTAGACCCCCCAAGGAACTTATCTAAATGTGTTGTGAGAGCTTTTAACCCCCAAGCGCTTCACAGAAGGTTATAACGTAGAGCCGTAAATTATAAAATCATATTTTTTCCACAAAAATGATCTTTTCATCCCAATTTTAATTTTCCAAAGGATAAAAGGACCCCAAAAGTTATTGGGCAATTAGTCCTGAGTACGCTGATACCCCATATGTGGGGGTAAACCACTATTTGGGCGCATAGCAGAGCTCGGAATGGAAAGCAGCCATTTGACTTTTTTGGCTGGAATTGAGATTGGACGCCATGTCGCATTTGGAGAGTCCCTGTGTGCCTAAACAGTGGAAACCCCCCACAAGTGACCCCATTTTGGAAACTGGACCCCTCAAGGAACTCATCTAAATGTGTTGTGAGAGCTTTTAACCCCCAAGGGCCTCACAGAAGGTTATAACGTAGAGACGTAAAATTAAAAAATCATATTTTTTCCACAAAAATGATCTTTTCATCCCAATTATTATTTTCCAAAGGATAAAAGGACCCCAAAAGTTATTGGGCAATTAGTCCTGAGTACGCTGATACCCCATATGTGGGGTAAACCACTATTTGGGCGCATGGCAGAGCTCGGAAGGGAAGCAGCGCCATTTGACTTTTTTGGCTGGAATTGAGATTGGACGCCATGTCGCATTTGGAGAGTCCCTGTGTGCCTAAACAGTGGAAACCCCCCACAAGTGACCCCATTTTGGAAACTAGACCCCCCAAGGAACTTATCTAGATGTGTGGTGAGAGCTTTGAACCCCCAAGGGCTTCACAGAAGGTTATAACGTAGAGCAGTAAAATTAAAAAATCATATCTTTTCCACAAAAATGATCTTTCCACCCCAATTGTTATTTTCCAAAGGGTAACAGGACCCCAAAAGTTATTGTGCAATTTGTCCTGAGTACGCTGACACCCCATATGTGGGGGGAAACCACTATTTTGACGCATGGCAGAGCTCGAAAGGGAAGTAGCGCCTTTTTCAAATGCAGACTTTGATGGAATGGTCTGTGGGTGTCATGTCACGTTTGGAGAGCCCCTGATGTGCGTAAACAGTAGAAACCCCCCACAAGTGACCCCATTTTGCAAACTAGACCCCCCAAGGAACTTATCTAGATGTGTGGTCTGCACTTTGAACCCCCAAGGGCTTCACAGAAGTTTATAACGTAGAGCCGTGAAAATAAAAAAAATCATATTTTTTCCACAAAAATGACCTTTTTGCCCCCAAATTTTTATTTTTATAAGGTAACAGGAGAAATAGGACCCCAAAAGCTATTGTGCATTTTGTCCTGAGTACGCTGATACCCCATATGCGGGGGGAACCACTGTGATCGCCTTACTGCGATCTTTGGGAGGCACAATGAACAAATCTACCAAAGGTGAAGAATTGGTTTTCTTTTTTACGCCGTTCCTCGTGCGGTATTAGTGATTAGGCGACTTTATTCCTCGGATCGGTGCGATTACAGCGATACCAGATTTACATCCTTTTTTCATGTTTAGCTTCTGTCACACACTAAAAGATGCTTTTTTTTGGAATAATTTTTTGGAATAATTTTTTGCATCGCCGTATTTTGAGAGCTATAATTTTTCCATATTTCGGCCAACAGAGTTATCTGTGGGCTTATTTTTTGCGGGACGAGCTGACGTATTTATTGGTACCATATTCGGGCACATAACGTTTTTTGATCGCTTCCTATTCCGATTTTTGTGGAAGCAGAATGAACAAAAACCAGCAATTCAGGAATTGTTTTTTTTAAAAAATTTTTCCCCCGTTCCGTGTGTGGTAAAATTGATAAAGCAGCTTTATTCTTCGGGTCACTACGGTTACGGCGATTCCTCATTTATATATTTTTTTATGTTTTGGCGTTTTTTACACAATAAAGAATTTTATAGAAAAAATAATTATTTTTGCATCAGTTTATTCTGCGAGCTATAACTTTTTTATTTTTTCGCTGATGATGCTGTATAGCGGCTTGTTTTTTGCGGGACAAGATGACGTTTTCAGCGGTACCATGATTATTTATATCTGACTTTTTGATCGCGTGTTATTGCACTTTTTCCAAGCGGTATAATGATACCGCTTGGAAAAAGTATAATTTACTACTTTTTTGTGTTTTTTTTTTACGGCTTTCACTGAAGGGTTAACTAGGGTTACACTTTTATAGATGGGATTTTTACGGACATGGCGATACCTAACATGTGTATTTTTTTTGTTTTTTATTTTTTTTATTACATAAAAATGGTATTTTTTAGGGGATTTTTTTAAATTATTTTTTAATATTTTTTTTACAATTTTTTTTAAAAAATGATTTTTTTCAACTTGTCCCTTTATGGGACTTTCACTTTTTTTACTTTTGATTGCAGTTACAATGCATTGCAATGCTCTGGCATTGCAATGCATTGCAACTATAGTGGAAGCTGCTGTGACATGATCACAGCAGCTTCCCGTAGCTAAATGACCCGGAGGTTGTCATGACAACCCCCGGGTCATCAAGGCCGAGATCGGGCCCTGCGATTACATCGCTGGGACGCTGATCTGAGGCAGAGGGAGCTCCCGACCCTCTGCCTCCCCCCCTGAGCTCTGCGATCGCGCTGGATCGCAGCAGTCAGGGGGTTAACAGCCAGGGGCGGTGGGGGCTCCGCTCCTGGCTGTCAGTGCAGGAAGCCTGGCCACTGCAGCGCCGGCTCCTGCACTGATCGCGCTGGGGAAGCTGAAATTTCAGCTTCTCCTGCGCGATCGCTGCTGTGTTTGGTCAGTCAGATTGACTGACCAATCACAGCGCTGTGAGTGCGGGGACCGACGGCAAAGGTCCCCGCAGCGCTTGCCGTGCCTGTCAGCTGTCTGTGACAGCTGTCGGCACTGATCTATCACTGCGTGTTTACACGCAGTGATAGATCAAAGGCATGACGTGCAGAGTCCGTCCTGGTGCCGGAACTGGCACCTTGCCATGACGGACTCTGCACGTCAGTGGACATTAAGGGGTTAATGAATGAAGCTTAATTGATTGTGTCCCACTTTCACTTAGGTCAGGTCACTGAAGTGAAAGTGGCAATAAATCAATTAAGCTTCATTCATTCATCTCTTCCTCTCCTTTCGCTGGGAGAGTAAGTTAGGCTATGGTTCCACGGTCCGGAACCATAGCGCTTTTGACGGAGCGGAAATTCCGCTCCGTCTAAGCCCCGCCCCCTTTATGACGCGCGATCTTTCCGGAGGTGTTCAGGACACCTCCGGAACACCTCCGGAAAGAGCGCAGGGCTACATAGCCCTGTGTTAATTATGTTGCGGCGACGCACCGTCGCCGCAATACGCGAGGACATCTGCGGTTAAAGACGCGCCGCATGTCTTAAAGGTTGCCACTGCGTAGTACGCTACTGGAGACGGATTCTTGAAATCCCCTCCACTAAGCGTAACATCTGGACGCTGCGTATGTTGGCGCTGCCCAGCGCACAGCGCCAAACACGCAGCGTTTTCCTGCCGGGAACTCACCTTATTCATTCAGGGGTTTACAGCTAGGAGACAGCATTAGCTCTCTGCAAGCTGTAACCTGTTAACCCTTTCTGATGGATTACACCGTGGGACCTGACTGTACATCGGATTGGTAAGAATAATTTTGCTTTTTTATTTTATTTTTATTACAGGAAATGGTTTTAGCAGGAAAATAAAATATGGTCAAAAACTGTGTGATTATTTCATTAAACTTCTTTTTTATTAAACTGTGTGTGTTTGATTTTTCTTTCATACAATAGGATTAATAATTGATAGTTGTCTAATTGACAGCTCTCAATTATTAACCTGGCTTACAGTCACCTTTCAATTGCAAGGTGGCTTTCACCCCTTATTAACACATTCGCCACCGCTACAGGGCAATGGAATAGACGGGCAAAGTGCCAGAAAGGGCAAATCTAATTAGAGATTTTCCCTTTCTGGGGTGTCTGGGGGCAGATGTTAGTAGCCAGGGGGGGCACAAAAAAAATGTACCCTCCCTAGGCTATTATTATCTGCCCCCACTCGCTTGCTTTGTCTGTCTGGTGGAGAAAATACAGCGGGAGCCCACGCATTTTTTTTAACGAATTTACACCTTTAATTAACCCCTACATGTCTGAAATTTTGCACACATACACTTATGTAATTGTAAGTTCAAACCATATATCAAAATACAGGAAATGACATGGTTAACTGTGTCTAAACAATGTATCATTTCATGTCGGCTTCTGTGATTTCACAAAAGCCGGCCATTGAATTAGCGGCTATTACAGTATGTAGAAGTCTAGGAACTATAAATATATGTATATATATGTCACAACTACATGTATAATATATAATATATATATGTGTTCTATGTGTATATATCTATTCTTTCTTTTGTGATTTAAATACTATTCTTTTGGATCCATTATATGTCAGTTTTGCAAGCCTGCGAGAAATTCTCGCAAGTCGGATGAAAATCGGATGTTACAAGGTACACACACATGCGACTAAATCGCATCTTTGAAGGAAAATCGGATGCCAGGCGGATGTGTGATGTCTACATTTTGGTACGATAATCGACCGACTAAAACGGTCCGATTTTTTGTAGTTGTGTCTGACTCCGGCCTAAATCTCCGAGTGACGTGATAGATGAAACCCCGAGGGATCCATTCACTATAATGAGGCAGCAGATTTACTCTGGACTCTGTCTGGTCTCTGTTCAGCAGTGTCCTTTTCAGAATTGCACAAAACTGTGGCCAACGGCACTTTTATGCAATCCTAAAAAGACGGAGACCGCCAGATCACATGTCCTATGGCATCCACAGTGCCTCCGTCTGCCTTATTATAGGGAATCTTCCACCAGAGGTTCCATATGAATCATGTGTTTCAGTGATTTACACGGAAACCCTGGTGTAATCGCTCAGCGCAGAACGCGGGATAAATGTGCGCGAAGCCTTACTGTGATCCTTGGGAGACAGAATGAAAAAATCAACAGCATTTGAAGAATTGGTTTTATTTATTTTTTACGTTCCTCGTACGATATAAGTGATTAGGCGACTTTATTCTTCGGGTCGGTGCGTCTACAGCAATACCAGATTTATATCGGGTTTTTAGGTTTGGTTGCTATCACACAATAAAAGACGCTTTTTATTGCGAAAACTATTTTTTGCGTCACCATATTTTGAGAGCTATTATTTTTCCATATCTTGGCCCACAGATTCATGTGAGGGCTTGGTTTTTGCTGACGATCTGACATTTCTATTGGTACCATTTTCAGGCACATGACATTTTTTGATCGCTTTCTATTCCGATTTTTTGAGACAGAATGAACAAAAAACAGCAATTCAGGAATTGCTTTTTTTATTTTTTTTTATACCATTCTGCGTGTGGTAAAATTAGTAAGACAGCTTTATTCTTCGGGTCAGTACTATAACAGCGATTACAAAATAATTTTTTTACGTTTTTGGCGCTTTTACAGAATAAAAGCTATTTTATAGGAAAAATAATTATTTTTGCATCACTTTATTCTGAGAGCCATAACTTTTTTTATTTTTCTTCTGATAGAGATGTATGGCGGCTTGTTTTTTCAGGACAAGATGATGTTTTCAGCAGTACCATTTTTTTTACAACTGTCTTTTTGATCTCGTTTTATTGCATTTTTGTTCGGTGGTATGATAAAGCATTGTTTTTTTGCCTCTTTTTTTTTTTGCGGCGTTCACTGAAGGGGTTAACTAGTGGGATAGTTTTATAGAGTGGGTCTTTACGGACACCACAATGCCAAATATGTGTACTTTCATTGTTTCATTTTTATTTACATAAGTAAATATATTTATTGGAAAAATATTAATTTCTTTTTTTTTTCCTCTATTTGGGGATTTTTTTAAAAAATATTTTTACACATTCTAATTTTTTTTTACACTTTTTTACATTGTCCCAGGATGGGACTTTACTATTTTATATCAGATCGCTGATCTGAGACTCGGCGCTGCAGACTATCAGATCAGGATCTGACAGGCTGGGAACGAGGCATGCCGCTCACAAGCCACCTTCCCGGAAGGACCCCGCTGCCATCTTGGTGCCGGGGTCTCCATGAAGACCATCAGAACAACGCGATCACATCGCGTTGAGCTGATGGAAGTACGAGAGAGCCCTCTCCCTGCACATTGCTTCTCTATGCCGCTGTCACTACTGACAGCGGCATCAGTGGGGTTAAATGCCCGCGATTGGTTCTAGCATCGCTCGTGGGTGTTGCTGCGGGGTGTCACCTGTCACATACAGCTGACACTAGCACCCGATCGCCGTTGGACTCAGCATGAGGCTGCTCGATTGGTGCGCCGCACTAGTACTGCTGTTTGCGGGAACGCACCTCCCGCAGACCAGTACTAGTACGGCGCATGTCAGGAAAGGGTTAATCAGATAATAGGAGCAAAATGGTTCTCTAAACTGGGCCTCAGGGGGTCATATAACCTCATTTGCATTAAAGTGAGGGATGAGTGGAAAACAGCGTTCAATACGCATGAGGGACACTATAAGAACCTGGTGATGCCTTTTAGGTTGTCGAACGCACCTGCCGTCTTTCAACAGTTTGTAAATAACATCTTTAGACACCTGGTAGGCATGTTTGTGGTTATCTATCTGGATGACATATCAATTTATTCACCTGACTTAAATTCAAATCAGGTGCATGTCATGCACGTCTTACATATACTCAGAGACAATAAATTATATGTCAAACCCGAGAAGTGTATGTTCTCGGTTGAGGAGATCCCTTTTCTAAGATTTGTGTTATCATCCACCGTTTTTTTGCATGGATCAGGCGAAAGTCCGGACGATATTAGATTGGGATTGTCCTGAGGATTTGAAGGCATTACAAAGGTTTTTAGGTTTTGCGAACTACTACCATAAGTTCATAAAGAGCTTTTCGGTAGTAGCCAAACCTCTTGCAGATATGACTATGAAAGGGACGGACTTCTCCAAGTGGTCCAGTCCTGCCAGGGAGGCATTTACTATGTTGAAGAGGTGTCTTTCATCTGTGCCAATCCTTATACAGCCTGACTTCTCTCAGCCTTTTATCATTGAGGTTGATTCGTCTGAAGTGGGTGTGGGGGCTGTATTGTCACAGGGTGCGTCTCCTTGGAAATGGCAACCATGTGCTTATTTTTCTAAATATACTGTCACCTGCTGAGAAAATTTATGACATTGGTAACAGGGAATTCTTAGCATTCAAGTGGGCTTTTGAAGAGTTGCGTAATTTTTGGAGGGAGCGGTTTATCCGGTTATGGTAATCACAGATCATAAGTATCTGGTATATTGGGAGTTGGCGAAACGTCTAATGCCTCAACAGGCAAGATGGGCATTGTTTTTTACCAGGTTTAACTTTTTTGACACTTATAGGCCATGGAACAAAAACAGCTGTTTTTCTGGGGTAGGAGATACGTATGAACCAGTACCAATTCTTCAAAAAGGGGTGGTTATAGCGTCTATATCTCCAATCTGGAAAGAGAGGTTGTTGACGCTCAGGTTGTTGACTGCTGCCTGTCGACTTGGTAAGTTATTTGTTCTCATTAATCTTCATCTTAGAGTCCTTAGTGAACATCACGATTCGGTTTTGGACGGACATCCTGGTAATAAAGCCACCTTTGATCTTCTCACTCTGCGTTTTTGGTGGCTGGGTGTTCATCAGGATGTCTGCGAGTATGTAGCCATCTGCTGTATCTGTGCATATTCTAAGACCTTATACTCGTCCATCGAGGGGCTCTCCAGCCATTGGAGATTCCCAGCAGACCTTGGACTCACTTGTCGGTCAATTCTATCACACGATCTACCTGTGTCAGCCGGGAATACTGTAATTCTGGTAGTGGTAGATAGATTCAGTAAGATGTCTCATTTTATCGCTTTACCATCCTTATCGGCTTCTTGGCTGCTGGATGGCTGGGACGGGTCCAAGGCAGCTCGCTGAAGGACCGCTCCAGGACCAGGTTGCAGGGTGCTGCTATAGGTGCTGTGAAAAGAAAAAAAAAATTAGCGTCCGATCTCTTTGTTGACCACTGACATTAAGTTATTGGCCAAAATGCTGGCGAACCGACTTAACAAGGTCATCGAATCTCTAATTCACCAAGACCAGTCAGGGTTTATGCCCAATAAATCCACAGCTATAAATCTCCGGCGATTATACTTAAACATGCAGGCGAGGGCGGATAATGTGGGACAGAGGGTAATAGTTTCCCTGGATGCCGCTAATGCGTTCAACAGTTTGGAGTGGAGGTATTTGTGGGCGGTAATGAGAACCATGGGATTTGGTGATCAGTTTGTGGGTTGGGTACGTTTGCTATATACATCCCCTAGTGCTAAAATACGGGTTAATGGTCTGCTGTCTGAGAGTTTCTCCCTACATAGGGGAACAAGGCAGGGGTGCCCCCTGTCCCCTCTGCTGTTTTCGATCGCTGTAGAACCGTTAGCGGCAAAGATTCGGGGTACCACGGATGTTCGGGGATTCCAATATGGCTGCCACGTAGAGAAAGTGGCCTTATACGCGGATGATGTGCTGCTGTTTCTGGCTGACCCGAGCGACTCTCTAAGTTCGGCTATGGCAGTTATTGGTAAATTCGGCTCTATTTCTGGACTGACTATCAACTGGGATAAATCCGTGTTGCTTCCCGTGGACTCGGCGGTTCCCCTGGCGCTAGACCCTGGGACCCCTTTGAGGGTGGTTAGTGAGTTTAAATATTTGGGCATTGTGATCTCTGCTAAATTGGAGGAATATGAACAGCTCAATCTTACCCCCCTTATCAATAAGTTTTAACAAAAAATTGCAGCGTGGAAGAAAGTATTCCTGTCTGTGGCGGGTAGAGCAAATTTATTAAAAATGATCCTCATGCCCCAACTCCTATATATACGCCATAATACGCCTGTCTGGTTGGCGCAAAATAAATTCTACCGGATTGATTCTCTTTTCCGTGACTTGATCTGGAAGGGTAGTAGGGCACGCATTAACCCCTTCACCCCCAAGGGTGGTTTGCACGTTAATGACCGGGCCAATTTTTACAATTCTGACCACTGTCTCTTTATGAGGTTATAACTCTGGAACGCTTCAACGGATCTTCGCGATTCTGAGATTGTTTTCTCGTGACATATTGTACTTCATGTTAGTGGTAAAATTTCTTCGATATAACTTGTGTTTATTTTTGAAAAAAACGCAAATATGGCAAATTTTTAAAATTTTGCAATTTTCAAACTTTGAATTTTTATTCCCTTAAAACAGAGAAATATATCACACAAAATAGTTAAGAAATAACATTTCCCACATGTCTACTTTACATCAGCACAATTTTGGAACCAAAATTTTTTTTTGTTAGGAAGTTATAAGGGTTAAAAGTTGACCAGCGATTTCTCATTTTTACAGCAAAATTTACAAAGCCATTTTTTTTAGGGACCACCTCACATTTGAAGTCACTTTGAGGGGTCTATATGGCAGAAAATACCCAAAAGTGACACCATTCTAAAAACTGCACCCCTCAAGGTACTCAAAACCACATTCAAGAAGTTTATTAACCCTTCAGGTGCTTCACAGTAACTAAAGCAACGTGGAAGGAAAAAAATGAATATTTTACTTTTTAGCCACAAAAATTATCTTTTACAAACTTTTTTTTTATTTTCACAAGGGTAAAAGGAGAAAATGGACAGATAAGGTTGTTATGCAATTTCTCCTGAGTACGCCAATACCCCATATGTGGGGGAAAACCACTGTTTGGGCACACGGCAGAGCTCGTAAGGGAAGGAGCGACGTTTGACTTTTTCAAACTAAAATTGGCTGGAATTTAGATTGGATGCCATGTCGCGTTTGGAGAGCCCCTGATGCGCCTAAACAGTGGAAATCCCCCACAAGTGACACCATTTTGGAAACTAGACCCCCTAAGGTACTTATCTAGATCTGTTGTGAGCACTTTGAACCCTCAAGTGTTTCACAAAAGTTTATAAAGCCTGGGTGTGAAAAAAAAAAAATCAATTTTCCACAAAAATGATTTTTTAGTCCCAAATTTTTGAATTTTCCCAAGGAAATTTGACCCCAAAAGTTGTTGTCCAATTTGTCCTGAGTACGCTGATACCCCATATGTGGGGGGGGGGGAACTGTTTGGGCGCACGGCAGGGCTTGGAATGGAAGTAGTAACGTTTTGGAATGCAGACGTTAATGGGGGTCATGTTCCGTTTGCAGTGCCCCAGATGAGCCTAAACAGTGGAAACCCCCCACAAGTGACCCCATTTTGGAAACTAGACCCCCTAAGGAACTTATCTAGTCTTTGGTGAGCACTTTGAACCCCCAAGTGCTTCACACAAGTTTATAATGCCCGGGCATGAAAATAAAAAATCCTATTTTTTTCCCACAAAAATTATCTTTTAGTCACTAATTTTTTATTTTCCCAAAGGGTAACAGGAGAAATTGGACCACATAAGTTGTTGTACAATTTGTCCTGAGTACGCTGATACCCCATATGTGGGGGGGAACCACTGTTTGGGCGCACGGCAGAGCTCGGAATGGAAGGAGCACCATTTGACTTTTTCCAACCAAAATTGGCTGGAATTGAGTTTGGATGCCATGTTGCATTTGGAGAGCCCCTGATGTGCCTAAACAGTGGAAACCCCCCACAAATGAACCCATTTGGGAAACTAGACCCCCTAAGGAACTTATCTAGATTTTTGATGAGCAATTTGAACCCCCAAGTGCTTCACACAAGTTTATAACGTAGAGCCGTAAAATTTAAAAATCATATTTTTTCCACAAAAATGATCTTTTCACCCCAATTTTTATTTTTCCAAGGGTAACAAGACTCCAAAAGTTATTGTGCAATTTGTCCTGAGTGCGCTGATACCCCATATGTGGGGGTAAACCACTGTTTGGGTGCATGGCAGAGTTTGGAAGGGAAGGAGCGCCGTCTGACTTTTTCAACGCAGAATTGGCTGGATGCCATGTCGTGTTTGGAGAGCTCCTGATCTGCCTAAACAGTGGAAACCCCCATAAATGACACCATTTTGGAAACTAGACCCCTCAAGGAACTTATCTAGATGTGTGGTGAGAACTTTGAACCCCCAGGTGTTTCACTAAAGTTTATAACGTACAGCCGTAAAATAAAAAATCTTTTTTTTTTTTTCACAAAAATGATTTTTTCGCCCCCAATATTTTATTTTCACAAGGGTAACAGAAGAAATTGGAACCCAAAAGTTGTTGTCCAATTTGTCCTGAGTACACTGATACCCAATATGTGGGCGAAAACTACTGTATGGGCACACGTCGGGGCTCGGAAGGGAAGTAGTGACGTTTTGGATTGCAGACTTTGATGGAATGGTCTGGGGCGTCATGTCACATTTGGAGAGCCCCTGATGCACCTAAACAGTGGAAACCCCCCACAAGTGACCCCATTTTGGCAAATAGACCCCACAAGGAACTTATCTAGATGTGTGGTGAGCACTTTGAACCCCGAAGTGCTTCACAGAAGTTTATAACTCACAGCCGTAAAAATAAAAAATCCTTTTTTTTTTTACAAAAATGATTTTTTCGCCCCCAATATTTTATTTTCACAAGGGTAACAGGAGAAATTGGACCCCAAAAGTTGTTGTCCAACTTGTCCTGAGTACGCTGATACCCAATATGTGGGAGAAAACTACTGTATGGGCGCACGTCAGGGCTCGGAAGGGAAGTAGTGACTTTTTGGATTGCAGACTTTGATGGAATTGGTCTGGGTGCGTCATGTCGCATTTGGAGAGCCCCTGATGCACCTAAACAGTGGAAATCCCCAACAAGTGACCCCATGTTGGAAAATAGACCCCACAAGGAACTTATCTAGGTGTGTGGTGAGCGCTATGAAGCCCCAAGTGCTTCACAGAAGTTTATAATGTACAGCCGTAAAAACAAAAAAATAATTTTTTTTGTACAAAAATGATATTTTCGCCCCCAGTTTTTTATTTTCCCAAGGGTAACAGAAGAAATAGGACAAATTGCACAATAACTCTTGGGGTCCAGAGTACGCTGATACCCCATATGTGGGGATAAACTACTGTTTGGACGCATGGCAGAGCTCAGAAGTGAAGGAGCACCGTTTGACTTTTTCAACGCAGAATTGGCTGGAATTGAGATCAGACGCCATGTCACATTTGGAGAGCCCCTGATGTGCCTAAACAGCGGAAACCCCCCAATTCTAACTCCAACCCTAACCCCAACACACCCCTAACCCTAGTCCCAACCCTAACCACAAACCTAACCCTAACACACCCCTAATCCCAACCCTAACCCTAATCCTAACTTTAGCGCCAACCCTAACCCTAACTTTAGCCGCAACCCTAACCTTAACCCTAATGGGAAAATGGAAATAAATACATTTTTTTAATTTTATTATTTTTCCCTAACTAAGGGGGTGATAAAGGGGGGTTTGATTTACTATTTATAGCGGGTTTTTATGATTGGCAGCTGTCACGCTAAAAGACGCTTTTTATTGCAAAAATAGTTTTTTGCATCGCCACATTTTGAGAGCTATAATTTTTGCATATTTTGGCCCACAGAGTCATGTGAGGTCTTATTTTTTGCGGTACGAGTTGACGTTTTTATTTGTACCATTTTTGAGCAGGTGACGTTTTTTGATCGCTTTTTATTTCGATTTTTGGGAGGTTAGAATGAACAAAAATCAGCAATTCATGAATTTCTTTTGGGGGAGGCGTTTTTATTGTTCCGCGTGTGGTAAAATTGATAAAAGCAGTTTTATTCTTCGGGTCAGTACGATTATGGCGATACCTCATTTATATCATTTTTTTATGTTTTGGCGCTTTTATAGAATAAAAACAATTTTATATGAAAAATAATTATTTTTGCATCGCTTTATTCTGCGAGCTATAACTTTTTTATTTTTTCGCTGATGATGCTGTATGGCGGCTCGTTTTTTGCGGGACAAGATGACGTTTTCAGCGGTACCATGTCTATTTATATCGGTCTTTTTGATCGGGCGTTATTCCACTTTTTGTTCGGCGGTATGATGATAAAGCATTGATTTTTTGCTTCGTTTTTTTTTTTTTAAGGGGTTCATTATTAATTGGTTAACTAGTGGGACAGTTTTATAGGGGGGGTCGTTACGGACGCGGCGATACAAATATGTGTACTTTTATTGTTTTGTTTTTTTTATTTACAGGAAGAAATGAATTTATTGGGGAATATTTTTTTTTTTTTTTATTTATTTTGGATTTTTTTATAACATGTTTATTTTTATTTTTTTAACCTTTTTACTTTGTCCCAGGGTGGGACATCACTGTATTTTATCAAATCGCTGGTGTGACAGTGTGCACAGCACACTGTCACACCAGCGATCGCTCAGGCAGTGCAGCAGGCTTCTCAGTGCCTGCTCTCAGCAGGCACTGAGGAAGCCGCCTCCCTCCAGGACCCCGGCGCCATCTTGGATCCGGGTCCTGGGAGGGAGGAAGCCCTCAGAACAGCGCGATCACATCGCGCTGGTCTGAGGGTCTCAGGGGAGCGCGCAGGGAGCCCCCACCCTGCGCGATCCTCCCCTGTGCCCCCAGTACACCGCGATCATGTTTGATCGCGGTGTGCTAGGGGTTATGTGCCGGGAGCGGTCCGTGACCGCTCCTGACACACAGTCACGAGTGTCAGCTGTGATAATCAGCTGACACCCGGCGGCGATTAGCTGCGCTCCCCTCAGGAGCGCAGCTGATCGCCTATGACGTACTATCCCGTCCATGGGCAGAATGGCACGGGTTTTATGGACGGGATAGTACGTCTAATGTCAGAGAGGGGTTAAATTTGAACATCTACAGAGGTCAAAAGAGGAGGAGGGCCTGGCAATCCCGAACCCGTGGGTTTATTATGTGTCATCCCAATGTCAGCATATGGTGGGGTGGGGGGAGCCTACCCAATCTACGTCGGCTGGGAAACTCATTGAGTTTATAGTGGGCAGAGGTCCGCTGCTTGCTAGTCTAGATGCTGGTAGGTTCCGGGTGAACCCTAAAAGGCTCCCGACGATCGCTATGGTGGACAAGATTTGGCAAAGAGTTAGACAATGGAGGGGCATTACAGAGCTCATGCGCTTCTCGTCGGTTTGGTTTGACCCGAGACTGGGGGAGTTAATACGTCTGAGGGTATTTGCTCAATGGAGAAGGGTCGGGATATGGTTTGTGTCACAGCTGTTGGTTGGTGGCATGCTTAAGACTTTTGAGGAGATCAGGAAGGAGTTCCCTCTGAGTCAATCCCTCTTTTTTCAATATTTGCAGCTGCGGCATGCAGTCAATCGACAGCTTAAATCATCAAGAATAGTGGTGCAATCAGATGCGATGGTGAATCTTATAGGGTCACTAAGGGGCACTAAGGGTTTCATCTCCCTCGTATATAGGGTTTTTTGGATTCATTCCTGGTACGGCACCCGGCTAAGTCCAGAGAAAAATGGGAAGAGGATCTCGGACTCTCAGTGGGAGAGCGTATTACAATTGATCCCCAAGGTCTCTATGAGTGAAGCCAGGAGAGTCTCACAACTCTACCTAACACATAGGGTATACAGGACCCCGGTCTGGATGAAGAGGGCGGGCCTGAGGGGGGATTCCTGCTGTCCGCGCTGCTCTGAGGATGGGGTAGATCTCCTACATATGATGTGGTCCTGCCCTGCCCTGCAGAACTTTTGGGTACAAACACTTAATTTGACTCAGGAGGTAATGGGAGTGGATCTTATAAGGAACCCGCTGACGTGTGTATTGGGGTGCATGGAGGATATCGCGGTTGATGAGTGGGGGAAGCTGACCATAGCCAGAATCCTATATGCTGCCAGAAAGCTCATTGCAGCCCACTGGTTAGATGACAAATCGCCAGTTAGACAAGAACTGATTAATAAGGTTAACTTTATTGTTATGATGGAACAGAACATATATGCGAAAAGAGGTCAACACATGCAGTTTGAGAATGTGTGGGGTGGCTGGATGGAGCACCCGGGCCTGGCTTCGGAGGCTCTTATGAGAGAAAGAATGCGTCTACCTAGCGCCCTTGACCCTCTGAGTTGGTACTTTAAACAGGGATCTTAAGTGGTTGTCTCGAAAAAAGGATTCAAAATGTGACATGGTGTGTGATATATGCAATGATTTAAAGGGACGGGGTTAGGGGGGAGGGTAGGGGACTTAGGATGTAAGAACAGTTATATTGCCTGTCAGGTTGAATACGGTTTATATTATATGCTAAAGTTAAATGTACTGTCAAAGTTTCATGCTGACAATTTTTAAATAAAAATCATCTGATTTTAAAAAAATTAGGATCATGCATTTACAATAGTCAAAGCCTGTGGAATAGAAAAACACAGAATTCAACACAATACAATACAACAACAAAATACTTAAAATCTGGTAGCAAGGACCGGTCTTAAGAAGGCCAACGCCCGATGATAACGATATTTTATGGAGGTCCTTGCTGCAGCACCACTCTCAACCCGGTTCTCCTGTCTCAGGTCCCTGTTGATGCAGATGACATGCTGCAATAAAAAAAAGAGACATTAGTACATAATAAATTGAGAAAAAAGGAGAGATAGACATTAGGTTTAACCCCTCTCTGACATCAGACGTACTATCCCGTCCATGAAACCCGTGCCAATCTGACCATGGACGGGATAGTACGTCATAGGCGATCAGCTGCGCTCCCGGGGGCAGCGCAGCTAATCGCCGCTGGGTGTCAGCTGATTATCACAGCTGACACCCGGGACTGTGTGTCATGAGCGGTCACGGACCGCTCCCGGCATATTAACCCCTGGCACACCGCGATCAAACATGATCGCTGTGTACCGGGGGCACGGGAGCATCGCGCAGGGAGGGTGCTCCCTGCGAGCTCCCCTGAAACCCTCAGAACAGCGAAATGTGATCGCGCTGTTCTGAGGGCTTCCTCCCTCCCAGGACCCGGATCCAAGATGGCCGCCGTGTCCTGCAGGGAGGCGGCTTCTTCAGTGCCTGCTGAAAGCAGGCACTGAGAAGCCTGCAGCACTGCCAGAGCGATCGCTGGTGTGACAGAGTGCTGTGCACACTGTCACACCAGCGATCTGACATTTTACAGTGATGTCCCACCCTGGGACAAAGTAATAAAGTGAAAAAAATAAAAATAAACATGTTTTAGAAAAAATAAAAATATTCCCCAAAAAATTCATTTTGTCCTGTAAATAAAAAAAACAAAACAATAAAAGTATACATATTTGGTATCGCCACGTTCGTAACGACCCCCCCTATAAAACTGTCCCACTAGTTAACCCCTTTAGTGAACCCCTTAAAAATAATAAAAAAAACAAAGCAAAAAATCAATGCTTTATCATCATACCGCAGAACAAAAAGTGGAATAACACGCGATCAAAAAGACAGATATAAATAAAAATGGTACCGCTGAAAACGTCATCTTGTCCCGCAAAAAACGAGCCGCCACACAGCATCATCAGCAAAAAAATAAAAAAGTTATAGCTCGCAGAATAAAGCTATGCAAAAATAATTATTTTTTATATAAAATTGTTTTTATTCTATAAAAGCACCAAAACATAAAAAAAATTATATAAATGAGGTATCGCCGTAATCGTACTGAGTCGAAGAATAAAACTGCTTTATCAATTTTACCACACGTGGAACAGTATAAACGCCTCCCCCAAAAGAAATTCATGAATTGCTGATTTTTGTTCATTCTAACCTCTCAAAAATCGAAATAAAAAGCGATCAAAAAATGTCACGTGCTCAAAAATGGTACCAATAAAAACGTCAACTCGTCCCGCAAAAAATAAGACCTCACATGACTTTGTGGGCCAAAATATGCAAAAATTATAGCTCTCAAAATGTGGTGATGCAAAAACTATTTTTTGCAATAAAAAGCGTCTTTTAGCGTGACAGCTGCCAATCATAAAAACCCGCTATATATAGTAAATCAAACCCCCCCTTTATAACCTCCTTAGTTAGGGAAAATAATAAAATTAAAAAAATGTATTTATTTCCATTTTCCCGTTAGGGTTAGGGTTGGTGCTAAAGTTAGGGTTAGGGTTGGGATTAGGGTTAGGGGTGTGTTAGGGTTAGGTTTGTGGTTAGGGTTATGGTTAGGGTTGTGACTAGGGTTAGGGGTGTGTTGGGGTTAGGGTTGGAGTTAGAATTGAGGGGTTTCCGCTATTTAGGCACATCAGGGGCTCTCCAAATGTGACATGGCGTCTGATCTCAATTCCAGCCAATTCTGCGTTGAAAAAGTCAAACGGTGCTCCTTCACTTCTGAACTCTGCCATGCGCCCAAACAGTAGTTTACCCCCACATATAGGGTATCAGCGTACTCTGGACCCCAAGAGTTATTGTGCAATTTGTCCTATTTCTTCTGTTACCCTTGGGAAAATAAAAAACTGGGGGCGAAAATATCATTTTTGTAAAAAAAAATGATTTTTTTGTTTTTACGGCTGTACGTTATAAACTTCTGTGAAGCACTTGGGGCTTCATAGCGCTCACCACACATCTAGATAAGTTCCTTGTGGGGTCTATTTTCCAAAATAGGATCACTTGTGGGGGGTTTCCACTGTTTAGGCGCATCAGGGGCTCTCCAAATGTGACATGACGCCCCCATACCATTCCATCAAAGTCTGCAATCCAAAACGTCACTATTACCCTTCCGAGCCCTGACGTGCGCCCATACAGTAGTTTTCTTCCACATATTGGGTATCAGCGTACTCAGGATAAATTGGACAACAACTTTTGGGGTCCAATTTCTCCTGTTACCCTTTTGAAAATAATATATTGGGGGCGAAAAAATCATTTTTGTAAAAAAAAAAGGATTTTTTATTTTTACGGCTGTACGCTATAAACTTCTGTGAAGCACTTCGAGGTTCAAAGTGCTCACCACACATCTAGATAAGTTCCTTGTGGGGTCTATTTTCCAAAATGGGGTCACTTGGGGGTTTCCACTGTTTAGGCGCATCAGGGGCTCTCCAAATGCGACATGATGCCCCCAGACCATTCCATCAAAGTCTGCAATCCAAAACGTCACTACTTCTCTTCCGAGCCCTGACGTGCGCCCATACAGTAGTTTTCTCCCACATATTGGGTATCAGCTTACTCAGGACAAATTGGACAACAACTTTGGGGTCCAATTTCTCCTGTTACCCTTGTAAAAATAAAATATTGGAGACGAAAAATCACTTTTGTTAAAAAAAAGGATTTTTTATTTTTACGGCTGTACGTTATAAACTTCTGTGAAGCACTTCGGGGTTCAAAGTGCTCACCACACATCTAGATAAGTTCCTTGAGGGGTCTAGTTTCCAAAATGGTGTCATTTGTCGGTGGTTTCCACTGTTTAGGCAGATCAGGAGCTCTCCAAACACGACATGGCATCTAGCCAATTCTGCTTTGAAAAAGTCAAACGGCGCTCCTTCCCTTCCAAACTCTACCATGCACCCAAACAGTGGTTTACCCCCACATATGGTATATCAGCGTACTCAGGACAAATTGCACAATACCTTTTGGAGTCTTGTTACCCTTGGGAAAATAAAAATTGGGGTGAAAAGATCATTTTTGTGGAAAAAAATATGATTTTTTAATTTTACGGCTCTACGTTATAAACTTGTGTGGAGCACTTGGGGGTTCAAATTGCTCACCAAAGATCTAGATAAGTTCCTTAGGGGGTCTAGTTTCGCAAGTGGGGTAACTTGTGGGGGTTTCCACTGTTTAGGCACATCAGGGGCTCTCCAACTTTTGTGGTCCAATTTCTCCTGTTACCCATGGGAAAATAAAAAATTAGTGACTAAAAGATCATTTTTGTGGGAAAAAATTAGGATTTTTTATTTTCATGCCGGGTATTATAAACTTGTGTGAAGCACTTGGGGGTTCAAAGTGCTCACCAAAATCTAGATAAGTTCCTTAGGGGGTCTAGTTTCCAAAATGGGGTCACTTGTGGGGGGTTTCCACTGTTTAGGCTCATCTGGAGCACTGCAAACGGAACATGACCCCCATCAACGTCTGCATTCCAAAACGTTACTACTTCCTTTCCAAGCCCTGCCGTGCGCCCAAACAGTTTTCCCCCCCCCCCCCCCCCACATATGGGGTATCAGCGTACTCAGGACAAATTGGACAACAACTTCTGGGGTCCAATTTCCTTGGGAAAAATCAAAAATTTGGGACTAAAAAATCATTTTTGTGGAAAATTGTTGTTTTTTTTTTTTTCCACTCCCAGGCATTATAAACTTTTGTGAAACACTTGGGTGTTCAAAGTGCTCACAACAGATCTAGATAAGTTCCTTAGGGGGTCTAGTTTCCAAAATGGTGTCACTTGTTGGGGGTTTCCACTGTTTAGGCACATCAGGGGCTCTCCAAACGCGACATGGCGTCCAATCTCAATTCCAGTCAATTTTAGTTTGAAAAAGTCAAACGGCGCTCCTTCCTTTACGAACTCTGCCGTGTGCCCAAACAGTGGTTTCCCCCCACATATGGGGAATTGGCGTACTCAGGAGAAATTGTACAACAACTTTATCTGTCCATTTTCTCCTTTTACCCTTGTGAAAATAAAAAAAAAAGTTTGTAAAAGATAATTTTTGTGGCTAAAAAGTTAAATATTCATTTTTTCCTTCCACGTTGCTTCAGCTCCTGTGAAGCAACTGAAGGGTTAATAAAATTCTTGAATGTGGTTTTGAGTACCTTGAGGGGTGCAGTTTTTAGAATGGTGTCACTTTTTGGTATTTTCTGCCATATAGACCCCTCAAAGTGACTTCAAATGTGAGGTGGTCCCTAAAAAATATGGCTTTGTAAATTTTGTTGTAAAAATGAGAAATCACTGGTCAACTTTTATCCCTTATAATTTCCTAACAAACAAAAATTTTGGTTCCAAAATTGTGCTGATGTAAAGTAGACATGTGGGAAATGTTATTTCTTAACTATTTTGTGTGACATATTTCTCTGTTTTAAGGGAATAAAAATTCAAAGTTTGAAAATTGCAAAATTTTCAAAATTTTTGCCATATTTGTGTCTTTTTCAAAAATAAACGCAAGTTATATCGAAGAAATTTTACCACTAACGTGAAGTACAATATGTCACGAGAAAACAATATCAGAATCGCGAAGATCCGTTGAAGCATTCCAGAGTTATAACCTCATAAAGAGACAGTGGTCAGAATTGTAAAAATTGGCCCGGTCATTAACGTGCAAACCACCCTTGGGGGTGAAGTGGTTAATACTCACATTATCCCACTTGCTGTAAATCTTCTGTGTAGCAGGCTGTAGAGTAGTGGACTTCCAGTGCCAACACCTTCTTTTATATACACTACCCCCCAAACAATGTTTGTTTGTGTAGGGGTGGTTTAAACCAGTGTCTAAATATGTTTAATCTTTTACAACGCATGCGTACGAAAACGCTGGCGTACGCATGACCATGCGCACGCCTGCGTTCCCATAGACTAATGCTTTGTTTTGACGCATTCCGTGCGCAAAGCGAACGCATGCGGGTTTTTTTATGCCTTTGGGGGACCCAAAAATGCAACAAGTTGCGTCCGGCGCGCATAGACGCTCACCTGGAAATAACGCATGCGCACGAAAGCGCTGATGATCGCTTGCAAACGCAAATACATGTGCCCGTCATGTTAAACATAGGGGCGCATGACACATGCGATCGGATGCACACGATGCGCTGCGCACAAAAACGCTAATGTGAAACCAGCCTTACACATACACTCATTTTTATATATATAGATTAGGTTTAATTTCTTTGTCACTTACTGTCCTGGGGTTCAGAAAATCTTGGACGGATACCCTTGGTTATGTCTAGAGGAAGAAATAGGATAACTTCGAAACACGTTGACTTTGTAACCATTTGAATAAACATTGCATCCTGGACTCCTCCATCTCTTGCAGTCTGCCAGCAGCGCACAGAAAAATTGCTTGGAATCCGCATAGCAAGGCTGATGCCTTGTCTCTGAGTTTCCCCGGGGCAGATAATTCGGATGACTCTGTTCCTATTGTACAAGAGGGAGTGGTCATTTCCCCTGTTTATTCTGATCTTGAAGGGGAGGTGTTGAAAGCTCAGGAGGGCGCCTTTGCTTCCTGTCCCTCAGGAAAATTATTTGTGCCTTTGAATTTGCATCTTAAAATTTTAGGAAAACATCATTACTAGGTTCTGGCAGGTCATCCATGTAGCAAAGCAACTTTGGACCTTCTTTCTTGTCGTTTTTGGTGGCCAAGGTTACATCAGGATGTTGTTGATTTTGTGTTTACCTGCAATATTTGTGCACGTTCTAAAGGGTATGCCACACTAAACAGCGTCGCTAACGAGATCGCTAAAAAACATCACTATTTAGCGATCTCGTTAGTGACGCTGTTGTGTGTGGCATGTAGCAACGACGTGGCCCCTGCTGTGATCTCGCTGATCGTTCACTAGAGTTCTGGACCGTATTAAGATCGTTGGCGTCCCGCTGGTGAGCCTATATCGCTGTGTCTGGCACGTTTTGTGAACGATTTGCACTGTTTTTTACATCGCAAAGTCGTTAAGGAGATCGCTAACCGCTTATGCGTCGTTAACGAGATCGCTAAATGTGCCAGCTACTAGCGACATTAAAACGATCACAAAAACGATCGCATTAGTATGCTTCGTTATTGTGATCGTTAGCGGGAGCGTTTAGTGTGGCAGTACCTTTAGACCCCGCATACTTATCCATCCGAGTCTCTCCTACCATTACTTATTCCTCATAGACCTTGGACACATCTGTCTGGATTTTGTTACTGACCTTACATCTGCTGTAAAAACTGTGATCTTAGAAGTGTTGGACAGATTTACAAGGCACACTTCATTGTCTTATCGTCTCTTAAGAATGACAAAGCCTTGGCTCAAGTGTTTATCAGTGAGCTTGTAAAGCTTCACGGGGTTTCCTCCAATGTGGTTTCAGATAGGGCGACCCAGTTTCTAATTAAATTTTGAAGGACTTTTTGTTCCTGCCTGGGGGTGCATCTTTCTTTTTCCTCAGCCGTTCAAATCAAAGCTTGACGACCTACCATAGATGTTTTATTTTGGAAAACCAGGAAGATTTGTCATTTTACTTTGCTTTAGTAGGATTTGCTTTAAACAGTCGTCAGCATGAATCCACTGGTTCATACTGTTTTCACCCTGAGTTTTGTATTTTCAGTAAGGAAGGCTCCTCAGGGGTTCCTGGTGAGTAGCGTTTTTCTTCGTTGTGCTCTTTTGTATGGCAATGGGTTCAGAACAACCTGAAGGTTTTGAGGAATAGCTATAAACGCATGGCTGATAAAAAAAAATTGTATTCCAGATCCAGACCTGTATGGAAATGACTTTGTGGTTCTCTACCAGAAATATTAAATTAAAAGTCCCTTCCTGGAAGCGGAGTCCCATGTTCTTTCGTCCGTATAAGGTGGTCGCCATCATTAATCCTGTGGCTTTTCGCCTTGGGTTACCACAAGCACTTAAAATCCACAATGTGTTTCACAGATTGTTGCTCAGAAAATATGTTGCGTCATCGGAACCATCACCCATACCGCCTCCTCCAGTCATGGTGAGTGGTAATTTGGAATTTTAAATTGTGAGAATTGTTGATTCTCTTTTTGCTCGCCATTCTCTTCAGTACCTGGTGCATTGGAAGGCTTATGGTCCAGAGGAGAGAATGTGGGTACCAGCATCAGATGTAAATGCTAGTAGGTTGATTCTTCTTTCCATTCAACTCATCCTGATAGACCTGATCCTGAGGGTCCAGAGGCCCTTTGTAGAAAGGTGATTACTGTAACAAATGTACTGTGTTCTGTTGAGACTTTTGTGGTTTCTGGATCAGAAGGTCATAGCGACTGGTAGATCGCAAATTCTCTTTGTTGGCAATTAACTTCAGTGGAGCGGATTGATTTTCATATAGTGGTGATGGGGTTAAGAGTTCATTTTTGGTCCTGCTGGGATTCCATATGGCTCTAATCTCAGCTATGACATCTTGCTGCCACTCCGTTTCATTATTTAAACTCACTCCTAGCTCTCTCCTGAACCATTTATAGGTTTTCTATTCTGACCTCACTGGAGAAGTTGTTCCAGTTCCTGGGGAAGTTATTGCAGTTAAATCTGTGGAGTTCCATTTGTTGTTTGATTTCTCCCTGTTTGTCTCCTTTCCTGTGTTTTGTTACTGTAATAGTAAGACTAGTGTCTTGCTTTCCTACTCATTAGTCAAGGCTAGACAGGGCATAGGCATGTGGTCGTGGACAGGGGAAAGGACCCATCTAGGAACGATAAAGAGCACAGGGTTCAGGCTCAGGTGAGTGTTCAGGGGTCTCCCTCCACCGGTCACCCAATTATCATGGCTCCTTTTACCTTTTTCCCGGGATTTTTTACCCTTTTTTGCGCTGAACACCAGGATTTCCCTGCTCTGCCATGACGCTCAGGTCATTGATTTTTTATATAGGTGACAGCAAGTTTTTTTAGTGAACAATTAAGTTGTCCACTGCCACGTGCGAATCTGCCCTCAACTAGTAGTTAATGGCTCTGCCCTTCTGCCTGGCGACTTCTCTTTAACCAATAAACTGTTAACCACTGAAATACCATTTCTCCAGTCCACAGGGATCTCTACTATCACCAACTTAAACAACTTCCTAGTTAAAGGCTGGAGAATGGTGCTTTCAACCAGACATCCTTCACCAGCTATACCCCTAGTGGGGAACCCCAGATGTTCATCTGGTAAATTAATAATTTAACCACACACAAAATTTTCAAAACATATCGATTTATTCAGCATCGAATGTGAGCACATGCGCAGAAATACATGCGCTTATACATGCTATCATTGAGGCTATTAGTGTTTGTCTGAGGAATGTTCTGCCACCCTGAATCCACTTGGGCATACAATATCCACCACTGGCAGCTTCCTCTACAATTGCCTACCAACAATGGTGCAGATGTCCTTGGTGGGTGACATGTCTGGATGCTAAAGTAGCACGTTTAAGCCAGGCAGGCTGTTCATAGTAGCACAAACAACATGACAAGCGGGGCCTCGTGTTGCTCATGCTACTTTGAGCAGCCTGTGTGGCCTAAATGTGCCACCATGGCCTGCAGCATCTCTGGACTTGTCTCCTGTTGAACACATCTGGGACGTCATTGAACAGAAACTGCACAGGGAGCTACCCGCACTGGATCTTGATGATTTTCCCAAGTGCATTCAGCATGGCAAAACAGCCCTCAGACAAACATTAATAAACTCATTGATAACAGCTAATCTTTCATCCATTGGCCATCCACTGGTCCTATTCTCTTTTGATCATACTGGGCGATCCTCGTATTGGCCGTGGGTGAGACATATTTTGTCAAAGCCAAAGCTTTTCCATTCTGAGTTACAGCTCACTTTACCAGAGAAGGTGTAAGGTAGAGCCGCTTGGGTGGTACACTCTAAAGCCTGTGTTATCCAGGTGTGTGTACAGTGTGCATATTTTTACATCCTCGGAAGCTTCTGTCAGTCACAAACGTCTGTAGACAGCAGTGGACTAGAAGAGACTGCATTTGAATGTTCTATTGTGTTTCCCAGTGACAGAAGTAATTACCGGTAATCTTTATGAAAATTTCCTGTAAAATCCCTTTCTTGATTTTGGGGATTACTGAAGTACTGGATGGGTTTCTCTTCTTCTAGCTTTTGACACATCAAGGGTTTAGTTCTAGGTTTTAGCTGCATGCACCAAGAGTCTTTTTTATCCTCAAATGAGCTCAGCAGGAATTTACCAGTGAATTTCACAAAAATCTTTATTTTACCTCTCCAGCATCTCACTGTAAAATGCTTTTTATGGATCTGAATACAATCTGTTCTCAGTAAACCTTTACTTTCCCTCTTATTATTATAGATTACCTGGTCTCACAGAGAAATATATAGGTGTAAACAAAAAGCATCCAATGTCAACACGTCAGAAAGGGAAAATAATTGTGACCAATGATTGTATAAGTAAAAAAGGTAAATGTGTTGCCAATATAGTCTTACATAAAGGGAAAGGCAATTGTGTTATAAAACATAATATTGTATCTTACATTGTCAATATCACTTAAATAGCAGAATAGGCACGAAACTAAAATCCCATACAAATCGTGTGTGACTATATACATAACTTGCGATTCATTATGTGTTTATTTAGTTGGACATTATTGTACTAAGATTTTCAGTAATCATTTGCATGATTTATATTTTGTTTGGATAAAAACATTATATCTATATATACAGATGCATTCTTTTTTTTACTTTCTCTGCTTCCAGGAAAAGCAAGTTCTGTTGTAGATAAAGTACAAACTCCTTGTTCTGTACTTGATGTTACAAAGCTGACACAAAACCCAATGTCTAGGTTTATCAGTAATCAGAAATCCAAGGGACAGGCATCAGATCCATGTAAAAGCGCCGAGCATGAAAAATACACAAGGACAGAGGTGAAGGAAAAGAATGTTAAACAGAGACCATGTAATAACAGTTTCTCAAGCACAGAAAAATCGTTTAGTAAAAATATTCGAAAGACAGATATTCATTTACCTTGTAAGATTCCTGAGACTGAGAGAACCAAGAATCAGATCACAGATACAGCAAGGTCCAAAAGCTCCCGATGTGTAACAAAGAGGAAAGAAACCGAAAGCAGTAAGGTGAGGATTAGGTGCTGGCAGAAGTCACTGAACATTTTGAAAGTACAGCCACATTCTGTGAATTGAATATAGCAGGAATTTCTGCAGCAGATTTGTTACATGAAAATATCCACCTACAATCATGAATTATTCTGATGCTTCTGCTCTGATTGATAGCAATTGGCTGATATATGTTTGAAAAATTTCAATATTCTCCTTACATATGTGTGTGGCACACATGTTAAGTGAGTGTGTGTGAGACAACTGAGCTCAAATAGTTAACCTACTTATGTAGAACTTCAACTAATGTTGATTTCAACACATATGTTGCACTGATGTTTTCCTAAAATCAGTTTCCAACTTATCTGTGTATGGCAGGGCATGACTCCAGGAATATGTGACAAACTGCCCCCTATCATCCAAAAATCATGCTCCTATCATCCTTCCCCAAACTCAGCCAATTACCAAAACAAATCGACTCACTGCGTGAAGTTGGATGTAAAGTCCACAGCGGCCTCTTTTTTTTTTTAATAACTGTAATTTTTATTAAATTTTATAAAATTTTACAATCAGAAATGAGACAAAACAATCACAATTTGGCTTACAAATTAGAGGGTCAGAAAGAATGGACTCTTGGAAGACGTTTCCCCCAGTGGCATCAAAACATATTGTGCAATGATGATGATAATGGGGAAGCAATGATGATGATGATGGGGAGGCAATGATGATGATGGGGAGGCGATGATGATGGGAGGCAATGATGATGATGATGATGGGGAGTGTTTCCACAGCGCCCTTTCCTGAGCTGTAACAGCGCAGAACGCAGCACAGTGCAAAGGAGAGCTTCATATTTTGTATGGAGCATTATATGGGGACCAGTATCCTGTATGGAGCTTATTTTGGGGTCCAATATTCTTTATGGAGCATTATATTTGGCCCATAATACTGTATGGAGGACTATGTGGTGCCCTGTTAAAAATGCTTATTTTAAATATATTTTCCAGGACTTGTTACCAGATGCGATACTCTAAAGAAAATGTCACAATGTTTCTTATAAAAAAATGTAGTGGTTTATTTGACTGTCCACCAAAAAACATCATTGCAGAAAAACATAAAATGAGTTAGTTACGAAGAGATTGTCCATTTGTCCATAGCCAAAGCTTGTACACTTCTTTCCTTGGTGTCCTGAATGGTAAATTACATCTGTCTCTGTCAGCAGCGTCTAAGGAAGCAACACGTGGTTACATAGCAGCTGTCCATTCACCTTAGTGTTCTTGTAAGATGTCCCATGTGTCTGAAGAAAGTGAAGGAGAGAGCCACCCCCTCCCTTCGTGTAGTCATTATATATGTCCCTTAAATCATGTGGTCTCTATATATGGGGATGACACTTTACCATACAGAAATAGCATCTGTAATGTCAACTGAAAGTCAATGTGAATAAATCCATAACCAATAATTAATATTTAACAATTCCCCCTTTTGAGGGTGACAGACATTAATTGGAACCCTCAAAGTAGAGAAGTTCATCTTTAGGATAATCAGATTTTCTTTCTTCTTTTCTTCTTATTTGACAAAATAATTTAATTTCGATAATAATAATCATAATATCAGATTATTGTTATATGCACTCAATAACATAATTATGTGAATTCATGTTATGGTAAACCGTGATCAATATTCATGTAAAATATGTGTATTATACTTTACTAAATCGAAGCATCTCCTTTCCAGTCATCATCATCTGATGTCATCTGGTCTTCATCTTGACGTCTTCTTCTTGGTTCTTTTAAAACACAGTCTTTATACGATAATTCCTTTGAAATAACCTGTAGATATTGTGGAGGCCGTGTGTCATGTGTCAATCCATAAATTCTAATGTTGATAAGAAAACAAAGTCCATTGATGAAATGAAGCTTTAATATCTGAGCAGTGTCACCTTTAAAGACCTGGATTTACATTGGCTCGCCTTAGATATTTCTGGAATCCTCCATGCCATCTGCACTGGTCTTGGAACAGGTTGTGACGTCTTTGGTCAGCAAAGCAAGGGTTAAAATGATTCTTCCTTGCTAAAGATAGCACCATAACCAGTCCTTAGTCCTAATGCACAGGACTCATGTCAGTGTTGTAGCTTTCTGACAATTACCTTATTGTTCACCAGCTTTCATTGACGCTTCATAGGTGATAGGAAACCAGTGGAACGTGATAAAAACGTGATAACACAGTTCATATTAGCATCATAGGATCATCGTCCTCTGCCATTGTGGTTGTCAGGTTAGATACTGCAATCGTGGCTGTCATTGGTGGATACTGCAGTTGTGGTTGTCAGTGATGAAATGAATTGTAATTGACAGTCTATTATTACTCAGAAATCATATAGCCTTGTTACCTTCTAGGACTTCAGCTTTTTCTTCTTGCAACTTTTTTTTAAAAATTACTTGAATTTAGAAATATGAAAAGTATTTATTAAGGTAATTCCAATATTTTGCTTGAAGTCTTCATTCCCTATCCTATACCAAATCTGGTAATTTTCCTAACCTATAATATCACAGCGTACCATAGCAATCAGTAATATCCATATAATTATTATCAGAATAGTAATATGGAGTTCATGTTTGTGTAGTAAAACAATAATAAATGATAATGCATTATTAACCATATTCTTCATGAGATAGAACATTTTTATGTCTTTGGTGTAATTACCTTTTCAACTCATAGGAGTCAGTGTATTTTTTATGTAACAAGTGTTTCCATCTTTATTACTAAAACTTTATTAATGGAATATATTTATTAGACCAATAATAGATAAGAATGTATAGCCATGAACCAAAATGTGAATAAGGGGGAATGAATGAATGAAAGAATTATTGTATTTACTCAGAATTAACCCCTTCCCGACCTGTGACAGCGTATGCGTCATGAAAGTCGGTGCCAATCCGACCTATGACGCATACCCTGTGTCATGAAAGGATCGCGTTCCTGCGGGTCGGGTGACCGGGGTCACTCAAAGGTCACCCGACCCGCAGGCACAGGACCCTTTGTGCTTCACCACAGGGGGGTTGGCTTAACCCCCCCCCCCCCCCCCCCGTGGCCACGATCGCTCTGATTGGCTGTTAAAAGTGAAACAGCCAATCAGAGCAATCTGTAATATTTCACCAATGTAATTGGTGAAATATTACAATCCAGCCATGGCCGATGCTGCAATAGCATTTGCCATGGCTGGACACCGAGCCCTGACCCCCCACACGTAGTCACGGCAGCGATCGTCCGCCGCCACCGAAAGATGGCGGTGATCGGTCACCGCCGTCACTATCTGCTCCCCTCCTCCTTTGCTCCGCTGCCCCCACCTTCCGATCCCCCCCCCTAACCTTCCGACCCCCCTACTCACCTATCCCGGCGTCCGCCCAGGCCTCTTCATGGGCGCCGCCATCTTGGAAAATGGCGGGCGCATGCGCAGTGCGCCGGCCGGCGCATGCGCAGTGCGCCCCCCAGTGTCCAAAAAATTATTTTGATCACTGTGATAAACTGTCACAGTCATCAAAATAAAAAAAAGTAAATGAACCCCCCCCCTTTATCATAGGTAGGGACAAATAAAAAAATAAAGATTTTTTTTTTCCTATTAGGCCCTGTGCACACGTTGCGGATTTTACTGCGGATCCGCAGCATATTTTGCTGCGGATCCGCAGCGGACTTTGCTGCTGATCCACAGCGGACTTTGCTGCTGATCCGCAGCGGAATTTGCTGCTGATCCGCAGAGGATTTTGCTGCTGATCCGCAGCGGATTTTGCCTCTGATCCGCAGTGAATTTTGCCGCTGATCCACAGCGGATCCAGAAACCATGTACAGTACAATGCAAATAAATGGTAAAAAAAAACGCTGTGCACATGCTGCGGATTTTTCAGCGTGGATTTGCTTTGGTTTTACACCTATTCCATTATAGGTGTTAAACCGCAGGGAAAAACCGCGCTAAATACGCAGGTAAAACGCAGGTCATTTTACCTGCGGATTTTAGAAAAATCCGCAACGTGTGCACGGGGCCTCAGGGTTAGGGTTATAATTAGGGTTAGGCTGGGTTCATATTGCATTATGGCAGTCCGTTAGATGGACTGCGTTTCACCGCGGTATAACGCGGTGTAACGCAGTCTGTTAACGCTGCCATTCACCCCATTTGTGTGCGCATCGCAACGCATGCTGTTAAGCGGCATGCGTTCACGACGTGCCGTCATTCAGTGACGGAGCCTCGGACACGGGCTGCAGCGTCTGGGCTTCGTCACCGCTAGCACAGATGAATCATCTGCTGATTCATCTGCGCTAGCGGGTATAGCATAACGCGTTATGCTATACCGTTACCAGCCGGTCAACGCTACGTGTTGAACGGGCTGGTAAAACGCAATATGAACCCAGCCTTAGGGTTAGAACTAGGGTTAGGGTTAGCATTAGGGTTAGCATTAGGGTTAGAATTAAGGTTAGAATTTGGGTTAGGGTTGGAATTTGGGTTAGGGTTGGAATTTGGGTTAGGGTTGGGATTAGGGTTAGGTTTGTGGTTAGGGTTAGAGTTAGGATAAGTGTTAGGGGTGTTTTGGGATTAGGGTTAGGCTTGTGGTTAGGTTTATGGTTAGAGTTGGGATTAGGGTTAGGGGTGTGTTGGAGTTAGGGTTATGGTTAGGGTTTGTATTAGGGTTAGGGGTGTGTAGGGGTTAGGTGTTGTGAATGGGTTTGAGATGAGTTCTGAGCAGAGGCTCCCTCTGGTGGTTACAAGCGGTACTAGTGAGGATTGTGAGGACTGGGAATCAGGTGTTACTGATTGGTCTTATATAAGGGAGTCATTTTCCCATCAGGGTTGCCGGTGATCAGTTGTTCTGGTCTGAATCCTTCTTTCCAGTTTCCCTTGTAGCCTGCTGTGTCGTGTCTGCATCTCCTGCTATCAGATAAGACAATTTCTTATTTTGTGTTTTTGCTATATTTTTGCATTTTGTCCTGCACTTCTGTGGGGGCCTTCAGGGTCCCCTCCTGGGCTTTTGCCCTCTCAGTTTAGTCCAGCCACTGTGTTTTGTACTTTTGCTTTTTCCAGTTTTTTTTCAGTGGCTGCTGTTTTGTTTTTGTTACACCAGAGAACTAATTTAGGTGGTAGAGGTCGTGTGATCTCAGGTGATTTTGAAATTAGTAGAGTTGGTGTTTTTTCAGGGTTTTCTGAGATTGCAGTAAGTACCCTTCCTATCCTTTTCTATTTAGATAGTTTGGGCCCCAGCGTTTGCTCATACTATTTTCTTTCTGTGTCAGTATTTCCTCTTGTCTAACCGCCATTACATGTTTGGGGGCTTTCTATTATCTTTGGGGTTCTGCTCCGGGGCAGATAGCTTTCCTATTTCTACTTTAGGTGTAGTTAGTTTCTCAGGCTGTGACGAGGCGTCTAGGACCAACGTAGGAACGCTCCACGGCTGCCTCTAGTTGCGGTGGTTAGTCAGGGTACTGCAATCTCATAGATTCCAACTGCTCTGGTGTATTTCCTTTTTTACCTGCACTCCTCAGCTACCGTAACATAATAGTTAGGGTTGGGGTTAGGGGTGTGTTGGGGTTAGGGTTGGAGTTAGAATTGAGGGGTTTCCACTATTTAGGCACATCAGGGGGTCTCCATACGCGACATGGCGCCACCATTGATTCCTGCAAATATTGCGTTCAAAAAGTCAAACAGTGCTCCCTTTATTCCATGCCCCGATGTATGCCCAAACAGTGGTTTACCCCCACATATGGGGTATCAGCGTACTCGGGAAAAATTGCACAACAACTTTGGGGGTCTAATTTCTCCTGTTAACATTGGGAAAAAAAATTGGGGACTAAAAAATTATTTTTGTGGAAAAAAAAATGATTTTTTATTTTCACGGCTCTGCGTTATAAACTTCTGTGAAGAACTTGGAGATTCAAAGTGCTTACCACACATCTAGAGGAGTTCCTTGGGGGATCTAGTTTCCAAAATGGGGTCACTTGGGGGGGTTTCTACTGTTTAGGCACATCATGGGATCTGCAAACGTAACATGACGCCAGCAGACCATTCCATCAAGTCGGCATTTCAAAACGTCACTACTTCCCTTCCGAGCCTCGACGTGTGCCCATACAGTAGTTTTCTCCCACATATGGGATATCAGCGTGCTCAGGACAAATTGGACAACTTTTGGGGTCTAATTTCTCCTGTTACCCTTGGGAAAATAAAAAATTGGGGACTAAAGATCATGTTTGTGGAAAAAATATGATTGTTTTTATTTTCATGCCTGGGCGTTATAAACTTCTGTGTATCCCTTGGGGGTTCAAAGTGCTCACCACACATCTAGATAAGTTCTTTGCTTGGTCTAGTTTCCAAAATGGGGTCACTTGTGGGGAGTTTCTACTGTTTAGGCACATCAGGGGCTCTGCAAACGTAACATGACGCCCGCTGACCATTCCATCAAAGTCGGCATTTCAAAACGTTACTACTTCCCTTCCGAGCCCCAATGTGTGCCCGAACAGTGGTTCCCCCCCACATATGGGGTACTAGCATAATCAGGACAAACTGGGCAACAACTTTTTGGGTCCAATTTCTCCTGTAACCATTGTGAAAATAAAAAATAGTAGGCCAAAATATCATTTTTTGAGAAAAAAAATGATTTTTTATTTTCACGGCTCTGCGTTATAAACTTCTGTGAAGCACCAGGGGGTTCAAAGTGCTCACTATGCATCTAGATAAGTTCCTTGGGGGGTCTAGTTTCCAAAATGGGGTCACTTGTGGGGGAGCTCCAATGTTTAGGCACACAAGGACTCTCCAAATGCGACATGGCAACCGCTAAATATTCCAGCATATTTTCCATTCAAAAAGTCAAATGGCGCTTCTTCCTTTCTGAGGGCCCCGCCGTGCGCCCAAACAGTGGTTTATGACCACATATGAAAGGTATCTGTGTACTCAGGAGAAATTGCCCAAACAAATTTTAAAGGGTCCAATTTATACTGTTGCCCATGTGAAAATGAAAAAAACTGAGGCTAAAAGAAAATTTTTGTGAAAAAAAAGTACTTTCTTTTTTTTACGGATCAATTTGTGAAGCACCCGGGGGTTCAAAGTGCTCACTATGCATCAGATAGTCCTTAGGGGGTCCCAGTTTCCAAAAAGGGTTCACTTGTGGGGGAGCTCCAATGTTTAGGCACACAGGGACTCTCTAAAAAGCGACACGGCAACCGCTAAATATTCTAGAATATTTTCCCTTCAAAAAGCAAATGGCGCTCCTTCCCTTTGAGCCCTCCTGCGCCCAACAGTGGTTTATATATCAAAAAAACTGACCCGGGACTCCCAAACTTAGTTCAGTGGGAAAGGTGCAACCTAGATCCCAAAT
>JARQOD010000003.1:114213670-114285314 GCA_033576555.1 Oophaga sylvatica | reverse complement strand
AAAGGAGTTTTTTGGGGGGGCACCGACTCCCTGTTCGGGTACCAACTCCCGGGTCCCCCAAGGGTTTTTGTGCCCCCCCCCCCCCCCCCTTTGTACGGGCTCCGAATTTGGGCCGAGTGGGGTGTGGGTCCTCACACAAATCAAACTTTTAAAATTTTTTTCAGAAAGTCAATTATTGAAATTGAGTCACGTTTTAAAAAACAGGGCATAAAACCAATTAGCTTCAACTTAAAGGAACCTGTTACCAGGGTAACCTGTTAACCCCTGAAAAATGTGGGTTAATCTGCGGGTTCGCAGCTTATGATGCGCCCCGACTCTGCATGCATCCAAAATGCAGGGGAAAAAATGTTTTTAAATTCTCCCCCCCAATTTGGAAATTCAGTAATGGGGGGGTGGGGGGGCGCCGTTTTAAGCCCACCGCTCTGAGTATACAGAGCGGTTCTGTAACCCGCCTGACTGACACTGGTTTACTTACGCTCGGGTTCACAGGACCGGGGGCCTTTACAGTCCGTTTTGTATTCTCAGAAGGTTACGAAAAGCGTCGCCCGCCCCTATGACTGAATTCCGAAGCTGGGGGGGAAAAAAAAGAAATTACATTCGTAATTTCGGCGCCGGACAGCATAAAACGCTGTAACCTGCAATTAAACCCTATGTGCGGGTTTAACATGTTATTCCTGGTGACAGGTTTCCTTTAAAAACAAAAAGCTAGAAAGCAAGGGAGAAATAAATATTATTCTCCTACAAAAATGACATGAGATATTCTACATACATGACATTTACATATTTCCTTTCACTTTCTTTTACAGTGTAACTAGATTTCTGCATTCAGCATTAATCGCTATCTCTTTCTTTGTTTTACATTTTTTACATTCATTTTTATTTTAGGCAAAATCTAAAAAAGAGCAGCATACAAACCAAAAAGGTAATGTCAATGTTAAGATTAATCACCACAGCCAGGCAGTTCTCTATAGTGTTTTGTTACTACTCATGCAAATTGCCTCATCAGAGACGATGAGGACTTGAAGTATATTGCCACCCATTGGAAGTAGTCTATTTCGACCCTTTAGCAAGTCTTGCCATATCACTTAGGATAAAGGCCAAACTAAACACTCTTATCCAAAGTCATGTGTCAAGGCTCAATAACGGGTCGATATTGACTTTGAGGATTGCTACTTCCAATAGGTGGCACTATACTTCAACTCCTCTTCCTCGATGAAGAGACTATTTTCGTGTTTCATTAGCCATAGGAGCATTGTATGGCCTATAATTCTCTTTACACTGGCATGACACTCTCCACAAGGAGAAAAGTTAACCCTTAAGCCCACGTCACACACAGCGATCTCGCTAGTCACTAGTTTTGTGACGCAACAGCGATCTCCCCTGCGATATCGCTGTGTGTGACACTGATCAGCGACCGGCCCCCCTGCCGGCTATCGCTGATCGTTGTCCAAAGGCCAGGACATTTTTTTAATCGTTGGTCTCCCGCTGGCCAGCATGCATCGCTGCATGTGGCAGGCAGGAGACCAGCGATCAGCTGGTAACCAAGGTACACATTGGGTTTCCAGCAGGGTGGATTGATTTAAATCACGCCGATTTAAATCAACGATTTAAATCATGATTTAAATCAAATGATTTTTTTCTATTTAAATCAGATCGATTTAAATCGTGATTTTAATCATGATTTAAATCACTGATTTAAATCAAAAGATTTTTTTAATATAAATCACGATTAAAATCTAAAACTTTCAATCATTGTTCAATTAACTCCACACTTCTAGCTTGGTTTCACTTTCTGTAGCTTGGTTTCAGTTTCTTTTTCCATTCAGTTGACATGCCCAAACTTGTTGGATAGTCAGTCAGCAGTACTTGGCTGTAGTAACAATCAAACTTCAGAAGTGATCTGCGTGAGCCATGGCAGGTCGTAAGAGAGACCCTATTTGGGTTCATTTTGTTGAGATGCCAGCAGAGCTTGGAAAGAAAGGTGGGAGAGCAAAGTGCAAATACTGTCAAAAGGATATCCAAGGACTTGTTTGCCGTTTGAAATCACATTATGAAAACTGCAACCAGAAGGGAAATGAAGATGTTGATAGTGATACAACTAATGTCAATGAACCCCCACAGCTTCTTATTTACCAGGACCCTAGCACTAGTGGTAAGTCTGGCAATTACAACCTATTTTAACAGACGTTTTACTGGGATGGTTAAAGTCTATGAAAAGAAAAATTTCTAGCACTAGTTCTGGAGTATAGAATTTAAATTTATGTTAAGGCAATATTTCACAGAAGATTAATGTTAAGTAAAAATAAAAGAGTGTGTATACGCCTATTTTTTTTTTATTGTAGGCTACAATTCACTTTTGAAGTCTGCCAAATTGACCATTTTTTTAAAAAAACATTTTTAAAACTTTTGTGACATAATTTTTTTCAGTTGCTCTGATATTACTAGTATTACAGCAACTTCACCGGAAACTTGAGTAGCATAACTTTTGAGACAGCCCTTATAGGACGAGGACCATTACATTGTTCAAAAAGTTTGTTTCAAAATATTTTTGTTATATTTCTTCAAATACGCAGTCGAATTATATTTTTAATTACTGTGCTTTCAGGGTCAAATATGGCTTGTGCTGCACGTGACAATCAATATCTGGGTACAACTTCAACAAAGCAGCCCAACAAAAAACTTTGCGTGCAAAGTGTAGAAAAATTCCTCTTAAAGACTACGACGAGCCAGAAAGAACATTTTGATGAATTAATTGCTAAATTCATATTTGCAACCAATTCTTCTTTCCGACTAGTTGAACACCCATTGTTTGTACAAATGATCGAAGGAATAAGACCAGGCTACAAACCACCAAGTAGATTTGATATCTCAGGAAAACATCTTCAGGCTGTATACGACAAAGAAAGAGCGGCTTGTACAAAATATTTGAAAGACAAAGTTGTTAACATGAGCTTGGATGGTTGGAGCAACATCCACAACGACCCCATAATTTGCACTTGTGTCACAACAGAAGATGGTGAAACTTACCTTACAGACACAATCGACACATCTGGAAATTCACATACTGCTGAATATTTACTTGAAATTGCTAAGAACTCAATTCACCAATGCCAAGAACAGTTTGGATGTAAAGTAAGGAGCTTAGTTACTGATAACGCTAGCAATGTGGCAAAAATGCGAGCGGAACTGGCACATGAGGATGACACAAATGTCATTACATACGGTTGTTCTGCCCATTTGTTGCATCTTTTGGCAAAAGACCTGCATATTTCGGGTGTCAAGGAACATGTTGTAGAAATTGTTAAATATTTCCGCAATAATCATTTTGCACATGCAACCTACAAGGAAATGGGAGGACTGAAGTTGGTTCTACCACAAGATGTTAGATGGAATACCTTGGCTGAATGCTTGGAACTGTTTATTAACAACTGGTCAAAATTAGTGTCCTTTTGCGAAACACATCGGGATAAAATTGATGCTAATATACGAAGCAAAGTATTAAATCTTGGTGTGAAGAGAAATGCCGAGGACCTTTTGGAAAGGTTAAAGCCAATATCTATTGCGTTGGATAAAATGCAGAAAGATACTGCAACCATAGCTGATGCCACAGAAGTTTGGAAAGATTTAGAAGGTTCGCTAGATCGCTTGAACCTCTCAAACAATGTAAAGGTTGCAATACACCACCGCAAGGACCAAGCATTAAAAGAAGAACACTATTTAGCCAATATCTTGCATCCCATCTACAGAGGGAAAAAACTATCTGAGGCGGAAATCAACTCTGCAATGGAGTGGCTCGCCAATACTAACCATGACATTGTGGCAACTGTGCTGAAATTGAAGTGTGAATCTGCACCATTTCAAAAATACATGTTTGCAGATAACGTCGTTAATGAACTAAAACCACTGGACTGGTGGAAGTCGCAATCACTTGTTCTTCCAGCGAAGATAATAAATGTAGCTACTCAGCTACTGACTGCATCGGCAGGAGTAGAGAGATTGTTTTCTTCATTTGGTTTTGTGCACACAACAGTCCGAAACCGCTTAGGAACTGCTAAAGCAGGACAACTAGTTTTCCTATTAAAAGTCCTAAATAAACAGTAGGCTTAAAGGACTGATGTATTCACTAAGATGTTTGCTTACTTCAAACGTTAGAGATAGGCTATTGTTAAAAAGTACTTACTCTCTGTAGTTCAATTCTGATTGTTTAATAGTGCAAATAAAAATTATTAGGTTTCATAATCATCAACTGTTTTAATATTTTTATTTGTGTAAAATAATTTGATTTGCAAAAAGACAAAGTTTTGCTTGTGTACAACTTGATTAAAAAATCCTATTTAAATCAAAAAAATCCGATTTAAATAAAAAAAATCAGATTTTTTTGATTTTTTTTAAAAAAATCATGATTTTTATCCACCCTGGTTTCCAGGCGCCGCGCAGCGCCTGGAAACCCGATGTGTACCTTGTTTACCAGCTCCCTGCCCCAGCGGGCTGGTATCCAGCGTACACTGCGGGTAACTAAGTGACGTTACCCGCAGTGTCGCTGTCCTGATGGCTGCCTGAGCTGCTTGTTTGGCAGCTCACCAGCGATCATGTAGCGACACACCAGCGATCCTGACAAGTGCATATCGTTGTCGGGATCGCTGGTGTGACGGGGCCCTTAGACCCATGTTACAGATATTTGCAGATAATTTGTGAGCGTACGGGAGGAGAACTGGGTCTGGTCTTTAAAGAAACTATTGAGTGCATAAATTAAGAAAAAAATCTGTTTTTACCACTAACCTCTTCACAGACAATGGTTGCTCAAAAGATTGTTACTTTTTAGGGTTTGGGAACCAGTAATCTAGGATAGTTTCAAGAATTGCTGAATTGGTAGCTCTTTGTAATATAGACATCCTATCTTTACAAATCAGAGCAAATTAAGTGCTGTCCATGAAACAGATGAAGTGCAGTTATAACCACAATTATCTTGTTGAAATAAGCAAATTATAACATAAATTGGCCAGTGACAATCAGTCTTAACATAGTTGACTGAATCCAGATTCTGACCTGCAGATTACAGATGTTGGAGGCATATTTAGTTTTTACACATAATTTATTCTCCCTTACTGACCTTATTACGTTACAAACTGAGCAAACAAACGTTTGTTGTTTGCCAAAGAAACGGGGTAGCTATGGAGCTCAGTGTAAACAGTGTGGGTCACCCCAGCTGTGAAAGATTGTCATAGTTAATGAATTATGTCTTTGAGGTTTCAGGTCAAGTCAAAAGTTAACTTTGAACTTGACTTTAAAGAAAAGAGTTAATGAGATTGAAAGCAGTGTCAGCTCTCTTTGTACAGTGAATCTTTATGCTCTAGAGTCTTACATCATATGTAAACGTTTGACCTAAAGAAATGCCGAAAAAGAAAAGGATAAAAACATACATACATACATACATATTTATATAGTTGTTCAATGAAAACTGAACCCTAAGTTTTTGCATGTAAAAAATGATCAGTGATTATTGCCTGAAAAACACTTTTCTGGTTAAACAGGACTTTGGGTCACTACCCTGCCGCTAGTAGGTTTAGCACTTAAGTGAACAAAAGAGATTTTGAGTATTCACCTAAAATCTCTTTTTCGTAGCCTTAACCCTAGCATGCGTGACGTCACAAATCTACACTTTTACGTAACAGGGGCGTTTTAAGCCGCCCCGTGCAAATCATATGGAGAAACTCACATAAATAACTTTTACAAATTTATTTCAAAACTGCAAAATAAGATATAAATAATTAGAGGAGACATAAATCATGGGTGTTATCTGCTGCACTAAGGAGGCTGACACTAAGAATTAGAAAAGACTGCTCGGGGTGTGGGCTAGCGCTCCATGTGAGCAGAATGCTTCCAGGACTCCTCCGCTGTAATCCTGATTTTATCTGTTTAAAAGTGCCTCCAGAGTATCGATACCACCCTATACCGGTGGCAGAAGATCGCAGGAACCGGCCCTGACGTACAGTGTAACTGAGAACTGCGGCAATGGTGAGAAAAAGGCAGAGGGACGCAGGAGCAGGGAGCCAGGTCCATGATGGCGCTGACAGTGTGGAGACAGTGGAGGAATCCGGTGCAGCTAATGCAGCATACATAAAGCGGCTTGAAAATTGCTGCTAAACTTGAATGATTTGCGTGTGTGGACGGAGCAGCACAGGAGATGACTTAAGGGGTGAGGAGAAGTCCGGGAGAAACTTGATGGAGAAGATCTAGAGAACTATGCAGTACAGGAGGGGTCCAGAGGGAGAGGAGAGAAGGCAGAAGTGGGAAAGCGTGATGCAGGAGACTTCTGAGGAGCCCTTAGTAGGGGAGCCCACGATGAGAGACATATATGATCTGCTTAAGTTTTGCAAAACTGCATTAACTACCCTTACAAAGAGAGTGGACGGTATAAAGGAGGAAATGATCAATAGGAAGTCAGCCATTAACAAGGCTGATTCCAGAGTGGGGGTTGTGGAAGAAAGAGTGAGCACACTGGAGGACCAGCTTTTTAAGCTGCAAAAGTCCCACACTCAATGCCTGCAGTGGTGTGCGATTCTGGCTACTAAGAATGACGATTTATAAAGCCGCTCCAGGCAGAATAAAGAGTGGTTGATGGGCATCCCTGAAAAGGCACAAGGGACTGATCCTATAGCAGTGATGGCGAACCTTGGCACTCCAACTGTTGGAGAACTACAACTCCCAGCATGCCTCAACTGCTGCAGGTTGCAAGGGCATGCTGGGAGTTGTAGTTTTACAACAGCTGGAGTGCCAAGGTTAGCCATCACTGTCCTATAGCATTTGTTGAGGAATGTCTCCGCAATGAAATTGGCACTAACAATCTGACCAGGCTTTTTGCAGTGGACAGAGCACACCGCGTTCCCATGAAGCCCCTTCCTCCAGGTTCCTCTCCCCGTACCATCCTTGCCAGGATCCTTAGCTATAGGGATAGAGACATTATCCTATGGAAGGCAAGAACGGCTAAGGATATCAGTATTAACGGCCAAACAGTGTCCATATACTCCGACTACTCGGCTGATGTTCAGAGGCAAAGAATACGGTATGGTGGGATGGACTTGAATGAGAAAAGGATCAGAGCTAGTAAAGGAAGGGAGAAGTGAAAAGACGCACTGAGACTTGGTGGACCATATGCTTGTGAAGGAGGAAGGATGGATGGTGATGTTTATAGAGTCTCTTTGTTCCTGTGTTCTAGTTATTACGGACATTGGAGGGACTGTAGATGATAGCACATATAAGCAGAGGAGAAATGGAGGAATTGAAAGTAATTCACGGTTTTGAAATAGCGTTTGTGAGTTTGCTAGGTATAGAGTTACCCACTCTTTAGTTTAGAGGAGAGAAATACATTGGGAGTCTTTGGTAATATTTTGTTATGTTCATCAACAGTGAGAGCAAGGGAGGGGGGAGGCCCTTCAGGTTATGGGATGGTTCTAGGGGTTCTTGGGAAAAGTATTGTCCTCTACGGGATAGGGAATGTATACGTATAGGTAAATATGGTGGGTGAAAAGATTAAAATTCTTAATTAGAATGTGAGGGGATTGTCTGATGGAACACGAAGAGCGGCGATTATGGACTATGTTAGGAAGGAGGGACCGGACGTGATATGCCTTTAAGAGACACATTTGATTAAGGAGAAGGTGGAGGTGTTGAAGAGAAGATGGATCGGGAGGGCGTATCACTCCACGTACTCCTCATATGCCAGGGGGTTTCGATGTTGATGGGAGCGTCCACACCCTTTGAAGAAATTGAAAGCCATGTCGACAGTGAAGGCCAATGCGTTTTTGTAATCTGTAAAATTTATGAACAATTGCTATGTATAGTGGCCATGTACATACCACCTCCGTACTCATGGAGGAAGATCCGGGAGGTGATAGAGTCCTACAAAAGGGGTGCGAGACTACCGTTATTAATTATTGGTGATTTTAATAATGTGATGGATGAGGGATGGGATAGGCATAAACAGGGAATCGGAAAAGTTGTCCGGAAATTGACATAATTTGGGAACTATGTGGAAGAGCTTGGAATGGTAGACCTGTGGAGGGTAAGGAATGAGGATGTGGTGCGTTACTCCTGCTACTCTACTACTGATGGATCTCTCTTGTGAATTGTTTTGGCGCTAGGTAATGAATTGTTGGCACAATTGATTTGTGGAGTGGAATATCTTCCGAGAGTGATCTCGGACCATAAACCTCTGGAGCTGCTTATTAAAAAGACAGGGGGGAGGTCTAGGCGGGAGTGGGTGGAGGCTCCAGCCACTATGGCTGGAACATATTAATATGGAAGCAATAAAGGAGGAGTTAGACGAATATTGGCAGATCAATGAAGGTAGTGCTGACAGGCGAGTGGTGTGGGATGCCATGAAGGCATATTTGAGGGGTCTTTTGTTTCGAGAAATTTAGATGTAAGTCTAAAACTAATTCGGAAGACAGAGCAGTGATGAAGGCTTTAGAAAGGACGGAAAGGGAACTAATAGTGAACCCATCAGTGGAGAGTCAGAACAGGCTCAAGGAAGCTAAGGAGGGAGTCAACGAACTATATATAAAAAGAGTAGAGAGGAAAAGAGCTTTCCAGAAGGCACAATTCTACGATGAGGGTGAAAGGGTGGGGCATTTGCTATCAGTAGTGGCGTCAGCACAGAGGTCATCCTCATTTGTATACAAGCTGGAGACGGAAGAGGGGATGGAGGTGGTGGATACGGAGGATATACTGGAAGATTTTAGACAGTTTTATGAGCAGCTATATTCTTCTGAGTCAGGAGCCTCATTAGCAGAGATGGAAGGGTTTCTTGGGGTGGCGGGACTCCCTAGGTTAGCATTGCAGAGATTGACAGGAGGAGACTGGAAGAGCCTGTAACACAGGAGGAGATTGGAACTACTATAATGTCTATGACAAATAATACGGCTCCGGGGGTGGATGGACTCCCGGGTGAGATCTACAAGCAGTTAGTTGAGATGATAGCACCTAGACTATAGGTGGTCTTCGAGGAGACTTTGGAGTGTGGTGCACTGCCATTGATCCATGAGGCAGGCTGTGGGAGTGGCCATCCCTAAGGAAGGTAGAGACCCGAGGTTGGCAGAGTCCTATAGGCCCATTTCGCTTCTGATGGCGGATGTAAAAATTATGGCCAACTGATTAACGAGTGTGGTGCAAGATCTTGTCCACCCTGATCAATCCGGATTTATGCCGAATAGGTCTACAGCAATAAACATATGTAGACTCTTTCTTAATCTGCAGCTGCCATCGGATAACCGGGGTCATAGGGTGGTAGTGTCGTTGGATGCATGTAAAGCATTCAACAGTATTGAATAGAGCTATCTTTGGAAGGTATTGGAGTGCTTGAGGTTTGGACCAACCTTCATATCATGGATTCAGTTGTTGTACACATCCCCAACTGCTAGGGTCAGGGTTAATGGGCAGACATCCAGACAATTTCGCTCTTCATAGGGGGACCAGACAGGGGTGTCCGCTGTTATGAATGTGCTAGAGATGGTTTCTGAGCAGAGGCTCCCTCTGGTGGTTACTGACAGTACTGAACCTTTCAGCGAGGAATGGCAATCTGGGATCACTGACTGGTCTGATATAAGGGAGGTTCCCTCCCACGATGGTTGCCGGTGATCAATTGTTCTTGTCTCAATTGTGGTTCCTGGTTCATTTGGAAGTTTGCTGAGTCTTGCCTGCATCTTCTGCTATCAGATAAGATATTTTCTGCTTTTATTTTTGTGCTTGCTTTTTGCATTGTTTCCTGCACTTCTGTGGAGGTCAGCCAGGTCCCCTCTGGGGGATTGTGCTCCTCTCAGTTTATCTGAAGCCACTGTTATTTGTTCATTTGCTTTTTCCTGTTTTTTCAGTGGTTGCGGCTTAGTTTTGTTACACCAGAGATCTGATTTAGGTGGTAGAGATCGTGTGATCTCAGGTGTTTTTGCAATCAGAAGAGTTGGTATTTTTTAGGGTTTTTTTTGGATTGCAGTGAGTATCCTACTTTTCTGTCTAGACAGATTTGGCCCCAGCGTTTGCTCATTCTATTTTCTGTCTGTGTCCGTGCTTCTTCTTGTCTAACCGCCATTACATGTTTGGGGGCTTCCTATTTTCTTTGGGGATCTGCTCCGGGGCAGATAGCTTTCATCTTTCTGCCTTTAGGTGTAGTTATCTCTCAGGCTGTGACGAGGCGTCTAGGATAAACGAAGGAACGCTCCACGGCTACCTCTATTTGTGTGGTTAGTTCAGGTTACTGCAATCCAATAGGTTCCAGCCTCTCTGGTGTATTGCCGTTTTTGCTTATTCTCCTCAGCTACCAAAACATAACAGTCCGCTGTCTCTGCTGCTTTTTGTGTTCGCAGTGGAGCCCTTGGCGCAGACAATTAAAAAGGCAGCCTCGGTTAAGGGGTTTAAATATGGACCTATTGAGGAAAAAATTGCTTTATACACAGATGATTTGTTTCTTTTCCTGAAAGACCCTGATGAGTCCTTGCGGAGTGTGTTGAGCATCCTTGGGAGATTTGGGGCTATGTCGGGCCTGGTAATTAATTGGGAGAAATCCATCATTCTAGCTGTGGTTGGTAGTGGTGAAAATCTTAAGATAGAGGGGATGGTAGTAGGTTGGCGGTTGTGCGGCAGTTCAAGTACCTGGGCATTCAGGTATTGCTCCGCTCTCGAGCTATATAGACCTGAATGTGATCCCGCTGCTGGGTAAGTTCAGAAGCAATGTGGGGGCGTGGTGTAGATTACATCTATCGGTAGTAGGAAGGACAAATCTGATTAAAATGGTGCTGATGCCCCAGGTGTTGTACGTGCTGCACAATGCCCCCATATGATTACCTAAACTGTGGTTCCGTACAATCAATTCTATATTAAGGGATCTTGTGTGTGTGGGGGGATGGAAACAACCGAGGACTAGACTAGAAATATTACAGAGGCCCAAAAATGGGGGGCTGGCACTCCCGAGCCTGTGGATTTATTATCTAGCAGCTCAGGCTAACAGCTGAGGGGATGGAGAGAGACAGAGGGCACGGGTTCGGCATGGCGGATATTGACTCGGGTACTGGGGAGAGACTCATTGGTTCAAAGACTGGAGGCAGGTAGTTTTAGGAAACTAGGACTGTCATGCCCCACTCTAGCCCTGGTATACAAGGTGTGGGAGGAGATTAAAAGGATTAAGGGAGTGGAGACCCTGACTAACTATTCCTCTATATGGCAAAATGAAAAACTGCCGGAGTTTGACAAAATGGGGGAAATTAAAAACTGGACGAGGAAAGGAATTCAATACATGGCCCAATTACAGGACTCGTGAGGACTAGTGACTTTTGAGGAACTACAGGAGGAATATGAGATATCTGAGATCTGTAGATTCCAGTATAGACAGCTCTGTTACGCTTACATAGCGCAGAGTAAGACAGTTTCTATGAGGGTCAAAAAATACATATTTGTGGATTATGTATGTAGTGATGGGGGAACAAAAGGAGTTATGTCAGGTATTTATAAGGACTTAATGTTCCCCTTTTTAATCAATTACCCGATCAAAGCTAAAGAGAAGTGGGAAGACGAATTGGAACCGATTGAAGAGGATAAGTGGGAGGTGATTATGGAATACATACCCCAGTTGTCACTGAGTGAGCCAGGTAGACTCTCACAAATGTATGTGCTCCATAGAGTGTACAGGACCCCATTAAAGACTATATAGCTTAGGACTGAGACAAACTTGTGGATGCCCCCTTTGTCAGGCTGATGGGGCCGGGATCTTACATATGTTGTGGCAGTGCTCCAGACTGGACTCATACGGGACAGCGGTTATTAATACTAGAAGGAGTTGTATGACTGTAGAATTGAGAGGGATCCGATGGTTTGTATTTTAGGTTATGTGGAGGAGATTCTGATTCAAAATCAGTTCAAATTGGCGATAGCTAGGTTGTTATACATTGCACGTAAATTAATAGCCAGGCACTGGATAAATGAAGAACCGCCGACGATACAAGAATTTTTTAGACAATCAAACTTTATTGTAAATATGGAAGAAGGTACTTATGCCAAAAGAAAAATGGAAAAAACGTTCAATGCATTGTGGACACCGTGGGTGGAGAGATGATGATCCCGAAAGGAGGATGTACTTCTGAGTATTTGTTGATGATGTTTCCATAAGGGGGGGGAGGGAGGGGATGCGCTGTAATTTAAAATATGTGACCTTGTTGGACGTTGTAATGTCTGGACTCTGTTTCTTTGTTGGAATTTCGTTAATAAACATTTATCTGCTTAAAAAAAAAAAAAGAAAAGACTGCTCCGTTACTACAGTCGGAAAAACTATACAACAGCAAAGAACAGAAACATTAGGGAACAAGGAACTTAAACATCTCATCAGGGCAATAAGTGTGGGGGCTGTGTCACCCAATGAGGTCTACAAGAAAGAGAATGAGTACTAAAGATCTCCTTTTCTCTGTCGCTTTGGGAGACACGGGAACCATGGGACATCCTAAAGCAGTCTTCTTTGCATGATAGAGCTTTAAGCTGCATTTGTGGATTGCATTGTAAATGGTGTTCACAGAAAATTATTTCTGGAAGTATTCCTGAGCTCATGCAGTGATTTGAAAGAATAAATCATACTTGTTTTTAATGCATTGTTACCTGAGCGCCAATAGATCACAAGTTTCCAATATTGACCGTCTGCACATGGATTTCTCCAGAATCTCTGAATCTTTTACTGATATGATAGACTGTAGATGGTGGGATAATCAAAATTATTGCAATTGTACGCTGAGGAACAGTTTTCTGAAATTGTACCACAATTTGTAGATGCTGTTATTTATAGATAGATGAACCCACTGACCATCTTTGCTTCTGAGAGACTCTGCCTCTCTGACATACTCTTTTTATACACTGTCATGTGACTTATTTGAAAAATTACCCTGCAGCTGTTTTTCATCAGTACTACTTATTATTCAGGCCTGTTAACCCTGTCCTGACTTTTTTTTCTAAGATATATTGGTGCCACAAATTTCTAAGTGAGTTATTTTTTTCAAATGAGATCTAAAAATGTGTAAAGTTCAGCATCTGATTTGTGTCCTATGTTCTGTTGTAAATAAAATAAGAGATTTCCAAATCCATTTTGCACAGTATGCAAACTTTTTTGGAACTTGGGTTGTAGTAAAATCATCAATTAATTTTCCTCACTAATGGTAAACATCCATATTGTCATATCACAGGAAAAAAATAAAAAAACAAAGACAGTAGGCAGTTAAGTATGGACAAAGCGGAAGAGACCTCGTAAGTGTTTAATTTTACCGCTATATCAAGTGTAATAATATTCTTATTTATAGGTGTAAAAGTCAGCAACTCCACCATGTGGACTATGGTCACATCTGCTTTGGAGCCTCCATCTCTGATGTAGATGTTTTCATTTTTACTGCAATTCGCATGCTGCTCTATTTGTTCCACTAAAATGTCAGACACTATGGCAGAAACCTGACGAGCCCCATTATAATCAGTGGGATGCATCAGGTTTCAACTGTGTTGGGCATGAAAAGCCATAGTATGGTAGGTCTGTCACAAGTCTCATCCATATTTTATATGTGTTAGCATTGTATCCATGTCCCTTTATGCAGTCAAAAAGACAAAGACAATTATTTTCTATACTATGCTACTTGTGGTACAACAGACATTATTATAGGTAGCCAATTTATCTTATGTGTTTGAAAAGTTGAGGGAAAAGTTTACTTTTTCTCCCTGGTCAGATTTAAATGTGAGATCTTAATGCAGCTAGATTATAACACTAACCACTGAAACAGAAAATCCCTATATAGAGCTGGCACCACCAATTCCATCAATATGGCCATGTGAGGGCTTATTTTTTGCGGGACACGTTGTACTTTTGAACGACACCATTGGTTTTACCATGTCGTGTACTCGAAAACAGGAAAAAAAATTCCAAGTGCGGTGAAATAGCAAAAAAAAGTGCAATCCCACACTTGTTTTTTGCTTGGCTTTTTTGCTAGGTTCACTAAATGCTAAACCTGACCTGCCATTATGATTCTCCAGGTCATTACAAGTTCATAGACACCAAGCATGTCTAGATTCTCTTTTATCTAAGTGGTTAAAAAAAATTCCAAAGTTTGCTAAAAAAAAAAAAAAATTGTGCCATTTTCCGAGACCCATAGTGTCTCTATTTTTCGTGATCTGGGGTCGGGTGAGGGCTTATTTTTTGCGCACTGAGCTGATGTTTTTAATTATAACCCTCTTTTGTGCAAATACGTTCTTTTGATCACCCGTTATTGCATTTTAATGCAGTGTTGCGGCAAACAAAAAAAACGTAATTCTGGCGTTTTTAATTTTTTTTCTTGCTACGCCGTGTAGCGATCGGGTTAATCCTTATTTTTTCATTAATATATCAGGCGATTCTGAACTCGGCGATACCTAATATGTGTATGTTTGATTTTTCTTTATTGTTTCATTTTGATTGGGGCGAAAGGGTGGTGATTTGAACTTTTAGGTTTTTTGTTTTTTTTTTAAACACTTTTTTTTTTACTTTTGGCATGCTTCAATAGCCTCCATAGGAGGCTAGAAGCATGCACAACTCGATCGGCTCTGCTACATATGGGCGATGAGCAGATAGCCCATATGTAGCAGATTTACTGCATTGCTATGGGCGCCGACCAGCGGGCGGCGCTCATAGCAGTGTGCCTGCAACAACCATAGAGGTCTCTATGAGACCTCTGGTTGTCAAGGCAACGCGTCGCCGACCCCCGATCACGTGATGGGGGGTCGGCAATGCGCTCACTTTCGGCCCGGCGGCCGGAAGCTCTAGTTAGATGCCCGCTGTCAGATTCTGCTCGCACCTATTGCTGGCACATGTCAGCTGTTTATAAAAAGCTGACATGTCGCAGCTTTGAGGTGGGCTCACCGTCAGAGCCCACCTCAAAGCAGGGGATCCTTACCGATGACATACTATGCCGTCATCGGTAAGGAAGGGGTTAATGGATCGCTAAACAAACTACATGTAAAACATATGCATTACAAAATATTGGATAGACGTGCAAAAAAACAGTTGCTTTTCCTAAGTTTTCATACTATATTTTTTTACTCTAAAGCAAACTCAAAAGCTTAAGCAAGACAAATAAAAATAATTTAAATTGCATCAGAATTTGATAATTAATAGAGCCAGGTAAATGTAATGGATATCTGAAATAGATGTAAATAAACAAAACTACTAGAGTGATGTCTGATAGTATTCAATGATGAAGACAGGTGAAATGTACACGTATAGATAATAGTATGCAGTACCAAAAGAAAATAAAAATAGTAAAACTCAACACTGTACAGTAAAGTGCCCCTGTTCAAGCCACCTCCTGTGGCGATACACTTAGGGTCTTCATTCCCACATGATGCCTTTTAAATTCAGTTCACCATGGTGACTATGCACGTGGTACTTTATGGCATCCCAGTGCCAGATTTTATCCTGGGAAAGAGGTTATTGGTAGAATGTGAACATTTTTATTGTTTTTGTTTGCTACACAATAAAGATTAACATTGTTAAAATTTAGGAAGTACCATCAATCTTTTGTGCAAGTTTTTTCGCTTTTTTGAATTACTAATCATTGAACTATCATGTTGCCCTCTTCCTGTTCATGATATATATGTCAGTCAAGTATGTGTTTATCAATCACTATCAGTTGTGGCATGGGTAAAACAGCGACGACCAGAGTTTTCTGACCCTAGACAGTGGCTGTCAATCATACCTCTTCTGCAGGTTATGAGAGAACAAGTATTGTGCATGTATGATTATACCACTGTAAATGTAAGCATCAATTTGCTTAGGTACCAGTAATTCTGCCAAATACTGTACTTCTCGTGCATTGCTGGTAAGGGTTGTAGGGTTTTTTTCAAAATGTATTCTATATGTAAAAATGAGGTAGACACTGTTCATTGGGAGTCCCAGATCCTGAGAGAGAGCAGGTTATAGCCCCTGTTATCCATGGAGAGGATTCTTTATGTTCTCAGCAATACTCTAATGAAATGTTTAGGAGTAATGGAAACTTCTGCGTGTTCATGCTTTCTTGGTTTTCATAACACCTCAAATAACTAATCATAACAGGATTTTACTGTATATACTACTCAAGTATAAACCGAGTTTTTCAGCACATTTTTTGTGCTGAAAACGCCCCCCCTCGGCTTATAGTCGAGTGAGGGACCAGAAGATGGAGGGTGAGCGGCAGCTGCGGTGCGTTGGGTCACAGGAGGTAGAAGCCGGCTGCTACGACTAAAGCGTGTGCCCGCTGCTAAAGAGAAATGAATATTCACTGCGCTGGCAGTGAATATTCATTTATCTGTAATAGCGGGAACAGTGGTCGCAACTTCGGCTGACACTGTTCGCACTGTTAAATAGCAATGAATACTCACGGCTCTCCACCCACATAGTCCCAGAGTGGTGAGCTGTTGTGAACACTTTGGAGATGACTTCTGAGCTGAGGCTCCCTCTGGTGGTTGCTGATGGTATTGAAGCTGGATTGAATGAAAGAGGTCCATCACCTGGGAGCGAGGAGTGGCACTCAGGGGGGACGGCCTGGGCAGATATAAGTGAGCTGCCTCCCATGATCCTCCCTGGTGATTAGTTTCTCTTCCTGGTCTAGTTTGGAAGTTAGCTGGGTTTCTGCTGTCTCCTGCGAAAATTCAGATAAGTTATTTTCTGCCTTTCTTCTGTGGTTTTGCTTTTCCTTGTTTTTGCTGCCCTTCTGAGTGCGGTCAGCCGGGTCCCCGCTTGTCTCTGTTTCTCATTTGTTTCTCTTCATTTGCTCTGTCCCTGTTATTTCAGTGGCTGCTGGGTAGCTGCGTGTTCACACCAGAGTTCTGATTAAGCGGGGGCGAGATTGTGTGGTCTCAGCATTTTTGGAATCAGAAGTGTTGGAATTTTTCCTAGGGTTTTGCTGGGTTGCAGACGGTATTCTTTCATGTCCTGTCCTATCTAGATAGTTTTTGCCCCCAGTGTTTGCTTACTCTATTTTCTACCTGCGTTTGTATTTCATCTTGTCTAACTGCCATTATATGTGTTGGGGCTACCTTTCCCTTTGGGGCGCTACTCCAGGGCAGTTAGCTTTCCCCTTTCTATCTTTAGGCACAGCTAACTCTCCGGCTGTGTCGAGGCGTCTAGGTCACCGTAGGTACGTCCCACGGCTGCTTCTAGTTGTGCGGTTAGTTTAGGGGTCTGCAACCCATTAGTTCCCAACCTCTCTGGGTGTTCAGCTGCCTTGGCTGTTTTTGCTCCTGTCCTCCTCGGCTACCAAATCATAACAGTGAGCAGTGAGTATTCTGAAAGAAGACGCTGCAAGGGAGATCAGGAAGGTAAGTAGGATGTTTTATTTTATTTTTTTATGTTTTTCTGATGGGGCCATGCATACAAGGATAGGGATGAGAAGCCATGCATACCAGGATAGGGATGAGGAGCAATGCCTTCCAGGATGGGGATGAAGCATCATGCATACCAGGATAGGGATGAGGAGACCATGCATACCAGGATACTGATGAGGAGCCATGCATACAAAGATAGGGATGAAGAGCCATGCATACCAGGATAGGGATGAGGAGCCATGCATACCAGGATACTGATGATGGGCCATGCATACAAGGATAGGAATGAAGAGCCATGCATACCAGGATACTGATGAGGAGGTCATGCATACCAGGATACTGATGAGTAGCCATGCATACAAGGATAGGGATGAAGAGCCATGAATACCAGAACAGGGATGAGGAGCCGTGCATACCACGATAGGAATGAGGAGGCCATGCATACTACGATAGGGATGAGGAGGCCATGCATACCAAGATAGGGATGAGAATCCATGCAGACCAGGATGGGGATGAGGGGGCCATGGAGACCAGGATAGGGATGAGGAGCCATGCATACCAGGATAGGGATAAGGAGGCCAGGCATACGAGGGTAGGAATAAGGAGACATGCAGACCAGGATGGGGATGAGGAGGCCATGGAAACTATGAAGAGGATGAGGAGCCATGCATACCCGGATAGGGAGGAGGAGTCATGCATAGCAGGATAGGGATGAGGAGACAATCCATATAGGAATGAGGGGACAATGCATACCTGGCTTATGCTCGAGTCAATAACTTTTCCGAGTTTTTTGTGGTAAAATTAGGTGCCTCAGCTTATACTCGAGTATATACCAAACTTTTTATTTTATGAAAAACAAAGAAAGACTATGTCTTAAGTTCGTCATAAATAGCTTATGTATAATTTATATTTTAACAAATATATTTTCTTAGCAGGGATGATGTTTACAGCTTTAACTCCAAGGGAAGTGATGAGCCTTTGATAGAGCTTGGGGTATGTTAATAAATGACATAGCAAAGATTAGAGGCGTGATAAATTCTTAGATAAACATGTCATTTGGCTACAGAGCCTTTTTAGCACAGGGAGATAATTGTCCAAATAAATGATAATTTGCTTATTTGTTCTTGTTCACATCTTTTATGATGACAACAGAATTGACATTTTTCATCAGCTCATCCTCCTGTGTAAACAGATGTGTCTAACGCTAGTAATGAAAACTGTATGAGGATGGACAATGATTGATCACACAAGTAATAGGGCTCATACTTCGTTTGCGAGAAAAAACGGACGAGTGAAATCCTAGAAAAAATTCGAATTGCACTTTGACCAATGTTATTCAATGGGTTACATCTCATCTGCGATTTTTTTTCTCAGCTGATATCGTACTGAGAAAAAATTGCAGCATGCTGTGATTTGCCGCATATCTCGGATGAGACTCATGAATACAAGTCAATGGGTGCGAGCAAGAAATCGCACAGCACTCAGACCATGCAAGATCTTCACACCGATCTCCTTTGAAAAGCTGGCAATTCAGCAGCCGCGCACAGTAAAGTCACCTCAGGACCCAACAGGAAAGAATAGGTAGATTACATACAGTGTATACACATAGAATAGATAGATATATAGATGTCAATGACATACAATTAGTACAGTGTGTACAGCTTACTCTACATGTATTTAATTATGAAAAGATTATTTTTCTGAAAAAAAAATGGCGTGGGCTCCTGTGCAATTTTCTTAACCAGCAGAGTGAAAGCCGACTGCTTGGGGTAGATGTTTATAGACTGGGAAGGGGGTATTACCTATGGAGCTCCCCATGCTATTAATATTAGCTCACAGCTGTATACTTAGCCTTTACTGGCTAATAAAATGGGAGACCCCCAAAATATTATGTAGTGTCTCCCTATAATTAATAACCAGCAAAGGCTAGGCAGACAGCTGTGAGCTGATATTAATAGCCTAGGAAGGGGCCATGGATATCCCCCCCTTCCCCAGGCTAAAAACGTCAGCTCGCCATGGGAACATTTCTAACGTCACTAGAGCGGATCTTAGGTTCTGCTCTGATTTTACGGTACTCGGCTGCTGAATTGCTAGATTTTTATCTATCTATTTTTAAGAATATTTCCTTTGAAACCTATGTGTAAATGACATAGAGAATTGCTCTAGCAATTGCACTGCATTCGGATGTAAATCGGATGCTAGGTGTGAAAAATCGGATTATACTCACATGACATTCGTCCGTTTTTTCAGTCCTGATATCGGACATTTTTTTATGTTTTCTTTAAATCTAGCTATCGTTTTCATTTCTTCATGATATAAACTAAAACAATACTTGTTACTTCTTTTAGGTTTCATCAATATTTATTTCAGGTAGCAATGAAGGGTAAGCATGTATATCCTGCTTTTTTAGAAGATTAACCCTTTACAAGAGTGTATGTCCTACTCTAATAGATTAGCCTGTTACAAGCATGTATGTCCGCTAGTAGATTAGCCCCTTAGAAGCCACTTTATCCTCCTCCTATATCTAGAATATAAAAGACACAGAAACATCTTTTTACATGGCTAATAAATAATAGTATTTGTATATTAAGTAACATTTTGTACATGTCAGGCTCCAGGCAAGAGGTGAATAAAATTTTGTCTGATATGCCTTGTGTTGGTTTCCCGCATTTTGTTATAAAATTGATAAATTTACCATGTTTATACCTTTCGAAAAAATAGGCAGATGTATTTTCCCATTATACTCTATGGAACAGTGATTCTGCAAAATGACAACACAGGCAAATTGATAAGTCAACCTTAATTCCTACCAGATTTGAGATTCAAGCACTATCCACAAACCTCCCAACCGACCTAGATCCAGTGGAACTGTCCTGAATTTTTGCAGCTGTCGGGGTATGTCTCCATTTCAGCTTCATCTGTGTCATCAGGACAAAGATACAACTGAATATAACAATGAAGCAGAACTGTTATGTTTCGGTAACTGAGGAGTGCAGGTAAAAAAGGCAATACACCAGAGCAGTTGGAATCTATGAGATTGCAGTACCCTGACTAACCACCACAACTAGAGGCAGCCGTGGAGCATTCCTACGTTGGTCCTAGACGCCTCGTCACAGCCTGAGAAACTAACTACACCTAAAGATAGAAATAGGAAAGCTATCTGCCCCGGAGCAGATCCCCAAAGAACATAGAAAGCCCCCAAACATGTAATGGCTGTTAGACAAGAAGAAATACTGACACAGACAGAAAATAGTATGAGCAAACGTTGGGGCCAAAACTAACTAAATAGAAAAGGATAGGAAGGGTACTTACTGCAATCCCAAAAACCCTGCAAAGCACCAACTCTACTAATTTCAAAAACACCTGAGATCACACGACCTCTACCACCTAAATTAGTTCTCTGGTGTAACAAAATCAAAACAGCAGCCACTGAAGAAACTGGAAAAAGCAAAAGTACAAACATCAGTGGCTGAACCAAACTGAGAGGGCAAAAGCCCCCGGAAGGGACCCTGAAGGCCCCCACAGAAGTGCAGGACAAAATGCAAAAATAAAGCACAAAAACAAAAAGAAGAAAATGTCTTATCTGTTAGCAGGAGATGCAGACACGACACAGCAGGCTACAAGGGAAACAGGAATCATGGAGTGAGACCAGAACAATTGATCACCGGCAACCCTGATGGGAAGGCGACTCCCTTATATAAGACCAGTCAGTAACACCTGATTCCCACTCCTCACAATCTTCACTGGACAGTCCAGTACCGCTTGTAACCACCAGAGGGAGCCTCTGCTCAGAACTCATTTCAAGTCCATTCACAACACAGAACGCCAACAGCTGCTTTCCCCACTATTCTGTCTGTGTAAAGCTTGAAGGTCCTGCCAAGACGTTTGAGTATTGTGATAGTCTAAGATCATGTGACTAGGTAGCAAAGAAGAGGAGCAGGAAACAGGCAGGGTTGTGTATATAGCAGAGTTGAGTGTGTGTTTATTCCAGATCTAGCATGTGTCAGTGCTGAGAGGGTGTGTATGAATGTTCGTGTTTTGATGTAGCAGAGCTGTGTGTTTTATGACATAGCAGAGTTGTGTGTGTTTTGACATAGCAAAACTACATAGCAAAACTGTGTGTTGATGTGTGTTTACGTAGCTGAGGTGTGTGTTTATGTAGCTGAGGAGTGTGTTTTTGTAGCTGAGGTGTGTGTGTGTTTTTGTAGCTGAGGTGTGTTGATGTAGTAGAGTTGTGTATGTGAATGTAGCATTGTTGTGTATGTTAATGGAGCATATTGTGTGTGAGGGGATGTATGGTGTGTGGGGAATCAGACTATTTGTTGGGGCCATTAAAGCAGTACCATACTGTGTGGAAACACTAACAGGCCTCACGAGGAGCAATATGGCACATATAAAGGACTAGGCGATATGTCTCTTAAAAAAAATTCTGCAATACGCTACATGATCCACAGTGTGTTTACCTCTTGCTTATCATTCAAAGTTGGGAGGTATGACTATACAGCATCCAGCTCCTATATCAGCCCACCCTCATGCCACTTGGTATCTCTGGGTAAATTGAAATAAAAATTTGTAAATGTAATGTATCAATCTTCAGTCAAGAATTTTTCTCATTTGCAAAAATGGTCCAGTTTTCATCAATATTTGGTCACTGTTTCATTTTTTTCCTGTTGAGTGTTTCACCAGTGATATTTACGTGTAAAAAATACCTTGCAAAGCTTTTTTTTACCCATTGCAATGTTAAAACAGACCGCACATGAATTGATGGCAACGTGTGCTATGATTTCTCATAGACTAGTATAGGTAATTCTGTTTCATCAAAAATGGACATGTCTCTTTCCATCTGCACAGCTGATGTGCATTACCCATAAAGGGCCACAAAACATTGTGTCAAACTGGTGGTGCTCTGTGTTGTACACTGCCTATATTTAGACAAGCCAAAAATCTGTCATGAAGCTGTTAATAGCTGATCTGTAGATGTGTAGAACCCTCGCTGATCTGATATCTGACCTATTCTAAGGATAGGTGATCAATATCTAATGACCCATTTATACAGTCAGATCCAGGGTGCTAAACGTCCACCGATCGGCTATACACTAGTTAATCATCTTCTATGGGGACAGAAAGTTAATACGTTTCTACTGTCACCACGCAGTGTCATGTTATCGACAGCACATCACCTATTTACCTGGATTTGCTGCCGAGAATAATGACGCTGATGCCCAGTAGACAATTTGGCCAAAGCTAATGTAAAAACCTCTTTAACTATATTTGTACTAATGTAGATGATCTCCTGTTTTGCATCTGTCCTACACATATTTTTCTTTTCAGAGTTTTTGGAAATTATCTGTGCATGGAAAGTTTTTCTTGGTGGATTATAAAGAAAAATAAACTATTAAACATCACTAAAACATATATGTTTGTCTTTTAAGAGCATCATCTATGATAACCAGCAAAAATAAAAAAGAGAATGAACAGAAGGTAAATACCTCATCTCTGAGATCCTCCATGCCTGCTGGCATATTTCTAAGGGAATATTCACACATCACATTTTTTCAGCATGTTTTTTGCCGCAAGAAAAACTCTCAGCAAAGTGAATTGAGATTTCTGAAATGTCATGCACATGTAGCTTATTTTTTCAGCATTTTTGCAGAGATTTTTTAACCATTTTAATGAATGAGGAAAAAATATATAAAACATTATACAAATGCATGTATTTTATGCTAGGGGGTAAGGTTTCTCCTTGTGGAGAGTGACATACCAGCTCTGGCGTGTCAAGGTAAGGAGGCTTATTCGCCGTGCAATGCTCCTCTGGGAAATTTTAATATGCAAATTGCCTCTTCAAACAAAGAGGACTTGTACTCTATAGCGCCACCTATTGGAAGTAGCGATCCTACAAGTCACAATCAACCCTTTAACGAGTCTTGTAATATGACTTAGGATAAAAGCCAAATCAGAATCTCCATTTGCAGACACGGTGTTTCGGACTATTGGTCCTCGTCAGTGCAAAGTAGGAGAGATCTGATTTGGCTAGATGAGAGCCTCTGGACTAAGGTCTAGGGGGTAAGGTTTCTCCTTGTGGAGAGTGACATACCAGCTCTGGCGTGTCAAGGTAAGGAGGCTTATTCGCCGTGCAATGCTCCTCTGGGAAATTTTAATATGCAAATTGCCTCTTCAAACAAAGAGGACTTGTACTCTATAGCGCCACCTATTGGAAGTAGCGATCCTACAAGTCACAATCAACCCTTTAACGAGTCTTGTAATATGACCTAAGTCATATTACAAGACTCGTTAAAGGGTTGATTGTGACTTGTAGGATCGCTACTTCCAATAGGTGGCGCTATAGAGTAAAAGTCCTCTTTGTTTGAAGAGGCAATTTGCATATTGTATTTTATGCAGCATTTTTGAAGCAGAAATATGTGCACATACTCTAATTGTATAATATAGCGCTGACGTTACTTTGTTACATTATATACAGGTGCATCTCATAAAATTAGAATATCATCAAAAAGTTAATTTATTTCAGTTCTTCAATACAAAAAGTGAAACTCTGATAGCAGCATTCAGCTCATCTGTTTTGGGTTGGTCTGGTATCTCTCATCTTCCTCTTTACAATACCCCATAGTTTCCCTATGGGGTTAAGTCAGGTGATTTTGCACTGACTTTGGTCTTGATAAAACACAATGTACCTACACTAGCAGATGACATGGCTCCCCAAACCATCTCTGATTGTGGAAACTTCACACTAGACCTCAAGCAGCTTAGATTGTATGTCTCTCCACTCTTCCTCCAGACTCTGGGACCTTGATTTCCAAGGTCTAGTGTGAAGTTTCCACAATGAGTGATGGTTTGGGGAGCCATGTCATCTGCTGGTGTAGGTCCATTGTGTTTTATGAAGACCAAAGTCAGCGCAGCCGTCTACCAGGAAATTTTAGAGCACTTCATGCTTCCCTCTGCCGACAAGCTTTGTGGAGATGGAAATTTCATTCTTCAGCAGGACTTGGCACCTGTCCACACTGCCAAAAGTACCAATACCTGGTTTAAAAACAGCAGTATCACTGTGCTTGATTGTCCAGCAAACTCAACTGACCTTAATCCCATAGAGAATCTATGGGGTAGTGTCAAGAAGAAAATGAGAGACACCAGACCCAACAATGCAGACGAGCTGAAGGCTGCTATCTTAGCAAACTGGGCTTCCATAACAGCTCAGCAGTGCCACAGGCTGATCGCCTCCATGTCATGCCGCATTGATGCAGTAATTGATGGAAAAGGAGCCCCGACCAAGTATTGAGTGCATTTACTGAACATACATTTCAGTAGGACAACATTTCGGATTTTCAAATGATTTTTCAAGCTGGAGTTATAAAGTATTCTAATTTACGGAGATAATGACTTTTGGGTTTTCATTGGCTGTAAGCCATAATCATCAGCATTGACAGAAATAAACACGTGAAATAGATCACTCTGTTTGTAATGACTCTATATAATATATGAGTTTCACTTTTTGTATTGAAGAAGTGAAATAAATTAACTTTTTGATGATATTCTAATTTTGTGAGATGCACCTGTAGGTAGAGGCCACAGATACACCTTGCTTATAAACATTTTACATTCCACTTTATAAATGCCCGTAACATCACAATTATATAATTGAAGACAACTAAGATGTAGCTTATTTTATAGTAATCCTGTGCTCCAACTACGCAGCCTAAAGACCCCCGCAAGCATCTGTTTAGCGACACTGATACTGACAAAGGAGTTGATGACAGCAAAACAGATATTAGCTGGTTACGAGATCCTGGAAGCAAATGAAATCGAAGATTGTTGGCTACAGCAGACAAAAGCAAGGAAATCTGTCTAAAGAGAAGGCCGTATTAGGTAAATGCATTTGCCATGTGATAACCATGTAGCCTGCCAGTGTAGCTTGTCAAACGCACATAATGACAGCTGTAAGGTGGCTGTGTTCACACCATGCGGTAACTGAGGCAGTGACCCAAGCAAGTTCAATATAAACAGCTTTTATTCAGCAACTCACGGGTTAAACAGAAAAGTCCTCCGGTACGCAGCCGGGTTAACATCAGTCCATAAACAATGGTTGCCGGGAACAACGGCCGCGCCGGGCCGAACAGAGCCTGACAGGTGCAGAGCCGCGCCAGGTATGGGTTCAGCTACACACAATCCTGCGTAGCTTTTTTGCTATGCTCCTAGCAGGGTCAAAACATAGAACCACACTAATCCTTAGTGCAGGAGTTTTAAAGACCTGTGGCAAAAGCCACTGGAAAACCCGGGTTGGAGGGAGGAGGCCGCCCCACTGCCTCCTGTGACCTCCTCCAAGAAATGAAGGCCCTGCCGGACTTTACTTAATCTGCCTTAGCCAGGTAGTCTGACCAGGTCACTGCTCACCTTCATTCCTGCATTGCAGCCGCAGCTGTGTGTGTGACTGCAATGCACTCCAATGGTTTTAATAGGTCTCTGTACACATTCTGGGGGAAATATAACGTCCCTCGTAAACGATCCCGGTCACTGCCTCACATATTCCCCCCCTCTGTTCAAACTTGTGGGGTTGAACATTTGTCACCATACAGGGTGCCCGGGACAGGGCATCCGCGTTTGCTTGCAACTTCCCAGGGCGATGTTCTACATTGAAACTGAAATTTTGCAGTGACAGGAACCACCTGGTGACTCGCGCATTCCTCTCCTTGGCATTCCTCATCCATACCAAGGGTGAGTGGTCCGTCACCAAGCGGAACTGACGCCCGAGTAAATAATACCGTTGTCATGTATAGCGTACAGTTCCTATAGCATCTTGTGCTTGGGTGCGAGGAAAACACAGGAGACATAGGTTGAAATGAAATGACTTGTATTACTTCATACAAGCATGCTGAAAAGTTCACACAGTTTGCAGGAACAGCGACAGGAGACACAGCAGGCCAGAGTAACTTCAAGCACTACAGTAAATCTCCAAAGCAGGTTCAGGATCTCTTCTCTGTACTGTAATTCCTCTGCAAACATGGATTCACCAAACAGCAGGTTTCCAGAGTCCAAAAGTGTTCCAAGGTTCCTCAGTAGGGAATAGCTGGAGTACAAGTCCAAGGCTTCCAGGAGTCAGGTCACAGACTGACTGAGGCTTGATTCAGGAGCACTGATTGTTCAGCTGAGGCTGCTTAAGAAGCAAGAGGGAAGAATCAGGGCGGGAACATGAAAACTGGAAACTCCATATTAACTGAGGGCAAGAGCTGCAGAAAGCAAAATGGCCGACGGAAAACTGAGTTTCAAGGAACATGTCAACAGAGACAAAGAACCTTACATTACTCCCCCCTTAGGGACAACCTCCGGATGACCTCAGACCAGGCTTGTCAGGGTACCTCTGATGAAACTGGCGGAGCAGGCGAGGAGCATTTACATTATTGACTGGTTCCCATGAGTTGTCCTCCACTGGGTAGCCCTGCCATTTAATCAAATATTGCAACTGATTTCTGTACAACCTGGAATCTAGAATCCTTTCCACCATAAATTCTTCCTGACCATCGACCAGCACTGGGTCAGGGCAAGGAGAAGAACGTCCAGGAAACGTATTGGGTGTTGCAGCCTTTAGTAGGGATACATGAAAGACAGGGTGGATTCTCATAGTTCTGGGCAGTTGAAGACGACAAGCAACAGCACTTATAATCTTATTGATCTTATAAGGTCCAATGTACTTATGTCCCAATTTAGACGATGGAATCTTTAATTTAAGATTTCTGGTTGACAGCCAGACCAAATCTCCTACCTTGAAAGCTGGTGCAGGTTTACGAAATTTATCTGCTGCTTTCTTGTACCTTTCCTGAGCCAATTCTAGATTTTCCTTTAGAAGATCCATATTCTTTTGTAAAGAAGTGATTCTTTCAGCCACTGCCGGCAAGGGCATATCTATGGAAATCGAGGAAGAATGTTAGGATGATAACCTAGATTGGAGTAAAAAGGAGACTGCTTAGTGGAGGCGCTCTGAGAGTTGTTATAAGAGAACTCAGCCAGTGGAAGTAGATCCACCCAATCATCCTGTAGGTGGCAGATAAAACAGCGGAGATACTGCTCCAGGGTCTGATTGGTTCGTTCTGTCTGTCCATTAGTCTGGGGATGAAAAGCAGAAGAAAGGTTTACTTTAATGTCCAATGCTGCACAGAAATTTTGCCAAAACCTTGAAGTGAATTGCACCCCTCGATCCGAAATGACCTCATCCGGTACTCCATGTAAGTGAAACACATTCTTAATCATCAAGTCTGATGTCTGTTTTGCAGTGGGTAAGCCGACACAAGGGATAAAATGAGCTGCCTTTGTTAGACGGTCAACCACCACTAGAATGGTGTTCTTCCCTTGAGAGGTTGGTAACTCCACAATGAAGTCCATAGAAATGGATCCCTACGGGCGGGACGGGGTGGGAAGAGGTTGCAACAGACCAGTTGGTGAGGAGCGAGGTGTTTTGCATCTTGCACAGACTTCACATGAAGTGACATAGTTTAAGACATCTTTCCTGTAAGTGGGCCACCAAAAGAAACGAGAAAGAAATTCTTGTGTCTTTAGAATTCCCCTATGCCCGGCTATCTTGGAATCGTGGATGAGTTGCAATACTCTCAATCTGACTGTTTCAGGTATATACAGACGTTGTCCCTGAATCCACACACCATTCTTAAAGACAAGACTTACGTCCCTTGGGGGTTGAGCCAACAAAGAATCCGCATGGTATGCTTCCTTGATGTCCTTAAGTAGGTCTTGATTATGAATCACTCCCAGGAATCTAGAGTCAGGAAGAATAGTCTTAGGAGGAGTAAGTGGACGTGTCTCTGCTGAATGAATCCTAGAGAGTGCATCAGCCTTTCCATTGTGCGATTCTGGTCTATAAGAAATGACAAAATTAAATTGGTTTAGGAAAAGATTCCAGCGAGCCTGGCGAGGAGTCAGGCACTTAGCCGACCTGATAAATTCAAGGTTACGATGGTCTGTCAGGACGACTATTTGCTGTGCAGCTCCCTGAAGAAGGTGTCTCCATTCCTTGAAGGCGGCAATAATGGCCAACAATTCTCTATTGCCCACATCGTAGTTCCTCTCAGCCGAAGACAACTGCTGGGAAAAGAAGGCACAGGGATGCAAGACATTCTTCTCACCTGTTCTCTGAGAGAGTATAGCTCCAACGGCACAGTCTGAAGCATCCACCTCTATTATGAAGGCAAGCTCGGGGTTGGGATGTACTAAAATAGGTGTGGTGGTAAATTTATCCTTTAAAAAGTAAAATGCTTCCTGAGCTTGCGGGGTCCAGGAGAACCTAGACTGTTTCCGGGTAAGTTGGGTGATAGGTGACACTACCTCAGAAAAATTCTTAATGAAACGTCTATAGAAGTTGGCAAACCCGATGAAACGCTGCACCTCCTTCACATTTCTAGGAATTGGCCAATCCTTGATGGCTTGGGTCTTGCTTCCATCCATACTAATCCCTTGCGTAGATAGTACATACCCCAGAAATTGAATTTCGGTCCTATGGAATTCACATTTTTCAAGTTTGATGTAGAGATGGTTTTGTCTTAGGCGTTCTAAGACCATTCTCACATGTCCATGATGTTCCTCTGTGGAGTTAGAAAAAATTAGAATATCATCCAGATAAATCACCACAAATGTATCTAGGAGATCCCTGAAGATATCATTCACGAAGTGTTGGAAAGTGGCTGGGGCGGTACTCAGACCAAAAGGCATAACTAGATATTCAAAGTGTCCATAGCGTGACCTGAAAGCAGTCTTCCATTCATCCCCAGGTCTAATACGGACCAAGTTATAGGCCCACGGAGATCCAGTTTAGAGAAAATTTTGGCATGCCGCACTCTCTCCAACAACTCAGGGATTAAAGGCAATGGATAACGGTTTCTAATAGTAACCTTATTGAGTTCCCTATAGTCTATGCAGGGTCTCAGAGATCCATCTTTCTTCTTCACAAAGAAGATGGGTGCACCTGCGGGAGATGAAGAGGGGCGTATGAAGCCCTTGGCTAAATTTTCGTCTATATAATCCTTCAAAGCTTTTAGCTCGGGCCCCGCTAGGGGGTAGATCTTACCAAAAGGTATCTCGGCTCCGGGCAATAATTCAATTGGACAATCATATGGACGGTGAGGAGGAAGCTGATCAGCGTTCTTCTTGTCACATAAATCCACATAGTCCTGGTATACAGCTGGTAGTTCAGGGACTGACATGGTTCCTTTAGGAACAGAGCAAGCTGAAACTCCTTGACTCATCTGTTTCTCCGGAAAGTGTAATTCCTTGGTCTCCCAGTTAATCGTAGGATTCTGCGCCTGCAGCCATGGTAGCCCTAGAATGATGGGAAAGTGGAGAGAAGAGATAAGCAAAAAAGACATTTTCTCCTGATGATCTTTACCCATAAGGACCCTCAAAGGCTCTGTTTCTTGATCCACTGGTCCAGAAGTCAGTAGAGAGCCATCCACAGTCTCCATCTGTACTGGAGTAGCCTTCTTCACTGTACGTATCCCCTGTTTCAGAGCAAAGGAGATATCCATAAAATTTCCACTTGCTCCTGAGTCGATCATAGCAGAGCTAGACACCCAGACTGAGTCAACCCAGAGTTTGATGGAAAGGAAGCAATGAGAATTGTTTCTTTTACAACTCAGCTGGGACACCGCTGAGGAAACTTGAAAAATTGCAGCGTTTATACCGTCATCGTCCCCAGAACTAACAGAGTTTAAGTCCGAGAAATCAAGATCTCTTGCAGCAGATCTCTCTGGAGCCTGAGGCTCGGACATGACAGAGCTCCTCTCGCAACACTCACAGTGAATGACTGCTGCAGTAGTCTTACGAGAACGGCTGGGGCAGTTTATAATGAAGTGCCCTGACTTACCACAGTAGAAACATAGATTTTCCTTTATACGATGTTCTTTGCGTGCATCACTAACCCGTCTTTGCAAAGAGTCCACCTGCATGGGTTCAGGTTCTGGTTCCCTTGTGATCCTACTCAAAGGTTCCTTAGCTGAGGAGGGAGGTAGTAAAAGGTTAGTGCGATTATTTTCGAACCATCTCTCTTGTCTGCGTTCAGTCAGACGAGCATCAATACGGATACAATAGTTGATAAAGTCACCTAACACAGTGGGAGGGTCGGCACGAGCAAGTTCATCCTTAATCAGTGGAGACAACCCTTTCCGAAAAATAGATTTTTTAGCGGAAGTGTCCCAAGTGGTATCAAGAGCCCATCTCCTGAAATCCAGGGCATATTCGGCTACTGAACGCTTACCTTGGCGCAAAGTTAACATGGCTGCTTCAGCTGTTGCACCTCGATTGGGGTCATCAAACACCTGCCCCATGGCTGAAATAAAAGCATCAAGGTGATTCAAACAATCATCCTCAGTCTCAATCAGAGGGTTTGCCCACATCAAAGCCTTATTGGTAAGCAACATGATTATAGTAAGCACTTTGGATCGTTCAGTGGGAAATTGTGAAGCATGTGCAGAGAAAAATAAATTGCATTGATTAATAAATCCCCTGAATTTCTCACGTTCACCGCCAAAACGAAAAGGAGGTAATTTGGGGATCCCAGAACTTGGGGTTATGGCAGGAGCCTGGGCTCGTTCCTCTAGAGCCTCAATCCTGGCTCGCAATTCCTGGGTAGTCTGTCCAACAACTTGCAAATTATGATTAGTGAGGTCCTGTAGGCTTGCAAAACGGGTTTTTAAAGTCTGTACATCTGAAAGGATTGTATCAGTCACTCCGCAAAGTTCCTTTATGCGGGCCTCCATCTTCCAGATCTTTTAAGGCAGAGGTGCTGGAAGGAGAAGAGGAAAGGAAAAAAAAAAAAAAAAAAAAACAATAGTGTTTACCTGTGGTAACACTCCAGAGTAAAATTTTAAGGGAATGCGCTCACCTGGAATGGTTGTGAGAAGTCACAACCACTGTCATCACATAAGGTATTAAACGGACATCTGATATCCACAGTCACAGCAGACACGGCTTTCCCAGACCCAGCAGACACTAAACATTGGCTCCTGAATCTTGTCATGTATAGTGTACAGTTCCTATAGCGTCTTGTGCTTGGGTGCGAGGAAAACACAGGAGACATAGGTTGAAATGAAATGACTTGTATTACTTCATACAAGCATGCTGAAAAGTTCACACAGTTTGCAGGAACAGCGACAGGAGACACAGCAGGCCAGAGTAACTTCAAGCACTACAGTAAATCTCCAAAGGAGGTTCAGGATCTCTTCTCTGTACCGTAATTCCTCTGCAAACATGGATTCACCAAACAGCAGGTTTCCAGAGTCCAAAAGTGTTCCAAGGTTCCTCAGTAGGGAATAGCTGGAGTACAAGTCCAAGGCTTCCAGGAGTCAGGTCACAGACTGACTGAGGCTTGATTCAGGAGCACTGATTGTTCAGCTGAGGCTGCTTAAGAAGCAAGAGGGAAGAATCAGGGCGGGAACATGAAAACTGGAAACTCCATATTAACTGAGGGCAAGAGCTGCAGAAAGACAGAAAGCAAAATGGCCGACGGAAAACTGAGTTTCAAGGAACATGTCAACAGAGACAAAGAACCTTACAACCGTAGTGATTCCAAGGCCCACTTAATAGCCAAACACTCCTTCTCTACCACGCTATAATTTTTCTCTGCCGGGACAAGTTTTCTACTCAAGTAGGTGACCGGGTGCTCTTCCCCATTCACTTTTTGTGACAACACCGCCCCTAGGCCTACCTCCGAGGCATCTGTCTGTACAATGAAGGTTTCATTGAAGTTGGGGCTGATGAGGACCGGCTGTCCACACAGGGCCAATTTCATGGACTGAAAGGCTTCTTCTGCCTGAGGGGTCCACCGAACCATTACCGTTTTTTTTCCTTTCAATAGATCGGTCAGGGCCGCCGTTCGCCCAGCAAAATTAGGTATAAACCGGCGGTAATACCCAAGGATGCCAAGGAACGCCTTCACCTGTTTTGTACTGTATGGTTTAGGCCAGTTTTTTATGGCCTCAATTTTATTGATTTGGGGTTTGATAGCTCCTCGGCCTATCACATACCCCAAATATCGGGCTTCCTCTAGTCCTATCGCACATTTTTTTGGGTTTGCCGTTAACCCCGCGGCTCTGAGAGAATCCAGCACCACTTGTACCTGTGATAGGTGCGTTTGCCAGTCGGAGCTAAATATGATAATATCATCTAGATACGCGGACGCATACTCTTGATGAGGCTTTAGCACTATGTCCATCAATCTCTGAAATGTAGCCGGGGCCCCATGTAACCCAAAGGGTAAGACCACATAGTGAAATAGACCCTCCGGAGTTACGAAGGCGGTCTTTTCCTTCGCCGAATCTGTGAGAGGTACCTGCCAGTAACCCTTGGTGAGATCGAGCGTGGTAAAGTACTGGGCCTGCCCCAGTCTCTCAATCAGCTCGTCCACCCGGGGCATTGGATAAAGGTCGAATTTTGACACTTCATTCAATTTCCGGAAATCATTACAGAAGCGTAATGATCCGTCTGGCTTTGGAATCAGTACAATGGGGCTAGCCCACTCACTCCGTGATTCCTCTATGACGCCTAACTGAAGCATTTGTTTTACCTCAGCCGTGATGGCTTGCCTTCGGGCTTCGGGCACCCGGTACGGTCTTATTCGCACCCTTACCCCAGGTTCAGTGACAATGTCATGTTGGATAACCGTAGTTCTACCTGGTAGCTCTGAGAACACGTCGGTATTGTGTTGCACCAGGGAGCGAGCCTCCCGTCGCTGCTGTTTCGTGAGGGCATCACTTATCCTGACCTCCGCCTTGGACGCTTCCCTGGCTGAAGGTAAAGAACTCTCTGGTGATATGCCCGGGGTGATGTCTGTAACTAAACACTCTCGATCTTTCCAAGGCTTTAGCAGGTTTACATGGTAAATCTGCTCAGGTTTCCTCCTTCCGGGCTGATACACCCGGTAATTTACCTCCCCCACCTTTTCTCGAATCTCATATGGCCCTTGCCACTTGGCCATGAGCTTACTCTCGGCTGTGGGTACCAGTACTAATACCCGATCGCCCTTGTTAAAAGACCTGACTCTGGCTCTTTTATTATATGTGCGCCTCTGGGTTGCCTGGGCATCTAACAGATGTTCTTTCACGATGGGCATGACCGCCGCGATCCGGTCCTGCATACTAGCCACGTGTTCAATTATACTCCTATGTGGAGTCGGCTCTTGTTCCCATGTCTATTTGGCTACGTCCAACAGACCCCTAGGGTGTCTGCCGTACAATAACTCAAAGGGAGAGAACCCTGTGGAAGCCTGTGGTACCTCACGGACGGCGAACATCAAATAGGGTAGCAACATGTCCCAATCCCTTCCATCCTTAGAAACCACCTTTTTAACATGGACTTGAGGGTTCTATTGAACCGTTCTACTAACCCGTCGGTTTGAGGGTGGTACACTGAGGTGCGCAATTGTTTAATTTTTAGCAGTTTGCACAGTTCTCTTGTCACCTTGGACATAAAGGGGGTCCCCTGATCCGTCAGGATCTCCTTAGGTAGTCCCAGGCGACAGAACATGGCAAACAGTTCCCGGGCAATGAGTTTTGCCGAGGTGTGGCGTAGTGGTATAGCCTCCGGGTACCGGGTGGCATAGTCGACGACCACCAGTATATGTTGGTGGCCACGGGCGGATTTTACCATGGGCCCTACCAAGTCCATTGCAATCCGTTCAAAAGGTACCTCTATGACTGGCAGGGGTACCAATGGACTACGGAAACTTGCAGTGGGTGAGGTCAACTGACATTCGGGGCAGGATTCGCAGTACCTTTTGACCTCCGCGTAAACTCCAGGCCAAAAGAACTGCTGCAAGATACGTTCTAGAGTTTTTTTTTCCCCTAAGTGTCCACCCAGCAAGTGTGAGTGTGCCAAATCTAGAATTATCCGACGATACGACTGAGGTGCTACCAACTGTTCCACGACCACGTCCCTGATCTTATCTATCCTATAGAGCAACTCACCACTGACTACCATGCGTGGAAATACCGTATCTGCATTGGGCTGTTGGGCTACGCCGTTTACCTCTAGCACCCTTTCCCGCGCCTGAGTTAGGGTGGGATCCTGTAGCTGAGCTGTCCCGAACGTGGCCCTGGACACCTCCAGCTCGGGAATCGATGCGGTCTCCTCAACCTCTCCTGCCAGCACCTCTAAGGGACACCTATCGGGGTCACACTCTATCCCTAGGTGGGACACCCCTACGGCAGGTTCGTCGGGTACAGCATCTGTAATACATTTTACCGGGGGAGAATGGATTTTGTTTTTCCACAGAGTCCAGAACAGGGGCAAGTCTCTTCCCAACACAGACCCATAGGGAAGATTTTTTACCACTCCCACCACATGTTTTATGTCTCCACATGGCGTAGACAAAACTACCTCCGTAGTTGGATACTCTCGGAGGTCCCCATGGATACATACAACCCTGACCTGCTGTCCGCTGGGGTTGTCTCCTGCCACCAGTGACCCATGTACCAGAGTCACGAGGCTTCCTGAATCCAGGAGAGCCTCCGTAGGATACCCATTAACCAGTACCTGGCATAGTTGGAGTTCACTGTCCTGGGGGTCGAGGCTCGCTGTGCAGACGGTCTGGGCATACATTGAGACCCGGCGGCTATATCCGCAGTCCATGGGTTCCGTAGTCAGGGGACAATTAGCCATCACATGTCCCGGCCCCTGACACCTCCAGCACCTAAGGGTGGAGGTACTGTTAGGTCTTATGACAGTTTGCTTGGGAACCGGTCTCCTGCCACTCTCACTCCGGGGTTCCCCTTCAGCACGGGCACGGTGCTGACTGTCCCCAGCAGAGGGAAGCGACCCCTTTCCCGATTCCTGGGGTGGCAGGGATCGGCGTGACAGCCGAGAGGGGGCGGAGTCTCGAATGAAGTCCTGAGTGGCCGAGTAGCGCTCAATCAAACTGACTACCTGGTCGAGCGTGCCGGGGTCGCCTTGCCCCACCCAACGTTGTATAGCAGCTGGCAGAGTCCTTACCAGCCGGTCAGTTACCACCCTCTCCACCATCTGGGCTGGAGACAAAGTCTCTGGCTGGAGCCACTTCTTTACCAGCTGCAGGAGGTCATAAGCCTGAGACCGAGCGGGTCGTGTCTCCACATAGGCCCATGAAAATACACGCTGAGCCCTTACGTACGTATTAACCCCTAGTCGGGCAAGGATCTCACCTTTGAGCCTCTGGTAGTCCTGGGCGTCCTCCCGACTGAGATCGAAGTAGGCCTTTTGTGCATCGCTGACCAGAAACGGAGCCACTATTTCTGCCCACTGGCCGGCTGGTAGGTTTTCCCGCTCCGCTGTGCGTTCATAAACTGTCAGGAAAGCTTCCACGTCGTCCTCCGGTCCCATCTTCCTCAACGCTGAGCGAACCCGGTCTCGGGCCTCGCGACGTTCAGGGGTTGGTGCCGTCGAGGTCTCCCGCAGGGCAGAAATCTGTTGCAGCAGCAGTTCATTTGTTTTTTGTTGCTGCTGGTACAATAGCTGCTGTTGCTGCTGAGACTGCAGCTGCTGCTGTTGTGTAATTACCAGCTGCTTTAACAGCTCTTCCATTTTGTCCACGGGGTGAGGCTGAAAAGTGGCCGGCCGGATTGTGGTCATAAAGCTGCCGGTGGGTATGCCTCAGTCACAGTTGCCCGCATTCTCCACCAAGCTGTAAGGTGGCGGTGTTCACACCGTGCGGTAACTGAGGCAGTGACCCAAGCAAGTCCAATATAAACAGCTTTTATTCAGCAACTCACGGGTTAAACAGAAAAGTCCTCCGGTATTCAGCCGGGTTAACATCAGTCCATAAACAATGGTTGCCGGGAACAACGGCCGCGCCGGGCTGAACAGAGCCTGACAGGTGCAGAGCCGCGCCAGGTATGGGTTCAGCTACACACAATCCTGCGTAGCTTTTCTGCTATGCTCCTAGCAGGGTCAAAACATAGAACCACACTAATCCTTAGTGCAGGAGTTTTAAAGACCTGTGGCAAAAGCCACTGGAAAACCCGGGTTGGAGGGAGGAGGCCGCCCCACTGCCTCCTGTGACCTCCTCCAAGAAATGAAGGCCCTGCCGGACTTTACTTAATCTGCCTTAGCCAGGTAGTCTGACCACGTCACTGCTCACCTTCATTCCTGCATTGCAGCCGCAGCTGTGTGTGTGACTGCAATGCACTCCAATGGTTTTAATAGGTCTCTGTACACATTCTGGGGGAAATATAACGTCCCTCGTAAACGATCCCGGTCACTGCCTCACACTACATATCGACTGTTCTGCCTTCACTTTTAACACAGTTATCACATGAACATGATTAATCTAGAGTAGAGTAGAAAGGGATGTTTCACTTTACTTAGCATTAATATAAATCTGCTTTCAACCTTTTGGGAAAGAAATATGGCTGCCACTATAGCTCCTACAGTGGTTGTTATATTTTCTTCTGTAGTGGCACTTCCTTTATTTTTACATAACTACATAAAGCGACAGATTTTTTTCTCAGGACTGTTGAAAAAGTAAGTCAGTTAGCTTTCCCAAAATATATTAATTAATAGAAATTGGAAACACAACGCCACTCATAAAGTAGGACAGTGCTTTTCCCTAAAGTTAAAAAGTTTGATTCCCCTAGCGTATAAATTAGACGAGTGCAATCCCATGAAAAATTATTGCACTCGGACCAATGGTATTCATTGAGGCAGTGCAGATCTGCGTATTTTATCTCAGCTGTATTAGGCATGAGAAAAAAATCGCAGCATGCTGCCATTTCGGTACAGTGCGAGAAAAAATAAATTGCATGCCATATGGACCATCAGAGTGGCATCTCATTTTTATGTGTACATCACAATTCTGTGCCAAAGGAAACAGTAAATGGTCCTCTAAAAGATTAATAGATGCTGAGGAAAAAAAACGATTGTACACGGACAGCACACAGATGCCAAGTGAGAAAAAAATCGTCCCACTCTCCTAGATGAGAATAGTGCCGATTTTGTTTTTTATATGCTGTTGTGAGGGTACCCTAAGGCTAAGTGCACACGTTCAGGATTATTCGCATTTTTTCATGGCAAAAAACGCGTAAAAAACGCATGAATTAAGCATCCTATCATTTAGAATGAATTCTACAATTTTTGTGCACATGGTGCATTTTTTTCCGCAAAAAAAACGCATCGCGGAAAAAGAAGCAACATGTTCATTAATTTCACGGAATTCTAGCGTTTTTCCCGCTATATTATTGACCCAGAAAGTTCAGGGAAAAATCGCAGTAAAAACGCGCAAAAAAAGCGCGTTTTTACCGCGAAAAAAGTCCGGTTTTGCTCAGGAAAATTCTGCACACATTCCTGAACGTGTGCACTTAGCCTAAAAGTCACAGTGGTGAACCCAGGTGTGTAGGCCTGATTTACAAGGGTCCTGGGCAAAAGAAGCTTCAGTCTCAGTTGTTGTAGCAGAGTGCCCTCCCTGTCATTAGTGAAGCAATTCACATTTATTTAAAAAAAAAAATGACCTCATTTGAACCAGATTTTTAGTCATGATGAACTTACAATAGTGGTGCTCAGGATGATCGGAGGTAGGAAGTTTGACTCACTTTGGTCCAACTGTCTAGCAGGAAATACAGACATTGCCACCGGACCAGGGTAGTGTGAATCATTTTTTTCAAATTTGTTATCTCCATTCTTTTTGGTATGTCAAACTAGCGCTGTGGCCTATATATCTCTGCAACTTTTCCCACCTACAAAGAATGGAGACGTCTGTAATTTTTATCGTAGATACACTTCAACTGTGAGAGACAGAATCTAATGCCGGATATTAATTATATGGAGCACCCCACATAATTTTTTGGGGTCACCCATTGTTAACAACCAGTAAAGGCTAAGTAGACAGCTGGGAGCTGGTACTTATTTTCCACAAACCAAGCATAATAACTATCTGTGATTGTAACACCGGTCTGTAATGAGAATGATCCCTGAAAAGTCAGAATCGAAAGTGATAGTCTAGTATTACACTTAATGGACAGTGTGATTTAATATAGATATTGATATGAACAATCGAATAATAACTAAAAAAAAAACATAAATAAAATGTCAATGTATAATTTTAACATAACCTAATTTCGACTATGGCTCTTTTTCTGATGACATATTCCTTTTTAAGTAGTTAACAAAGAGCATGAACTTGGCGCATACTTTTTTGGGTAGAAATGTTATGCATTTTAAGGATTTAGATTCCTTCTTTTCTTTGAATATCAAAGCTGATCATCATCTTATTGTTTATGTGATACAGACAAAGCCGCAGACATTTCTAAACCGATCCGGAAGCAAAAAGCAGCGCAGCACAAGGTAAAATAAAAAGGGCTTTATGGTGACATAAAGAAGTCCTGACAGCTCTCCTGACTATTTTAGCAAATAATTTTTAATGAAATACTATGTAATTTTATGCAGTGGGATTTGGCTACGTTTTGTCCACTTTGTTGTTACTTTTATGCGTTACCAGTTGTACATTTCTTTATTCGGAAGAAAAATCTTCAGCGTATTCAGAGGTGATTTGCTGAACTACTGATGTCCTAAAATGTCTTTTTTGCTTACTTGAAGGAATTTTGTGACATAATTGTAAGCAAAAAGGCCACGGAAAAGACATCTAAGCAGAGTAAATGCAAACGCCCACAGCGAACAGCTGGTAAGAGGAAAAATTCTACAGAGAATTCCAATTCTGAGTCTGAGGAGGAGTGCAAGCTGCCAGGCACAAAACAGCCCCCTAAACGCCAGGTAAGTAGTCAAAACTATGTCATTTATGGGGGTTTCCACTGTTTAGGCAGATCAGGAGCTCTCCAAACACGACATGGCGTCCAGCCAATTCTGCGTTGAAAAAGTCAGACGGCGCTCCTTCCCTTCCAAACTCTGCCATGCACCCAAACAGTGGTTTACCCCCACATATAGAGTATCAGCGCACTCAGGACAAATTGCACAATAACTTTTGGAGTCTTGTTACCCTTGGAAAAATAAAAATTGGGGTGAAAAGATCATTTTTGTGGAAAAAATATGATTTTTAAATTTTACGACTCTACGTTATAAACTTATGTGAAGCACTTGGGGGTTCAAATTGCTCACCAAAGATCTAGATAAGTTCCTTAGGGGGTCTAGTTTCCCAAATGGGGTCATTTGTGGGGGGTTTCCACTGTTTAGGCACATCAGGGCTCTCCAAATGCAACATGGCATCCAATCTCAATTCCAGCCAATTTTAGTTTGAAAAAGTCAAACGGCGCTCCTTCCCTTACGAGCTCTGCCGTGTGCCCAAACAGTGGTTTTCCCCCACATATTGGGTATTGGCGTACTCAGGAGAAATTGCATAACAACCTTATCTGTCCATTTTCTCCTTTTACCCTTGTGAAAATAAAAAAAAAGTTTGTAAAAATAATTTTTGTGGCTAAAAAGTTAAATATTCATTTTTTCCTTCCACTTTGCTTTAGTTCCTGTGAAGCACCTGAAGGGTTAATAAACTTCTTGAATGTGGTTTTGAGTACCTTGAGCGGTGCAGTTTTTAGAATGGTGTCACTTTTGGGTATTTTCTGCCATATAAACCCCTCAAAGTGACTTCAAATGTGAGGTGGTCCCTAAAAAAAATGGCTTTGTAAATTTTGTTGTAAAAATGAGAAATCGCTGGTCAACTTTTAACCCTTATAACTTCCTAACAAAAAAAAATTTTGGTTCCAAAATTGTGCTGATGTAAAGTAGACATGTGGGAAATGTTATTTCTTAAATGTTATTTTGTGTGATATATTTCTCTGTTTTAAGGGAATAAAAATTCAAAGTTTGAAAATTGCTAAATTTTAAAAATTTTCGCCATATTTGCGTTTTTTTCAAAAATAAACGCAAGTTATATCGAAGAAATTTTACTTCTAACGTGAAGTACAATATGTCACGAGAAAACATTCTCAGAATCGCGAATATCCGTTGAAGCGTTCCAGAGTTATAACCTCATAAAGAGACAGTGGTCAGAATTGTAAAAATTGGCCCGGTCATTAACGTGCAAACCACCCTTGGGGGTGAAGGGGTTAAAGTTTGCAACAAGCCACCTGGGAGACACACCAAACATGTGGAAGAAGGTGCTCTGGTCAGATGAAACCAAAATCGAATTTTTTGGTAACAACACCAAACGATATGTTTTGCGTAAAGGCAACACAGCTCATCACCCTGAACACACTGTCAAACATGGTGGTGGCAGCATCATGGTTTGGGCCTGCTTTTCTTCAGCAGGGACAGGGAAGATGGTTAACCCCTTTATCCCATCAGACGCACTATTCCGTCCATGTGACCCTGGACCTAATTCCCATGGACAGAATAGTACGTCATATGCGATCAGCTGTGCTCCTGGGGAGAGTGCTGCTGATCGCGGCTGGGTGTCAGCTGATTATCACAGCTGACACCCCGCACTATGTGCCAGGAGCAGTGATGATCGGCGGTATAGGGAAGCATCGTGCAGGGAGGGGGCTCGCTGCGTTCTCCCATGAGACCCTCAGAACAGCACAATGTGTCGCGCTGTTGCGAGGGACCCTCCTTCCTGCAGGACCCCGGATCCAAGATGGCCGCCGGATCCTGCAGGGAGGCGGCTTCCTCAGTGCCTGCTGAGAGCAGGCGCTGAGAAAGCCTGCAGCAGTGCCAGTGAGATCACTGTTGTGACAGAGTGCTGTGCACACTGTCAGACCAGCGATCTGACCTTATACAGTGATGTTTCACCCTGGGACAGAGTAAAAAAATTAAACAAATAAAAATAACAAGTGTAAAAAAAAAAATTCATAAAGAAAAAAAAATATTCCCCAATAAATTCCTTTCTTCATGTAAATAAAAAAAACACAAAACAATAAAAGTACACATATTTAGTATCGCCACGTCCGGAATGACCCGTCCTATAAAACTGTCCCTTTAGTGAACCCCTTAAAATAAAACAAGGCTAAAAAACAATGATTTATCATCATACCGCTGAACAAAATGTGGAATAACACGCGATAAAAAAGACTGATATAAATAAACATGATACCGCTGAAAACATCATCTTGTCCCGCAATAAACAAGCTGCCATACAGCATCATCAGCGAAATAATAAAAAAGTTATAGCTCGCAGAATAAAGCATTATCAATTTTACCAAACGCGGAACGGTATAAACGCCCCCCCCAAAAGAAATTCATGAATTGCTGGATTTTGTTCATTCTGCCTCCCAAAATTCGTAATAAAAAGCGATCAAAAAATGTCATGTGCCCAAAAATGGAACCAATAAAAACGTCACCTCGTCCCGCAAAAAATAAGACCTCACATGACTCTGGGCCAAAATATAGAAAAATTATAGCTCTCAAAATGGGATGATGCAAAGCTATTTTTTGCAATAAAAATCGTCTTTTAGTGTGTGACAGCTGCCAATCATAAAAACCCGCTATAAATAGTAAATCAAACCCTGCTTTATCACCTCCTTAGTTAGGGAAAAATAACAAAATTAAAAAAATGTATTTATTTCCATTTTCCCGTTAGAGTTGGGGCTAAAGTTAGGGTTAGGGTTGGGACTAGGGTTACGGGTGTGTTAGGCTTAAGTTTGTGGTTAGGGTTATGATTAGGGTTGGGATTAGGGTTAGGGGTGTGTTGGGGTTAGGGTTGGAGTTAGAATTGGGGGGTTTCCACTGTTTAGGCACATCAGGGACTCTCCAAATGTGACATGGCGTCTGATCTCAATTCCAGCCAATACGGCGTTGAAAAAGTCAAACTGTGCTGCTTCCCTTCTGAGCTCTGCCATGCGCCCAAACAGTAGTTTACCCCCACATATGGGGTATCAGCATGTGTGAAGCACTCGGCGGTTCAAAGTGCTCACCACAGATCTAGATAAGTTCCTTAGGGGGTCTAGTTTCTAAAATGGGGTCACTTGTGGGGGATTCCCACTGTTTAGGCACATCAGGGGCTATCCAAATGGGACATGGCGTTCAATCTCGATTCCAGCCAATTTTGAATTGAAAAAGTCAAATGGCGCTCCTTCCCTTCTGAGCTCTGCCGTGCACCCAAACAGTGGTTCCCCCCCACATATGGGGTATCAGCGTACTCAGGACAAATTTGACTACAACTTTTATGGTCCAACTTCTCATGTTACCCTTGGGAAAATAAAAAATAATGCCCGGGCATTATAGACTTGTGTGAAGCACTTGGGGGTTCAAAGTGCTCACCACAGATCTATATAAGTTCCTTAGGGGGTCTAGTTTCCAAAATGGGGTCACTTGTGGGTGGGTTTCCACTGTTTAGGCAGATTAGGGACTCTGCAAACTGAACATGACACCCATCAAAGTCTGCATTCCAAAACGTCATTACTTCCTTTCCGAGCCCTGAAGTGCGCCCAAACAGTATTTCTCCCCCACATATGGGATATCAGGGTACTCAGGACAAATTGGACAACAACTTTTGGGGTCCAATTTCCTTGGGAAAAATCAAAAATTGGGGACTAAAAAATCTTTTTGTGGAATTTTTTTTTTTCACACCCAGGCATTATAAACTTTAGTGAAACACTTGGGGGTTCAAAGTGCTCACAACAGATAAGTTCCATAGGGGGTCTAGTTTCCAAAATGGTGTCACTTGTGGGGGTTTCCACTGTTTAGGCACATCAGGAGCTCTCAAAACGTGACATGGCATACAATCTCAATTCCAGCCAATTTTGGTTTGAAAAAGTCAAACGGCGCTCCCTCCCTTCCGAGCCCAGCCGTGCGCCAAGACAGTGGTTTTCCCCCACATATGGAGTATTGGCGTACTCAGGAGAAATTGCACAACAACTTTATCTGTCCATTTTCTCCTTTTACCCTTTTTGAAATAAAAAAATTGTTTGTAAAAGATCATTTTTTTGACTAAAAAGTTAAATGTTCATTTTTTCCTTCCAAGTTGCTTCAGCTCCTGTGAAGCACCTGAAGGGTTAATAAACTTTATGAATGTGGTTTTGAGTACCTTGAGGGGTGCAGTTTTAGAATGGTGTCACTTTTGGGTATTTTCTGCCATATAGACCCCTCAAAGTGACTTCAAATGTGAGGTGGTCCCTAAAAAAAATGTTTTTGTACAATTTGTTGTAAAAATGAGAAATCACTGGTCAACTTTTAACCCTTATAACTTCGTAACAAAGAAAAAATTTGTTTCAAAATTGTGCTTATGTAAAGTAGACATGTGGGAAATGTTATTTTTAACTATTTTGTGTGACATATTTCTCTGCTTTAAGGGAATAAAAATTCAAAGTTTGAAAATAGCAAAATGTTCAAAATTTTCGCCATATTTCCATTTTTTTCATAAATAACCACAAGTTATATCGAAGAAATTTTACCACTATCATGAAGTACAATATGTCACGAGAAAACATTCTCAGAATCGCTTAGATCCGTTGTGTAGTTAGTGGTAAAATTTCTTCGATATAACTTGTGGTTATTTATGAAAAAAATGGAAATATGGTGAAAATGTAGCAATTTTCAAACTTTGAATTGTTATTCCCTTAAAGCAGAGAAATACGTAACACAATATAGTTACTAAATAATATTTCCCTCATGTCTACTTTACATCAGCACAATTTTGAAACCAAAATTTTTTTTTGTTAGGAAGTTATAAGGGTTAAAAGTTGACCAGCAATTTCTCATTTTTACAACAAAATTTACAAAACCATTTTTTTAGGGACCACCTCACATTTGAAGTCACTTTGAGGAGTCTATATGGCAGAAAATACCCAAAAATGACACCACTCTAAAAACTGCACCCCTCAAGGTACTCAAAACCACATTCAAGAAGTTTATTCAGACCTGAATCCATTATGTCAGAACGAGCACCAGATCCATACTGCCAGTGATCATATCCTACCTGACACTCCAGGCCATACCTTCTTCCCTGACCCCTGTGATCAGCTGCTGCATTACCGCAGAGTGCCCGGTACCTGGCGACTACCTGCAGCACAAGCCTAAACTCACCACCAGAGGTTCTAATGAAGAACCAGGTAGCCGTTTAGTATGATCGTCAAGGGTAAGCTTGGCCAGAGGGTTCACATGCGCCTGCTCAAGTTTGCAAAAAAGTACGAAAAGTGGATAGTAAATGATTGGAAATGGGTGATTTGGAGCAATGAGCTGAAAGTCAATACTAGTGTCATGGGTTTACCACAACAGAGAGGAGTTACAAGACCGCAGCGTCTCAAAATAGTGCATGTGAGACTACCCAGGAATCTCACAGAACTGGAAGAATTTTCCACAGGAAGAATGGATGAAAATCCCTCAAACAAGATTTGAAGGACTTGTCCGGCTACAAAAAGCGTTTACTGACTGTGGTACTTTCAAAAGGGTGTACTACTGGATACTAACCATGCCGTGTGTCCAAAATTTTGCATATCCCATTTTCCTTTTTGGCTCCTCTCCCACCCTCTCATCCTGTATACATGGCTCTACTCCACCCTCCCATCCTTGTATACATGGCTCCGCTCCACCCTCCCATCCTGTATACATGGCTCCACTCCCACCCTCTCATCCTTGTATGCATGGCTCTGCTCCACCCTCCCATCCTTATATACATGGCTTCACTCCACCCTCCCATCCTGTATGCATGGCTCCGCTCCCACCCTCCCATCCTATATACATGGCTCCGCTCCCATCCTATATACATGGCTCCACTCCCACCCTCCCATCCTATATACATGGCTCCTCTCCCACCCTCCCATCCTTGTATACATGGCTCCCTTCCTTGTATACATGGCTCCGCTCCCACCCTCCCATCCTGTATACATGGCTCCGCTCCACCCTCCCATCCTTGTATGCATGGCTCCGCTCCCACCCTCCCATCCTATATACATGGCTCCGCTCCACCCTCTCATCCTATATACATGGCTCCGCTCCCACCCTCCCATCCTATATCCATGGCTCCGCTCCCACCCTCCCAGCCTATATGCATGGCTCCACTCCCACCCTCCCATCCTATATCCATGGCTCCGCTCCCACCCTCCCATCCTATATTCATGGCTCCGCTCCCAAGCTCCCATCCTGTATATATGGCTTCCCTGTCCATCCTATATCCATGGCTCCGCTCCCACCCTCCCATCCTATATCCATGGCTCCGCTCCCACCCTCCCATCCTATGTACATGGCTCCGCTCCCATCCTGTATACATGGCTCCGTTCCCACCCTCCCATCCTGTATACATGGCTCCGCTCCACTTTCCCATCCTTGTATACATGGCTCCGCTTCACCCTCCCATCCTATATACATGGGTCCGCTCCCACGCTCCCATTCTATATACATGGCTTCCGCTCCCAACTTCGCATCCTATATACATGGCTCTGCTCCCACCCTCCCATCCTGTATACATGGCTCCACTACCATCCTCCCATCCTATATACATGGCTTCCGCTCCCAACTTCGCATCCTATATACATGGCTCTGCTCCCACCCTCCCATCCTGTATACATGGCTCCGCTCCCACCCTCCCATCCTGTATACATGGCTCCGCTGGGCTCCCCGTCCTCCCCCATCATACTTACCCTCCTCGCTTCGTCGCTGCACGTCCCTGCATCTCTATCCCGGCGCGTCAGCTTCTTCCTCTGTGATGCGGTCACGTGGTACGGGCCTATGGGAGTGGAGTCGTGTCCATATTCATAACCTTAATGAGCGGTACTACGTGACCGCACAGGATAGAAGCAGACACGCTGGTATAGGGATGCAGGGACGGAAGGTGAGTATGTAATGGAGATGACCCGTAGCTACCGTCTCCTGACGATATCTGTGGCGTGGGCCGGATTTGCCTGTCGCTGATTGGTCGCGTCTGGCCGGGCGCAACCAATCAGCGACGCAGGATTTCCGTTACAGACGGAAGTGAAAAGTTAGACAATTATATAGTAGATATATATATTTTTGCATAAAATACGAAGGAAATGTGTCATCTTTAAGTTTAGGCCTTATAGAGCTCATTTAATCTTCAACTTGCTTAACTGTTCACAAAACAGTAATTTTGTCCATGGGTGCCCAAACTTTACATGCCACAGTATATGTGTGGCTTTATCTACAGTGTATGTTTAAAAAAGTTAGTTTTAGTCACGAAAAACGCTACAAAAAGGTTCCGAAAATGCCTCACAAAACCGCATTGCATTTTTTGCAATGTATTTTAACTTTCTCATTGATTTCTTTGGGTGACAAAACGATGATAAAACGCTGTAAGAATTATCATGCAGATTTAAGAAACGTTGCAGATCTCAAACTCAGGAATATAAGGAAAAAAACAACCATGTGTATGAGATTTCTGAAATCTCATCGCTTTTGCTGCTACTGTAAAACACAGCTTTTAATTTGCATAAAAACACAGCAAAAGAATGCTGTGTGTGAACATATCCTTAGTTACTACTTTATAGCGAAACCCTACACATGCTATTGTGTAAGAGTAAACAACCATGTATTTCTATTTATTTAGTATTTTCGTAAAAGATTACAAATATGTAATAATTGGCCTTTGTAAATACTTTGTTTACATCATGATTTCTGTGCTTTGTAATGTGCCTGGTAGTGAATGATCCATCTTGATAGTGAGCATCAGCAGGGCCTATGCAGGAGTTCTAGAAATGTCAGTATTGTTGTATTCTTGTCAAAGCAGGAATATGGTATCCAAAAGATAATGAAATTTAGCGAGTGGATAAAATATAACTTTTAATAGAAAAGTTAATTGTCAGTTTTTAACTTATTTATCCACTCGCTTATTTTCATTGTATTCTTCTTGTCCTATGATCGCCATCTAGTGGTCCTTTTCCAGCCATACATCCAGGACACTGCAATAGTTGACTGTGATATGGTACTGTAATTGCATTTCAAAGGGTAAAAATCTGCTGTGAAAACTTGCTGCACAAATTGACAGGGTGGGAATAACACATCCACCTAATTTACAGTGCAGAATCTTTGTGTGTTGACCCTTGACATTAAGAGCAATGCACAAAGTGCTAATTTTGGCTCAATGTTAATACATAACATCATAGAAAGGACCATGAAAAGCATTTGTGATATCCATGCACTGAGGATCCTACTGATTGGAAAACGGGGTCCATTAGATTGCATGTTAATTAGTAGTTTTTTAATATAATGGAACTTCATCGCGTTATCCAAGTAAAGAACGTCTGGGTGATCAGTAAGGGATGTTGTGATTATGGATGAAATAGGCAAAGTAGGGCAGAGAAACTCTTCTGTGTTAATTGAGCAGTAAAGTGATCCGAATATTAGTAATTATATTACTTAACCCCTTTAACCTCAAACCTGTTTCCACCTTATGACCAGGCCAAATTTTACAATTCTGAGCAGTATCACTTTATGTTTTTTCATGACATGTTGTACTTTATGATAGTGGGAAAATTTGTTCGATATTGTCACGGTTCCACCCCTCAGTGTGTCTGGGATTTGACTACTGACAGCTCAGACGTCCAATCTGATATAGAGGTGTGCTGAAACTGTCAGTACTTTGATTGACAGTTTGGCCATACAATCTGGTACAGGGGTGTGCTGAGCTGTCAATGTGTTGACTGACAACTCGACTATCTAATCTGAGACTATGAGGCGTCGGCTGTCTCCAGGTGTTCATTATTCCAGGTAATTGCCATGTTTCTTAACTGAGCTGTGTCTCCCAGAACTCTGCCAGACGTACATTCAGCTTATGAGGTTTGTTCTCCTGTGCCTTGAGTTCTGTATGCTTGATCTGATGCCTGACCTTGGACTTCATTCTGACCATCCGCCCGGTATTCTGACCTCGGAACGTTACCTGACTACTCTTTTGTCTCTTCCTTCTGTTTATGACGTACCCTCCTGGTTTCTGACCTTGGACTCCTTGACCACTCTGACTCCTGGCTTGGCCGTGAGAAGTGACTAGAGTCACAGATATAACTTGGGTTTAGAGAATATCTCGGTGACAAGTATGGTAAGTTGTGATTACTGTGGATGAAAGTAGGCAAGGTAGGGCAGATGAACCCTTCTGTGTTAATTGAGCAGTAAAGTGACCCGAATATTAGTAATTATATTACTTAACCCCTTCATACCCAAACCTGTTTCCACTTTCATGACCAGGCCAAATTTTACAATTCTGACCAGTGTCACTTTTTGTGGTAGTAACTCTGGAATGCTTCAACGGATCCTACTGGTTATGAGACATATTGTACTTCATGGTAGTGGGGAAAATTGTTGATATAACTTGGGTTTATTTGTGAAAAAATCAAAAATTTGGCAATTTTCAAACTTTACATAATTTTTATGCCCTTAAACCAAAGAGTTATGTCACACAAACAGTTAATAAATAACATTTCCCACATGTCTACTTACATGAGCTCAATTTTTTAAACATAACTTTTTTAGGAAGTGAGAAGGGTTAAAATTTTAAAAGCAATTTCTCATTTTTCTAACAAAATTTGAAAACCATTTTTTTAGGGACCACATCATATTTGAAGTTGCTTTTGGGGCCTATATGACAGAAAATACCCAAAATTGACACCATTCTAAAAACTGCATCCCTCAAGGTGCTCAAAACCACATTGAAGAGGTTTATTAACCCTTTAGGTGCTTCCCAGAAATTAATGGATTGTGGAAAGAAAAAATTAACGTTTAACTTTTTTTTCACAAAAAGTTTACTTTAGACCCAATTTTTTTTATTTTCACAAGGGTAACAATAGAAAATGGACCTCAAAATTTGTTGTGCAATTTCTCCTGAGTACGCCAATACCCCATATGTGGGGGATAACTACTGTTTGGGTGCATGACATGGCTCGGAAGGGAAGGAGCACCGAAAAATTGGTTGCAATCAAGAGCGGATGCCATGTGGCGTTTGGAGAGCCCCTGATGTTCCTATACATTGGAAACCCCCACACAAGTGACCCTATTTTGGAAACAAAACCCTCAAGGAACTTATCTACATGTGTGTTGAGCACCTTGAACCCCCCAGGTGCTTCACAAAAGTAAAAATAAAAAAATCTAATTGTTTCCACAAAAATGTTCTTTTATCCCCATTTTTTTATTTTTACAAGGGTAACAGGAGAAAATAGACTACAAAAATTGTTTTTGTAGTTTCTCCTGAGTACGCTGATACCCTATATTTGGGGGGAAAATACTGTTTGGGCGCTCGACAGGGCTTGGAAAGGAATGAGTACCGTTTGACTTTTCGAACACAAAATTGACTGTAATCATTAGCAGACGCCTTGTCGCATTTGAAGAGTCCTTGATGTGCCTAAAGAATGGAACCCCTCCCCCACAAGTGACACTATTTTGGAAACTAAACCTCAAGGAATATATCTAGATGTGTGGTGAGCAGCTTGAACTGAGATAGGAGATGGATGTTTGTATGGATAGAATTCTATGTAGAATTCTATGTAGAGAGGAGCTAGAGGCAGAGCTCCTCCTCCCTCTTCTATCTAGCTAGAATCTCCTCAGTAGCAGCTCTCATCTCCTATCTCAATAATGGGAAAGACTGTCTTCACTGAATAGAGTTTACCTCAAAATTGCAATTTTTTTTATTTTTAAACTCTTTATATTGAAAGATTCCACAAAATAGGTTAACAAACATATAGCAATACAGTATAGTCAGAATCATCCAAATAATCACAGTTCACAGTGACATAACTATTTCACACTTTCAATAATAAAATAAACAAACAAAACAAATGAAACCTAGTATTCAACATAATGCATTCTACCAAACATTGCACCTCCTAGCCAACAGGTTCTATATAGGAGTTTTAAATTAGTACCAGGTCAGATTAAAAGCATTAGGAGCCAAGTGCGTCAAGGGCGAACTACACCACCTTTCCCAAATCTTATGGAACTTCTGGGGACATCCTCTGTTTTTATACAATATGTTCTCATAATGAGTTGTATCATTCACAAATTTCTTCCACTGATAAATCAAAGGGGATTTCCCCCCCATCCACCTCAATGCTATTGCTTTCCTAGCCATAAATAGAACCTCCCGAAGAAATATTGTATCATCATGGACCCACATCTCTTCATCCACGGCACTCAGGATACACAACTCTAGACTACATTCAATCGGTATCCCAATTATCCGCTCCAATGTAGCCATAACATCCCTCCAATATCTTCGTATAATTCTACATCTCCAAATAAGGTGCCAGAAATCCGCCCCCTATTCCCCATATCTATGAAATTCATCTGTTGCCCTTTTACCAAATTTATGTATTCTACTTGGAGTCAGATAAAACTGGTGAAGAATATACAATTGAATTAGCTTGTTATTCTAGGGCAGGGGTGGGCAATTAATTTTGCCAGGGGGCCGCATGAGAAATTGGGATGGTTTTAGAGGGCCGGACTAATATAATTAACTCCGTTCTACCCAATACTGTATATATACATACCTGCCCATTATCATCATCTTCTCCCCATCATCATCAGTGCCTCCCCATTATCAGCAATGCCTGCCCATCATCATCTTCTCCCCATCATCAATGCCTGCCCATTATCATCAATGCCTGCCCATTATCATCATCTTCTCCCCATCATCATCAATGCCTCCCCATTATCAGCAATGCCTGCCCATCATCATCTTCTCCCCATCATCATCTTCTCCCCATCATCAATGCCTGCCCATTATCATCATCTTCTCCCCATCATCATCAATGCCTCCCCATTATCAGCAATGCCTGCCCATCATCATCTTCTCCCCATGATCAATGCCTGCCCATTATCATCAATATCTGCCCATTATCATTATCTTCTCCCCATCATCATCAATGCCTGCCCATCATCATCATCATCTTCTCCCCATCATCAATGCCTGCCCATTATCATCAATGCCTGCCCATTATCATCATCTTCTCCCCATCATCATCAATGCCTCCCCATTATCAGCAATGCCTGCCCATCATCACACACAGACAGCACATAAGCACTCTCTCACATACTAACACACACACACACACACAAAGCACCGCACTACATAGACACAGACACACACAGAGACACGTCTTACCTGTCCAGCGTCCCCGCTCTCTGACACAGCCGGCCGCTGAATGATGACGTCATTCAGCGGCCGGCTGTGAGAGGAAGCGCCGGTGGAGCCCGGAGCTGCAGCAGCGGAGGCACGGGAGAGGTAAGAATTGTGCCAGCTGATGCCGGGGCCCTGAGACTGCCGGAGCGCCTCCGCGGGCCGGTCACTGACAGCCGGCGGGCCGGATGCGGCCCGCGGGCCGCCCCTTGCCCGGGTCTGATCTAGGGCATTGTTCCACTGCTCATAAATGATAGGGTATGAAGTGCCTCCATTTACTTTCTACAGCGAGCAGAGTGGATGCAATTTTAGAGTTTAACAAAAAGGTATAAAGAGAGTATATCACACCTGTGGGTCCTTGAGTTGATAATATTCCTATCAATGGGTATTTAGATATTCTAGGAAACGGGAACTGGTACATTATGGCGTGTCTCAGCTGCAGATATCTATAAAATTCTCTATGAGAAACTCCAAATCTTACATGAATTTGTTCAAACGATAATAAAATTTTGTTTTCAAAAATCTGATTAAGTGTTATTATTCCATTCTGTTTCCAGAAACTTGGGTCTTGTAAATTTTGAAGGTATGGGAACTCGGGATTATCCCATGTCTGAACATCCCCAATCTGATCAGTGAACTTGATAATACGTTTACTTTCTTGCCAAACTTGTATGGCTAAACTATTCTCAAATAACAAACCCTGGGGTGGTCTGTATGAACCTTCCAATATTGCCCCCCGTTGTATGCCCATCCAGAAAGTGCATGAGATGAGCCTCTGCATTATTGAGTCCATCCCGAATTAACCAGTGTTTTAAATAACGCAGTTGACCAGCTTGATAATACAAATACAGTTCGGGGACCGCATATCTACCCTGGTTTTTGGGTGTCAGCAGGGATCCAATATTCAATTTCGGTCTGGATGAACCCCATATAAACGTTGCCATCATGTTATGTATTTTCCTAAAGAAACTCTTAGGGACCCTTATTGATATGTGCTCCAACATATATAAGCATTTGGGAAGACCAGATACCACATGATATGCCAGATCGGTATAATAATCTAATAAGAAGGGAGAGTTTCTGGATTTTTAAACTTGGTACACTGGCCCCTGAGGGGTTAAACCTCACTATTGAAAAAGTCACGTAATATATGCATTTTGTTATTTATTTATTTTCATTTATTTTTTCTTGTGTACATTGTTTTTATGTCGTTTTTACGTTGGTTTTATTCAATTTATCTGTGTTTTTTTTTTTTTTTTGCAGTCATATTTGCATTTTTAATCATGTGGGTGTTCTGATTAATTGCCTTTTAATTTTCATTTGCTGCTCCACCTTTATATAGCTTTCCGACTCCATTCTATGTATAACTGCCACCTGAGGAAGACGGAGCTATTCCGTTGAAACGCGTTGTGGATATCAATAAATTAAGACTTTTTAATATCAGCTGAATTGCGTCCCTCGCGCTCCTTGTGACCTGATTGCTTTATCATCACTTATGTGTGATCCTCTCTTGAGGTACCCTGCCGGAGCTGCAGCGGACAACCTTAATCTCATTTGCCTTTATCGCCAGCCTGGCGCTCCTTTGAAACCGTCTATCCGAATTTGGTTACAAAATTATTGTCTGGGTTAGATGCAGTTAAAAATTTGTAATTAGATCTACAGCCGGTGGCTTCTCCGCTGAATAGCAGACACTGCTACTTGGCCCAAAATTATTGTCCAGGCAAGATGCAGTTAAAAATTTGTAATTATATCTACAGCCGGTGGCTACCTCCGCTGACTAGCAGACACTGCTACTAGGCCCAAAATTATTGTCTAAGTTAGATGCAGTTAAAAATTTGTAATTTTATCTACAGCCGGTGTCTACTCCGCTGACTAGCAGACACTCAAGCTTTGGAGCAGACCTCTGATTCCCAGGCTATAGTATGAGTAAACAGCTCTAGTCTTCACACTCAACCATCTGTGTTACCCCAAGCCATAGTGTATGTAGTTTCTTACGGTTAAAAGGGGGGTGGGGAAAGACCCAACCTACCTGTAATTGACAATGCCAACGTCACGTAAAACTCAGCAAGGGGACTCCAAAAAGTCCATTTTTTCCAAAAATTTGGGGCACAGACACCACTTATGTAGCATCAATTGCCCCAGAGTTGCTTAAAATGGTTGGTGAGGTGATTTTACCAAATCCTCAAGCTTTTACTCTCCCCAGGATGACACAGGGGTAGAAAAGTCCTTGAAGATCAATGATTTGTTCATCTTTATGAACGTGAGTCTGTCTACATTCTCAGTGGACAGCCGCGTGCGCTTATCTGTCAGACTCAGCACACCACCAGCAGCGCTGAACACACGTTCAGAGAGAACAAAAATTATTATTAATTTGAAAGCTGGTGGAGCTTAGTATAGATGGCTGTTATGATTTGGTAGCTGAGGAGAGCAGGCAAAAAAGGCAATACACCAGAGAGGTTGGAATCTACTGGATTGCAGTACCCTGACTAACCACCACAACTAAAGGCAGCCGTGGAGCGTACCTACGTTGGTCCTAGACGCCTCGTCACAGCCTGAGAAGCTAACTACACCTAAAGATAGAAAGAGGAAAACTATCTGCCCGGAGCAGATCCCCAAAGAACATAGGAAGCCCCCAAACATGTAATGGCGGTTAGACAAGAGGCAATACAGACACAGACAGAAAATAGTATGAGCAAACGTTGGGGCCCAATCTTCCTAGAAAGAAAAGGATAGGAAGGACACTTACTGCAATCCAAAAAAAACCCTAAAAAAAATACCAACTCACTAATTGCAAAAACACCTGAGATCACACGACCTCTACCACCTAAATTAGTTCTCTGGTGTAACAAAACTAAGCAGCAGCCACTGAAAAAACTGGAAAAGGCAAATGAACAAATAACAGTGGCTCAGATAAACTGAGAGGAGCACAAGCCCCGGAGGGGACCTGGCTGACCTCCACAGAAGTGCAGGACAAAATGCAAAAAGCAAGCACAAAAAATAAAAGCAGAAAATATCTTATCTGTTAGCAGAAGATGCAGGCAAGACACAGCAAGCTTCCAAGAGAACCAGGAACCAAAGTTGAGACAAGAACAATTGATCACCGGCAACCCTGATGGGAGGGAACCTCCCTTATATAAGACCAGTCTGTAACACCTGATTGCCAATCTTCACAATCTTTATTGAATAGTTCAGTACTGTTTGTAACCACCAGAGGGAGCTTCTGCTCAGAATTCATTTCTAAAACATTCACAACAGATGGCCTATTAGAATGAGTACTACACACTGCTACAGGCCCAAAATTATTCTACAGACAAGATGCAGCTAAAAATAATTATTAATTTGAAAGCTGGTTTAGCTTACTATAGATGACCTATTAGAATGAGTACCACACACTGCTACAGGCCCAAAATTATTCTACAGGCAAGATGCAGCTAAAAATAATTATTAATTTGAAAGCTGGTGGAGCTTAGCATAGATGGCTTATTAGAATGAGTAACACACAATGCTACAGGCCCAAAATTATTCTACAGGCAAGATGCAGCTAAAAATAATTATTAATTCAAAAGCTGGTGGAGCTTAGTATAGATGGCCTATTAGAATGTGTAACACACACTGCTACAGGCCCAAAATTATTTTCCGGCCTAGATGCAGCTACAAATTATTAGCAATTTTAAAGATTAAAACGTTTGGTGAGGTGATTTTAGCAAATCCTCAAGCTTTTACTCTCCCCAAGATGACACAGGGGTAGAAAAGTCCTTGCGGATCCATGATTTGTTCATCTTTATGAACGTGAGTCTGTCTACATTCTCAGTGGACAGCCGCGTGCGCTTATCTGCCAGCACACCACCAGCAGCGCTGAACACACGTTCAGAAAGAACGCTGGCTGCGGGACATGACAAGATCTCCAAGGCGTGAGTGGCAAGCTCCGGCCATTTATCCAGATTGGAAGCCCAAAAAGAGCAAGGGTCCAGTGACACAGTCATGGCTTCGATGTTCAGTTGGAGATACTCCTGTACCATCGTCTCTATGCGTTGACTATGTGTCTGACTTCTTGTCTCCTGTGGCCTTGCAAAGGATGGGCTAAAAAACTGGTGAAAGGATTCCGCAAAATTGCTGTGAACACCAGCAGATACTGTGTTTCTGTTATGGTTTGAGTGCTGAACACTCGACAGTCCCACGGTTGACAAGTTAGAACTGTGAGATTCACTACGTGCACCACTGGTGTTTTGTGGAAAAGCACATGTAAGATTCTGCAACAGTCTCTGCTGATACTCCTGCATGCGTGAATCCCTTTCTATGGCTGGAATTATTTCGGCAAATTTACTTTTGTACCGGGGATCTAACAGTGTGGCTACCCAGTAGTCATTATTATTTCGAATTCTGACAATTCGAGGGTCATGTTGCAGGTAGTGCAGCAAGAAGGCACTCATGTGTCTTGCGCATCCGGGAGCACCAAGTCCCTGTTGTGTTAGTGGCGAGGTACGACTCATGCTTCCTTCCTCTGCCCTCTCCCCCCAACCTCGCACAACAGAAATGTGATCAAGGTCTCCCTCATCTGATGAGTCTTCCATGCCCATCGCCAGTTCGTCATCCACTTCTTCCTGGGCTCCTGCACCTTCCTCACTAGTTTGGCTGCTACCATGCGCCCTGGTTAATCCCTCTCCCCCACCCTCCCATGCCAGCCACCTTGGTGCTGCCGACCGTCTGGACCTTGCAGATGTTAGCCCTTCCGCATACAACTCCTCCTTTGTAGAGATGGCCTAATACAATGAGTACCACAGAATGCTACTATGCCCAAATTATTGTCCAAGCAACATGCAGATAGATTTTTTTTTGTTTTTTAAGGCTGGTGGACCTTTGTAGAGATGGCCTAATACAATGAGTACCACAGACTGCTACTATGCCCAAATTATTGTACAAGCAACATGCAGATAGAATTATTTTTTTGTTTTTTAAGGCTGGTGGACCTTTGTAGAGATGGCCTAATACTATGAGTACCACAGACTGCTACTATGCCCAAATTATTGTCCAAGCAACATGCAGATAGATTTTGTTTTGTTTTTTAAGGCTGGTGGACCTTTGTAGAGATGGCCTAATGCAATGAGTACCACAGACTGCTACTATGCCCAAATTATTGTCCAAGCAACATGCAGATAGATTTTTTTTTTGTTTTTTAAGGCTGGTGGACCTTTGTAGAGATGGCCTAATACAATGAGTACCACAGACTGCTACTATGTCCAAATTATTGTCAAAGCAACATGCAGATAGATTTTTTTTTGTTTTTTAAGGCTGGTGGACCTTCGTAGAGATGGCCTAATACAATGAGTACCACAGACTGCTACTATGCCCAAAATTAGTGTCCAGGCAGCATGCAGATAGATTTTTTTTTTTTTAAGGCTGGTGGAGCTTTGTATAGATGCCCTAATAGAATGAGTAGCACACACTGCTACTATGCACACAATTATTGAACAGGATAGATGCAGAGAATAATTAGAAGTGATTTGAACGCTGGTGTAGCTGACAAAAAGTGATAGGAACTGCTGTAACCTAGCCCTGAAAACGGCTGCAATTACAAATAGTCACTGTCCCAAGTTGACCTATCTGTCTATTTAAGAGTGAGCAGAGACCTGCCTGCTAAAACTGCTAGGAACTGATGTAACGTAGCCCTCAAAAGGGCTGCAATTACGAACTAGTCCCTACTCCCTAAACCTTCCTCTCTATTTCTCAGCGATTTCGCTTGCAAGTCGCTGTTGCACAATGAACACACAATATAGCGTCTAACACTGAGCTGCAGCACGGAGAAAATGGTGGCGAGGGGGGAAATGGCTGGGTCTTAAAGTGCAAGGACATGTGACATACACAGCCAATGACACATGCCCTTGCTTGTGTGAAAAAAAGCACCTCGCTCCGTGTGAGCGCTGCTGATAGGCTGACAGACTGCACCGCCCACTGGAAATGCGGGAAAGAGAAAAAAAAAGGAGATCTTCATTATCTCTGCAGAGATCCATGCTATGCCCCTCCCCCCGCCACGCTGGACACTCAAAATGTGTATTAACAGTGATTCTCAGCATAACTGTTAAAAAATCCAGTGATGATTTAGGTGCACGAACAGTTATCGAACATAATCTTGAACAGCCGGATTTTTTTCCAAATCTTTCGGGTTCGTCGAACGACTCGAATACCGCACAAAACAGCTCGAATTTGGAATTGGCGAACAGTTCTAGTCGAACACCGCTCATCTCTAGTTATAAACTTTAGTGAAACACCTGGGGGTTCAAAGTTCTCACCACACATCTAAATAAGTTCCTTGAGGGGTCTAGTTTCCAAAATAGTGTCATTTGTGGGGGGTTTCCACTGTTTAGGCACATCAGGGCTCTCCAAACGCGACATGGCGTCCAGCCTATTCTGAGTTGAAAAAGTCAAACAGTGCTCCTTTCCTTCCAAGCTCTGCCATGCACCCAAACAGTCGTTTACCCCAACATATGGGTTATCAGCGTACTCAAGACAAATTGCACAATAATTTTTGGGGTCTTGTTACCATTGGGAAATAAAAATTGGGGTGAAAAGAACAATTTTGAGAAAAAAATATGATTTTTTAATTTTAGGCTCTACGTTATAAACTTGTGTGAAGCACTTGGGGTTCAAATTGCTCACCACAGTTCTAGATAAGTTCCTTAGAGGGTCTAGTTTCTAAAATGTGGTCACTTGTAGGGGGTTTCCCCTGTTTAGGCACATCAGAGGATCTCCAAACGCTACAAGGCATCCAATCTCGATTCCAGCCAATTTTGGCTTGAAAAAGTTAAATGGCGCTCCTTCCCTTCCAAGCTCTGCCGTGCACCCAAACAGTAGTTCCCCCCCCCCCCACATATGGGGTATCAGCGTACTCAGGACAAATTGGACAACAACTTTTGTGGTCCAATTTCTCCTGTTACCCTTGGGAAAATAAAAAATGGTGACTAAAAGATCATTTTTGTGCGAAAAAAAATAGGATTTTTTATTTTCATGCCCGGGCATTATAAACTTTTGTGAAGCACTTGGGGGTTTAAAGTGCTCACCACAGATCTAGATTAGTTCCTTAGGGGTCTAGTTTCCAAAATGGTGTCACTTGTGGGGGGTTTCCACTGTTTAGGCACATCAGGGCTCTCCAAACGCAACATGGTGTCCAATCTCAATTTCAGCCAATTTTGGTTTGAAAAAGTCAAATGGCGCTCCTTCCATTCTGAGCCCTGCCGTTCGCCTAGACAGTGGTTTTCCCCCACCTATGGGGTATCGGCGTACTCAGGAGAAATTGCAAAACACCTTTATCTGGCCATTTTCTCCTTTTACCCTTGTAAAAATAAAAAAAATGTTTGTAAAAGATCATTTTTGTGACTAAAAAGTTACATATTCATTTTGAGCTTTCAGCTTGAGGGTGCAGTTTTTAGAATGGTGTCACTTTTGGGTATTTTCTGCCACATAGACCCCTCAAACTGAATTCAAATGTAAGGTGGTTCCTAAAAAAATAGTTTTGTAAATTTTGTTGTAAAAATGAGAAATCGCTGGTCAACTTTTAACCCTTATAACTTCCTAACAAAAAAAATTTTGTTTCCAAAATTGTGCTGATTTAAAGAGACATGTGGAAAATGTTATTTATTAACTATTTTGTGTCACATAACTCTGGTTTAACAGAATGAAAATTCAAAATTTGAAAATTGCGTAACTTTCTAAATTTTCGCCAAGTTTCCAATTTTTTCACAAATGAACGCATAAATTATTGACCTAAATTTACCACTATCATGAAACCCAATATGTCATGAAAAAACATTCTCAGAATCGCTAGGATCCATTGAAGCGTTCCTGAGTTACCGTATATACTCGAGTATAAGCCGACCCGAGTATAAGCCGACCCCCCTAATTTTGCCACAATAAACTGGGAAAACTTACTGACTCGAGTATAAGCCTAGGGTGGAAAATGAGATTATGCCCTATATGCTGCCCATGTATTATGCCCCCATAGATGCTCCATAGATTGGGCCCCCATAGATGCTCCATAGATTGTGCCCCCATAGATGATCCATAGATTGTGCCCCATAGATGATCCATAGATTTTGCCCGATAGATGCTCCATAGATTGTGCCCCCATAGATGCTCCATAGATTGTGCCCCCATATATGATCCATAGATTGTGCCCCCATAGATGCTCCGTAGATTGTGCCCCCATAGATGCTCCATAGAATGTGCCCCCATAGATGCTCCATAGATTGTGCCCCCATATATGATCCATAGATTGTGCCCCCATATATGATCCATAGATTGTGCCCCCATAGATGCTCCATAGATTGTGCCCCATAGATGATCCATAGATTTTGCCCGATAGATGCTCCATAGATTATGCCCCCATAGATGCTCCACAGATTGTGCCCCCATAGATGCTCCACAGATTGTGCACCCATAGATGCTCCACAGATTGTGCCCCCATAGATGCTCCATAGATTGTGCCCCCATGGATGCTCCATAGATTGTGCCCCCATTGATGTTCCATAGATTGTGCCCCCATAGGTTGTGCCCCCATAGATTATGCCCCCATATATGATCCATAGATTGTGCCCCCATAGATTGTGCCCCCATTGATGCTCCATAGATTGTGCCCCCATAGATTATGCCCCCATATATGATCCATAGATTGTGCCCCCATAGATTATGCTCCATAGTATAGGCCTCAATTGCTGCCGCTGCTACTGCAACCGAAAAAAAAAAAGACATACTCACCTCTCGTTGCTGGGGGCCAGGTGCCGGTGTCCTGAGCAGGCGGGGACACCGGCGCGCTATGGGGGACAGGTGCCGGTGTCACCGCTCGCTCAGGGCCCCGGCACCTGCGATATTTACCTGTCACCCGTTCCGCCGCTGTCTTCTGGGTCCTCCAGCAGTCAATGATCAGGCAGAGGGCGCTACGCGCAGTAACTACGTCATCGCGCCCTCTGCCTGAACATCGCAGCAAGAGGACCCGAGGACACAGCGGAACGGGACAGGTAAATATCGCTTATACTTACCCCTCTGCCGGCGCGGTCTCTGCCCTGCTCTTCTCCCACGGTCCCGGCGCCAGTGTTCAGCGGTCACGTGTTACCGCTCATTAAAGTCATGAATATGTGCATATTCATGACTTTAATGAGCGGTACCAGCTGACCGCTGAACACAGGCGCCGGGACCGTGGAGAAAGAGCAGGGGCTGCAGAGACCGCGCCAGCGGAGGGGTGAGTATATAGGACAGCTGCGCTCCCCCTCCCCCACCGACCCTCTGGTATATGACTCGAATATAAGCCGAGAGGGGGACTTTCAGCCCTAAAAATGGGCTGAAAATCTCGCTTATATTCGAGTATATACGGTATTACCTTATGGACATTGGTCAGAATTGCAAAAAATGGCCAGGTCATTAAGGTCAAAATAGGCTGGGTCATGAAGGGGTTAATTATGATACCTAAATATTTACATTTTTGTACTACCTGTAAACCACATAGCGCAGGTACAGTTATGTTATCTACTAGCGGCATAATCACAGATTTACTCCAATTGATTTTAGACCCGACAATTCCCCAAAACGATTAATAAGGTCAATTGCCCTTGGCAGAGATTGTTCTATTTTATCCAGAAAGAGTACTAGATCATCAGCATATAATCCCACTTTATCCACCCTAGAATTTATATTAATTCCCTCCACCACAGGATCTTGTCTAATCCCAAGTGCAATCGCGAGAGCAAAGAGCATTGAGGATAGTGGGAAAATTGTGAATTTTGATGATTTATCTATTTTGGCAGAGAAAGAAGTGGATTTCTCTGATAAGATGTATTACAAAGTTGCTTATTTTCATGTGTACTATTGATTTATGAATAAAAATTAAAGTGATGGTTATTCTTTGATTTTTATTAGTAATAGATTTAATCGATAAGCCAAATTTAAAGATTGATTGACTCTGTTCAAATTTCATTCTCATTGGTGCCTTATGAAAGATGAGACCTTGACCCACAGGACAGATTAATCGCTGATATAGGGAGTTTCTAGTTACAGAGTTAGGGAGTGGTGTTAGACGCCACATGAACGTCAAAAGTGACTTGGTGTTTAACTTGAGATAACTAACCAGTGAATGGTTGTTGTACTATGGGACGGAATTCTGTTAATATGAAAAATTCTGTAGAACAAAAAAATAAATTTGCACCCTCTATATCAGTTATCAAGCAAGTAGAAAAAGATCTTTTCTATGTCTATTTGCTATGTGAAGTTACTGCGCTTTAATTGTGAATGATAAGACTCACATAAACATTTGAATCATGTTTTCAGACTCCTGATTTCATTGAGACAAGCTAACTGTCTGTTATGTATAGGTGCCACACAATGAAAGATGTAGAATCAACATATAGATTTAAACATGCCTGAACCTCTTGTTATCAATGAGATAAGCCACCAGAGGAGCCTACAGAAAACAGAGGTGTCTAGCAGCAGCTTAATGGCCATTGAAAACGAACACTTGACTGAATCAAGCATGCATTTCTATGGGGGACGTGTGGGGTCTCGAGGAATAGATGTCAGTTGAACCAGAGTATGGCCATTTTGTGGGCCTTCCTTTTTACACAAACAGGAATGCTCTTACTTTTATATGCCTTTTTTCTAAATTTACTTTTTGCACATTTCTTTTCTCCTTTTGGCATGGACCCCTGACAACTAAGAAAGAGCAGAAAAATGTGAAAGATCCCAGTCCTACAAAAATGTATAAAAATCCACCAAGAAAGGAAGAGCAAACAGTAAATAGTAATAAAATATCAACTAATGTCTGTAAGAAACCTGCATCACCTGTCTGTTCAAGCCCTGAATCAGTGGAGCAGATGAGATGTGAGTAATACTGATAGAGCATAAGCGATATACAGTACAGTGTATCAGGGAGAAACATCAATGTCCTCCAACTGTATGTCTCCTAGGCTATAGCACCAGGGAAGTGATGATGGCAATGCTCATCGATCGTTATTCAGATAACCGTAATACACTGTATTGTAAGCATATATTCAGCTCCAAAAACAAAAACTGAGGCAGCACTTCTGAGCAGTCTAAATTCTTGCTCACACAAGCGAATAAATCGGACAAGTGCAACCTGATAATAAATCAGATTGCCTTCTGACCTATGTTATTCAATTCAGTGGTCATCTGCAAATGTTTTTTTATCAGCTTAGATCGGATTGCAATCGCACTGATAAAAAATCGCATCGTGTTTTGAGTGGTTGCAAATTTCGGATCATAATTGTCTATGCAAGTAAAAAAAAATTGTATAGCACATGGACCATGCGTGTGCCCTGCGATTTTTACACACCCATCTCATAGCAAACCTGACATTTCATCACCAGAGTACAGTAAATTTACAGCGTGAACTGTCAGAATAGAATAGATACAGAGATTGAATAAAAGAAAAAAATGTTTGGGGGTCCACCTTAATTTTCTCAACTAACTGAGGGAAAGCCAACAACTTAGGGCTGATGTTTATAGTCTGGGAAGGGGGTAACAAACATGGAGCTTGCTATGCTATTAATATCAGCTCAAAGATGTCTGCATAGCCTTTGCTGGTTATTAAGAAGGGGTGACCTCCCCCAAATAATTTGTGGGTCCCCACTATTATTAATAACTAGCAAATGCTAAGCAGACAGCTGTGAGATGATATTAATAGCCTAGGAAGGGGCCATGAATATTGGCCCCCTCCCAGACTAAAAACATCAGCCCATAGCTGCCCAGGAAATGGCGCATCCATTAGATCAGTGGTCCCCAACCTTTTTTGCACCAGGGATCGGCTTCAAGCAAGACCATTCTTCCATGGCCCGGCAGGGCGGGGATGGAGGTGTGGCAGGGGTGGGGCTTTGGTCATAAGGGGGCGGGGCTATGGACGGGGTTGTAGTTTAGTAGTAGTGCATACTTATCATTTAATTATAACATTTATAATGTGAATGTGACTCCCTTGTATACAAGGCTCCGCTCCCACCCTTCTATACAAGGCTCCGCTCCCACCCTTGTATGCATGGCTCCGCTCCCACCCTTGTATACAAGGCTCCGCTCCCACCCTTGTATGCATGGCTCCGCTCCCACCCTTGTATACAAGGCTCCACTCCCACCCTTGTATACAAGGCTCCGCTCCCACCCTTGTATGCATGGCTCCGCTCCCACCCTTGTATGCATGGCTCCGCTCCCACCCTTGTATACAAGGCTCCGCTCCCTCCCTTGTATACATGGCTCTGCTCCAACACTTGTATGCATGGCTGGGCTCCCACCCTTGTATATATGGCTCTGCTCCCTCCCTTGTATACAAGGCTCTGCTCCCTCCTTTGTACACAAGGCTCCGCTCCCACCCTTGCATGGCTCCGCTCCCACCCTTGTATGGCTCCACTCCCACCCTTGTATACAATGCTCCGCTCCCTCCCTTGTATACATGGCTCCGCTCCCACCCTTGTATACATGGCTCCGCTCCCACCCTTGCATGGCTCCGCTCCCACCCTTGTATGGCTCCGCTCCCTCCCTTGTATACAAGGCTCTGCTCCCACCCTTGCATGGCTCCGCTCCCACCCTTGTATACAAGGCTCCGCTCCCTCCCTTGTATACATGGCTCCGCTCCCACCCTTGCATGGCTCCGCTCCCACCCTTGTATACAAGGCTCCGCTCCCTCCCTTGTATACATGGCTCCGCTCCTACCCTTGTATACAAGGTTCCACTCCATTGTATACAAGGCTCGGCTCCCTCCCTTGTATACATGGCTCCGCTCCCACCCTTGCATGGCTCCGCTCCCTCCCTTGTATACAAGGCTCCGCTCCCACCCTTGCATGGCTCCGCTCCCTCCCTTGTAAGCATGGCTCAGCTCCCACCCATGCATGGCTCCGCTCCCTCCCTTGTATGCATGACTCTGCTCCCACCCTTGCATGGCTCCGCTCCCTCCCTTGTATACAAGGCTCTGCTCCCACCCTTGCATAGCTGGGCTCCCCGTCCTCCCCCCATCATACTTACCCTCCTCGCTCCGTCGCTGCATGTTCCTGCATTCCTGTCGGCCGCGGTGGCTACATCCAGTGCTGAGTGGTGAAGTAGTACCGCTCATTAAGGTCATGAATATGGACGCCACGCCTATGGGAGTGGCGTCGCATCCATATTTATGACCTTAATGAGCGGTATTACGTCACTGCTCAGCACTGGATGAAGCCGCCGCGGCCGACAGGGATGCAGCGACAGAAGGTATCGGTCTAATGAAGCCGGTGGCTGTAGCTGTCACTACAGTGCTACAGCCACCGGCTCCATGTTTGTCCAGCGTTCCGTGCCGTGGCTCCGCGGCCCGGCAACAGAACTGCAACGGCCCGGTCCTGGGCCGCGGACCGGCAGTTGGGGACCCCTGCATTAGATGACTCTCAGTCTCCGCTTTTCCCACTTGCCATGGTGCAGTACCAAGTGGGGTAGTAGTATAGGGGTTGAAGACACCCCCACTACTAACCCCATAGTCAAATGTAATAAAGACAAACACAGAGTGAAATCGCTTTCTGCTTGAGAAAGACAAACAGAGAGTGAAGTCCTTTACTTGAAATAAACGTGTAAAGTGCTTTATTTGCAATAAAAACTCCCTGACCCTCTTTTACACATTTATTAATATCCAAAGAAAAATAACAAAAACAAAGAAATCCTCACGTGACCGCCGATAATTAATTTGTCCCGACGAGCCCAAGTCATCTACTGAGTTGACATCACCCAGTGAGTGATGATGTTCGTGTGTGGACCGGAGTTTATGGCTATGAACTCCAGCCACCTTACTGACATCGGCACTATCCACTAAAGCTGCATGCTTCACGCGTTACTCAGAGTTTCCTGGATGCAGAGCTGAATGGTCGCATTTCATGTGACAGCTCAGCAAAGCATCTAGATGTAGTTGAGTTGGGCTCGTTGCTGTACAAAATGGATTATCTTCAACCAGGTGAGGATTTTTTTGTTTTTATTTTTTGTTATTAATAAATAGGCAAAAGTGGGTTGGGGAGTTTATTTCAATTAAAGAACTTTACTCTGTGTTTGACTTTATTACATTTGACTATAGGGTTAGTAATGGGGGTGTTTTATAGACGCCTTTCCATTACTAACCCCTGGGCTTGATGTCAGCGAACATGAAACAACTGACATCAACCCCAGTACTATTTACCCCACTTGCCACCACACCAGGGTAAGTGAGAAAAGCGGAGGGTAAGCGCCAGAATTGGGTCATCTAATGGATGCGCCAATTTTGGGGCTGCTGAGAGCTGATGATCTTAGTCTGGGGAGGGACCAGCTGTTTGCGTAGGCTTTGCTGGTTATTATATGGGGCACCCCACATCATTTTTGGGGGGTCACCCATTGTTAACAACCAGTAAAGGCTAAGTAGACAGCTGGGAGCTAATAATAATAGCCTGGGAAGCTCCATGTTTATTACCCCATTCCCAGGCTGTAAACTTCAGCCCCTGCTGTCTGCTTTCCCTCAGCTGATTAAGAAAAATTTGGGGAACCACACGCCATTTTTTTCCTTTTATTTAATTACTAACTAAATACATGTACCGTAAGCTACACACACTTCACTGATCTATCTATCACCTATCTATCTACACTGGGGAAAATAAGTATTTGATACACTGCCGATTTAGCAAGTCTTCCCACCTACAAAGAATAATGGAGGGGTCTGTAATTTTTATCATAGGTGAGAGACAGAATTTAAAAATCAGAAAATCACATTGTATGATTTTTACATAGTTAATTTGCATTTTATTGCATTAAATATGTATTTGATACAATAGAAAAACAGAAATTAATGTTTAGTACTGAAACCTTTGTTTGAAATTACAGAGGTGACACGTTTCCTGTTGTTCTTGACTAAGTTTGCACACACTGCAGCAGGGATTTTGGCCCACTCCTCCATACAGATCTTCTCCAGATCTTTCAGTTTTCGGGGCTGTCGATAGGCAACACTAATTTTCAGCTCCCTCCAAAGATTTTCTAGGCCACTCTAGGACCTTGAAATGCTTCTTTTAAAGCCACTTTTTAGTAGCCCTGGCTGTGCGTTTCGGGTCATTGTCATGCTGGAGGAGGTACTGGGGGAAGTAAGCTGTAGGGCAAAATCTTGCAATACATTACCCCATCCATCCCCTTTTCAATACTGTGCACTAATCTTTTCCCTTTGCAGAAAAGCACCCCCAAAGTATAATGTTTACCCCACCATGCTTAACAGTTGGGACGGTGTTCTTGGAGTTATAGTCATCCTTCTTACAAAACAAGTGGAGTTGTTACCAAAAAGTTCTATTTTCGTCTCATCTGCCTCCTTTGGATCATCCAGATGTTTATTTGCAAACTTCAAACAGGCATGGACATGTACTGGCGTGTGCAGGGGGACCTTGTGTTTCTAACGGTAATGTTTGAGACTAGTTCCAACTCTCTTCAGTTCATTGCCCAGGTCCTCCTGTGTAGCTCTGGGCCGATTCCTAACCTTTCTCAGAATCATTCTTACTCCACTAGGTGAGATGTTGCATGGAGCTCCAATCCGAGGAAGATTGACAGTCATCTTGTGTCTCGTCTGTTTTCTAATAATTGTGTCAACAGTTGCCTTTTCACCAAGCTGCTTGCTTATTGTCCTGTAGCCAATCCCAGCCTTGTGCAGGTCTACAATTTTGTTATTGGTGTCTTAAGACAGCTCTTTGGTCTTGGCCATGGTGGAGAGGTTGGAGTGTGATTGAGTATGTTGAGAGGTGTCTTTTATACAGGTAACAAATTCAAATAGATGCAATTAATACAGGTAATGAGTGCAGAGTAGGAGGGCTTCTTGAATAAAAACAAACAGGTCTGTGAGAGCCAGAATTCTTGCTGATTGGTAGGTGATCAAATACTTATTTCATGCAATAAAATGCAATTCAGTTGTTTAACAATCATACAATCTGATTTTCTGTTAATTTAAGATTCTGTCTCTCACAGGAGAAGTGTACCTACGATAAAAATTTCAGACCTCTGCATTCTTTGTAGGTGGCAAAATTTGCAAAATAGGCAGTGTATCAAATACTTATTTTACCCACTGTATATCTGTATATAAGATTGTTTTATTAGTAAACTAGCTTGAAATGACATAGAAAATTACTGTATGTAAAAGCTGATGTTAAAAACGCATTGCATAAGAATTGCATACACATGTCATACGGATGCTACTTGCTAAAAATTGCATTGTACTTGCGGGACACTCGTCCTACTTTTCTGCATCAACATCGGACCAAATTTTTAAACGATAGTGTGATTCCAGCCTAAGAAAAGAAGTGTATCTTTATTCAACCATTTGCGATGTTTGAGCTCTGCTCAGTGGGATCTTGCTCTATCAGCCTACTTGATGGTTGCGTAAAGATTCACTTTCTTTTATTTAGTAAGCTTTGAAGTGCTGTCTTAAATTTTATTTATTTTTTTGTTTTGTTTTCTTTAATGAATAGAGCCCTTAGCCAGTCACTCTTGGGGACTTTGCATGAATACCTGAGGGTGCTGCTATCTTCATTTTGTACAGATATTCCGCACCAAAAACTAGATTTAAACGACACATTGGAAAATGTTTAAATATGCTCATCCCCCTGACTGAAATAATAGTTTTCATTAGCGCTTCTAAGATCACGAAGAAGTGTCTTGATTCTGGAAGTCAGGGAAATTCTCTCTCAGACTCCTATAGTCAGAGCCATAGATGTTCATTGCATAACTCAGAGTAGAAAACAGAACATTGCCGTTGAATTTGATAGAAAAATGTCATTTTTCAACTATACTATTTGGACGTTATTCATGAAGGTGTTTTTGCAAGAATTGTGTCATAAAACACATCCAAATATCATAACATTTTTGCACAATCCAAATTTTTTTTATATAAAATGTTGCGGCTTTTGGTGTCTTACATAAAAGTAGGCTGAGCTGAATTGGGGCGGGACCAAGTCTGCCTGACAAAGTCCTCAAAAGTTGTGGCATAACTTATTTCATAAGTGTTACTTTAAGTGTAATGTGTGGTGTACAGTTCATATAGCGTCTTGTGCTTGGGTGCGAGGAAACCACATGAGACACAGGTTTGATATAGAAGGACTTGTATTACTTCATACAAGTGGCAAAAATGGTCACACAGTTTGCAGGTACAGAAGCAGGAGACACAGCAGGCCAGAGTAACTTAAGCTCAGCAATAACTCTCCACAACAGGTTCAGGATCTCTTCTCTGTTACCGTAATTCCATGCAAACGTGGATTTATCAAATAGCAGGTTTCCAGAGTCCACAAGTGTTCCAAAGTTCCTCAGTAGGAAATAGCTGGAGTACAAAGTCCAAGGTTTTCCAGGAGTCAGGTCACAGGCTCACTGCAGGCTTGATTCTGAAGCACTGATTGCTCAGCTGAGGCTGCTTAAGAAGCAAGAGGGAGAGAATCAGGGCGGGAACATGAAAGCTGGAAACTCCATATTGACTGAGGGCAAGATAGCTCCAGCAAGACAGAAAGCAAAATGGCTGACGGAAAAACTGAGTTTCAAGAAACATGTACAAAGAACCTTACATTACTCCCCCCTTAGGGACAACCTCCGGATGACCTCAGACCAGGCTTGTCTGGGTACCTCCGATGAAACTGGCGGAGCAAGCGAGGAGCATTAACGTTATTGACTGGTTCCCATGAGTTGTCCTCCACTGGGTAGCCCTGCCATTTAATCAAATATTGTAACTGATTTCTGTACAACCTGGAATCTAGAATCCTTTCCACCACAAATTCTTCCTGACCATCGACTAGCACTGGGTCAGGGCAAGGAGAAGAACGTCCAGGAAACGTATTGGGTGTTGCAGCCTTTAGTAGGGATACATGAAAGACAGGGTGGATTCTCATAGTTCTGGGCAGTTGAAGACGACAAGCAACGGCACTTATAATTTTACTGATTTTATAGGGTCCAATGTACTTATGTCCCAACTTAGACGATGGAATCCTTAACTTAAGATTTCTGGTTGACAGCCAGACCAAGTCTCCTACCTTGAAGGCTGGTGCAGGTTTACGAAATTTATCTGCTGCTTTCTTGTACCTTTCCTGAGCCAATTCCAGATTTTCCTTTAGAAGATCCATATTCTTTTGTAAAGACGTGATTCTTTCAGCCACTGCTGGCAAGGGCGTTTCTATGGGAAATCGAGGAAGAATGTTAGGATGATAACCTAAATTGGAGTAAAAAGGAGACTGCTTAGTGGAGGCGCTCTGAGAGTTGTTATAAGAGAACTCAGCCAGTGGAAGTAGATCCACCCAATCATCCTGTAGGTGGCAGATAAAGCAGCGGAGATATTGCTCCAGGTCTGATTGGTTCGTTCTGTCTGTCCATTAGTCTGGGGATGAAAAGCAGAAGAAAGGTTTACTTTAATGTCCAATGCGGCACAGAAATTTTGCCAAAACCTTGAAGTGAATTGCACCCCTCGATCCGAAATAACCTCATCCGGTACTCCATGTAAGCGAAACACATTCTTAATCATCAAATCTGATGTCTGTTTTGCAGTGGGTAAGCCGACACAAGGGATAAAATGAGCTGCCTTTGTTAGACGGTCAACCACCACTAGAATGGTGTTCTTCCCTTGAGAGGTTGGTAACTCCACAATGAAGTCCATAGAAATGGATCCCCACGGGCGGGACGGGGTGGGAAGGGGTTGCAACAGACCAGTTGGTGAGGAGCGAGGTGTTTTACATCTTGCACAGACTTCACATGAAGTGACATAGTTTAAAACATCTTTCCTGTAAGTGGGCCACCAAAAGAAACGAGAAAGAAATTCCTGTGTCTTTAGAATTCCTCTATGCCCAGCTATCTTGGAATCGTGGATGAGTTGCAATACTCTCAATCTGACTGTTTCAGGTATATACAGATGTTGTCCCTGAATCCACACACCATTCTTAAAGACAAGACTTACGTCCCTTGGGGGTTGTGCCAACAAGGAATCCGCATGGTATGCTTCCTTGATGTCCTTAAGTAGGTCTTGATTATGAATCACTCCCAGGAATCTAGAGTCAGGAAGAATAGTCTTAGGAGGAGTAAGTGGACGGGTCTCTGCTGAATGAATCCTAGAGAGTGCATCAGCCTTTCCATTGCGCGATCCTGGTCTATAAGAAATGACAAAATTAAATTGGTTTAAGAAAAGATTCCAGCGAGCCTGGCGAGGAGTCAGGCACTTAGCCGACCTGATAAATTCAAGGTTACGATGGTCTGTCAGGACGACTATTTGCTGTGCAGCTCCCTGAAGAAGGTGTCTCCATTCTTTGAAGGCGGCAATAATGGCCAACAACTCTCTATTGCCCACATCGTAGTTCCTCTCAGCCGAAGACAACTGCTGGGAAAAGAAGGCACAGGGATGCAAGACATTCTCACCTGTTCTCTTAGAGAGTATAGCTCCAACGGCACAGTCTGAAGCATCCACCTCTATTATGAAGGCAAGTTCGGGGTTGGGATGTACTAAGATAGGTGCGGTGGTAAATTTATCCTTTAGACGGGAAAATGCTTCCTGGGCTTGGGGGGTCCAGGAGAACCTAGACTCTTTCCGGGTAAGTTGGGTGATAGGTGACACTACCTCAGAGAAATTCCTAATGAAACGTCTATAGAAGTTGGCAAACCCGATGAAGCGCTGCACCTCCTTCACATTTCTAGGAATTGGCCAATCCTTGATGGCTTGGGTCTTGCTTCCATCCATACTAATTCCTTGTGTAGACAGTACATACCCCAGAAATTGAATTTCGGTCCTATGGAATTCACACTTTTCAAGTTTGATGTAAAGATGGTTTTGTCTTAGACGTTCTAAGACCATTCTCACATGTCCATGATGTTCCTCTGTGGAGTTAGAAAAAATTGAATATCATCCAAATAAATCACCACGAATGTATCTAGGAGATCCCTGAAGATGTCATTCACCAAGTGTTGGAAAGTGGCTGGGGCGGTACTCAGACCAAAAGGCATAACTAGATATTCAAAGTGTCCATAGCGTGACCTGAATGCAGTCTTCCATTCATCCCCAGGTCTAATACGGACCAAGTTATAGGCCCCACGGAGATCCAGTTTAGAGAAAATTTTGGCATGCCGCACTCTCTCCAATAACTCAGGGATTAAAGGCAATGGATAACGGTTTCTAATAGTAACCTTATTGAGTTCCCTATAGTCTACGCAGGGTCTCAGAGATCCATCTTTCTTCTTCACAAAGAAGATGGGTGCACCTGCAGGTGATGAAGAGGGGCGTATGAAGCCCTTGGCTAGATTTTCGTCTATGTAATCCTTTAAAGCCTTTAGCTCGGGCCCCGCCAGGGGGTAGATCTTACCAAAAGGTAT
>JARQOD010000003.1:114177160-114213570 GCA_033576555.1 Oophaga sylvatica | reverse complement strand
ATTTTTCAGGTAGTCTTATTTTAAAGGTTTTTAATTATTATTATTATTATTAGCCCATTTGCCACCTCAACAGGGCAAGTGGGAAGAGCAAGGCTATGTGCCAGAATTGGCCATCTTATAAATGCGCCTTTTCTGGGGCAGCTGCGAGCTGATGTTTTCAGCTAAGGGGGGGGGGGGGGCAGTATCCATGGACGCTTACTAGGCTATAAATATCAGCTCGCAGCTGTCTGCATAGCTATTAATTATAGGGGGACCCCACGCCATTTTTTTCCAATGAATAATCTTTTATTAAATTTGTGTCAAGTATTTTGCACACACACTGTACTAATTGTATTTGACACTGACATCTATATATCTACCTTTTCTATATGGATTTACTTATATGCTGTCGGCTCCTGGAGTGATTTTACAGAAGCCGGAAAATGAATTACTGGCTGTTCTTCTGTCTCTCTATGCAATATAAATCCATATACTGTATATATATATGTGTGTGTCACTGACAGCCGCAGCGTCCAGATGTTACAGCATAGTGTAGGGGATTTTATGAAATCTCGTCTCCACTATACATGCAGGGCCGCATCAGGCGGCCCTGCGTATCCGGACATGCGGCGCTTCTTTCCAGACCGCAGCATGTCTATTTATCTTGTGGAGACGCTATCTAGATATAGGACTATATGTATAGGATGCAGTGATTCCGCATGTGTTCAATGAACACATCCGTAATCATCGTGTGTAGAAAAGGGGGCAGCGCTTTGGGCGGAGCGGGGTTTCCGCTGCGTCCAAAGTGCTGCAAGTACACAGCGTGGACACATACCCTGAGATGTAGTTATTGTTGCATAAGACACACCAGACACTGAAATCAAAGGTTTCATAGGACTCATAGAATTGTAATAATCATTTTCCTCAATAAAATTTGTTTCCAAGTCTAAATTTTTTACACATTTGTTTGATTTGATTCTCTTTATCTAATTTCAAGACTTGTGTGAAAATCTGACCTAGTTTTAGGTTAAATTTATGCAGAAGTATTGAAAATTCTGAAATATTCACAGTCTTTCAAACACCATTGTAGCTGTGTCCTTGATGCGCCGCCCCCGGCAGCCATTTTCCTGGAGTCCACCGCATAGGAAACAATGGAACTGCGGGGGCTCTGGCCTTTCACAAAATATCGGCAGAGCCCCCGCAGCATCGGACACCCACAGCGGCGCGCCGCACATCGGAACACCCCCTCATCCCAGTATGTGGACTGCAACAACGCTCCACTCTTTCCTTCTCCAGCCACGACCCCTGGACCCTGCTTCACAGCAGCCACCACCCTCCGTAAGTAATAAGATTCATGGATTATAAGAAGCATCACCATTTTATTTAAAAAAAAAAAAAAGTCCCTATTTTTCTCAAAATTTGGGATGTGTCTTATAATCCGGAGCGTCTTAAAACTTGAAAAATACAGTACTTCTTTCAGCATTTTTCCGACATTTTTGCAGCATTTTTTGTCCCACAGAAAGCAATGAGTAAGTGCAAAAATGCAGATATCAGATTTTGCTGTATTTTTGATGCAAAAACCTAAGGAAGTTGAATCATGGTTTTTTTTTACATTAAACTTTATCAGCATACACAAGAGAAAATAAAAATGCAGCAAATACATAGCAAAAAAACACAGCAAAATCTCCTTTTTTGTAAGCAACTTCCTTACTGCCAAGAGAATAGGTTTTGCCTGCAGAAAAAAAAAAGAGTAAAAACACAACTTGTGAACATAGCCTAAGGCTACTTTCACACTTGCGTTTTTTTGCGCAGCGCATCGTGCGCACATGAAACGCATTAAAAAACGCATGCAAACGCTTATAAATGCTGCGATATTTAGTCGCATCAGCGTGCGCATTATGACCAAAATACGCAGCGTTTGTATGCGATTTCAAGCGTTTTTGCATGTGTTTGCATTTTTTCGGCGCATGGGTTGTCTACGTGTCACATTTCTATCAACTCTGTCTCTATGATCTCTATCATCTCTGTCTCTATCATCTTTGTCTCTATCATCTGTCTCTACCTATCATCTGTCTCTATCATCTCTGTCTCTATCATCTGTCTCTATCATCTGTCTCTATCATCTCTGTCTCTATCATCTCTGTCTCTATCATCTGTCTCTATCATCTCTGTCTCTATCATCTCTCTATCATCTCTGTCTCTATCATCTGTCTCTATCATCTGTCTCTATCATCTGTCTCTATATCTCTTTCTCTATCATCTGTCTCTATCATCTCTATCATCTGTCTCTATCATCTCTGTCTCTATCATCTCTGTCTCTATCATCTCTACCATCTGCCTCTATCATCTATCATCTGTCTCTATCATCTCTGTCTCTATCATCTGTCTCTATCTTCTATCATCTGTCTCTATCTTCTATCATCTGTCTCTATCATCTCTGTCTCTATCATCTCTGTCTCTATCATCTCTGTCTCTATCATCTGTCTCTATCATCTGTCTCTATCATCTGTCTCTATCATCTCTGTCTCTATAACTCTGTCTCTATCATCTCTGTCTCTATCATCTATCTCTGTCTCTATCATCTATCTCTATCAACTTTTTATCTACACTCCTCACAAACAATGTATCTTGTGTAGGGGGTGGTTTAAATAAGTGTTTAGACATTATTTACTCCAAAATCGAGTGTGCGCAAAAGCGCTGACGAGGCAAAGCCATGCGCACGCCAGCGCACCCATAGACTGCAATGTTATTTTTTGCGCATAGCATGCGCACACGTGCGCACACGTTTTTTTAAAGCGGTTGGGCGGGAAAAAATGCAACATGTAGCGTCTAGCGCGTATGGACGCACACCTGGAAAATGCGCAGCACACGCCAAACGCTGATGAGCGCGTGCAAGCGCTAGACCCTGCGCCCGCCATGTTAAAGATAGGGGAACATTGCGCATGCGTCCGATAGCGCACGATGCGCTGCGCGATAAAACTCAAGTGTGATTGTAGCCTAAGTCTGCAATAAAAAAAAAAACATTTTTTGCTGCAGCGGAGTCCTATATCAAGATCAATTCTCTGCAAAAAATGTCATTTCTTTGCCACGCCTTTTTCTCAGTGTTTTAGATATAGCGTCCAGGAGAGGTTTTTGCACTGATCTTCACAGTCGACAGGTGAAAAAGTATCTACAGTCTCAGGGAGGAAGGAAAATGCAAGATATAAAAAGGAGGGAAGCATCTGAAAAGTAATTAAATGCAGGAGAGAATCTGATCTCATATATCTGCTGTTTAAGACAGAAGCACCTTGTATATGCACAAAGTTTACATCCAGACTATATTACTTGTAAAAGCGCTCACATAAGAGAAAAATCTGAAACTTGTAGCAGATTACAAACCGCATATCAGTGTCTGAAAACGAATAAAGAGTGCAAACTGAAACTTAGTGCAATTTTATCCCAAAAATTTTTTTTTACTTAAATGCATATATTTGAGTTCAAAAATGATTTTTGGTTTACAAGCGATTTGTTTCTCCGCAAATTCACCTTTTATGTGGTCATAAATCAGCTGAGAGGAGCTAAAAAATACAGTTAAAGAAGTTAGAAACTCATTTGAAGGGGTTGAATGATCTTAGAGCTCAAGTCTGTAGTCACTTGTGTGACTTCAGACTTCACAGCGCACAGTGTACATTGTCAAGATTCTCCTGTGAGGGCGCTGGAGCAGGCGGTCATGTGATCATAAGTATGCAATTTGCATACTTACGGCAACATTCCAACTAGACATGTCCGGCCTTGCTCAATACACTTCTATTGTATTGAGCAAAGCCGCACATGTCTAGTCGACATGTAAATTGCATATTTGTAGTCACACACCTTCTCGCTGCTGTCAGCGGGAACTTGACAGTGCATGCACTGCACGCTGGGAAGATTCACAAGTCTGCAGTCACATAGAGTGACTGCAGACTTGAACCCCAAGCCTGGACAACCCTTTTAACCTATTTTGCAGCCATCAATACACAGTGCAATGCAGACATAATTTTTAGCCAAAAATGTATGCATTTATTTAGGAAAAATAATTTTCCCCAAACATGGACAACTTCTTTACCCAAAGGTAACCACTAGCAAATGTATCATTTTTTTTCATGTCAAAGGTGGCCATTGACCTTCAGTCAATCTTACCTATATTTCCTGTGCAGTTGAACAGTATCTGTTGGTGCTTAGCAGCAGCAAAAAAGCAGTAACTTTTTTACTACTAGATTCAATTATATAAGCTACAAACTTCACATTTAGGCTATGTGCACACATTGAGTAAATTTTCTGCACCATTTCTGTATTTCTTGGCAGGAAAAACGAAGGTGCAAAAATGTGCATTTTTGCCTGCGTTTTTTATTGATACACCTAAATGAATCCCATATAAAGGTCATAAAGCAAGAACAAGGACAAGAAACCAAAGAAAGCTTTACACAAGACCAGGTCATGAAAAATATATAAATTTTATTAAAGAAACAAAATTAATAAAAACAAGGCAGATGCCACAAGACACAAGAAAAGGTGGGTATGCCCAGGCACAAGAGACGCCAAACAAGTTTTATACCATTATGCACATAAAGGCGTAAAAAATATATCAACAAATGATAATCATTTGTTAATATATTTTTTACACCTTTATGTGCATAAATGGTATAAAACTTGTTTGGCGTCTCTTGTGCCTGGGCATACCCACCTTTTCTTGTGTCTTGTGGCATCTGCCTTGTTTTTATTAATTTTGTTTCTTTAATAAAATTTATATATTTTTTATGACTTGGTCTTGTGTAAAGCTTTCTTTGGTTTCTTGCGTTTTTTATTGATTTGAATGAAGTCAGTGGTGAAAGGGCCAAAACGCACTGAGAATTGACATGCTGCAGATTATTTTCTGCACCAAATCTGCAAGTCAAAAATACTCAATGTGTGCATGACACTTAAGGGTTCTCATTCACTTTGCTGGCATCAGGATTGTTTCAGGTTTATCTAGTAATCTTGCAAGGAAAAAATGCACCAAATCTGCAATGTGTGCACACAGCCTAAAGTGTCTTTCAGACATCAGTGTGTCACGTACGTTTGGAGACAGTTTTCAGACGTACTGGAGATACTTAAACACGTAGACACATTCAAGTGAATGGTTCTGTGCACATGTCGGTGTGTTTCCACTGACCATGTGTCTGTGGGCAAAATACGTTGACATGACCATTTTTTACCAGCAGAACGGACCGCAAAACATTCTGCACAGGGATGTCTTCCGTTTGACACGTACCGGCGCGTGAAACGCAGCGGTACAGTTAGCACGGTGAGCAGGGGAGAATGATGATAGTTATATTCAACTGATAACAGAGACAGCAGGCGGCGGCTGGTAGGACTATTACTCCAATCAGTCTACACCTGCTGCTGCTAATAACAGAGCAGGTACTGGCTGATAGAAGGTTTCATCAGCTGGTGCCTGCCCTATAAATAAATAAACGGTGTGGATTCCCCTCTATTTTCTATAACCAGCCAGGCAAAACTGACAGCTGGAGGCTGCAACCCTCAGCTGTCAGCTTTAGCGAGGCTGGTTATCAAGAGAAGAGGGGTCCTCACGCTATTTTGTTTTAAATAATTAAATAAATAATTTAAAAAACTGTGTGAGGTCCCCCCATTTTTGATTACCAACCTTGCTAAAGCTGACAGCTGAGGGCTGGTATTCTCAGGCTGGTAAGGTGCCATGGATATTGACCCCCCAGCCTAAAAATAGCAGCCCCCAGAAAAGGCATATCTTTTAGATAGCAAGTGGGGTTCATATTTGTTGGGTTGATGTCACCTTTGTATTGTCTGGTGACATCAAGCCCACAGCTTATTAATGGAGAGGTGTCTGAAACATACCTGTTATGTTTTTTGGTAGCTGAGGAGGCAAGAGCAAAAAACCACAAAGGTAGCCAAACACCAGAGAGGTTGGAAACTAATAGGTTGCAGACCCCTAAACTAATCGCACAACTAGAAGCAGCCGTGGGACGTTCCTACGGTGCCCTAGACGCCTCGTCACAGCCAGAGAGATTAGCTATCCCTGAAGATGGAAAGAGGGAAGCTAACTGTCTCGGAGTAGAGCCCCAAAAGAATAGGAAGCCCTCAAACATATAATGGCGGTTAGACAAGATGAAAACACGAACACAGACAAAAAATAGATTGAGAAAACTCTTGGGCCCAAAACTGTCTAGATAAGACAGCACAGGAGAGAATAATGTCTGCAACCCAGAAAAACCCTAGGAAAAACTCCAACACTTCTGAATCCAAAAATACTGAGACCACACGGTCTCGACCACCTATATCAGATCGCTGGTGTGAACACGCAGCTACCCAGCAGTAAAATATCACAAGAACAGAGCAAATGAACAAATACAAAAAGAGAACGGAGACCAGCCCAAGCCCCCCAAAGGGCACCCTGCTGAACTCAAAAAGCAAGGCAGCAAAAAGCAAGGAAAATCAAACCACAATAAAAAAAAAACTGAAAGTGACTTATCTAAATGCAAGCAGGAGACAGCAGAAAAGCAAGCTGAATTCCAACCTAGACCAGGAAGAACAATTGATCACCGGCGAGGATCATGGGAGGTTAGCTCACTTATATCAGGCCAGTCCGTCCCACCTGATAACCAATTCTCAGTTGCAGGTGGTGGATTTTTGCTGTTCAACATAGGTTCAATACCCTCAGCAACCACCAGAGAGAGCTTCAGCTCCGAAGTCGTCTCCAACACGGTTCACAACACACACCTATCCACTACTAATCCTATAGTTATGTGGCAAATAAAGACACAGAAAGAATAAAGTCCTTTATTTAAAACAAAACACATTTTTCCATTTTCAGTTAAAAATAACAAACACTGTTATACTCGCCTAACGCCCATTCCATTGACTCCCTCGTCTCCCGTAAAAAACAATATCCCTTACCTGTCCATTATTCTGTCCTGCGACATTATCCTTGTCTGGGGGATAAGCAATTTTCAACCTGGACGGTGCCAAGATGCAACCGTTCAGGCTGAGAACCAGTGCAGCATCAGTGACCAGCCGTGGTGTCATCGAGGTTACCACCAGTCAGTGAGACTGCGTTCCCAGACTGGCTGAAGTGCGGTGACCTTAGCACTGTGGGAATACCGTATATACTCAAGTATAAGCCGAGATTTTCAGCCCATTTTTTACGGCTGAAAGTGCCCCTCTCGGCTTATACTTGAGTCATATACCAGGGGTTGGCAGGGGAGGGAGAGCGCAGCTGTCCTATATACTCACCCCCTCCTGGCGCAGTCTCTGCAGCCCCTGCTGTTCTCCCACTGTCTCCGGCAGCTATTCCTAACTTAAGCGGTCACTTGGTACCGCTCATTAAAGTCATGAATATAATACATGGGGCAGCATATGGGGCATAATCTATGGATCATCTTGTGGGGCATAATACATGGGCAGCATATGGGGCATAATCTGTGGAGCATCATATGGGGGCATAATATATGGGGCACAATCTATGGAGCATCTTGTGGGGCATAATACATGGGGCAGCATATGGGGCACAATCTATGGAGCATCTTGTTGGGCATAATACATAGAATCAAAGAATGGTAGAGTTGGAAGGGACCTACTGGGTCATCTGGTCCAACCCCCTGCTCAAAGCAGGATTCACTAAATCATCCCAGACAGATGTCTGTCCAGCCTCTGTTTGAAGACTTCCATTGAAGGAGAACTCACCACCTCTCGTGGCAGCCTGTTCCACTCATTGATCACTCTAACTGTCAAAAAGTTTTTTCTAATATCTAATCTGTGTCTCCTCCCATTCAGTTTCATCTCATTGCTTCTAGTCTTTCCTTGTGCAAATGAGAATAAAGATAATCAATGTGACAGCCTTTGAGATATTTGTAGACAGCTATTAAGTCTCCTCTCAGTCTTCTTTTTTGCAAGCTAAACATTCCCAAATCCTGTAACCGTTCCTCATAGGACATGGTTTGCAGATCGGACACCATTCTGGTCGCTTTTCTCTGAACTTGTCCAGTTTGTTGATGTCTTTTTTAAAATGTGGTGCCCAAAACTGGACACAGTATTCCAGATGAGGTCTGACCAAATAGGAGTAGAGGGCAATATTGACTTCACGTGATCTAGACTGTATGCTTCTGTTAATACATCCCAGAATTGTATTTGCCTTTTTTGCTGCTGCATCACACTGTTGACTAATGTTCAGTCTGTGATCTATTAGTATACCCAAGTCTTTTTCACATGTGCTGTTGCTTAGCCCTATTCCTCCCATTCTGGATATGCTTTTTTCATTTTTATTTCCCAGATGTAGTACTTTGCATTTTTCCCTGTTAAAAACCATTCTGTTAGTTGCTGCCCACTGCTCCAGTTTATTTATATCTTTTTGAATCCTCTCTCTCTCTTCTCTAGTATTAGCTATCCCTCCTAGCTTTGTGTCATCAGCAAATGTAATCAGTTTACCCTCAATTCCTTCATCTAAATCATTGATAAAGATATTGAACAATACAGGGCCCAAGAGAGAGCCCTGTGGTACCCCATTTGATACATTCTTCCAACTGGATGTGCAGCCATTTACTACCACTCTTTGGGTCCTATCACTAAGCCAGTTATGAATCCACCTAACAGTTGCCTTGTCCATTCCATACTTAGTCATTTTTTCAACAAGGATTGTGTGAGATACTTTGTCAAATGCTTTGCTGAAGTCAAGATATAATATATCTACAGCATTTCCCTGATCCACCCAGTCAGTGATTCTGTCATAGAAGGAAATTAAATTAGTCTGACATGACTTATTAGTTACAAACCCATGCTGACTCTGGTTAAGCACTTCATTCTTGTCCAGGTACTTACATACATGTTGTTTAATAATTTGTTCAAAGATCTGTCCTGGTATAGATGTCAGACTGACAGGCCTATAGTTCCCTGGGGTCCACCTGGGGCATCTTGTGGGATGTAATACATGGGCAGCATATGGGGCATAATCTATGGAGCATCTTGTGGGGCATAATACATGGGCAGCATATGGGGCATAATCTATGGAGCATCTTGTGGGGCATAATACATGGGCAGCATATGGGCCATAATCTATGGAGCATCTTGGGCATAATATATGTTGAAGCATATGGGGCATAATATATGGGGCATAATCTGTGGAGCAGCATATGGGGCATAATCTATGGAGCAGCATATGGGGCTCCTGATTCAATATGGCTATTCAAAAACATTTAACCTACTTTAATTTTTATTGGTATCTATTTTTATTTTTGAAATTTACCAGTAGCTGCCTCATTTTCCACCCTAGGCTTATACTCGAGTCAATAAGTTTTCCCTGTTTTTGTGGCAAAATTTGGGGGGTCGGCTAATGCTCGGGTTGGCTTATACTCGAGTATATACGGTAAGTCGCTGAGTTCTCCGCAGTTCAGCTCAGTGAGTTCACTGCAGATCACGGTGAGAAATTCTCGTGCTGAACTACGGTGAACTCAGTGACTTTTTCCCACTGTAGTTCAGCCCTGCTGGGAAAGCAGCCTCAGTGACTGGCAGTAACCTCGATGATCAAGTGTTAATTTTAACCCCTTAATGTCCACTGACGTGCAGAGTCCGTCATGGCCAGGTGTCAGTTTTGGCACCTTGACGGACTCTGCACGTCATGGCTTTGATCTACCACTGTGTGTAAACAAACAGTGGTAGTTCAGTGCCGACAGCTGTCTATGACAGCTGAGAGGCACGGGAAGAGGTGAAGGGACCCATGACAACGGTCCCTGCACCCAGATCGCTGTGATTGGTAGTCAATCTGACTGACCAAACACAGCATGATCGCACAGGAGATGCAGCACTTCCTACCCGATCAGAGGAGAAGCTGGCAGTGTAAGCTGCTGACCTGCTGCTGTGAGAGCCTGGGGGGAGGTGCTGGAACAGCCAGGAAGGAGCTGAGCACTGCCCCCGACTGATTAACCCTGCTGATGCCGTGATCATGAGAGATCACTTCATTTGGAGGTCAGTGAAGAGATGCAGGGACAAATGACAGCTTCTCTGCATCTCTGACTGCTGTAATTAGATACTAAATGTAACTATCTAATCACAGCAGTGTGTCAAATGCTGCAAACAGTAGCTCATCTACATCTTATCACTCTGTCTGTGACATTGTTAGAGATAAGAGCTGTGCTGTTGTGAAACTTGTGTGGAATCCAAATTTTGTTGGAAAAATGAGAAATCGCTGGTCAACTTTTAACACTTATAACTTCCTAACAAATAAAAATTTTGTTTCCAAAATTGTGCTGATGTAAAGTAGACATGTGGGAAATGTTATTTATTAACTATTTTTTGTGACATATATCTGTGATTTAAGGGCATAAAAATTAAAAATTTGAAAATTGCAAAATTTTCAAAATTTTTGCCATATTTCCATTTTTTTCATAAATAACTGCAAGTTATATCGAAGAAATTTTACCACTACCATGAAGTACAATATATCACGAGAAAACATTCTCAGAATCGCCAAGATCCGTTGAAGCGTTCCAGAGTTATAAGCACATAAAGTGACAGTGGTCAGAATTGTAAAAATAGACTTGGTCCTTAACCTACAAAATGGCTTGGTCGTTAAGGGGTTAAATAAAAATGAAAAAGTGTATTTTGTTTTATTTCAGATAAAAGGATTTATTCTTGCTGTGTATTTACCACGTAACTATAGGATTAGTAATGGATAGGTGTCTTATCGACGTCTCTCCATTACTAACCTGTGGGCTTGATGTCACCAGACAATACAAAAGTGACATTAAACCCCACAAATATGAACCCCACGTGCCACTGCTACAGGGCAAGTGGGAAAAGCCGGTGTCACGCGGTCTTATGATATGTGTACGATGTCAGTAAACTATTCTTAAAAGAACAATACTCTATACAACATATAGATTAGCAACATCAACATGTAAATATAGAATAGATTTACCTGACACGATATCCGTTGAACTCAGGGTTAATCTTGAGGACTTGATACACTGTCACAGGAAAGAGGAGGACCGGGGTCTAACCTGACCCTAAACTGGGGTCCTAACTAATCCCTCACCTTGGAGGTACTGATAATGGTTCAGAGGTCCAAGTCTCCAGCCTAACCCTGTCTCCTATCAGTCCCTGAACCCTGTAATCAGTCCTAAGAAGGATACTGATTACCACCAAAGGGATATGGGCTGATCTCTGCTAAATACACAGATTAGACATATAAGACAGACTGGAGAAAACACAGACTTGCATACACACTCAAACACAGAAGGAACATAAATGATCTGGGATATTAAACTCTAAGCAAGGTGAGCTTAAAACAACTAAGGAGCTCTTTAACTTAAGTCTATACAGATACAATCCTATCTGTGGTCTGCATGAAGAATTTCACTGGCAACTCCCAACACAGACAACCAGAGATTTAAAGGAAACCAATCAACAAATAATTAATTGCAGCCGGGAGAAAACTGCACCCAGTCCCAGAACTGAGCACAGACAGAATTAACTCCCTAACTGCCAAACACAAAGAAACAGCAACTCAGCTGTGAGAAGTCAGAATGTGCAACCGCGACGATCTTCGTGGCGATGCACACATGACAGTACCCCCCCTTCTACGAGGGGCCTCCGGACCCTCAGGGCCAGGTTTGCCCGGGTGAGTTCTGTGGAAGGTCCGCACCAAACGATCTGCGTTAATGTCAGACGCAGGAACCCACGTCCTCTCCTCTGGACCATACCCCTTCCAATGCACCAAGTACTGAAGGGACCGGCGATTCAGACGTAAGTCAATGATCTTTGAATTCTTGAAATTCCAAGTTACCATTGACCAACACAGGAGGAGGAGGTAGAGGTGACGGTATGACTGGTGCCACATACCTTTAAGTAATGACTTGTGGAACACATTATGAATTTTAAACGTAGGAGGGAGGTCCAGACGAAATGCCACAGGATTAATTATGGAACTGATCCTGTACGGCCCGATGAATCTGGGGCCCAGCTTCCAGGAGGGAACTTTAAGTTTTATATTCCTGGTAGACAACCATACCAGATCGTTCACATTAAGATCTGGACCAGAAACTCTCCTCCTATCAGCCATACGTTTATAACGGTTCCCCATAGCACTCAGATTATTCAATACACCTCTCCACACTGAAGCAAGTGACGACGAGAAACGCTCCTCCTCAGGAACCCCAGAAGGGCCCCCCCCATTGAATGTACAAAACTGGGGATGAAAACCATATGCTCCAAAAAACGGGGACTTACCAGTGGACTCGCTCCGCCTGTTGTTAAGAGCGAACTCTGCCAGAGGCAAGAAAGAAGACCAGTCCTCCTGGTTCTCTGAGACAAAACACCGAAGATAAGTCTCTAGGCTTTGATTCAGACGCTCTGTCTGACCATTGGTCTGCGGATGAAAAGCCGAGGAAAATGACAATTGCATCCCCCGACGTAAACAAAATGCCCTCCAAAACTTGGACACAAACTGAGACCCCCTATCTGACACCACATCAGAAGGCAACCCATGAAGTCTCACAATCTCCCCAATGAACACCTGCGCCAGAGTTTTAGCATTAGGGAGGGCAGGAAGAGCAATGAAATGTGCCATCTTACTGAACCTGTCAACAACCACCAGTATGACAGTCTTCCCTGACGACTGAGGAAGGTCCGTGATGAAGTCCATAGACAAATGAGTCCATGGACGCTCCGGAAGTTTCAAGGGTAAGAGGGTCCCAGACGGACGGGTATGAGGGGTCTTAGAGCGAGCACAAACCCCACAGGACGCGACAAAAGTTAAAACATCTTTATTAACGTTAGGCCACCAAAACCGGCGAGAAAGGAGATCTAAAGTAGCCTTACTCCCTGGATGTCCTGCTAAAGCAGAATTATGATGTGCCTCAATAACCTTTTGTCTCAACTGATTTGGGACAAACAGTCTCCCTGGAGGTCCTGCAGGAGCGTCCCCCTGAGCCTCTAACACCTCCTCCTCAAGCTCAGAACATACAGCCGACACTACCACCCCCTCCTGAAGGATAGGAATCGGGTCATCCATTTTCCCGGCCCCTGGGAAACTGCGAGACAAGGCATCCGCCTTAACATTCTTAGATCCAGGGCGATAAGTGACAACAAAATTAAACCTGGTAAAAAACAACGACCATCGAGCTTGTCTGGAATTCAGACGCTTAGCAGATTCCAAATACAGCAGGTTCTTGTGATCAGTAATGACGGTGACCGGGTGGACTGCCCCCTCCAAAAAGTGACGCCATTCTTCAAAAGCCAACTTAATGGCCAAAAGTTCCCTATTGCCGATATCATAATTCCTTTCGGCGGACGACAATTTTTTAGAAAAGAAAGCGCACGGATGCCATTTACCAGGGACGGACCCTGGGACAATATTGCACCCACCCCTACGTCAGACGCGTCCACCTCCACAACGAACGGCTGTGATGCATCTGGTTGGATGAGAACGGGTGCCAAAGCAAAACATTTTTTCAAAGAGGAAAAAGCTTGGCAAGCTTTGTCCGACCATTTAGAAAAATCCGTCCCTTTTCTTGTCATGTCAGTGAGAGGTTTGACAACAGATGAGAAATTACAAATAAATTTCCGGTAGTAGTTAGCAAACCCCAGAAAACGCTGCAGAGCCTTAAGATCCTCTGGCTGATCCCATTCAAGCACTGCTCTCACCTTTTCAGGGTCCATACGGAAACCGGAGGCTGACACCAAGAAACCCAAAAACTGAAGTTCCTGTACGGCGAATACACACTTTTCCAGTTTGGCGTATAGTTTATTGTCTCGCAAGATCTGCAACACCTGTCTCACATGCTCCTGGTGAGACACAAGATCTGGTGAGTAAATTAAAATGTCATCCAAATATACGACCACAAACAGCCCCACCAGATGACGAAAAATGTCATTAACAAAATGTTGGAATACTGCTGGTGCAGTAGTCAGACCAAAAGGCATGACAAGGTTCTCATAATGTCCCTCCGGCGTGTTAAACGCCGTTTTCCACTCATCCCCCTCTTTTATACTAATCAGATTATATGCCCCCCTGAGATCCAATTTAGAGAACCATTTGGCGCCAACAATTTGATTGAAGAGATCAGGAATCAGAGGGAGTGGATACGGATCTCGAACAGTAATCCGATTAAGTTCGCGGAAATCCAAGCAAGGGCGTAGGCCTCCATCTTTTTCTTCACAAAGAAGAACCCCGCGGCCACTGGGGAAGATGAAGGTCTAATATGCCCTTTGGCCAGACTTTCCGAAATATAATCTTTCATAGCCTGCCTCTCAGGACCAGAAAGGTTATATAACCTAGCTTTAGGTAACTTAGCATCAGGAAGTAAATTAATAGAGCAGTCATACACGCGATGAGGAGGCAACTCCTGACACCCCTCCTCAGAGAACACATCCCCAAAGTCCTCCAAAAAAGGAGGCAAAGTACTAGGCACGACCGCACTGATGACTGTGTTCATGCAGTTACTTTTGCAAAACTCCCCCCATTGGCTTATATCTCTGGACTGCCAATTAATCACAGGGTTATGTTTAACCAACCAAGGAAGTCCCAACACAATAGGAGTAGGTAGACCCTCCAACACATAACAAGATAATAGTTCCCTATGTATTGCCCCTACCCGAAGGTCAATGTTATGAACCTCATGAACAAAGCTACCTTGGCCGAGAGGCCTGGCGTCAATGGAGAATATAGGGATCGGTTTGACCAATACACTCAGATGCATACCTTGAGCCTGAGCAAACTGAGCGTCAACCAGATTAGCCCCGGACCCACTATCAAGAAGAACAGAAAATCTCTCCACTCTCGTACCAACCACCACCTCCACTGGTACAAGGAACTGAGAAGAACTAGCGGACGAAATACATACTCCCAGGTTGTCGTCCACCACACAACCTGGGATTAACAGTTTTCCGGCGACTTTTTGCTCAACAAGGCACGGGATGGACATCCCCCAACAAAATGTCCCTCTTCCCGCAGAAGAAACACCTTCTAGTCCTGCGGCGTACCGTCAATCCCCTCCTACGAAATGATGTCCCTCCCAACTGCATAGGCTCCTCCGAACAGACAAGGGGAACCTCAACATAAGGGACTTTAGTAGTAGGTGGAGTAACAACAGGGGGCGGAGTTACCTCGCACCTCTCCCGGAGCCGTCTATCAGTACGGATAGCTAGGGCCATAGCAGCCTCCAGTGATGGAGGAGAATCATACTGAGCCAAAACGTCCTTTAATTTGTCAGAAAGCCCATGACAAAACTGGCTCCTAAGAGCTGGGTCATTCCACTGAGTATCTGTGGCCCATCTACGGAACTCAGAAGCAAATTCCTCCGCCGGACGATCTCCCTGCTGTATCTTACGTAATTTTGTCTCAGCAAGAGAGACCCGATCTGGGTCATCATATATCAAACCCAGGGCAGTAAAAAATCGATCTACTGACTGTAGAGCCGGGGATCCCGGAGGAAGGGAGAAGGCCCAGGATTGAGGGTCCCCTTGTAGGAGCGAGATAACAATTCCCACTCTCTGCTCTTCTCTCCCTGATGATCGAGGCCGAAGCCGAAAATACAATTTACATGCTTCCCTGAAGGTAAAAAATTTGTCTCGCCCACCAGTGAACCTGTCCGGGAGAGCTACTTTAGGTTCAAATCTGGTTTGCTCCGAGGGAGACAAAACTTTGGACTTAATGTCCATCAGCTCCATGGATAATCCCTGCAACTGCAGAGCCAGCTGGGCTACTGGATCCATGGCAACTGGGGATAATTTTATGGCCAGTGAAAATGTCACGCGGTCTTATGATATGTGTACGATGTCAGTAAACTATTCTTAAAAGAACAACACTCTATACAACATATAGATTAGCAACATCAGCATGTAAATATAGAATAGATTTACCTGACACGATATCCGTTGAACTCAGGGTTAATCTTGAGGACTTGATACACTGTCACAGGAAAGAGGAGGACCGGGGGTCTAACCTGACCCTAAACTGGGGTCCTAACTAATCCCTCACCTTGGAGGTACTGATAATGGTTCAGAGGTCCAAGTCTCCAGCCTAACCCTGTCTCCTATCAGTCCCTGAACCCTGTAATCAGTCCTAAGAAGGATACTGATTACCACCAAAGGGATATGGGCTGATCTCTGCTAAATACACAGATTAGACATATAAGACAGACTGGAGAAAACACAGACTTGCATACACACTCAAACACAGAAGGAACATAAATGATCTGGGATATTAAACTCTAAGCAAGGTGAGCTTAAAACAACTAAGGAGCTCTTTAACTTAAGTCTATACAGATACAATCCTATCTGTGGTCTGCATGAAGAATTTCACTGGCAACTCCCAACACAGACAACCAGAGATTTAAAGGAAACCAATCAACAAATAATTAATTGCAGCCGGGAGAAAACTGCACCCAGTCCCAGAACTGAGCACAGACAGAATTAACTCCCTAACTGCCAAACACAAAGAAACAGCAACTCAGCTGTGAGAAGTCAGAATGTGCAACCGCGACGATCTTCGTGGCGATGCACACATGACAGCCGGTCTCATCGCCAGAATTAGCGCATGTAATAGATGCTCCTTTTCTGGGAGGCTGCGGGCTGCTATTTTTAGGTGTGAGAGGGGGGTCAATATCCATGGTCCCTTACCAGCCCGGGAATACCAGTCCCTAGATGTAGAATGGCTAGTTGTCAAAAATTAGGGGTCTCACGCCGTTTTTTTATTTTTTAAACGGCGGTTAGTTTTGCCTCACTGGTTATTAAAAATACAGGGAACCTACAACAAATTTTTTATTTATATATAGCTCATGCAGTGAGTGATGAATACTCCCATCAGCCTCCACCTGCACTCACTCATATTAGCAGTAGCAGGTGTAGGCTGATGGGAGTAACAATCCCATCAGCTGCCGCCTGCTGTCACTGTTATCGGTTGAATATAACTCTCATCATTCTCCTCTGATCGCCGGCAGAGCAGGGGAGAATGATGAGTGTGATCTTCAGCACCTGGCGCCAGGGTACAGCGCTTACTTTACCGCTGCTTCTGAGGCACCAGTATGTGTGGTACTGATGCGGCACACGGTTGCCACACGTGTACTGCAAGCATTACACACATGAACACTGTTATCTCTGTTACATGTTTTTCCTTGTGATACCGGCCTAAGACTTGTTATCTGGACCCAGCAGTTCGTATGCATCATAAATGTTGTGATCACATATTCTAGTTGCAGATACCACCTGATGAAAAACTTGAAGCGTTCTGGATTGACTTCAATGTTGGAACGCAAAGTATTTCCTTCTACGTTTCTACAAATGATAGCAATGAGGTAACGTATAAATTGTCGCTCACAAAAGTTGTCAATATTTATTTGGCTTCTATGATACTTGTTACCAGCTATTATGTTCTTCAGAGTCACCATTGGGCAATAGTCTGCATGACTGAAAGTGAAGTGGATACGTACAATGTAGAAGGTAGGTTATAACTTTTTTTTATTAATTAAAAAGGTGTTTCTGTTACCTAAAAAATTAGTTCCCAATTTAGTCTTCATAGTTTGTAGAATACATTTACAATGGCAGCAATTTTGTTCAATTGTAAAAGTTAAATTTTTTTCTTTGGACCTACCTCATTACCCTATTTCCTATATTGCTCCAGCTTGTGAAGGGAGAAATTTTGGTGAAGATGTTTATAAGGAAATTACTCAGTATCCAGTTTTGAATTGAAGGGTCACTGTTTTACTGAAAACTTTGTTCCAGTTTTTTCAGACTACAACTGTTTTTTTCTCTCTTCTTTCAATTTTTTACAGAAATAAACAGCAAGACATTATTGACTGTCAGTTTATATACTTCGACAACTGTTGGACAGATGAATGGAAGCCAGATACTTATATATTTTGATTCTGCTCTAAATATATCTGATGTAGTCAGAAAAGTGTTTGGTGCAAGTAAATTCAAGGTATGGTGATCTTGGTTTTCTGTAACTGCCACTGTGTATAATAATATTAGAAAATAAATGATCAGTTAAAGAGGTTTTGGGTAAAGATTAGGGAACGTTGTAACATTACCCACGTTATGGGATGCTCCAGTGCCGCTAATCCTGTGGTCCACGCCAATACCAGAAGTGATTATATCCTGCTCATCAGTCACCTTAACAGTGATGTTTGCATTTACAGCACGTGACCACTGAAGCCATGGATTGCTTATGTTGACTGATGGATGGGATATTATCACTTCCAGTAACCGCAGAAACCAGCAGAGTGGCGGTGTTGGAACTGCTGGGGATTTAAGAGGTAATACGTGTTCCATTATTTTAGAACATTTCCTACTTTAAGCAAGGTAAATGGGCCACACATACAAAAAATGTGAAGTTGACGGGTCACATCCTTGAATAGACAAGATGACGTTTTTAGTCATACCATTTTTTTTCTATATGACTGATCACTGTTTATTGCATTTTTTTTTGTGTGTCAGTATAATGAAAAAGCTACATTTCTCAGACGCTTCAATGGGGGACACAGGAAACCATGGGTGTACGCTGCTGTCACGTGGAGGCTGACATTAAAAATTATAACCTAAAGAAAAAAAGTTGACTTTTTCGCAGACTACAATCTGCCTCTGGCATTTAGCTATTCAGTTTAGCTTAGTGTATGTAACGTAGGAGGCAGACTTAGGTTCTGCCAGGTGTTTTTCTTTCCCCTAATGTTTTTTTCCTGCCTTCTCTAAATACGGAAACGGAGAGGAAAAGCACCGGTGTGGTCCCAACCCAAAAGACAGAGATAGTCTGTCAGGGGTCAGAACGTATTTTCTCTCATATGGATGTCAGAATATCTTCTCCCAAAGCAGCTGACTTTCAGGTACTGGTGCAGACGGTATTTGCCTTTGGTATCCTGCTTGCCATCTCCCCCAAAAATTGGCGCTATGCTTGATGTGTAGACTGAGCACAACACCTGGACCACTGCATCAAATCTCTTCAGGACAGGCTAGTAGATCTTCACCCCTCTGCTTTGTGCTAGCTCCTGGCCCATGTCCCCTACCGTGGTTGTTCCTTACTAGCCCAACATTTTCCTTCTAAGGGGTCTTTTCCATGTTGTCTTCTGGCTTCTTGTCTTCCTCCATCCTTTTCAGAGTTTTATCTGCCTCCAGTACTTGTATACTGCATAATATTAGATCTGTCAGTTTTACACTGACAGTTAGCGTGTTGTTAGATACTGTTTATTGATGGGCCTCACAGGCCAACATAGCTGTCTGACTCGAAAGCAGTTACTTTAATAATTTCCATGGAAACGATTAATGTCCCCATTGTGGAGTAATAGTGTCCCTTAATCATTAATATTATCCCTCAATGGGCCCAAGTAATAATGTCCCTCATACAGGCCAGTTTCTATAATAGCATCCCATTCTCGCCACCATCCTGTAATAATAGCCCACATCCTGTAATAATGTCCCTCATCCTAGACCCCATCTTATATCTATGGCCCCCATTTTGTAATAATATGCCCCTCACTTAATTAGGTCCCCCCTCCTTACTCTCTTCACATGCATGAACACACAAAAAAAATATTCTTACCTGTCCTCGCTCTCACGACGTTTGGTGTCATCACCATGTGCTTCATAATCAGATCAGCAGGGATGGGCGGCGCATGGCAGTGACGTCATAAGTCGGCCACATCGGGAATTCCTACCTCAGTTTCAGGCCTCTGATTGGCTCGTGACATGTATATAGATTGTGCTGTAGAGAGCCGGGGGTTCTTTGTGCCGCAATACGTTTCAGCTAAATGTATATCTGAGGATGCACATTCATCTGAAAATGGTGCTGGCATCTGAGGGCCCGCTTCTTCCCTGGGCCTAGTTATCATTATGCCTCTGGTGTCGCTCGGGCCACAATTCAGCCTCAGGGGCTGCATGCAGCCCACGGCTTGCATGTCATGTTTGTCATCTCTCTGGTTTAGGCTGCATGCTCTGAATATGAACTTTTTTATATCTTGAATTAAACTGAATTGTTTTATGGACTTTTCATTTTTTTGGCTTGCAAAAGAGACTAAATTCCAGGTAGTTTCATGCACCCTGAGAATTCCCTGCAATAGATCGTTAAGCTGACATAATAGGCTCTGTGCACACTGTGCGTTTTTGCGGCAATTTTTCTGCGTAGAAATGGGCCACAAACGCTATGGAATCCTTATGCAAGCTAATTCAATAACAATACTGAAGTGTTATGCACATGATCAGTAAATTTCCTGAGTATTTGAAGTGAGTTTTTTTTCTGCAGCATGTCAATTCTTTTTGTGTTACTGCAGCGTTTTTCATTCATTGATTTCAATTGAGTCAGTCATATCCACACCAAAAACGCAGGTATAAAAATGTTTGCAGATTTGCTGAGCTTTTATTTGCGTTTTTACCGGCTTCCTATGGTGTTTCCCACACTGTCATCTGTGTGACAGCATGGGAAACACCGACGTGGTGGTACTGATCAGCTGTAACGCTACCGCCAGTAAGACCGTCAGTCAGACTGCTGTGGGGTCATGCCGTTAGATGTCAGGCAGGCGTGGCCTGGTGAGGCTACTGCTCCCATCGGGCTACGTCTGCTGTCACTGATAACAGTTAATTAGTCTCATCAACTGGCGCCTGTGCTCACAGTTTAAAAAAAAAAAAGTAAAATAATTACATAGGTGTATATAGCATGGTAGTAGTAAGATTAAAATGTAACTGTTAATAATCTATTTTAAAATTATACTACCCTAGGTCTCACTGATGACAAACACAACAAACAAACATATAAACATAGAAGGGGGGACAGTAGGGCTTAGGTTATGTGTAGAAGAGGCCATAAGTGACTAACCCCCTTATTTATCTACACCATAAAAACCTAAAAATCCATCCCACAGGATATCTTATTAGAAAATAGCCCGTAATCACATCTGAAACAAACACCATTCATTAAACTATCAACAGTAAATTATTATTTTGGTGCCTTTTCTGATTATCACTGACATACTATAATATTCAGACAATGTAAAGGTAACAGGGTATCTCAAGCACAGGATATATATAAGAGAAATGGAACAATCTCACCCGGTTACACTCAAGCTCCGTCCAGGTTCCGTTCCAAAATTAAAGATTTCAATAACTTTCCGTTCCACTATACGGAAATCATTCCGGCAGTGGTTATGACGTACCGAAAATGACGCCTCTTCTTAGTCAATACTATAGGAATGCAGGGTATGTAGATGCAAGTTTATACAGATATCCAGACAGTGCGTTCCATGTTGGAATGCACATATGGACCGGAAGGGATCAATTCGGGCGGGCTGGTGGGACACATTGGAAGTGATATGGTGACAGAGACAACGGCGGTTTATTTAAACAATACACCACATATGACTTTAGACCGGACTATACAGTGCATAGAGCATGCACTTCCTCTGGGTCTCACCATAAAGAAACTTCATCCACTGCTGGTTTGCATCCCCTGATGATTGTAAAGATGAATGAAAGATGGGTTTATTGGATGAGGGTAGCCTGTAAGCTGTCCTGGCGGGGCATTGAGACGTTAATTTTGGAATGGGACCTGGATGGAGTTTCAATGTAACCGGGTGAGATTGTTCCATTTCTCTTATATATATCCCGTGCTTGAGATTTAATTCTATTTAGTAACGGGGATGCAGAGTGAATAGCTCTGGTGTACTGTTTATAAGTATACCCTGTTACATTTACATTTTCTGATTACTATAGTGTATCAGTGACAATCAGAAGAAAAGTCACCAAAATAATCATTTACTGTTGATAGTTTAATGAAAGATGTTTGTTTCAGATGTGATTACGGGACATAGGCTATTCTCTAATAAGATATCCTGTGGGATGGATTTTTAGGTTTTTATAGTGTAGATAAATAAGGGGGTTAGTCACTTCTTGCTATCATGCTGCTGCGGTGCAGGTAGGTGCAGGCTTCACAAGATGGCAGTAGAGTGGAAGCAGGACTGCACCTAAACAGAGCTGGCCTGCAGTGCAGCAGCAAGGCTACCACAGGTGGAAGCAGAATAGTCAGACAAGCCGAGTCAAACCTTTGACTGTAGGGCAGTACCAAAGGAATAAGCAAACTCACTGTCAGAGGCAACCAGGGAATCAGCAATGGTCAGAAGCGGATAAGACTAAGGCAAAAGACAGAAGCAGGTCAGGATACAAGCCAAATAAGCTATATAAATGTAGCGTGTGCACTGCTAGGTAAGAAGGTGCCAGATTAGGTTCCCAAACCAGAATATATTGTAATGAAACTAGGCACTCAACTTGTATCTTAGTGACAACCATTCATTTTATTGTAGTCAAAATATGCGGTTTTCATAGAAATGTGGCAAAACGTTTCGGCAGTTTCTCTGCCTTTATCAATTGCTATTCATACAAGAAGAAAACCTTCAAACAAAATGACAGAAAACAAATAAAATTTTTTAAAACAAAGTATATACAAACATATAGATAGCTCTGGTAGCTTGGCAATCTTGTGATGAACCAAATGGGAATAATAATCTGAGCACAATCCAAATAGACTTATAAGAAGGAGTAACATACCGTTTTAGAAAGAGAGAACATATGCACTATATTATGTCCCATATCAGTACTCAGGATACTGTCTGTAAAATATATATAGACATGCCGGTAAATACATAGATGTGAATCGCATTACTAAACGCAACATAGAAAGAACGCATACCCTTGAATTTGGTCGGTTGTGAATATCGCCTGGTATATCTATTAGGTGGTGTGCAGCCTGAAGATAAATATCAGAAGAGTCAAATATGCTATAGTGCACGGCTGTAACTGGTTGGTGAACGGCATTACTAGAAGTAACACAGAAAGAACGCATACCCTTGTATTTGATCAATTGTGAACATCGCCAGGTATATCTATTGGGTGGTGTACAGCCTGAAGATAAATATCAAAAGAATCAGATATGCTATAGTGCACGGCTGTAACTGGTTGGTTAACGGCAGGTGTGCTTACCCAATTGTGCTGCTGAGGCGGGGTCCGCCGCTGGTCAGTGAGAGGAAAATGTGAGTGCCGTCTATATTTAGCCGTGAGTGAAGCTATCAGGCTGGGTGACGCACCCGGAAGTATCCGCACGAGAAGTCGGCGTGCGTTCCACTATGTGTTTCCGGTGTGATGGATTCTGGGACCGGAAGGACGTATGCGCTCCAGAGTCTGTGTGACGTGCGTTCCACCCTTAGAATGACGTGGCGGATGCTCCGCCCATAGTGACGAGGAGATTGAGCTGCTTTAGTATGGAAAAGAACTACAGTGATCGCTTTCACAAGGTGGCTATTAAAACGTATAGATCCGTTCACTGTGCAAAGTGGCAGAATTCAGTGCTGCATGATATTCAGTGCATTGGTGATTCAATATAACCGGCTCTAGAAAAACAAGGACATAGTGTTAGTGACAGGGTAAATATATAATCAAATAAACGACAATAGATCATATTCCCTGTTTAACCCTTTTGGGGCAAGAGTCTCCAGAGTATGGATCCAGTAGGATTCCCGTTTTTTCAGAAGTAGAGTTCTGTCACCCCCTCTTCTAGGGGGGGGGAATGGTCTCAATGACCTGAAATTTTAACTGAGCTATGACGTGACCTTGTGAATGAAAATGGTGGGGAATTGGAAGTAGTAGATTATTGCAGCGAATGGTAGATTTGTGCTTTGAAATTCTATCCCTTATTGACTGTGTGGTTTCTCCTATATAGAGGAGACCACAAGGACATTTTATAAGGTACACCACAAATGATGAATCGCATGTGTGGTAACCTTTGATCTGGAAACTCTTACCCGTCCGGGGATGATAGACAGTGGATCCTTTTTGAACATTACCACATTGGGCACAATGGAGGCACGGAAATGTACCCGTGCGGGGGTTGGACAAAAACACTTGTCTTTTAGCACGTGTGGTCCCCAGGTCAGCTCGCACTAACCCATCCCTAAGGTTCGAGGGTCTCTTGAAGCAAGGGAGAAATGGCTCAGAAAATTCCGGGATATTAGGGTGTGCCTGTGAGAGTAGGGGCCAATGTCTCCTTATGGTTCTATGTAGTATATAGGCATAGGGGTGGAACGTATGTACAAATGGGATACGTTTATTGGTTGTGTTCTGTTGAGGCCTTGGTGTGTGGTTCCTAGAGTTGGCAAGGAGAGGGGAAGGGTAGCCCCTATGTAGGAACTTTTTTGTCATCTCAGTATGTCTAAGGTCACGGAGAGTGTCATCAGTCACTATCCCTGTCACACGCTGGTACTGGGAGATCGGAATGGAACGCTTTACTGCTTGTGGGTGGAAGCTATCAAAATGCAAAATGCTATTGCGGTCTGTGGACTTGATATGTAAATCCGTAGTCAGACAGCCATCAGTGTCCTTCAAGACAGTGGTATCTAAGAAATTAACAGACTGCAAATTAGATGTGATCGTGAATTTAATTCCTGGCCAGGATTCATTAAGAAAGGCATAGAAGTCCAATAAAGACTCTGGGGTGCCATTCCATAGGCAGATCACGTCATCGATATAACGTTTCCATAATAATACGTTATTCACATATAAATGGTGTTTATAGATAACCGTGTCTTCGAATTCCGCCATGTACGTGAGTAAGTGGTGTACCGCATTAATTCCCTCAATATGTGGGATGGATGTATATAAATCCTTGACATCCAGGGTGACTAGAATAGTGTTGGTAGGTACTCTGCCTAGTTGTCTGATGATTCCCAAGAACTCTCCAGTGTCCAACAGAAAAGAAGGTGCTTTTTTCGTTAGTGGTGTGAGAACTTTTTCTAAAAATTTGGAGATAGGAGATAATATTGATTCAGTTGAGGCCACAATGGGCCTCCCTGGAGGATTCTCCAAATTTTTATGCACTTTAGGCAAGGTGTAGAAAACAGGCGTGATGGGATGCTTTTTCTGGAGGTATTCACAGGTTTTAACATCCAAGCTGCCTAATTCAGAATATTTACGTAATATAGCATCAATTTTCAGAGAGATCTCCTGTGTAGGATCCCTGGACAGTTGTAGGTAGACTGATGTGTCACCTAACTGCCTTTGGATTTCAGATACATATTGGGTTTTGTCCATTACTACTAGGGCACCGCCCTTGTCTGCGGGCTTGAAAATTAAACTTGCATCGCTGCGTAGTGTAGCCAGTGCTTGTTTCTCAATAGGTGATAAATTGGGAGGGTAGAAAAGTCTTCCTTTCTCTATATCATCCCTGATCGTATACTATTTTTCATCTCCTAACACCATTTCTCCTGATTGTAGCCCTGAGAACATATTGTCCATACAACATCTGGGGTTATACAATAAAAGTTCTTTCCGTCCACCACCGGGATCACATGCGGTAGAAACTTTCATTAATTTCGTACAAGCTTCCTTCTCTGCGATCAGGGATGATATAGAGAAAGGAAGACTTTTTTACCCTCCCAATTTATCACCTATTGAGAAACAAGCACTGGCTACACTACGCAGCGATGCAAGTTTAATTTTCAAGCCCGCAGACAAGGGCGGTGCCCTAGTAGTAATGGACAAAACCCAATATGTATCTGAAATCCAAAGGCAGTTAGGTGACACATCAGTCTACCTACAACTGTCCAGGGATCCTACACAGGAGATCTCTCTGAAAATTGATGCTATATTACGTAAATATTCTGAATTAGGCAGCTTGGATGTTAAAACCTGTGAATACCTCCAGAAAAAGCATCCCATCACGCCTGTTTTCTACACCTTGCCTAAAGTGCATAAAAATTTGGAGAATCCTCCAGGGAGGCCCATTGTGGCCTCAACTGAATCAATATTATCTCCTATCTCCAAATTTTTAGAAAAAGTTCTCACACCACTAACGAAAAAAGCACCTTCTTTTCTGTTGGACACTGGAGAGTTCTTGGGAATCATCAGACAACTAGGCAGAGTACCTACCAACACTATTCTAGTCACCCTGGATGTCAAGGATTTATATACATCCATCCCACATATTGAGGGAATTAATGCGGTACACCACTTACTCACCAAAACAGGGATGGAGACCAATCAGGTTAACTTATGTATTGACCTCCTATCCATCATACTGTTTAACAATTATTTTTTGTTCCAAGATACCTTCTTTTTACAAGTACGGGGAACAGCCATGGGTTCAAACGTGGTGCCCCCATACGCTAACACGTACATGGCGGAATTCGAAGACACGGTTATCTATAAACACCATTTATATGTGAATAACGTATTATTATGGAAACGTTATATCGATGACGTGATCTGCCTATGGAATGGCACCCCAGAGTCTTTATTGGACTTCTATGCCTTTCTTAATGAATCCTGGCCAGGAATTAAATTCACGATCACATCTAATTTGCAGTCTGTTAATTTCTTAGATACCACTGTCTTGAAGGACACTGATGGCTGTCTGACTACGGATTTACATATCAAGTCCACAGACCGCAATAGCATTTTGCATTTTGATAGCTTCCACCCACCAGCAGTGAAGCGTTCCATTCCGATCTCCCAGTACCAGCGTGTGACACGGATAGTGACTGATGACACTCTCCGTGACCTTAGACATACTGAGATGACAAAAAAGTTCCTACATAAGGGCTACCTTTCCCCTCTCCTTGCCAACTCTAGGAACCACACACCAAAGCCTCAACAGAACACAACCAATAAACGTATCCCATTTGTACATACGTTCCACCCCTATGCCTATATACTACATAGAACCATAAGGAGACATTGGCCCCTACTCTCACAGGCACACCCTAATATCCCGGAATTTTCTGAGCCATTTCTCCCTTGCTTCAAGAGACCCTCGAACCTTAGGGATGGGTTAGTGCGAGCTGACCTGGGGACCACACGTGCTAAAAGACAAGTGTTTTTGTCCAACCCCCGCACGGGTACATTTCCGTGCCTCCATTGTGCCCAATGTGGTAATGTTCAAAAAGGATCCACTGTCTATCATCCCCGGACGGGTAAGAGTTTCCAGATCAAAGGTTACCACACATGTGTTTCATCATTTGTGGTGTACCTTATAAAATGTCCTTGTGGCCTCCTCTATATAGGAGAAACCACACAGTCAATAAGGGATAGAATTTCAAAGCACAAATCTACCATTCGCTGCAATAATCTACTACTTCCAATTCCCCACCATTTTCATTCACAAGGTCACACCATATCTCAGTTAAAATTTCAGGTCATTGAGACCATTCCCCCCCCTAGAAGAGGGGGTGACAGAACTCTACTTCTGAAAAAACGGGAATCCTACTGGATCCATACTCTGGAGACTCTTGCCCCAAAAGGGTTAAACAGGGAATATGATCTATTGTCGTTTATTTGATTATATATTTTACCCTGTCACTAACACTATGTCCTTGTTTTTCTAGAGCCGGTTATATTGAATCACCAATGCACTGAATATCATGCAGCACTGAATTCTGCCACTTTGCACAGTGAACGGATCTATACGTTTTAATAGCCACCTTGTGAAAGCGATCACTGTAGTTCTTTTCCATACTAAAGCAGCTCAATCTCCTCGTCACTATGGGCGGAGCATCCGCCACGTCATTCTAAGGGTGGAACGCACGTCACACAGACTCTGGAGCGCATACGTCCTTCCGGTCCCAGAATCCATCACACCGGAAACACATAGTGGAACGCACGCCGACTTCTCGTGCCGGATACTTCCGGGTGCGTCACCCAGCCTGATAGCTTCACTCAAGGCTACATATAGACGGCACTCACATTTTCCTCTCACTGACCAGCGGCGGACCCCGCCTCAGCAGCACAATTGGGTAAGCACACCTGCCGTTAACCAACCAGCTACAGCCGTGCACTATAGCATATCTGATTCTTTTGATATTTATCTTCAGGCTGTACACCACCCAATAGATATACCTGGCGATGTTCACAATTGATCAAATACAAGGGTATGCGTTCTTTCTGTGTTACTTCTAGTAATGCCGTTCACCAACCAGTTACAGCCGTGCACTATAGCATATTTGACTCTTCTGATATTTATCTTCAGGCTGCACACCACCTAATAGATATACCAGGCGATATTCACAACCGACCAAATTCAAGGGTATGCGTTCTTTCTATGTTGCGTTTAGTAATGCGATTCACATCTATGTATTTACCGGCATGTCTATATATATTTTACAGACAGTTATCCTGAGTACTGATATGGGACATAATATAGTGCATATGTTCTCTCTTTCTAAAACGGTATGTTACTCCTTCTTATAAGTCTATTTGGATTGTGCTCAGATTATTATTCCCATTTGGTTCATCCCAAGATTGCCAAGCTACCAGAGCTATCTATATATTTGTATATACTTTGTTTTAAAAAATTTTTATTTGCTTTCTGTCATTTTGTTTGAAGGTTTTCTTCTTGCATGAATAGCAATTGATAAAGGCAGAGAAACTGCCGAAACGTTTTGCCACATTTCTATGAAAACCGCATATTTTGACTACAATAAAATGAATGGTTGTCACTAAGATACAAGTTGAGTGCCTAGTTTCATTACAACAGGATAGAAGCCAAGTCTCAACCAGGGAGTCATACACTAAAGGGAAACACTGAGTCAGGACGGGAATGGGGGAGAACAGAGACACAGGATCAGATAGCAAATGTATCAGACATCAGAGTCAGCTACAGCAGCTCTAGGCAAAACTATAACTGACTTAGCCTGCAGTAAGCAGCGGCGATAAATAGCCAACCTGAACCCAGAAAGAGTCTGAGAAAGGTTAACTCTTGATGTGACCAGACCGGGAAAACAGGACTCTAAACCCGGTCTGGATCATGACACTGGCCCATTGTACACACAACCAAAGCCCTATTGTCCCCCTTCTATGTGTTTATATGTTTGTTGTGTTTGTCATCAGTGAGACCTAGGGTAATATATTTTTAAAATAGATTATTAAAAGTTACATTTTAATCTTACTACTACCTTGCTATATACCCCTATTGTGATTGGTAAAATAATTACATACATATTCAAATAAAAAACCCATTATACTCACCTAACACCAAATCCCCGAGTCTCCTAGAAAAAATGTAAAATAATAAACCACCATAGACTCACCTGTCCGCCGTAGTCCACGTAATCCCGAGTGTCCCAAGGAGATCTCATGTGTAGAACAGTCACATCTGGAGATGTGACTGCTCTAACCGTCCGCCAGCAATACACTGACAGGAGATGATCCCTCCCGCAATGTATCACTGAGCTGCCGTGAGAGAGGGCACCGGAGTTCATCAGCTGATTAGCTCTGGTGCTCTCACTGCACCGCTGCGTGAGAACTGTCGCACGGCAGCTCAGTGATACACTGTGGGAAAGGTTTCTTCCTGTCAGTGTATCTCTGTCACATCAGTGACTGCTCTCAAAGTCATCAGGATAATCGTGGGACATTATGGATTATTATCTTCTCTGCGGACAGGTGAGAAAAATTCTGGTTTATTATTTTACTTTTGTTGCAGGAGAGGTTGGCATCAGTGGATTAGGCGTTCGGCGAGTATGGTTTAATTAAAATTAATTAAAGGAGTCTGTTTCATTATTTCAAATAAAGGACTTTTTTTCTGAGTGTCTGTGTTTTTATGCAATATCACTATGGGATTACCCTAGGCTTGATGTCACCTGACAATACAAAGGTGACATCAACCCCACAAATATGAACTCCACTTGCCACCGCTGCAAGGCAGGTGGAAAGAGCGAGGCTAAGCGCCAGATTTGGTGCATCTTATACAGGCGCCTTTTCAGGGGCGGCTGAGAGATGATTTTTTTAGTCTGGGAGTGGTCAATATCCATGGCTTCTTCCTAGGCTATTATTATCAGCCCACAGCGGTCTGCCTAGCCTTTGCTGGTTAGATTTTATAGGGGGACCCTATGTCAATTTTTTTTCAGGGTTCCCCTGTAAGCTAGCCAGTAAAGGCTAAGCAAACAGCCGTGAGCTGATATTAATAGCCTGGGAACTTTTATGGCTTTTGGCTCTTTCCCAGAAAATTAACCCCTAAAAGAACAGGGGTATTTTTGGTTTTGCATTTTCATTTTTTGCTCCTTTTTCCCAGAGCCATAACTTTTTTATTTTTTTGTCAAAATGGCCATGTGACGGCTTGTTTTTTGCGGGACGAGTTGTACTTTTGAATGACACCATTGGTTTTACCATGTCATGTACTCAAAGAAAAAAATTCCAAGTGCGGCAAAATTGCAAAAAAATTGCAAACCAATTTTTTGGGTTTTTTTTCACTGTGTTCCCTAAATACTAAATCTGAATTGCCATTTTGTTTCTCCAGTTCATTACTAGTTCATAGAAAACAAACATGTCTAGGTTCTTTTTTATTTAAGTGGTGAAAAAACATTCCAACAGTTTTTTCAGCAGCAGATTGGAAGGAAGAGAGACACACTAGTCATTACTAGTGGGTAGGCGGAGCCCAGATAGGATTGACACACTCAGATTAAAAAGAGTGTTGACCGGCCCCTCCAGCTCGGGCTCCTCCTACTCCTGCTTCTCCAGTCTAAAATTTGAGGTCTCAGAGGATAGTCACTGCTGGAAGCAGCTCCTCAGAAGATTTTTTATTTTCATCGGACAAGAGACTTGGATCACCAGAAGTGGTCAGAGGTCTCAGGGGTCTCAGCGCTGCTGGACTCCCACCTCTCCCTTGGCGGATCTGTACTACCCTGATGGTGGTCCCTGCAGAACCCTGCCGGCCCTGGGGGATGAGGATGGCTTCCCTGGCGGGGACGCAAACCGCGCATCTGGGGTCACTGCGTTCCCCGCCCTGGGGGGAAGCGATGGGCATAGCGCCACAAACCCCTGGGGGTCCCTGTGGTGCTCGGCTGGTGAGTACTCCACATTTTTATTAATGTGTGTGAGTGATTCAGCGACTGCTGCAAGAGAGAGGAGTTGGCAGTCGCTGTTACAGTATACATGCCGGTGACTAGTGGTTTTTGTCCGCAGGTTGATACCTGCAGGACATAGGAGAGAGAGAGAGAGGAGTTGCGCGCCTTTTTATTTGAATTTTCGCGCCGCTCTGAGCGCGCGCTTTACTGCAGTCTCCTTTTCCGGCTTCTCTCATGGAGCACATCGGAGGCACAGCGCGGCGGCCATTACTGAAAACAGGCTGACCTCGGGGTTTTCTCTCTCCTCCCCTCCCGGCAAGATGTTACACCGTGACCAGCTGGGTGAGTCGCTTCTACCCGCCCGGGCAGAAGCTTAACCCCCTCACCCCCACAGCGCGGGCGCCTTCTGAGGCACAAATGAGTGGCAGACTGCGCTGTCCTGTGGCTGTTATCCCATAAGGGGGCTCGCACACCATCTTCATTAAAGAGGTTGTGGGGAGCCTGCGACAGTGAAGTTACTGCCACTATACGTTCCCACTAACGATCCTGATAACGACGCATACTAATGCGATCGTTTGTGTGATCGTTTTTAATGTCGCTAGTAGCTGCCAATCTGGGCGATTACTGATCTCCTTAACAACTTTGACGGTCATTGCGATATACAAAACAGCGCAATTTTTTAGCGATCTCGTTGAACGTTTTTTTTCTGTTAAATGTGGCATAGCTGTCCTGCAGCTGCGGCCTTATAAGAGGCACTTGGGGCTCGCACACCCTTTTCATTATCAAGGTTGTGGGGAGTCTGCTACTTTAACCTCTTCTTAGGTGGTTAACTCTTAATGGGGGACAGCTAGGGTAGCTCTCTCTTTAAGAGCTTTAACCCTTCAGCGTTTGTTTTTTCTTTAAGAAACACACTGTTCTAGTTACTGACAGGTTTATCCTGCCATATACTGTGCAAGGACATGTCAGAGACCGTCTCCCAGATCCGCTACAGGATCAGTCTCGCGTATCTGACACGCAGACCTCGACGGCGTCATGCGCAGCGGTCGGAGGTTCCAGTGGTGTCAAAATGGAGGCCCTTGCTAGTTTCTATTGATGGCCTGTCTGACCTTCTAGGTTATTGGGTGTCAGCTATATCCTCTCAAGGAAGCGACACAAACCGGTGCCTTCCTTCCCGCGTAACGAAGATGTCCGATTTGGACAGGGAGGATCGGCAGGGACACCCTGCCTCTCTTTTGGGCCGTACAGAGACTTTTATTGGAGCCATGAAGGCGTTACAGTTACCGGAGGAGGTAACTAGACGTCCTGGTAATTCTGCCCGGATGTTTCATCGCATAGGTCGCGATCGGCTTTACAACGTTTTCATATCCGTGTTCTACGGAGTTGATTGATAATTGGATCCCTTCTCCTGAAGTGGATGTCCCTTTATCCCAGCTGAGCAAATCTTCCTGTTAAAGGGAAGGCGAGTCTGCAGGACCCGCTGGACAGAAAAACGGAGATGGCAGCAATATCCATCTGCGAGACCGCGGGTCATGGATTCAGTATTAAGGATCCATGTGTGCTTGTAAAGTTTCCCTGAGCCGGTTGGACCGTCTACGGACGGCGTGGCAAGATGGATCCCCTCTATCGAGGTAGATGGGCTTTTCAAGTTGTTGGAGGATACTGCGTCACTGCTATCCAGGGCGCAAGCCTCGGCAGTCGCAGTCAGAAGAGCACTGTGGCTTAGGCAGTGGACTGGGGACGAGATTTCCAAGCAGGGTTTGCTATCTTTAGCTTACAAGGTGGTCAGCTATTTGGATCTGACCTCACGGAGCTGATTGCCAAGGCAAAAGCAAAAGGAACAGCTTTACCGCAGCGCAGAGCTGTGACCTCTGCGTCTGGCAGGACTAGTGCCGGTAGTTGTCAGCGGTCCTTTCGGTCCAGGGGATGATTCGGTCAGCCCTCTGGGGGTTCGGGTCGTCCCTCTCTTTTTTTAAAAAAAAAAAAAGGAATTCTCAGAAATTCCGCATACCCTGGAAACAGAACTTCCGTTAAGACAAGCGGGAAGCTGGCAAAAAGCCCGCTAAGGCGGACTGACGCCTGGGTCTCACTCAAGCGCTCTCGAGTGGGGGGTCGTTTACTCCAATTCAAACCGACTTGGGCTTCCCGCGTGTCGGACGCCTGGGTGACACAGGTTGTGTTGGCAGGCTACTTCATAGAGTTTCTTTCTCGACCCCCAGACAGTTCTTTTGTCAACCTCGCGTTCCGTCAGATCCCGAGCTTTTTGCCGCTCTACTGCGGGAGGTAGATTCCTTTCTGCAGAAAGTGTGGTGGTGCCGTTCGCGGAGGGCCGGGGAAGAGGGTTTTATTCTAACCTCTTTGTGGTCCCCAAACAAGAGGACAAATTTCGGCTCATTCTGAGTCTCAAAAGATTGAATCGGCATGTCCACGCCAGGAAATTCCGCATGGAGTCGCTTCGCTCCGTTCTGGCGGCCGTCGCAGAACGCTTTTTTGGTGTCAATCGACATTCGCGACGCTTATTTGCACTTCCCAATCGGAAGGGCCCACCAATGCTTCCTTCGTTTTGCCATAGGTCAGGACCATTACCAGTTTGTGGCTCTGCCATTCGGGTTGGCCTCAGTGCCCAGAGTTTTTACAAAAATTCTGGCGCCTCTCATGGCAATTCTTCGAAGACAGGGGTTTCGATTCTTCCCTACCTGGATGACCTTTTGATTGTGGCGTCCTCAAAGGAGGAGGCAGTGACTGCTTGCATTCTATCCCTTCAGCTCCTGGAGGACTTCGGGTGGCTGGTCAGTTGGGAGAAGTCGTCTCTGGAACCGTCGCAGTCAATCCTGTTTTTGGGGATGCATTTCGACACGGTACGAGCAGTGGTGTCTCTGCTTCCAGACAAGCAAGCATGTCTCCTTTGACATGTACAGGTTATGAAGTCTTCGACAGCGATGTCCCTTCGAAGGTGTATGCGCCTTCTGGGTTTGATGGTGGTCCATGGAGGCTCTTCCGTTTGCTCAGTTTCATTCCAGGGCCCTCCAAAGGCTTATTCTGAGCCGTTGGCGATCGCAGACTTCGCTGGATTGCAGTGTCATCATCTCCCACAGGGTGCGAGAGTCTCTAGGAGGGTGGTTGCGTCCAGAAGCGTTATCCCTGGGGAAGTCTTTCCTCCCTCCGAGGTGGTCGGTCATAACCACCGATGCCAGCCTGACGGCTGGGGAGGTGTCTGGAACGATCTCTGATTCAGGGGGTATTGTCGGAGGAGGAGTCTGTCCTGCCGATCAACATCTGGAATTGAGGGCAATTTTCCTTTGCCTCCAACACTGGACGGTCCCTTTAAGCGGTCTGCCAGTCCGAATGCAGACAGATAATGCGACGGCGGTCGCGTATATCGACCATCTAGGCGGGACAAGGAGTTCCAGGCTCATGGTGGAGGTATCTCGGATCCTGGTATGGGCCGAGACCAGAGTGCCAGCCATCTTTGCGATCCACATTCCAGGAGTTCAGAATCACGGCAGACTTTCTCAGTCGCGAGAAGATGGATCCCGGAGAATGGAGTTTTCATCCAGAGTTTTTTTGCACTGCTGTGCTCCCGTTGGGGAACTCCCCAAGTGGATTTGATGGCATCCAGGTTCAATGCCAAGTTACCGACCTTCATGTCCAGGTACAAGGACCCGAAGGCTGTGACTATGGATGCTCTGGTGGTTCCGTTGGACCAATTCGAGCTAATCTATGTGTTCTCGCCGATACCCTTACTTCCTCTGGGGTTGCGTCGGATCAGACTGGAGAGAATCCCGGCTATGTTGATAGCCCCAGATTGGCCAAGGAGGACGTGGTTCTCGACACTGGTGTCGCTTCTGGCAGCGCCTCCTTTTTTCCACTTTCTCTTCGCCCGGACCTGCTAACCCAAGGGCCCGTTCGTCATCCGGACCTGAAGTCTCTGCGTTTGACGGCATGGCTCTTGAGACCGAAATATTGACTGTCATGGTTTTTCAAGCCAAAGTCATTGCCACTTTGCGGGCTGCCAGAGGTCCGGCTACTACTAGGATTTATCACAAGTCTTGGGAAGCCTTCTTTTTGTGGTGTTCGGGTTCTTCAAGGAACCCGAGGATTCTTTCCATTTCATATTTGTTGGCCTTTTGCAGTACGGGCTGGACAAGGGTTTGGTAGTTAGCACTCTGAAGGGTCAGGTTTCTGCCCTGTTTTTGCTTTTCGGAAGGCTATCGCCTTGCGTAGGGACGTACGTTCCTTTTTTCGCGGAGTAACCCGTCAGTTTCTGCCGCGGAAGGCACCTGTGTCTCCTTGGCGGCTCAATCTTGTATTGGAGGCTCTTCAACATGGGTTTTTTTGAGCCTATGGACTCTGCTAGCTTTTCTTTGCTATCTTGGAAGGTTGCCTTTCTAGTGGCGGTCACCTTTTTGAGAAAGGTTTCTGAGTTGGCGGCTCTTTCTTGCTTGCCTCCTTTCCTGGAGTTTCACCCGGATCGCGTAGTACTTTGCACACGGGGCGATTTCCTACCTAAGGTGCCCTCGCTCTGTCCGGAGCCGAGGAATGCGAAGGAACGGGCCTTGCACAAATTGGATTTGGTGCGGGCTTTGAAGTTCTATTTGTTTATTACTCTAAATTTTCGGAAGTCGGAACTCTCTGTTTGTGATTCCAGCAGGTCATCAGCGTGGTCAACGAGCTTCCAAGGACTCTATAGCTCGTTGGATTCGGTCGGCCATTTTAGAGGCTTACCGACTTAAGGGCGAACCTCGTCCAATTAAGTTTCGAGCTCACTTCACGAGGGTTGTGGGTTCATCGTGGGCCTTTCATCAAGGGGCCTCAGCAGCTCAGCTCTGCCGGGCGGCGACCTGGCGCCTCCGTCCACACGTTTACAAAATTTTATAAGGTGGACGTTAGTGCTTTCGCTGATGCGGCCTTAGGACGTAGGGTCCTGCAGGCGGCTGTAGTTTAAAGTTCTCGTTAACTTGTGTTTAGCGCTGGTTGCGCATTTATTTAGGTTGTTGGGATTCTGCCTCTTTTGGTTTTTTTCCCACCCTTAATTTTTGGACTGCTTTGGGACGTCCCACTAGTAATGACTAGTGTGTCTCTCTTCCTTCCAATCTGCTGCTGAAAGACGGATTTTGGTAAGAACTTACCTGTAAAATCCTTTTCAGCGAAGGAAGGAAGAGAGACACAGCTCCCTCCCATGGCAGAAGTGTGTTGTTGTTTTCAGATGCGGCGTGACCCTTCTCTGATAGCGATTATCTGGGCTGAGGTCGGCGCGCTAAGGCTCTGTTCCAGCATCGCCAGCTCATCGCAGTGGTCAGGTCCAGTGAGTAGTACCTGGAACTGTGTGGTTTCTTTCTGTTGCATGCATAACCTGTATTCTTGCTTTTCTCTGAAGTCCTTCAGAAAGGGTTTATGTTGCTCCGCTGGTGATATTTGCTCTTCCTTAGCTTGTGTACGACTGGAGAAGCAGGAGTAGGAGGAGCCCGAGCTGGAGGGGCCGGTCAACACTCTTTTTAATCTGAGGTGTCAATCCTATCTGGGCTCCGCCTACCCACTAGTAATGACTAGTGTGTCTCTCTTCCTTCCTTCGCTGAAAAGGATTTTACAGGTAAGTTCTTACCAAAA
>JARQOD010000003.1:114118045-114177060 GCA_033576555.1 Oophaga sylvatica | reverse complement strand
GGGAAAGAAAAAAGGACAGAGAAAGAAAGAGAAAGAAAGAAAGGGTAAAGAAAGAAAGAACAGAGAGATAGAAGGAAGAGGGGAAAGAAATAACAGAGAGAAAGAAAAAGAACAGAGAGAAAGAAAGATGGGAAAGAAAGAGCAGAGAGAGAAAGAGGGGAAAGAAAGAACAGAGAGAAAGAAAGAACAGAGAGAAAGAAAGGAAAGAAAGAACAGAGAGATAGAAAGAAAGCGGGGGAAGAAAGAACAGAGAGAAAGAAAGAAAAAAAACAGAGAGAAAGAAAGATGGGAAAGAAAGTACAGAGAGAAAGAAAGAACAGAGAGAAAGAAACAGAAAAAGAAAGAAAGATTCTATAAAGACACAATAGCAGCCCGGCTTCCATTGTAGTGCCCACCTGAGCCTCCCGATGTAGGACATATCATGATCTGCTCACATGGCCGACATCCCCGATTCCAAGGCGATCCCACTGTCCGAAGAGGACACAGTGATGGATCTGAAGCATTCCCTGAAGTGCCTCCATGGTTCCGTCACAATCTCCTCCCGAAATTACCTCATTTCCGGTCATCTTCCAGCATGTCACTTCTGGTGGAACATCACGTGCGAGTTTTAAAGTGCTCCTCGGGGCTCCAGCATGTACTCCTGTGTCCACGGGAAAAGCTCCCGGCCGGGACAGCGGGGCACTCTCAAAATCGGGAGTGTCCTGCTGAATTCGGGACGGGTGGGAGGTATGAATGCTCCCCACCATACACCTTGTACATGCACGGCTCTGCACACCTCATACAAACACGGTTCCGCTTTGTATGCCTCGTACATACACTGCTCCGCTCCGTCCACCTCGCATACACAAGCTCCACTCAGTATACACATGGCTCCACTCCGTACACCTTGTACACACGCAGCCACGCTTTGTACACCTTGTACACACACGACTCCACTCAGTAAACCTTGTACACATGCGGCTTTGCAGCATACACCTCGTACACACGCGGTTCTGCTCCGTACACCTCGTACACACGCGGCTCCGCAACATACACACATGGCTCCACTCCGTACACACACGGCTCAAACACAGAGCCCTGTGTGTACGGAGCTGAGCAGCTCAGCTCCGTACACTTCGTACACACACAGCACTGCTACATCCACCTCGTACACATGGCTCCGCTCCATAAACCTCGTACATGCGCGGCTCGGGTCCGTGCACCTCGTACAGACACACGGCTTCCGCTCCATCCAACTCATACACACACGGATCCGCTCCATCCAACTCGTACACACACGGCTCTGCTACATCCAACTCGTACACACACGGCTCTACTACATCCAACTTGTACACACAAGGCTCCGCTCCGTACACTTCGTACACACTACAGCACTGCTACATCCACCTCGTACACACACGGCCCCGCTCAGTACACCTCATACACACACGGCCCCGCTCAGTACACCTCATACACACACGGCTCTGCTCCGTAGACCTCGTACACACACGGCTCCGCTCCGTACACCTCGCACACACGGCTCCGCTCCGTACACCTCATACACACACAGCACTGCTACATCCACACTGTAAACCCCTCCTGACCCCACACATAAACTTACGCTCATCCAGCACCATGACAACCAGCACAGAAGTCCTGCACACATACCGAGGAACCTGATCATGTGACACCTAACTCCTCCCCTCCTGTGACCTCATCACAGGTCCTGTGCACAGAGGACAGCTCAGCGACTTCATTGCTGAATGTGAATGGCTGAGGTGGAGAGACAGGGAGGGCGAGGATGGGGTGCATGGAGGGGCGTGGCGGCTTCTCTCACTGAAACATAGCGACCTGAGCGGGACAGCGGGTGGGTTAGAATCGGGACGGTTGGGAGGTATGCATCGCGTTGTTCTGAGGGTCTCAGGGAAGCACTCATGGAGGCCCCTTCCTGAGCTATGCTTCCCTATGCCACTGGAACGCTGCGATGTTTGATCGCAGTGTGTCGGGGGTTAAAGTGCAGGGTGTCAGCTGTGAGAATCAGCTGACACCCGTCCGCGATCGGCCACGCTCTCCCTATTAGCGCGTTTGATCACATGTGACGTACTATCCTGTCCATGGTCATACGAGCCCAGGTACCATGGACAGAATAGTACGTCTAATGTCAGAAAGGTGTTAAAGTAGGTTTTGTCTGAAATGCTACAGCATTGATTCAAACATCCTGGTTAAGTTCACACCAGGTGTTCTGTCTCCAACATCTAATTGTTTGTTTTTTCCATTGATTAGATAGGAGTTTAACAATCAGCTTGTTTTGGCTCCCTCTAGTGACCAGTGTCATATTTGCAGTTTGCTTTTTCTTTCACTTAGCTTCACAATGCATGATGGTAGCCTTGCAAAGCATTCTGGTAGCTTTCCCTCCATTTTCCTTCAGCCTGCAACCAGGAAGCAGCTCAGCTTTTCCTCTCCCCTTGTGATAGCATCGCCGGTATGTACTCATGTTTTCTGTAGCTAATTCCTGTCCTATATTAGCCTGGTTGAATTCAGTCTGCTCCTGGTTAGCTGTTAGTGTGCAATGTTTATTCATAGTGTACTATGTTTATGTGTTTCTACTATGCCCCTGTACTGATTGTATGCATATATGTTTGTATTATAGTTTCACCGCTTCAATATATCAAGTTCAATAAAAGCACAGACCCCATCACAGTCTCCTTAATGGACCCCGGTATAGCAGTTTAGCTGTCTGTATAAGCTGCAATAAGTCTGCTTCATTCAGTGAGGACAGACCACTAGGGCTGTGGAGCTAAACCTGCGACTTCAATTTTTCTTATTCCCGAATCAGACTCCACAGCACTGGTCGCTACTGAGCATGTACGCCTAGATCCTTAGATCAGGAATAGAACAGAGATTTATAGGACATTTGATAACGTTCCCAAATTCTTATGAAAACATTTACAGCACATACTACACTGAACTACTCCATTTTATACCGACTTCAATTCCACTACCCTGGTTCATACAGCCAGTGCCTGATACAGCCTGCCCATGTCAGGTTCACTTTAAAGATATGTCTGCCAAACACAATGAATGAAGTATGTAAACAGATGTCTTAGGCCTCTTTCACACTTCAGTCGTGCGACGTCAGTCAAAATCCGTCAAAATGTGAAAAAAACGGATCCGCCATTTTTTTTTGGCGGATCCGTTTTTTTCCCATAGACTTGCATTAGTGACGGATTTTGACGGATGGTCGTCCGTTAGGTCCATTTTTTGACGGATCCGCAAAAAAATTGGCGTCCGTCATTTCAAAAAAACGTCCAATGCAACGTTTTTTTTGACCGCCAAAATGGCGGACAACGGCGGATCCACCGCATCCGCCATTTTTTACAATGGTCGCCTATGGTCGCTGAGAGCAGGCACTGAGAAGCCTGCAGCACTGCCAGAGCGATCGCTGGTGTGACAGAGTGCTGTGCACACTGTCACACCAGCGATCTGCTAAAATACAGTGATGTCCCACCCTGGGACAAAGTAAAAATGTAAAAGAAATAAAAATAAAAAGTGGTAAAAAAAATCATAAAAAAAAAAAAAATATTCCCCAATAAATTCATTCTTTCCTGTAAATAAAAAAAACAAAACAATAAAAGTACACATATTTGGTAACGCCGCGTCCGTAACGACCCCCCTATAAAACTGTCCCACTAGTTAACCCCTTTAGTGAACCCCTTAAAAAAAAAAAAAAAAGAAAACGAAGCAAAAAATCAATGCTTTATCATCATACCGCTGAACAAAAAGTAGAATAACACGCGATCAAAAAGACCGAGATAAATAATCATGGTACCGCTAAAAACGTCATCTTGTCCCGCAAAAAACGAGCCGTCATACAGCATCATCAGTGAAAAAATAAAAAAGTTATAGCTCGCAGAATAAAGCGATGCAAAAATAATAATTTTTTATATAAAATTGTTTTCATTCTATAAAAGCGCCAAAACATAAAAAAAATGATATAAATGAGGTATCGCCGTAATCGTACTGACCCGAAGAATAAAACTGCTTTATCAATTTTACCACACGCGGAACGGTATAAACGCCTCCCCAAAAGAAATTCATGAATTGCTGATTTTTGTTCATTCTAACCTCCCAAAAATCGAAATAAAAAGCGATCAAAAAATGTCACGTGCTCAAAAATGGTACCAATAAAAACGTCACCTCGTCCCGCAAAAAATAAGACCTCACATGACTCTGTGGGCCAAAATATGCAAAAATTATAGCTCTCAAAATGTGGTGATGCAAAAAACTATTTTTTGCAATAAAAAGCGTCTTTTAGCGTGACAGCTGCCAATCATAAAAACCCGCTACAAATAGTAAATCAAACCCCCTTTATCACCCCCTTAGTTAGGGAAAAATAATAAAATTAAAAAAATGTATTTATTTCGATTTTCCCGTTAGGGTTAGGGTTGGCGCTAACGTTAGGATTAGGATTGGGATTACGGTTAGGGGTGTGTTAGGGTTAGGTTTGTGGTTAGGGTTGGGACTAGGGTTAGGGGTGTGCTGGGGTTAGGGTTGGAGTTAGAATTGGGGGGTTTCCGCTGTTTAGGCACATCAGGGGCTCTCCAAATGTGACATGGCGTCTGATCTCAATTCCAGCCAATTCTGCGTTGAAAAAGTCAAACGGTGCTCCTTCACTTCTGAGCTCTGCCATGCGCCCAAACAGTAGTTTACTCCCACATATTGGGTATCAACGTACTCAGGACAAATTGGACAACAACTTTTGGGGTCCAATTTCTCCTGTTACCCTTGTGAAAATAAAATATTGGGGGCGAAAAAATCATTTTTGTAAAAAAAAAAAGGATTTTTTATTTTTACGGCTGTACGTTATAAACTTCTGTGAAGCACTTCGGGGTTCAAAGTGCTCACCACACATCTAGATAAGTTCCTTGTGGGGTCTATTTTCCAAAATGGGGTCACTTGTGGGGGGTTTCCACTGTTTAGGCGCATCAGGGGCTCTCCAAATGCGACATGACTCCCCCAGACCATTCCATCAAAGTCTGCAATCCAAAACGTCACTACTTCCCTTCCGAGCCTCGACGTGCGCCCATACAGTAGTTTACTCCCACATATTGGGTATCAGCATACTCAGGACAAATTGGACAACAACTTTTGGGGTCCAATTTCTCCTGTTACCCTTGTGAAAATAAAATATTGGGGGCGAAAAAATAATTTTTGTAAAAAAAAAAGGATTTTTATATTTACGGCTGTACGTTATAAACTTCTGTGAAGCACTTTGGGGTTCAAAGTGCTCACCACACATCTAGATAAGTTCCTTGAGGGGTCTAGTTTCCAAAATAGTGTCATTTTGTGGGGGTTTCCACTGTTTAGGCAGATCAGGAGCTCTCCAAACACGACATGGCATCCAGCCAATTCTGCGTTGAAAAAGTCAAACGGCGCTCCTTCCCTTCCAAACTCTGCCATGCACCCAAACAGTGGTTTACTCCCACGTATGGGGTATCAGCGCACTCAGGACAAATTGCACAATAACTTTTGGAGTCTTGTTACCCTTGGGAAAATAAAAATTGGGGTGAAAAGATCAATTTTGTGGAAAAAATATGATTTTTTAATTTTACGGCTCTACGTTATAAACTTGTGTGAAGCACTTGGGGGTTCAAATTGCTCACCAAAGATCTAGATAAGTTCCTTAGGGGGTCTAGTTTCCCAAATGGGGTCACTTGTGGGGGGTTTCCACTGTTTAGGCACAGCAGGTGCTCTCCAAATGCAACATGGCGTCCAATCTCAATTCCAGCCAATTTTGGTTGGAAAAAGTCAAATGGTGCTCCTTCCATTCCGAGCTCTGCCATGCGCCCAAACAGTGGTTCCCCCCCCCACATATGGGGTATCAGCGTACTCAGGACAAATTGGACAACAAATTTTGTGGTCCAATTTCTCCTGTTACCCTTGGGAAAATAAAAAATTAATGACTAAGAGATAATTTTTGTGGGAAAAATATAGGATTTTTTATTTTCATGCCCGGGCATTATAAACTTGTGTGAAGCACTTGGGGGTTCAAAGTGCTCACCAAAGATCTAGATAAGTTCCTTAGGGGGTCTAGCTTCCAAAATGGGTCACTTGTGTGGGTTTCCACTGTTTAGGCTCATCTGGGGCACTACAAACGGAACATGACCCCCATCAATGTTTGCATTCCAAAACGTTACTGCTTCCTTTCCAAGCCCTGCCTTTACCCCAAACAGTTTCCCCCCCCCCACATATGGGTATCAGCGTACTCAGGATAAATTGGACAACAACTTTTGGGGATCCAATTTCCTTGGGAAAAATCAAAAATTTGGGACTAAAAAATCATTTTTGTGGAAGTTTTTTTTTTTTTTCACACCCAGGCATTATAAACTTTTGTGAAACACTTTGGGGTTCAAAGTGCTCACAACAGATCTAGATAAGTTCCTTAGGGGGTCTAGTTTCCAAAATGGTGTGACTTGTGGGGGTTTCCACTGTTTAGGCATATCAGGGGCTCTCCAAACACGACATGGCGTCCAATCTCAACTCCAGCCAATTTTAGTTTGAAAAAGTCAAACGGCGCTCCTTCCCTTACGAGCTCTGCCGTGTGCCCAAACAGTGGTTTTCCCCCACATATGGGGTATTGGCGTACTCAGGAGAAATTGCACAACAACTTTATCTGCCCATTTTCTCCTTTTACCCTTGTGAAAATAAAAAAAAGTTTGTAAAAGATCATTTTTGTGGCTAAAAAGTTAAATATTAATTTTTTCCTTCCACGTTGCTTCAGCTCCTGTGAAGCACCTGAAGGGTTATTAAACTTCTTGAATGTGGTTTTGAGTACCTTGAGGGGTGCAGTTTTTAGAATGGTGTCACTTTTGGGTATTTTCTGCCATATAGACCCTCAAAGTGACTTCAAATGTGAGGTGGTCCCTAAAAAAATGGCTTTGTAAAATTTGTTGTAAAAATGAGAAATCACTGGTCAACTTTTAACCCTTTTAATTTCCTAACAAAAAAAAATTTTGGTTCCAAAATTGTGCTGATGTAAAGTAGACATGTGGGAAATGTTATTTCTTAACTATTTTGTGTGACATATCTCTCTGTTTTAAGGGAAAAAAATTCAAAGTTTGAAAATTGCAAAATTTTCAAAATTTTTGCCATATTTGCGTTTTTTTCAAAAATAAACGCAAGGTATATCGAAGAAATTTTACCACTAACATGAAGTACAATATGTCACGAGAAAACAATCTCAGAATCGCGAAGATCCATTGAAGCGTTCCAGAGTTATAACCTCATAAAGAGACAGTGGTCAGAATTGTAAAAATTGGCCCGGTCATTAACGTGCAAACCACCCTTGGGGGTGAAGGGGTTAAAATATTATTTTATTAAAATATAAAGCGATAGTGCGCAGTATGGCCGGTGCTCTAGATAAAAATTGGTTTGATCTCACCAACATTCAAGGTTGCTCTATCCATCGGAAGGAGGGGGGTATACGGTACTTCTATTATCCCTTGTCGTGCCCCTGCATTGCTCCAGTCCCGAAGTGTAGACCTGCTAGAACTTACCCACAAATAAATATGTAGCCTCCCTAAGCATTTTCCCCTTGATGGTGGCATGAAATTAATTAACTAACATGTTCATGGAACATCATTAGCTGTTGCTCAGACTCAGTACAAATGATTAAAATATCGTCAATGTAACGTTAGTAGGCCTGAAACCTGATGGGACATAAGGAGAAAAAAGTCACTTTCGAGTTTTGCCATGAAAAGATTTGAGTACTGTGGAGCCATTTTACTTCCCATCACTCTACCAGACTTCTGTAGATATATTTAGTTATCAAATTCAAAGTAATTGTGGGAGAGGAGGAGCTTTCTAAGTTTCACCACAGAATCAGCATCAATTCCTGAATTTCCCATAAAGAATTTGCAGTCATTTAATCCATCCTAATGTGGGATATTAGAACACAAAGATTCCACATCCATGCTAGCCAGGATGGTTCCTTCTGGTAGAGGACCTATTGCTGCTAGTTTAGTCAATAGGTCAGTTGTGTCCTGAATGTAAATCTTATATACCAGACCAAAAATACCACCAATAAATGGTAAATTGAGGATATAAACAGAGTATAACATGCAGACTATGAAAATCAAATAAAGGAAATGCACTACTCATAGATAGAAAAATACAAATTTTATTAGAATAAACAAGTATTAAAATTGTACCAAGGATGGCAGTGATAAACCGACAAGGCAGGGAGGCTGGTAACAAACAGATACAGCAATAGTAAGGATACCATGTATCAAAGAGAAGATATAAGGACCTAGTGCAAGATGCATATAGTGACTAGTCTCAAAGCATGACCATGTAATGAGAGTGATACACACACATCCTAAGTCAGGACTAGAGTATATAAATGCCACAACAAAGTCCAAAAAAATCAATTAGAACATAAGTAAATGGCCCAGCTAAGTATACCTGAGTGAGACCGCGTCCCTGCCACCCCAACGCGCGTTTCGGCGCAGTGCCTTCTTCCGGGGTATGGCATCACATATAACAGAGCGGTATATATATCCATGGTGGCCAATAAAAAAAAGACGTGTCAGAATTCCCAGCTCCCATAGCGGCGCATGAGTGACCCCGTAACCCGGAAGTGACTACCACCGAGTGCGTCATCAGCTGGGCAGGGACGCCGCACCCAGCACCGCCCACAAACCACGTGGGTTAGCTGAGAGCGCGTCACCGGCAACAGCCGATTAGAGACGCCGTCGGGATAGCAACCATCGGGTAGGGAGCACGCATGCGAACGGAGCAAATAGAGGAATATCATAAAACAAAAAGTGAGCAAGGGAACGAAAAAGGAGAAGGATTTGTTCCTCTGATGAGACTTTTGAGGCACAAGCGGAGGATATGAAGCAACGTTTTCTAGACCGGGGTTACAGTAAAAGATCGATTAAGAGGGCATATAATCGAGCTAGAAATACTGATAGACAACATCTGTTATATTCATCTGCTCAACGTCAATCTAGGAATCAGGTGAGTTTGGTCACCCAATTTCATTCTAGATGGAGGGAAATGTACAATGGTATTGAAAAATTTTGGCCCATATTGCTTGTGGACCCTGTTTTGAAAAATTATCTATCGGATAGACCTTCGGTGGTTGCTAGGAGATCCGACAATTTGGGTGATCATTTAGTGAGGAGTTATCTCAAACCACCCACTCCTCCTCCTTTATTTCCCTCCATCTCCACTTCCCGTGTACAGACTTGGGGATCTAGACCCTGCGGCAAATGCATTGCTTGCCCCAATAGTATCCATGCTACAAACTTTTTTTCATCTGATGGGAATGAATTTGCTATCACCCAATCTATTACCTGCTCTACGAGCATGGTTGTGTACTATGGTACATGTCCGTGTAAGATGATTTATGTGGGCCTCACAACCCGTGCCCTTAAACTACGTGTACGTGAACACTTTCGTGACATTCAGGCGGCTGCTAAAGAGAGTGACGTTGGGTCGTTAAAAACTATACCCCGCCACTTCAAAATTCATCATTCTTGTGACCCTTCTGGCTTTTTGGTTAGGGGCATTGATAGGTTGGTCCCAAATCTACGTGGTGGTAATTATGGGCGCCTGCTAGCACAGAGAGAGGCTAGATGGATCTGTGTTATGTTTTGGTAGCTGAGGAGTGCAGGTAAAAAAGGCAATACACCAGAGAAGTTGGAATCTATGAGATTGCAGTACCCTGACTAACCACCACAACTAGAGGCAGCCGTGGAGCGTTCCTACGTTGGTCCTAGACGCCTCGTCACAGCCTGAGAAACTAACTACACCTTAAGATAGAAAGAGGAAAGCTATCTGCCCCGGAGCAGATCCCCAAAGAACATAGAAAGCCCCCAAACATGTAATGGCGGTTAGACAAGATGAAATACTGACACAGACAGAAAATAGTATGAGCAAACGTTGGGGCCCAAACTACCTAAATAGAAAAGGATAGGAAGGGCACTTACTGCAATCCCAAAAAACCCTGAAAAGCACCAACTTTACTAATTTCAAAATCACCTGAGATCACACGACCTCTACCACCTAAATTAGTTCTCTGGTGTAACAAAATCAAAACAGCAGCCACTGAAAAAACTGGAAAAAGCAAAAGTACAAACATCAGTGGCTGAACTAAACTGAGAGGGCAAAAGCCCCCGGAGGGGACCCTGAAGGCCCCCACAGAAGTGCAGGACAAAATGCAAAAAACAAGCACAAAAACAAAAAGAAGAAAATGTCTTATCTGTTAGCAGGAGATGCAGACACGACACAGCAGGCTACAAAGGAAACAGGACTCAAGGATTGAGACCAGAACAATTGATCACCGGCAACCCTGATGGGAAGGCGACTCCCTTATATAAGACCAGTCAGTAACACCTGATTCCCACTCCTCACAATCTTCACTGGACAGTCCAGTACCGCTTGTAACCACCAGAGGGAGCCTCTGCTCAGAACTCATTTCAAGTCCATTCACAACAGATCTGGAGGCTACGTACTCTCCATCCCCAAGGTTTAAACGAGAGTCTGAGTTTTGCGTCTTTTCTCACTTGTTGCATGCTTCTTAATGGCATCTTTTATTATGTTTTAACTTATCATTTTTTTGTTTTAGATTCTTTGATCAAATCGACTTATATATATATTCTTGGCATTCTATTCAGACGGAACGGATTTACAAGTCGTCGTATATATATTCTTCTCAGTTGCACTTTTGGTTACATTCACTGTTGTTTTATTCACTGTACTTATACTATATTATATAATTATGATTTATGTATTATTATTGTGTATGACACTATGTATATTTATATTTATTTAATATTCTTTACGTCAGTACCTGCACCTCTATTTTCATATTGCACATGTTTATTTTTGTAATCAGTGCCTTATTTTGTAAATATTTCTCTGTATTTGCATTTGTACCTTCTTTTATGTGCTGGTTCTTTTTCGTTCCCTTGCTCACTTTTTGTTTTATGATATTCCTCTATTTGCTCCCGTGCGCATGCGTGCTCCCTACCCGATGGTTGCTATCCCGACGGTGTCTCTAATCGGCTGTTGCCGGTGACGCGCTCCCAGCTAACCCACGTGGTTTGTGGGCGGTGCTGGGTGCGGCGTCCCTGCCCAGCTGATGACGCACTCGGTGGTAGTCACTTCCGGGTTACGAGGTCACTCATGCGCCGCTATGGGAGCTGGGAATTCTGACACGTCTTTTTTTGATTGGCCACCATGGATATATATACCGCTCTGTTATATGTGATGCCATACCCCCGGAAGAAGGCACTGCGCCGAAACGCGCGTTGGGGTGGCAGGGACGCGGTCTCACTCAGGTATACTTAGCTGGGCCATTTACTTATGTTCTAATTGATTTTTTTGGACTTTATTGTGGCATTTATATACTCTAGTCCTGACTTAGGATGTGTGTGTATCACTCTCTTTACATGGTCATACTTTGAGACTAGTCACTATATGCATCTTGCACTAGGTCCTTATATCTTCTCTTTGATACATGGTATCCTTACTATTGCTGTATCTGTTTGTTACCAGCCTCCCTGCCTTGTCGGTTTATCACTGCCATCCTTGGTACAATTTTAATACTTGTTTATTCTAATAAAATTTGTATTTTCTATCTATGAGTAGTGCATTTCCTTAATTTGATTTTCTGTGTCCTGAATGTAGCTAGGTGTATTCTTGACCAGGTAAGCTCCGCCCTCGGCCACGCCTCCTTCCGGCCACTCCGCCTATGGGCGCATGACGCTGCATGCGACCTGCGTACCCTATCTTTAGCATTGGATACGCAGGCCGTGCGCAGGTATGCGTTTGCCAGCGCATGCTTCCTTTTGACGGTGCGCCGACCTGCGCCAAACGCACCGTGATACATTTTGGTGCGCTCGGTGCACCGTCAAAAGGACGCAAGAGCAGGCAAACGCATACCTGCGCACGGCCTGCGTACCAAATGCTAAAGATAGGGTACGCAGGTCGCATGCAGCGTCATGTGCCCATAGGCGGAGCGGTCGTGAGGAGGCGTGGCCGGGCGGAGCTTAGCGGCGGCTGTGCGCAGACCGACGCAGGTCAGTGAAACGCTAGTGTGAAACTAGCCTAACACATACTGATAGTTATGCTTCATGTAACTTGTCTTATCTATTGCATTATTCCTGTGTCTTGCTGTGCATAAATATGTGACTCTTCAGATTTTGTGTTATTCTATGCCTGGTGAAGAGACCTGAGTGGTCTTGAAGGCTTGCAAATTGATACCATCTTTTCAGTTAGCCATTAAAAGGTATCAACCACTGAGGACTCTCAAATGTTATATAATATAATATTTTTCTAATTACTGGCTAATAAGGTATAAAGAATTATACGGAATACGAAGGTTTTATTTCAGGATGATTGCAAGTGAAGAGGAAGATGAGACAATATATTGGTGTGAATGGCTGAGACAAATGTCATCATCTGTAACATTTATCTGATCGGTTAGAAATTTTTGTTTGTAAGTAAATGCAGCTTAACCACTTAGTGACTGAGAGAATTTTAACCTTAACCTCTTTACGACCTTAGGCGTATCCATGCGTACAAGGCGCCTGGTACTTAACGACTTTGGATGTATGGATATGTTATATCTTTAATGCGGCATGTGCAATCGCGGTGATCGCATTAAAGTTCCACTGCAATCTTACCACAGGCCACATGGAGTCATCATCCTACAGCCATAGATGTATTAAGAAAGCATATTTTCGAGCACTCAAAACTGAAAGGCAAAATCTCATTTTTTTCTCTTCCAAAACCCCAGGATGGTAATAAGGTCAGATTCATTACCAATTATCATTCCCAGTGGGATCACATGGGGATGCTTTGGGCAAGCATTGGTCCATTTTAACTAGTGACTCTGTTTAAAACAACATCTCCCCCCTCAACCCTATATTACGGCACGTCGAGCGGCAAATTTGCAGGATAGTCTAGTTAGGAGCTTTTACCCTATCAATAACCAATCCACTTTATTTCCATCAATATGCCCTAAACCTGTTGCACAATGGGGTTGTTCCCCATGTGGCAACTGTGTAGCATGCCCCAATGTTGAATGTGCCACCACATTTTGTTCCTCAGATAACAAGTCTTTTAAAATTACTCATAATATAAATTGCAATACCAAAGGCGTTGTTTATCATGCTACTTGTCCCTGTCTTAAAATTTATGTAGCACTCACTACTAGACATTTAAAAATTCGTATTAGAGAACATGTGAGGGACATTATAGCAGCAGAGAAAGAAACAGTGATGGATCACCTAAAAACTATACCTAAACACTTTAAAATGTATCACAATTGTGACCCATCTGGTTTACGTGTCATTGGAATAGATCGTGTGATTACTCACATGAGGGGAGGCAATGTGAGTCGCCCTCTGGCGCAAAAAGAAGCCAGATGCATTTGGACCCTACGCACCCTGCATCCTCTAGGGCTCAATGAGAACTTAAGCTATTCCAGTTTTCTCTGATCATCGGTTCTTTATGCATATTACATATTTATTTATTTTACAATATAAAATATGTGTGATAATTTTTAATATTTTAATAATATCTGTATATTAACTTACTATTTTTTAGTTTTAACTTTTCATCTTGACGTTTGTCTATACCCAAGACAGATGTTTTCAACTACATGAATTTTCAATTATGAATAATTGACTTTATATACTGGACTCTGCATCTATTCAACATACTTTGGATATAATTTATTGGACTGGATAAATTATAGTACTGTTATATACAGTAAAGATGTATATCTTTGTACCGTGTTAGCCAGTAGATAGAAAAATATTTAGAGTTGAGAGTCCTTAGTGGTTGATACCTTTTAATGGCTAACTGAAAAAATGGTAACAAATTGCAAGCTTTCGAGACTACTCAGGTCTCTTCATCAGGCTAGACTAATACAAAATCTGAAGAATCACATATTTATACACAACACAGCACAGAAATAATGCAATAGGTAAGACAAGTGACGTGAAGCAGAATAGTCATTAAGGCAGAGGGATGAACATAAATATTGGAACAGTTCATAGATAAGGAGTTCGAAAGTTTTATTGCCCTCTGATTGGGGTCTGGTAATGTTTTGTGATGCTCTCACAGGGTCTTTGGAGTAAATTCCTTACTTGATGTAAAACATCATAAATCCATGTGACAGGTTCATTCCAGCGTTAAGAGTGTCAAAGGTCACAATCAATTTGTATTCGCAAACTCTTCTGTGACTCTGAGATGTGAAACTACCTTTCAGTACAAGTAATTTCATGTCCAACATGCTATGACCAGGGGAACAAAAATGTTTTGCCAGAGGTAGATCCATTCTTTTTTCTCTTATTGTGTGGCGATGAGAATTCATCCTTGTTCTCAGTTTTTGCCCGGTCTCTCCCACATACAGACCCCCAGTTGGACATTTAGTACATATAATTAGGTACACCACATTAGATGTGATGCAGCTGAAAGTACCTGGTATCTTGTAGTCCTGATGGGAGTTGGGGATCTTTATCTTGTCCGAGGTCATTATAAATGGATACGTTTTGCATTTCTTCTGGTTGCAAGGAAAGGTTCCTGCAGCAGTTGGGGAGGACAGGGAACATCTGACAATGATGCTTCTTAGATTTGGGGGCTGCCTAAAACACAGTAGTGGGGGGTCTGGAAATATGGATTGTAATTGGGCATCTTTTTGTAGTAAAGGTTGTAGTTTCCGTGCAGCTCCCCTTAGCACCTCCAGATTTGGATTGTAGGTGACCACTAGAGGCACCCAGTTATTTTCTTCTAAAGTTTTGTAATGTAGTGGGTGCTTCCTTGATATTCTGGTGCCTCTTGTAATTTGGTTTTCAATTGTTCTTGGATGGTAGCCCTGATTTAAAAAGGTCTTTCTAAGGCGACCTGTTGTGAATGTGCTAAAAATGGTTTCTGAGCAGAGGCTCCCTCTGGTGGTTACTGACAGTACTGAATCTTTCAGCGAGGAATGGCAATCTGGGATCACGGCCTGGTCTGATATAAGGGAGGTTCCCTCCCATGATGGTTGCCGGTGATCAATTGTTCTTGTCTCAATTGTGGTTCATGGTTCATTTGGAAGCTTGCTGAGTCTTGCCTGCATCTTCTGCTATCAGATAAGATATTTTCTGCTTTTATTTTTGTGCTTGCTTTTTGCATTGTTCCCTGCACTTCTGTGGAGGTCAGCCAGGTCCCCTCCGGGGGGCTTGTGCTCCTCTCAGTTTATCTGGAGCCACTGTTGTTTGTTCATTTGCTTTTTCTTGTTTTTTCAGTGGCTGTGGCTTAGTTTTGTTACACCAGAGAACTGATTTAGGTGGCACAGGTCGTGTGATCTCAGATGTTTTTGCAATCAGTAGAGTTGGTATTTTTTAGGTTTTTTTTTGGATTGCAGTGAGTATCCTTTCCTGTACTTTTCTGTCTAGACAGATTGGGCCCCAGCGTTTGCTCATTCTATTTTCTGTCTGTGTCCGTACTTCTTCTTGTCTAACCGCTATTACATGTTTGGGGGCTTCCTATTTTCTTTGGGGATCTGCTCCGGGGCAGATAGCTTTCATCTTTCTGCCTTTAGGTGTAGTTATCTCTCAGGCTGTGACGAGGCGTCTAGGATCAACGTAGGAACGCTCCACGGCTACCTCTAGTTGTGTGGTTAGTTCAGGTTACTGCAATCCAATAGGTTCCAGCCTCTCTGGTGTAATGCCGTTTTTGCTTACTCTCCTCAGCTACCAAAACATAACAGTATCACCGGCCAAAACTGAAAATTATATGGTACTCACAGAATGGAAAAATAGTGTGGGAAAAAAAAAATTGTCAGAGTTGTCAGAGATTTTTTTTTCCCTCTTTTTCTCTGGGTGCTGAGGATTTTTTTTCTCTCAATGGAGCTTGCACAGTTGTCTGGCCGTGTGGTTCAGCTTGCCACTGAGGTTCGGAGTATTGCTACCTATCTTAATGGGTTGTCGGTTGTGGAACCTAGGATTCCCATGCCAGATTTGTTTTTGGGGGATCGGGCTAAATTTCTGAATTTCAAAAATAACTAAGTTGTTTTTTGCCTTAAAGCCTAAGTCCTCAGGGAACGCAGCACACCAGGTTCAAATTGTCATCTCTCTCCTGCGTGGCGATCCTCAGGATTGGGCTTTTCCCCTGACACCTGGGGATCCTGTTTTGAATAATATTGATGCATTTTTTCAGGCTCTGGGGTTATTGAACGATGAACCTAATGTCACTGATCAAGCTGAAAAAACCTTGTTGGCATTAAATCAGGGTCTTGAAGACGCTGAGTTGTACTGTCAGAAATTCCGAAAGTGGGCAGTCCTGACCAAATGGAATGATGATGCTTTGGCAGCCCTTTTTCAGAAGGGGCTGTCAGAGAATGTAAAGGATATTATGGTGGGATTCCCTGCTCCCTCTGGTCTCAATGATTCTATGTCATTGGCTATTCAAATTGACAGACGTTTGCGTGAGCGCAGAGGTATACGTAAGATAGTGTTGCCTTGTGAGCCAGCTTCTGAGCCCATGCAGTGTGATAGAATGACTTCTGGGGCACAGAGTCATGAGTTTCGAAAGCGCAATGGGTTATGTTTCTACTGTGGTGACGCCTCTCATGCTATTTCAGTCTGCCCTAAACGGGGAAGACGTTTTGCACGCTCAGTTGTTTTGGGTAGTGTTCAGACTAAATTTCTGTTGACTGTTACCCTGATTTGCTCCCTGTCCACATTTTCGGCTCAGGCTTTTGTTGATTCAGGAGCAGCTATTAACCTGATAGATTTTGACTTTGCCAAACGTTGTGGGTTTCCCATGATACCCCTGTGGAAGTCTATTCCCCTACTGGGGATTGATTCTACCCCTTTGGCTGAGAATAAACCCCAGTTTTCTACTCAGGTGATAATGAGGGTTGAACCAGATCATCAGGAGAGTTGCAAATTTCTGGTGCTGTATAATCTGCATGACATTATTGTATTAGGTTTCCCTTGGTTACAGTCTCATAATCCTTCTCATAATCCTATTTTGGATTGGAAATCTGTGTCTGTGACCAGTTGGGGCTGCCAATGTGTTAATGCCGACACTCCTGTTTTTTCTGCCTCTCCCCAGTCTCAGAATGTTCCTGACTTTTTGACTGATTTTTCAGATGTATTTAGTGAAAGTAAATCTGCATCCTTGCCCCCTCACAGGAGCTATCATTGTGCTACTGAATTAGTGCCTGGTGGTAAATTTCCTAAAGGTCGCCTTTTTAACTTATCTGTACCTGAACACGATGCTATGCGATCTTATGTCAAGGAGTCATTGGAGAAGGGTCATATCAGACCATCCTCTTCACCCTTGGGTGCCGATTTTTTCTTTGTGGCCAAAAAGGATGGTTCATTGAGGCCGTGTATTGATTATCGTCTCCTGAACAAGATCACTGTGAAGTATCAATATTCGTTACCCTTGATTTCTGACCTGTTTTCCAGAGTGAAAAGTGATAGTTGGTTTAACAAGCTTGACCTCAGGGGGCGTATAACCTTATTCGCATTAAGCACGGGGATGAATGGAAGACGGCGTTTAATACCCCAAAGGGGCATTTTGAGCACCTAGTGATGCCCTTTGGGCTCGCTAATACTCCTTCTGTCTTCCAATCATTCATGAATGATATTTTCAGGGATTTTGTGGATAAATTTCTGATTGTTTATTTGGATGATATCTTTATTTTTTCCAATGACTGGGACTCTCATGTGAAACATGTTCGGACTGTGTTCCAGATTTTGAGAGAGAATGCACTGTATGTCAAGGGATCAAAGTGTCTTTTTGGCGTACAGAAGGTCTCATTTCTAGGATTCATTTTGTCTCCGTCTGTTATTGAAATGGACCCGGTCAAGGTTCAGGCCATCTGTGATTGGGTCCAACCTACTTCATTAAAGGCTCTTCAGAGATTTTTGGGTTTTGCCAAATTTTATCGTAAATTTATAGGTAATTTCTCCGGTATTGTTAAACCATTGACTGATTTGACCAAAAAGGGTTCTGATGTGGTGAATTGGCCTCCTGAGGCAGTCTCTGTGTTTCAGGAACTTAAGCAGAGATTCACTTCTGCTCCTGTTCTACGGCAGCCTGATGTTTCTCTACCGTTTCAGGTGGAGGTTGATGCCTCTGAAATTGGGGCAGGTGCTGTTTTGTCCCAAAGAGATCCAGAGACCTCTAAGAGTAACCCTTGTGCCTTTTTCTCTCGAAAATTTTCTCCAACTGAACGTAATTATGACGTGGGTAATCGGGGTTATTGGCTATGAAGTGGGCCTTTGAAGAGTGGAGACATTGGCTGGAAGGAGCCAAACATCAGGTGGTGGTCCTCACGGACCATAAGAATCTGGTTTATCTTGAATCAGCCAAGCGACTTAATCCTAGACAGGCCAGGTGGGCCTTGTTTTTCACACGTTTTAATTTTGTGGTTTCTTTTCTTCCTGGCACTAAGAATGTTAAGGCGGATTCCCTCTCGACGAGTTTCTTTGCGGACTCTCCTGAGCTATCTGATCCTACTGTTATTTTGAAAGAGGGTGTAGTTCTTTCCGCCATCTCGCCCAATTTGAGACTGGCTCTGGAAGGGTGTCAGGAGGATAAACCTGAGTGCTGCCCTATTGGGAAATTGTTTGTCCCAGACCAGTGGAAGAGTGTGATGTCTGAGATTCATTGTTCCGCGTTGGCTGGTCATCCCGGGATTTTTGGTACCAGAGACTTGGTGAGTCGGTCCTTTTGGTGGCCTACTTTGTCTCGTGACGTCAGGGAATTTGTGCAGTCCTGTGGGACTTGCTCTCGCTCCAAGCCTTGCTCTCGCTCTAGTGGTTTGTTAATGCCATTACCTGTGCCCAAGAGGCCATGGACCCATATCTCTATGGATTTTATTTCCGACCTCCCTGTTTCTCAGAGAATGACCGTTATCTGGGTAATCTGTGATAGGTTTTCCAAGATGATACATCTTGTGCCATTACCTAAGTTACCTTCCTCCTCAGAATTGGTGCCTTTGTTCCTTCAGCATGCGGTTCGGTTACATGGCATTCCGGAGAACATTGTGTCTGACAGAGGAGTCCAGTTTGTTTCTAGATTTTGGAGGACATTTTGTTCTAAACTTGGTGTTCAATTATCTTTCTCCTCTGATTTTCATCCTCAGACCAATGGACAAACCGAGAGAACAAACCAGACCTTGGAGACTTATTTGAGATGTTTTGTGTCGGCTGATCAAGATGACTGGGTCTCTTTTTTGCCTTTGGCTGAGTTTGCTCTTAATAATAGGGCTAGCTCTACCACCTTGATGTCTCCATTTTTCTGCAATTTTGGGTTTCACCCTCGATTTTCTTCGGGACAGGCGGAGGCTTCTGTCTGTCCGGGTGTTGACTCTGTTGTGGAGCGTATGCAGCAGATTTGGGACCAGGTAGTGGAGAGGTTGTCTCTTTCTCAGGAGAAGGCCCAACGGTTTGCCAACCGGCATAGGACTGATGGTCCTCGGTTTAAAGTGGGGGACTTGGTTTGGTTGTCCTCAAGAAATATCCCTATGAGGGTTGCATCTCCAAAGTTTAAGCCTAGGTTCATTGGACCTTATAAGATCATGGAGATTCTTAATCCTGTTTCCTTCTGTTTGCTTCTTCCAGGGACATTTAAGATCCATAACGTGTTCCACAAGTCCTTATTGAAGAGGTTTGTCGAGCCAGTGGTTCCTGTGGCTGCGCCTCCTGACCCTGTTTTGGTTGAGGGCAATCTGGAGTATGTGGTTGAGAAAATATTGGATTCTCGTTTTTCTGGACGGAAACTCCAGTATTTGGTAAAGTGGAGAGGTTATGGTCAGGAGGACAATTCTTGGGTGTTTGCTTCGGACATCCATGCTAGGAGACTGATCCGTGCCTATCACCGAGCTCATCCTGATCGACCTGGTTGCACAAGTGAGGGTTCAGTGACCCCTCCTCAAGGGGGGGTACTGTTGTGAATGTGCTAAAAATGGTTTCTGAGCAGAGGCTCCCTCTGGTGGTTACTGACAGTACTGAACCTTTCAGCGAGGAATGGCAATCTGGGATCACAGACTGGTCTGATATAAGGGAGGTTCCCTCCCATAATGGTTGCCGGTGATCAATTGTTCTTGTCTCAATTGTGGTTCCTGGTTTATTTGGAAGCTTGCTGAGTCTTGCCTGCATCTTCTGCTATCAGGTATTTTCTGCTTTTATTTTTGTGCTTGCTTTTTGCATTGTTCCCTGCACTTCTGTGGAGGTCAGGCAGGTCCCCTCTGGGGGGGGCTTGTGCTCCTCTCAGTTTATCTGGAGCCACTGTTGTTTGTTCATTTGCTTTTTCCTGTTTTTTCAGTGGCTGCGGCTTAGTTTTGTTACACAAGAGAACTGATTTAGGTGGTAGGGTCGTGTGATCTCAGGTGTTTTTGCAATCAGTAGAATTGGTATTTTTTAGGGTTTTTTTTGGATTGCAGTGAGTATCCTTTCCTGTACTTTTCTGTCTAGACAGATTGGGCCCCAGCTTTTGCTCATTCTATTTTCTGTCTGTGTCCGTACTTCTTCTTGTCTAACCGCCATTACATGTTTGGGGGCTTCCTATTTTCTTTGGGGATCTGCTCCGGGGAAGATAGCTTTCATCTTTCTGCCTTTAGGTGTAGTTATCTCTCAGGCTGTGACGAGGCGTCTAGGATCAACGTAGGAACGCTCCACGGCTACCTCTAGTTGTGTGGTTAGTTCAGGTTACTGCAATCCAATAGGTTCCAGCCTCTCTGGTGTATTGCAGTTTTTGCTTACTCTCTTCAGCTACCAAACATAACAGTATCACCGGCCAAAACTGAAAATTATAAGGTACTCACAGAAGGGAAAAATAGCGTGGGAAAAAAAATTGTCAGAGTTGTCAGAGATTTTTATTTATAACTTGTGACAGGGTCACTGGTTTTATATGTGAGGGGAGGTATGTGTCACACAGGATGCTCTCCTGTGTGAACTAAAACCTACTTTATTTATCTGCCAGCATGTTATATGCTGGTAGGTTTACTCTGTTAAAGGAGGTGCGGTTTTATGGGAATGTCAAAGAGGGCGGGAGGCATTCCCCCTACCTCCCCTCAGGGTGTGGCTGAGCAATGGATAAAAGCTCAGTCCTGTTTTTTTTTCTCTGGAGTGTGGTCTGGAGAGGAAAGTTTCCAGACAGTATAGTGGAAGCTGCAGAGCTTTCCACAAGGACTTTAGCCGTGCAGTTTATGCTACCGAGAGCGGGTGGAACCCACTCATCTATGGACTGAGTTATTGTTTGTTTTATTTTATGTTTTTCCCGTTTAACCCAGAGGGGTCATGTTTACTTTTCCTGCGAAACCTGCATGAGTTTATGGCTGATAATAAACCAGCAGAAGAAAAAACCTGAGAACGTGTGTCCTGAGTCTACCTCCTGGAGAGCCGAGCGAGTCGTCTTACCACAGTTGGTGTGAGAGTGCGTGCAGGATTCCAGGAACACGTGTACCTGCTACAAAGACCGGTGGATGTCCTGGGTGAAGGCTGCCAGCCAGCCAGAGAAGTCCAGCAGCATGGAGGAGCTCGTTAAGCACCTGGTCCAGGCCCAGCAGAGCATGCAGCAGCAACACCTACAGAGCCAGCAGAGCATACAGCAGGCCCAGCAGAGCATACAGCAGCAGCACCAGGAGACGACCAAACTGTTGCTTCAGCAGATCCAGTTGCAGCAAAAGTCGCAGCAGCACCAGCAGGAGGCGCAACAGCAGATACAGCTTTTGGCGGACGCCATCCAGAGCAGGGCGGCCACCCCAGCCCCAGGGCCGACTGATGATTCTCACGTCAGGAAGGCGGTAAGACGGGCCATGCAGAAGATGACCCCTGGGGATGATGTAGAAGCATTTCTGACTGTTTTTGAGAGGGTGGCTGATCGGGAGAGACTTCCACCAGCACAGTGGGCAGAGGTTCTGGCGCCATATTTATCGGGTGAACCCCAAAAAGCGTATTTTGACTTGGCGCTGCAAGATGCTAAGGAGTATCCCAAACTAAAGACAGAGATCTTAGCACGTCTGGGAGTAAATATGGCAGTAAGAGCCCAGCGAGTTCATCACTGGGCGTATGCTAGCAACAAACTCCCTCGTTCGCAGATGTTTGACCTACTGCATCTTGTTCAGAAGTGGCTACAACCGGACTCCTCCACTCCGGCCCAGATGGTTGAGCGGGTGGTGATTGACAGATTCATGCATTCCCTCCCCAAGTCAGTACAGACCTGGGTTGCCCAGGGTGATCCCCAGAACGCAGATGACTTTATCGGCCTGGTAGAGAGGTACCAGGTAGTTGAGAGATCTCTTGGGAAACCGGATGCAGTAATTTCTCCCTACTGGGATACCCAAAAGGGGGTGGGTTCACCATGGAAGGGGTCTAGAGCCACCACTGGGGGGCGTCCCACTCCTATTGAAGGTGCCTTTAGAACAGTTGGGAAAGATATAGTTTGCTGGCGATGTCACAACCCTGGACATGTAGCCGCCAGGTGTCAAATATCCCGTGGCCACAGTAACAGTGGGGACAGACTGTGGTGCCCAGTCCCAGGAAGTCGGGGTGGTTAAGGACCTGATACATCCCGTTATATTGGACCGTGATTTTCCCTTATTCTGGGACTTGTGAGGGAAGGGAACTGGACTAAGTAGCATGGGGAAAAGTGAGATCCTTGAAGAAGAACCCCCGACAGAGTCTGAGAGAGGAGTTCCCACTGTGCGTCCTTGTCGGTGATGAGAGGTGAGACGGTGACCGAGCAGGCCGACCTACCTGCGTTAGATATGTCCAGAGAGAACTTTGGGACTGCTCAAGTTCGAGATCTGACTTTAAAAGGGGCGTTCGACCAGGTTACTGTATGTAATGGGGTTGCCCAAGAGCCGGGGGCCGACACCAGATTTCCCCACTTTGCAGTACAGGGGGAGTTGCTATATGGGTGGCCAAACTGAGGGGCGGTGAGATAGTGGAACAGCTGTTAGTGCCGGGGCCATACAGACGACGGGTGCTAGATATGGCCAATTCACATGTTCTGGGGGGACACCTAGGGGTCGAGAAAACTCAGGAGAGGATACTGAGGAGGTTTTATTGGCCAGGATGTTATCGGAGAATTCAAAACTTTTGTAGGTCCTGCCCCACCTGCCAAATAACCGCTCCCTCCTCCCACTTCCGTAGCCCCTTAGTTCCACTACCTGTGATAGAGGTTCACTTTGAGAGGATTGCCATGGACCTCGTGGGCCCAATAGTCAAATCAGCTCGGGGACACCAATATATCCTGGTCGTCATGGACTATGCGACTCGGTATCCAGAAGCGGTTCCCCTAAGGAACATGTCCAGTAAAAGTATAGCCCGAGAGTTGGGCCATATTTTTGCTCGGACAGGTCTACCAAAAGAGATTCTAACAGACCAAGGAACCCCCTTCATGAGCAAGGTGATGAAGGAGCTTTGCAGAGTCCTTCAGATAACTCAGCTGCGGACCTCGGTTTATCATCCACAAACGGACAGCCTAGTGGAACGCTTCAACAAGACCTTAAAGGCGATGCTCAAGAAGGTCGTTGAAAAGGATGGGAGAGACTGGGACTACCTGCTCCCATTTCTGCTTTTCTCGGTCAGAGAAGTTCCTCAAGCCTCCACTGGCTTCTCTCCATTTGAGCTCCTATATGGGCGGCATCCAAGAGGTCTCCTAGACATCGCCAAGGAAACTTGGGAGGCTGAAGTCACGCCACACCGGAGCATCATCGAACATGTCGCCCAGTTACAGGAGAGAATGTCAAAGGTGATGCCCATCGTAAAGGAACATCTCCTCCAGGCGCAGGAAGCCCAGGCGAGGGTCTATAACCGGTCGGCGAGACTAAGACAGTTCCAGCCTGGAGACCGTGTTTTGGTGCTGATCCCTACCGTCGAGAGCAAGTTCCTCGCCAAATGGCAAGGTCCATACGAGGTGGTGGAGAAAGTCAGCGAGGTTAATTATAAAGTCCACCAGCCTGGCCGAAGGAAGTGTCATGTGTGCATCGCCACGAAGATCGTCGCGGTTGCACATTCTGACTTCTCACAGCTGAGTTGCTGTTTCTTTGTGTTTGGCAGTTAGGGAGTTAATTCTGTCTGTGCTCAGTTCTGGGACTGGGTGCAGTTTCTCCCGGCTGCAATTAATTATTTGTTGATTGGTTTCCTTTAAATCTCTGGTTGTCTGTTTGGGAGTTGCCAGTGAAATTCTTCATGCAGACCACAGATAGGATTGTATCTGTATAGACTTAAGTTAAAGAGCTCCTTAGTTGTTTTAAGCTCACCTTGCTTAGAGTTTAATATCCCAGATCATTTATGTTCCTTCTGTGTTTGAGTGTGTATGCAAGTCTGTGTTTTCTCCAGTCTGTCTTATATTTCTAATCTGTGTATTTAGCAGAGATCAGCCCATATCCCTTTGGTGGTAATCAGAATCCTTCTTAGGACTGATTACAGGGTTCAGGGACTGATAGGAGACAGGGTTAGGCTGGAGACTTGGACCTCTGAACCATTATCAGTACCTCCAAGGTGAGGGATTAGTTAGGACCCCAGCTTAGGGTCAGGTTAGACCCCCGGTCCTCTTCTTTCCTGTGACAGTGTATCAAGTCCTCAAGATTTATCCTGAGTTCAACGGATATCGTGTCAGGTAAATCTATTCTTTATTTACATGCTGATGTTGCTAATCTATATGTTGTATAGAGTGTTGTTCTTTTAAGAATAGTTTACTGACATCGTACACATATCATAAGACCGCGTGACATTTTCACTGGCCATAAAATTATTCCCAGTTGCCATGGATCCAGTAGCCCAGCTGGCTCTGCAGTTGCAGGGATTATCCATGGAGCTGACGGACATTAAGTCCAAAGTTTTGTCTCCCTCGGAGCAAACCAGATATGAACCTAAAGTAGCTCTCCCGGACAGGTTCACTGGTGGGCGAGACAAATTTTTTACCTTCAGGGAAGCATGTAAATTGTATTTTCGGCTTCGGCCTCGATCATCAGGGAGTGAAGAGCAGAGAGTGGGAATTGTTATCTCGCTCCTACAAGGGGACCCTCAATCCTGGGCATTTTCCCTTCCTCGGGATCCCCGGCTCTACAGTCAGTAGATCGATTTTTTACTGCCCTGGGTTTGGTATATGATGACCCAGATCGGGTCTCTCTTGCTGAGACAAAATTACGTAAGATACAGCAGGGAGATCGTCCGGCGGAGGAATTTGCTTCTGAGTTCCGTAGATGGGCTACAGATACTCAGTGGAATGACCCAGCTCTTAGGAGCCAGTTTTGTCATGGGCTTTCTGACAAATTAAAGGACGTTTTGGCTCAGTATGATTCTCCTCCATCACTGGAGGCTGCTATGGCCCTGGCTATCCGTACTGACGGCTCCGGGAGAGGTGCGAGGTAACTCCGCCCCCTGTTGTTACTCCACCTACTACTAAAGTCCCTTATGTTGAGGTTCCCCTTGTCTGTTCGGAGGAGCCTATGCAGTTGGGAGGGACATCATTTCGTAGGAGGGGATTGGCGGTACGCCGCAGGACTAGAAGGTGTTTCTTCTGCGGGAAAGAGGGACATTTTGTTGGGGGATGTCCGTCCCGTGCCTTGTTGAACAAGAAGTCGCCGGAAAACTGTTAATCCCAGGTTGTGTGGTGGACGACAATCTGGGAGTATGTATTTCGTCCGCTAGTTCTTCTCAGTTCCTTGTACCAGTGGAGGTGGTGGTTGGTACGAGAGTGGAGAGATTTTCTGTTCTTCTTGATAGTGGGTCCGGGGCTAATCTGGTTGACGCTCAGTTTGCTCAGGCTCAAGGTATGCATCTGAGTGTATTGGTCAAACCAATCCCTATATTCTCCATTGACGCCAGGCCTCTCGGCCAAGGTAGCTTTGTTCATGAGGTTCATAACTTTGGACCTTCGGGTAGGGGCAATACATAGGGAACTATTATCTTGTTATGTGTTGGAGGGTCTACCTACTCCTATTGTGTTGGGACTTCCTTGGTTGGTTAAACATAACCCTGTGATTAATTGGCAGTCCAGAGAGATAAGCCAATGGGGTGAGTTTTGCAAAAGTAACTGCATGAACACAGTCATCAGTGCGGTCGTGCCTAGTACTTTGCCTCCTTTTTTGGAGGACTTTGGGGATGTGTTCTCTGAGGAGGGGTGTCAGGAGTTGCCTCCTCATCGCGTGTATGACTGCTCTATTAATTTACTTCCTGATGCTAAGTTACCTAAAGCTAGGTTATATAACCTTTCTGGTCCTGAGAGGCAGGCTATGAAAGATTATATTTCGGAAAGTCTGGCCAAAGGGCATATTAGACCTTCATCTTCCCCAGTGGCCGCGGGGTTCTTCTTTGTGAAGAAAAAAGATGGAGGCCTACGCCCTTGCTTGGATTTCCGCGAACTTAATCGGATTACTGTTCGAGATCCGTATCCACTCCCTCTGATTCCTGATCTCTTCAATCAAATTGTTGGCGCCAAATGGTTCTCTAAATTGGATCTCAGGGGGGCGTATAATCTGATTAGGATAAAAGAGGGGGATGAGTGGAAAACGGCGTTTAACACGCCGGAGGGACATTATGAGAACCTTGTCATGCCTTTTGGTCTGACTACTGCACCAGCAGTATTCCAACATTTTGTTAATACAGTAAAGATGTATATCTTCGTACCGTGTTAGCCAGTAGATAGAAAAATATTTAGAGTTGAGAGTCCTCAGTGGTTGATACCTTTTAATGGCTAACTGAAAAGATGGTAACAAATTGCAAGCTTTCGAGACTACTCAGGTCTCTTCATCAGGCTGAACTAATACAAAATCTGAAGAATCACATATTTATACACAAAAACACAGAAAAAATGCAATATTGCATTTTTTCTGTGTTTTTGTGTATAAATATGTGATTCTTCAGATTTTGTATTAGTTCAGCCTGATGAAGAGACCTGAGTAGTCTCGAAAGCTTGCAATTTGTTACCATCTTTTCAGTAAGCCATTAAAAGGTATCAACCACTGAGGACTCTCAACTCTAAATATTTTTCTAACATTTTGTTAATGACATTTTTCGTCATCTGGTGGGGCTGTTTGTGGTCGTATATTTGGATGACATTTTAATTTACTCGCCAGATCTTGTGTCTCACCAGGAGCATGTGAGACAGGTGTTGCAGATCTTGCGAGACAATAAACTATACGCCAAACTGGAAAAGTGTGTATTCGCCGTACAGGAACTTCAGTTTTTGGGTTTCTTGGTGTCAGCCTCCGGTTTCTGTATGGACCCTGAAAAGGTGAGAGCAGTGCTTGAATGGGATCAGCCAGAGGATCTTAAGGCTCTGCAGCGTTTTCTGGGGTTTGCTAACTACTACCGGAAATTTATTTGTAATTTCTCATCTGTTGTCAAACCTCTCACTGACATGACAAGAAAAGGGACGGATTTTTCTAAATGGTCGGACAAAGCTTGCCAAGCTTTTTCCTCTTTGAAAAAATGTTTTGCTTCGGCACCCGTTCTCATCCAACCAGATGCATCACAGCCGTTCGTTGTGGAGGTGGACGCGTCTGACGTAGGGGTGGGTGCAATATTGTCCCAGGGTCCGTCCCCTGGTAAATGGCATCCGTGCGCTTTCTTTTCTAAGAAATTGTCATCCGCCGAAAGGAATTATGATATCGGCAATAGGGAACTTTTGGCCATTAAGTTGGCTTTTGAAGAATGGCGTCACTTTTTGGAGGGGGCAGTCCACCCGGTCACCGTCATTACTGATCACAAGAACCTGCTGTATTTGGAATCTGCTAAGCGTCTGAATTCCAGACAAGCTCGATGGTCGTTGTTTTTTACCAGGTTTAATTTTGTTGTCACTTATCGCCCTGGATCTAAGAATGTTAAGGCGGATGCCTTGTCTCGCAGTTTCCCAGGGGCCGGGAAAATGGATGACCCGATTCCTATCCTTCAGGAGGGGGTGGTAGTGTCGGCTGTATGTTCTGAGCTTGAGGAGGAGGTATTAGAGGTTCAGGGGGACGCCCCTGCAGGACCTCCAGGGAGACTGTTTGTCCCAAATCAGTTGAGACAAAAGGTTATTGAGGCACATCATAATTCTGCCTTAGCAGGACATCCAGGGAGTAAGGCTACTTTAGATCTCCTTTCTCGCCGGTTTTGGTGGCCTAACGTTAATAAAGATGTTTTAACTTTTGTCGCGTCCTGTGGGGTTTGTGCTCGCTCTAAGACCCCTCATACCCGTCCGTCTGGGACCCTCTTACCCTTGAAACTTCCGGAGCGTCCATGGACTCATTTGTCTATGGACTTCATCACGACCTTCCTCAGTCGTCAGGGAAGACTGTCATACTGGTGGTTGTTGACAGGTTCAGTAAGATGGCACATTTCATTGCTCTTCCTGCCCTCCCTAATGCTAAAACTCTGGCGCAGGTGTTCATTGGGGAGATTGTGAGACTTCATGGGTTGCCTTCTGATGTGGTGTCAGATAGGGGGTCTCAGTTTGTGTCCAAGTTTTGGAGGGCATTTTGTTTACGTCGGGGGATGCAATTGTCATTTTCCTCGGCTTTTCATCCGCAGACCAATGGTCAGACAGAGCGTCTGAATCAAAGCCTAGAGACTTATCTTCGGTGTTTTGTCTCAGAGAACCAGGAGGACTGGTCTTCTTTCTTGCCTCTGGCAGAGTTCGCTCTTAACAACAGGCGGAGCGAGTCCACTGGTAAATCCCCGTTTTTTGGGGCATATGGTTTTCATCCCCAGTTTTGTACTTTCAATGGGGGGGGCCCTTCTGGGGTTCCTGAGGAGGAGCGTTTCTCGTCGTCACTTGCTTCAGTGTGGAGAGGTGTATTGAATAATCTGAGTGCTATGGGGAACCGTTATAAACGTATGGCTGATAGGAGGAGAGTTTCTGGTCCAGATCTTAATGTGAACGATTGGTATGGTTGTCTACCAGGAATATAAAACTTAAAGTTCCCTCCTGGAAGCTGGGCCCCAGATTCATCGGGCCGTACAGGATCAGTTCCATAATTAATCCTGTGGCATTTCGTCTGGACCTCCCTCCTACGTTTAAAATTCATAATGTGTTCCACAAGTCATTACTTAAGAGGTACGTGGCACCAGTCATACCATCACCTCTACCTCCTCCTCCAGTGGTGGTCAATGGTAACTTGGAGTTTCAAGTGTCAAAGATCATTGACTCACGTCTGAATCGCCGGTCCCTTCAGTACTTGGTGCATTGGAAGGGGTATGGTCCAGAGGAGAGGACGTGGGTTCCTGCGTCTGACATTAATGCAGATCGTTTGGTGCGGACCTTCCACAGAACTCACCCGGGCAAACCTGGCCCTGAGGGTCCGGAGGCCCCTCGTAGAAGGGGGGGTACTGTCATGTGTGCATCGCCACGAAGATCGTCGCGGTTGCACATTCTGACTTCTCACAGCTGAGTTGCTGTTTCTTTGTGTTTGGCAGTTAGGGAGTTAATTCTGTCTGTGCTCAGTTCTGGGACTGGGTGCAGTTTCTCCCGGCTGCAATTAATTATTTGTTGATTGGTTTCCTTTAAATCTCTGGTTGTCTGTTTGGGAGTTGCCAGTGAAATTCTTCATGCAGACCACAGATAGGATTGTATCTGTATAGACTTAAGTTAAAGAGCTCCTTAGTTGTTTTAAGCTCACCTTGCTTAGAGTTTAATATCCCAGATCATTTATGTTCCTTCTGTGTTTGAGTGTGTATGCAAGTCTGTGTTTTCTCCAGTCTGTCTTATATTTCTAATCTGTGTATTTAGCAGAGATCAGCCCATATCCCTTTGGTGGTAATCAGAATCCTTCTTGGGACTGATTGCAGGGTTCAGGGTCTGATAGGAGACAGGGTTAGGCTGGAGACTTGGACCTCTGAACCATTATCAGTACCTCCAAGGTGAGGGATTAGTTAGGACCCCAGCTTAGGGTCAGGTTAGACCCCGGTCCTCTTCTTTCCTGTGACAGTGTATCAAGTCCTCAAGATTTATCCTGAGTTCAACGGATATCGTGTCAGGTAAATCTATTCTTTATTTACATGCTGATGTTGCTAATCTATATGTTGTATAGAGTGTTGTTCTTTTAAGAATAGTTTACTGACATCGTACACATATCATAAGACCGCGTGACAGGAAGGCACATCAAATATATCATGTAAACTTGCTCAAGCCGTGGCGGGACCGTGAACCTGTGGAAACTCCTTGCCTGGGAACCGCACCAGAAGACAAGGAACCTTGGGAGGAGGTCACTATTGCAGAGACTCATCACCGGCCCAGAAGCAACAGTGTCGAGAATTACTACAGCAGAATCGGGAGCTGTTCTCAGAGTTGCCAGGGCATACACAAGTGGTAGAGCATGATGTGCTGACAGAACCGCATGTACGAGTGAATTTGAAGCCGTATCGGATTCCGGAAGCACGCCGGGAGGTGATCTCGGCTGAGGTGAAGAGGATGTTAGACCTCGGGGTAATAGAGGAGTCAAAGAGTGGGTGGTCGAGCCCAATCGTCCTCGTGCCGAAACCCAATGGAGAGTGGAGGTTTTGTAATGACTACCGTCGGCTAAATGAGGTATCCAAGTGTGACGCGTACCCGATGCCCCGCGTCGACGAACTCATCGAGAGGCTTGGACCGGCGAGGTACATCACCACTCTTGACCTGACGAAGGGCTACTGGCAGATCCCCATGTCCCAGATGGCTAAAGAGAAGACGGCTTTCTCAACACCTGATGGCTGTTTTCAATACAAGCGGATGCCGTTCGGACTACAGGGGGCCCCAGCCACTTTCCAGAGGGCTATGGATCGGATCCTAGCCCCACATAAGAAGTATGCCGCAGCCTACCTCGACGACATTGTGGTCTTTAGCCCAGACTGGGCTAGTCACCTACCCAAACTACAGGCCGTTTTGGACGCGCTAAGGAAAGCAGGATTTACCATAAATCCGAGAAAGTGTGCCATCGGAAAAGAGGAGGCAAAGTACCTGGGCTATGTTGTTGGGAGAGGCGAAATAAAGCCGCAAATCAAGAAAGTGGAGGCAATTCAAACCTGGCCGCAACCGCTCTCAAAGAAGCAGGTGAAAGCATTCCTGGGAATGGTGGGATACTACCGGCGGTTTATCCCGAATTTCGCCACGATGGCCGCCCCACTAACAGATCTTCTAAAAGGCACCAAATCAACCATGGTGAAATGGACGGAAGAAACGGAGACCGCATTTCAAAAGCTGAAGCTAACACTGTGCAAGCAGCCTGTCCTGATCGCACCAGACTTTAAAAAAGAATTTGTGGTCCAGACTGACGCATCAGAGGTTGGTCTAGGGGCCGTACTCTCCCAAGAAATAAATGGGGAAGAAAATCCCATTCTCTATCTAAGCCGAAAGTGTCCTCCTGCGAGAAGAACTACGCCATAGTAGAAAAAGAGTGTTTAGCCATAAAATGGGCCGTAGATACACTGAAATATTACCTACTAGGCCGGAAGTTTAAATTAGTATCAGACCATGCCCCGTTGAGATGGTTGAGGGGAAAAAATGCTAGGGTAACTAGATGGTTCCTAGAGCTTCAAGATTTTAACTTTCACGTGGAGCATAGGCCAGGGAAGTTACATGGGAATGCAGATGCCCTCTCTAGGATTCCCTGTCTGGTGTCAGAAGTTGCCCAAACCCCGGCTTTGGGCAGAGGGGGGGAATATGTGACAGGGTCACTGGTTTTATATGTGAGGGGAGGTATGTGTCACACAGGATGCTCTCTGTGTGAACTAAAACCTACTTTATTTATCTGCCAGCATGTTATATGCTGGTAGGTTTACTCTGTTAAAGAAGGTGCGGTTTTATGGGAATGTCAAAGATGGCGGGAGGCATTCCCCCTACCTCCCCTCAGGGTGTGGCTGAGCAATGGATAAAAGCTCAGTCCTGTTTTTTTTTCTCTGGAGTGTGGTCTGGAGAGGAAAGTTTCCAGACAGTATAGTGGAAGCTGCAGAGCTTTCCACAAGGACTTTAGCCGTGCAGTTTATGCTACCGAGAGCGGGTGGAACCCTCTCATCTATGGACTGAGTTATTGTTTGTTTTATTTTATGTTTTTCCCGTTTAACCCAGAGGGGTCATGTTTACTTTTCCTGCAAAACCTGCATGAGTTTATGGCTGATAATAAACCAGCAGAAGAAAAAACCTGAGAACGTGTGTCCTGAGTCTACCTCCTGGAGAGCCGAGCGAGTCGTCTTACCACAGTTGGTGTGAGAGTGCGTGCAGGATTCCAGGAACACGTGTACCTGCTACAAAGACCGGTGGATGTCCTGGGTGAAGGCTGCCAGCCAGCCAGAGAAGTCCAGCAGCATGGAGGAGCTCGTTAAGCACCTGGTCCAGGCCCAGCAGAGCATGCAGCAGCAACACCTACAGAGCCAGCAGAGCATACAGCAGGCCCAGCAGAGCATACAGCAGCAGCACCAGGAGACGACCAAACTGTTGCTTCAGCAGATCCAGTTGCAGCAAAAGTCGCAGCAGCACCAGCAGGAGGCGCAACAGCAGATACAGCTTTTGGCGGACGCCATCCAGAGCAGGGCGGCCACCCCAGCCCCAGGGCCGACTGATGATTCTCACGTCAGGAAGGCGGTAAGACGGGCCATGCAGAAGATGACCCCTGGGGATGATGTAGAAGCATTTCTGACTGTTTTTGAGAGGGTGGCTGATCGGGAGAGACTTCCACCAGCACAGTGGGCAGAGGTTCTGGCGCCATATTTATCGGGTGAACCCCAAAAAGCGTATTTTGACTTGGCGCTGCAAGATGCTAAGGAGTATCCCAAACTAAAGACAGAGATCTTAGCACGTCTGGGAGTAAATATGGCAGTAAGAGCCAGCGAGTTCATCACTGGGCGTATGCTAGCAACAAACTCCCTCAAAACCTGCATGAGTTTATGGCTGATAGTAAACCAGCAGAAGAAAAAACCTGAGAACGTTTGTCCTGAGTCTACCTCCTGGAGAGCCGAGCGAGTCGTCTTACCACAACCTGTTTGTTGCATTTTTTTTTCCCTCTTTTTCTCTGGGTGCTGAGGAGGATTTTTTTTCTCTCAATGGAGCTTGCACAGTTGTCTGGCCGTGTGGATGAGCTTGCCACTGAGGTTCGGAGTATTGCTACCTATCTTGCTGGGTTGCCGGTTGTGGAACCTAGGATTCCCATGCCAGATTTGTTTTTGGAGGATCGGGCTAAATTTCTATATTTCAAAAATAACTAAGTTGTTTTTTGCCTTAAAGCCTAAGTCCTCAGGGAACGCAGCACAGCAGGTTCAAATTGTCATCTCTCTCCTGTGCGGCGATCCTCAGGATTGGGCTTTTTCCCTGACACCTGGGTATCCTGTTTTGAATGATATTGATGCATTTTTTCTGGCTCTGGGGTTATTGTACGATGAACCTAATGTCACTGATCAAGCTGAAAAAACCTTGTTGGCATTAAATCAGGGTCTTGAAGACGCTGAGTTGTACTGTCAGAAATTCCGAAAGTGGGCAGTCCAGACCAAATGGAATGATGATGCTTTGGCAGCCATTTTTCGGAAGGGGCTGTCAGAGAATGTAAAGGATATTATGGTGGTATTCCCTGCTCCCTCTGGTCTCAATGATTCTATGTCATTGGCTATTCAAATTGACAGAAGTTTGCGTGAGCGCAGAGGTATACGTGAGATAGTGTTGCCTTGTGAGCCAGCTTCTGAGACCATGCAGTGAGAGTGACTTCTGGGGTACAGCGTCATGAGTTTCGAAAGCGCAATGGGTTATGTTTCTACTGTGGTGACGCCTCTCATGCTATTTCAGTCTGCCCTAAACGGGGAAGACGTTTTGCAGGCTCAGTTGTCTTGGGTAGTGTTCAGACTAAATTTCTGTTGACTGTTACCCTGATTTGCTCTCTGTCCATATTTTTGGCTCAGGCTTTTGTTGATTCAGGAGCAGCTATTAACCTGATGGATTTTGACTTTGCCAAACGTTGTGGGTTTCCCATGATACCCCTGCGGAAGTGTATTCCCCTACTGGGCATTGATTCTACCCCTTTGGCGGAGAATAAACCCCAGTTTTCTACTCGGGTGATAATGAGCGTTGAACCAGATCATCAGGAGAGTTGCAAATTTCTGGTGCTGTATAATCTGCATGACATTATTGTATTAGGTTTCCCTTGGTTACAGTCTCATAATCCTTCTCATAATCCTATTTTGGATTGGAAATCTGTGTCTGTGACCAGTTAGGGCTGCCAATGTGTTAATGCCGACACTCCTGTTTTTTCTGCCTCTCCCCAGTCTCAGGATGTTCCTGACTTTTTGACTGATTTTTCAGATGTATTTAGTGAAAGTAAATCTGCATCCTTGCCCCCTCACAGGAGCTATCATTGCGCTATTGATTTAGTGCCTGGTGGTAAATTTCCTAAAGGTCGCCTTTTTAACTTATCTGTACCTGAACACGATGCTATGCGATCTTATATCAAGGAGTCATTGGAGAAGGGTCATATCAGATCATCCTCTTCACCCTTGGGTGCCGGTTTTTTCTTTGTGGCCAAAAAGGATGGTTCATTGAGGCCGTGTATTGATTATCGTCTCTTGAATAAGATCACTGTGAAGTATCAATACCCGTTACCCTTGATTTCTGACCTGTTTTCCAGGGTGAAAAGTGCTAGTTGGTTTACCAAGCTTGACCTCAGGGGGGCATATAACCTTATTCGCATTAAGCACGGGGATGAATGGAAGACGGCGTTTAATACCCCAGAGGGTCATTTTGAGTACCTAGTGATGCCCTTTGGGCTCACTAATGCTCCTTCTGTCTTCCAATCCTTCATGAATGATATTTTCAGGGATTTTGTGGATAAATTTCTGATTATTTGGACGATATCTTGATTTTTTCCAATGACTGGGACTCTCATGTGAAACATGTTCGGACTGTGTTCCAGATTTTGAGAATGCATTGTATGTGAAGGGATCAAAGTGCCTTTCTGGCGTACAGAAGGTCTCATTTCTGGGATTCATTTGGTCTCCGTCTGTTATTGAAATGGACCCGGTCAAGGTTCAGGCCATCTGTGATTGGGTCCAACCTACTTCATTAAAGGCTCTTCAGAAATTTTTGGGTATTGCCAATTTTTATCGTAAATTTATTGGTAATTTCTCCGGTATTGTTAAACCATTGACTGATTTGACCAAAAAGGGTTCTGATGTGGTGAATTGGCCTCCTGAGGCAGTCTCTGCGTTTCAGGAGCTTAAGCAGAGATTCACTTCTGCTCCTGTTCTACGGCAGCCTGATGTTTCTCTGCCATTTCAGGTAGAGGTTGATGCCTCTGAAATTGGGGCAGGTGCCGTTTTGTCCCAAAGAGATCCTGAGACCTCTAAAAGTAATCCTTGTGCTTTTTTCTCTCGAAAATTTTCTCCAACTGAACGTAATTATGACGTGGGTAATCGGGAGTTATTGGCCATGAAGTGGGCTTTTGAAGAGTGGAGACATTGGCTGGAGGGAGCCAAACATCAGGTGGTGGTCCTCACGGACCATAAGAATCTGGTTTATCTGGAATCAGCCAAGCGACTTAATCCTAGACAGGCCAGGTGGGCCTTATTTTTCACACGTTTTAATTTTGTGGTTTCCTTTCTTCCTGCCACTAAGAATATTAAGGCGGATGCCCTCTTGAGGAGTTTCCTTGCGGACTCTCCTGAGTTATCTGATCCTGCTGTTATTTTGAAAGAGGGTGTAGTTCTTTCCGCCATCTCGCCCAATTTGAGACTGGCTCTGGAGGGGTGTCAGGAGGATAAACCCGAGTGCTGCCCTGTTGGGAAATTGTTTGTCCCAGACCAGTGGAAGAAGAGTGTGATGTCTGAGATTCATTGTTCCGCGTTGGCCGGTCATCCCGGAATTTTTGGTACCAGAGACTTGGTGAGTCGGTCCTTTTGGTGGCCTACTTTGTCTCGTGACATCAGGGAGTTTGTGCAGTCCTGTGGGACTTGCTCTCGCTCCAAGCCTTGCTCTCGCTCTAGTGGTTTGTTGATGCCATTGCCTGTGCCCAAGAGACCATGGACCCATATCTCTATGGATTTTATTTCCGACCTCCCTGTTTCTCAGAGAATGACCGTTATCTGGATGATTTGTGATAGGTTTTCCAAGATGATACATCTTGTGCCATTACCTAAGTTGCCCTCCTCCTCCGAATTGGTGCCTTTGTTCCTTCAGCACGTGGTTCGGTTACACGGCATTCCGGAGAACATTGTGTCTGACAGAGGAGTCCAGTTTGTTTCCAGATTTTGGAGGACATTTTGTTCTGAACTTGGTGTTCAATTATCTTTCTCCTCTGCTTTTCATCCTCAGACCAATGGACAAACCGAGAGAACAAACCAGACCTTGGAGACTTATTTGAGATGTTTTGTGTCTGCTGATCAAGATGACTGGGTCTCTTTTTTGCCTTTGGCTGAGTTTGCTCTTAATAATAGGGCTAGCTCTGCCACCTTGATGCCTCCATTTTTCTGCAATTTTGGGTTTCACCCTCGATTTTCTTCGGGACAGGCGGAGGCTTCTGTCTGTCCGGGTGTTGACTCTGTTGTGGAGCTAATGCAGCAGATTTGGGACCAGGTAGTGGAGAGGTTGTCTCTTTCTCAGGAGAAGGCCCAACGGTTTGCCAACCGGCATAGGACTGATGGTCCTCGGTTTAAAGTGGGGGACTTGGTTTGGTTGTCCTCAAGAAATATCCCTATGAGGGTTGCATCTCCAAAGTTAAGCCTAGGTTCATTGGACCTTATAAGATCATGGAGATTCTTAATCCTGTTTCCTTCTGTTTGCTTCTTCCAGGGACATTTAAGATCCATAACGTGTTCCACAAGTCCATATTGAAGAGGTTTGTCGAGCCAGTGGTTCTTGTGGCTGCGCCTCCTGACCCTGTTTTGGTTGAGGGCAATCTGGAGTATGTGGTTGAGAAAATATTGGATTCTCGTTTTTCTAGACGGAAACTCCAGTATTTGGTTAAGTGGAGAGGTTATGGTCAGGAGGACAATTCTTGGGTGTTTGCTTCGGACATCCATGAGACAATTATTCACTATATATAATTATGTGTATAAATATGCACAATATAATTTTATTATTATATTATTATATATTTATTTATTTTATTTTCTGTGGTTATCAATTATATATATATTTATTTATATTAATTTATTATTTATCATATTTTTGCACATCCCTTTTATTTCATATGATTATTTATTTATTTTTATTATTTATATTAACTAGAATTATTTATTAATTTCTTTATATTTTTTATCCTTGTATATTCACCATTTTCACCTCACAACATTGTCTAGTTTCTATCTTAATTTTTCATGCCACTTTACAATACCGCTTAGTTCTTATTTTGTCTCCCCATGAGATGCAGAGGCTCTTATTCTACCCCTTGGTGGTGTGCATGCGTGGTTTTCTTTATCGCTGGCTTACATTCACTACGGCGTCTATCTCCATGGGGCGGCTCTGTCTCACTGGCGCCTACGTGCTTGCGTGAGGCGTTCAGCGTTCTCAGCTGTCTCCATGGTGACGCCTCGGTGAATGTGACCGAGCGATGTGAGCAACTGCGCATGCGCCGCTACATTCACCTGGGGCAATTACTACTTACACATCTGATTGGATTAAAGGCATATAAATAACCAAAGTTTCCTGTCCAACATTATATTCGCCCCCTGGAAGGCTTATGCCGAAACGTACATAGGGATTCTGGCAGCACATTCTTTGTAGGTAACTCTGGCTGTTTACTCTTATTATATCGCACTGCAGCACCGTAACGTTCCTGTTATGCACTATTAACTTCATTTTTCTTCATATGAGCCCTCCCGGTCATTTTTTATGTGATACACTTCATAATTAGCTGCTAATTTATTGCACTTTTAGCAATTTTCTTTCACTTTGCCCCATATATATTGTGAGACAGTGAAGGGGTGTGTGCTGGACGGCGTGTATATCTCGCCCAGGTTTCTTAGCTGGGGCGCATAAAATAGGTTGTCAGTGCGGTGTTCATTCCATTCCTATCTGGGACAGGTTTGCAGTGCAACCCGGAGTGAACACAGCTGCTTAATTAGGCAGCCATAAGTACCTGCTTGAGGAGTTCAGAGGAGGCTCTCAGTCTGGATCTGACTACAGACAACGTTGGAGTCTCATGTGAACCTCACGCTGGTAACTACAGATTATATGTGTTATTTTGGGCACAGACTAGTAGAGTCTGGACCCGGATAGATAGGGAAATCGATCTATGTGTAATTAGTGGCTAGACAAGCCTAGGTTTTCTGTTTATGCTTTATTTTTATCTGTTTGCTGTGGACTTTAATAAAGCTGGTTGCGGCCAGTTTTTACACCAGAACTGCTGTCTGAATGAACTGTTTTGTGCCATTCTGTCTACCCAGACAGCGATCCTAGAGCTATATCCCCTGAAAAGCTTACAGTTGGTGGAGAATGTGCGTGCAGCACAGGGGCTAAAGACAGCAGTCTTAAAGAGACAGTAGCCCTAATAGACTTTGCAAAGAAAAAAAAAAAAAAAAAGAGGTATCTGCACAGCAAGGCTGAACTTTCTGTTCTGGGGAGTGTATATGTCGTGGGTGAAGGCTGTCAGCCAGCCCAAGGTATCCGGCAGTATGGAGGAGCTCGTTAAGCAGCTGGCCCAGCAACATCAGCAGGCCATGCAGAGCATGCAGCAACAACATCAGCAGGCCATGCAGCAGCAACAGCAGAGCATGCAGCAGGCCATACACCTACAGGCCCAGCAGAGCCAGCAGCAACAGCAGGAGGCCAACCGTTTATTGCTAGAGCAACTTTCAGAACTAAAAAAACCTCTTAGCACCTCGTCTCCGAAGGAAGACGCCGGGTCACCGGCATTATCCGCTGTAAAGAAGGCGGTAAAACAGACCCTGCAGAAGATGACGCCTCACGACGATGTGGAGGCATATCTGGCTGTATTTGAGAGACTGGCAGAGAAGGAGAATCTGCCACAATCTGAATGGGCTATGGTGGTCGCACCCTATCTGACTGGGGAACCCCAAAAAGCCTAGTTTGACCTCAGCGAGCAGGACAGCAAAAACTATACTAAGTTGAAAGCGGAGATTCTTGCCCGCCTGGGTGTGACAAGGGCAGTCCGTGCCAGGAGAGTCCATAACTGGAGATACAGGCGAGACAAGCCTGCTCGATCACAAATGTATGACTTGATTTAGTTAGTAAAGAAGTGGTTAGAACCTGACGTCAGCACCCCTGCCCAAATGGTCGAAAAGGTAGTGCTGGACCGGTACATCTGGGCCCTTCCTCCTGAGGTACAGCTCTGGGTCGGACAGGGAGACCTCAAAGATGCCGATCAACTGGTCAGCTTGATAGAAAGGTATTTCGCCACCAAAGATTATCTACGTGACCAGCTGTCCGAGCGATCATCGGTTCGGAGTACCCGGCCTCCGTCATCTCCCGGTAAGAGAGTTCCAGCTGTGGGGGCAAGGGGGACTGTTGATAGTTCGGGTCAGCCCCGAGGGGACATGGGGGAGCGGAAGAGTGATACTTCCCTGGCAGGAGACCCCAGGCCTAGAAAGGTCTACCCGTCTGAACACTCCAACTGGAGACAGTGTTGGAGATGCCGTGAACAAGGTCATATTTCAGCCAACTGTCCACTAGTGGGGGAACCTATGGACTGTGACGCTGGACAGTCCCTTTCTTTCCTCGCGGAACCCGCGTGCGTCGCTACCCCAGTCGAGGAGACTGGCCCCCAGCTGTCTCAGGTGGTTGTAAATGGCTGTCCAGTACAGGCCCTCCTGGACTCAGGGAGTCGAGTGACTCTGGTACATGCCAGCTTGGCTGTTGGGGACTGCATCTCCGATAAACACCTGAGCGTGGTATGCATACATGGAGACATCAAAGTCTACCCGGTAACTTCCGTGGACTTCGTCACAGAACTCGGGGAGATCTCGTATGAAGTAGGGGTAGTGAAGAACCTGATGCATCCCGCCATATTGGGTCGTGACTTTCCCCTGTTTTGGGATCTTTGAAGAGAGAGTTCAAGGGGACGTGTGGCGTACGGGAGACCGGACCACCCCGGCGTCGCTCGGGGGCCCGAGTCCTTCTAATAGTGGCCCCAGCCCGCGGACGGTGGTAGGCCGGTAGCGGCCCCCGGCCGGCGGGACCCGGTCTCCCCGGAGTCGGGTTGTTTGTGAATGCAGCCCAAAGCGGGTGGTAAACTCCATCTAAGGCTAAATACCGGCGCGAGACCGATAGCGGACAAGTACCGTGAGGGAAAGTTGAAAAGAACTTTGAAGAGAGGTTCCTCAGGCCTCTACGGGGTTCTCTCCCTTTGAGTTGGTATATGGGCGGCACCCGCGGGGCTTGCTAGACATAGCCAAGGAAGTTTGGGAAACCGAGACAACTCCATACAAGAGTGTTATAGAGCATATTGCCCAAATGCAAGAGAGGATGGCTAAAGTTATGCCATTAGTTAAGAATCATCTGCAGAGAGCCCAAGAAGCTCAAAGCAGAGTATATAATCGGACAGCAAAAATTAGGACTTTTAACCCCGGGGATCGAGTCCTAATCCTAATTCCCACCGTGGAAAGTAAATTTTTGGCCAAATGGCATGGTCCATATGAGATAGTACAAAAAGTGAGCGAGGTTACTTACAAAGTACACCAACCCGGGAGACGCAAGCCCTACCAGGTGTATCATATCAATCTGATCAAGCCCTGGAGGGAGAGGAGTCGTTGTTGGCCTCGGGTGAAGTAGAGAAAGGGGTAAAACCATCTCTACCTCCTGTGACCATTGGTGAGACATTGTCCGGGCACCAAAAACAGGAAGTACGGGAGTTTCTGCAGAAAAATCAGCAGAGGTTTTCTGACTTGCCCGTCCGGACTTCTCTCGTAAAACACCATATCGAGACCGAGCCCGGTACTAAGGTCAAAATAAAACCGTACAGAATTCCAGAAGCCCACAGAAAGATAGTTTCTACTGAAATCAAACGCATGCTAGACCTCGGGGTCATTGAGGAGGCCCAAAGCGAGTGGTGTAGCCCGATTGTTCTGATCCCAAAACCTAATGGAACCTGGAGGTTCTGTAATGATTTCAGAAAGTTGAACGAAGTGTCAAAGTTTGACGCATACCCGATGCCACGGGTAGATGAGCTAATCGAGAGGTTAGGGGGTGCCCGTTATATTACAACCCTCGATCTGACAAAAGGGTACTGGCAGATACCCCTATCTGAGGAGGCAAAAGAAAAAACGGCCTTTGCAACCCCGGAAGGTTTGTTTCAGTATCTGGTGATGCCATTCGGGTTGCATGGAGCCCCAGCTACCTTTCAGAGGCTTATGGACCAGATCCTACGCCCGCATCAAGCCTATGCAGCTGCCTACCTGGATGATGTGGTAATTTTCAGTTCTGATTGGGAGAGCCACCTCGCTAAGGTACAAGCCGTCTTAGACTCGATAGGCGGAGCTGGGCTGTACATAAACCCAGAGAAATGTGCAATTGGCCTAGAAGAGGCCAAGTACTTGGGCTATGTGATTGGCAGAGGGCTGATCAAGCCACAAATCGATAAGGTAGAGGCAATTCGAAACTGGCCTGTACCCCTCACAAAACGACAGGTCAAAGCATTTCTGGGCATCACTGGGTACTATCGCAGATTCGTACCAAATTATGCCTCCATTGCTGCCCCAATGACTGACCTGACAAAAGGTGGGAAGTCCAAAATGATAAATTGGAATCCGGAGGCAGAAAAAGCATTTCTGTCGTTGAAAATGGCTTTGTCAAAGACCAGTTCTGGTCACCCCTAATTTCAGGGAAGAGTTTCTTGTTCAAACTGATGCCTCTAATGTGGGGTTAGGGGCGGTGTTATCACAGGTCGTGAAGGGTGAAGAACACCCAGTCCTGTATCTAAGTCGAAAAATGACACCGGCTGAACAAAATTATGCCATTGTGGAGCGAGAGTGCCTCGCAATCAAATGGGCGCTGGACTCCCTACGGTATTACCTCTTGGGTAGGAGATTTAAATTGCAATCAGACCATGCTCCTCTGGCATGGATGAAGCAGAAAAAGGAAAGGAATGCCAGGGTGACAAGGTGGTTCCTTTCACTTCAAGAGTTCAATTTCTCGGTTGAGCATAGACCTGGGAAATTACAGGGTAATGCTGATGCCTTGTCCAGAGTTCACTGTCTCTTCGGAGTTTCTGACCAGTCCTCCGGTCTGGAGAAGAGGGGGGGGATATGTGAGACAGTGAAGGGGTGTGTGCTGGACGGCGTGTATATCTCACCCAGGTTTCTTAGCTGGGGCGCATAAAATAGGTTGTCAGTGCGGTGTTCATTCCATTCCTATCTGGGACAGGTTTGCAGTGCAACCCGGAGTGAACACAGCTGCTTAATTAGGCAGCCATAAGTACCTGCTTGAGGAGTTCAGAGGAGGCTCTCAGTCTGGATCTGACTACAGACAACGTTGGAGTCTCATGTGAACCTCATGCTGGTAACTACAGATTATATGTGTTATTTTGGGCACAGACTGGTAGAGTCTGGACCCGGATAGAAAGGGAAATCGATTTATGTGTAATTAGTGGCTAGACAAGCCTAGGTTTTCTGTTTATGCTTTATTTTTATCTGTTTGCTGTGGACTTTAATAAAGCTGGTTGCGGCCAGTTTTTACACCAGAACTGCTGTCTCAATGAACTGTTTTGTGCCATTCTGTCTACCCAGACAGCGATCCTAGAGCTATATCCCCTGAAAAGCTTACAATATATATATACTAGCTGAAGAGCCCGGCGCTGCCCGGGCATAGTAACTAACTACGGTTAGTTATAACAAATTGTAATGATTATATCTATATATATATATATACAAGCATTCAGCTTTCTCCCCATTATGTAGATAGGGCCAAAATTGTTTGGCGATTTGGAACGTGCGGGGGTTAAAATTTCCATTCAACACATAGCCTATGATGCTCCTGGGGTTGAGATGTGCGGGCATGCAAAATGTCATGCCCGTAAGTACAACGGTGTAGATTCCTATCCCGAGCCAAAATTATTTGCCGATTTGGAATGCGCGAGGTTAAAATTTCTACTCAAAACCTAGCCTATGACGCTCCCGGGGTCGAGACGTGCGGGTGTGCAAAATTTCATGCCCGTAAATGCAGATTCCTATGCCGGACATACACACAAGCATTCAGCTTTCTCCCCATTATGTAGATAGGGCCAAAATTGTTTGGCGATTTGGAACGTGCGGGGTTAGAATTTCGATTCAAAACATAGCCTAGGACGCTTTCGGGGTCGAGACGTGCGGGCGTGCAAAATTTCATGCCCGTAAGTGCGACGGTGCGGATTCCAATCCCGGACAAACATACCCACATACATACACACATACATACATTCAGCTTTATATATTAGACTAGCTGAAGAGCCCGGCGCTGCCCGGGCATAGTAACTAACTACGGTTAGTTATAACAAATTGTAATGATTATATCTATAGATATATACAAGCATTCAGCTTTCTCCCCATTATGTAGATAGGGCCAAAATTGTTTGGCGATTTGGAACGTGCGGGGGTTAAAATTTCCATTCAACACATAGCCTATAATGCTCCTGGGGTTGAGATGTGCGGGCATGCAAAATGTCATGCCCGTAAGTACAACGGTGCAGATTCCTATCCCGGGCCAAAATTATTTGCCGATTTGGAATGCGCGGAGTTAAAATTTCGACTCAAAACATAGCCTAGGACGATTTCGGGGTCGAGACGTGCGGGCGTGCAAAATTTCATGCCCGTAAGTTCGAAGGGAGCCAAAATTATTTGCCGATTTGGAATGCGCGGGGTTAAAATTTCTACTCAAAACCTAGCCTATGACGCTCCCGGGGTCGAGACGTGCGGGTGTGCAAAATTTCATGCCCGTAAATGCAGATTCCTATGCCGAACATACACACAAGCATTCAGCTTTCTCCCCATTATGTAGATAGGGCCAAAATTGTTTGGCGATTTGGAACGCGCGGGGTTAAAATTTCGATTCAAAACATAGCCTAGGACGCTTTCGGGGTCGAGACGTGCGGGCGTACAAAATTTCATGCCCGTAAGTGCGACGGTGCGGATTCCAATCCCGGACAAACATACCCACATACATACACACATACATACATTCAGCTTTATATATTAGATATATATATATATATATATACACATAAATATATTTTTTTTTGTACACAAGGTTTTTTTGCACACAAGTCTCTATCAATTGCACATTGTTTGCACTTCAGCACTTTATTTAATCATGGAATATTTATATGTGTTTTACATTATGCTTATATGAATTTTTTTTATGGTGCTTTGTCTTGTGTTCATATGTGTTGTTGCTACATTTTGCACAGTTTTTATATTTTTTATATATATTTTTTAAATTATTTGCATTTTTGGTATATATATTTATTATATGCACAATTTTTTATTAATGGTATAAACTGTTCTGCACTTTAGTACTTTTTTGGTTTTTATTTTATATTTATTTTGACCGTGGATGTATAATTGTTATATGAATTAATATTGCATGGTGCTTTCTGTGATTTATTGATTTTTTGATAGGTCATACCTCTTTATGTGCTCCAGTTTTTATACAGCTGTAATATAATTTTTATATATTTTTTCAATTATTTTGCTCAATAAAATATATTAATTTATATATACCTTTCCTGTATTTATGTCATTTTTGCAAATTTTTTGTAGGTTTATATGTTTTAGTGCTTGACATTTTATTTCTATACAAATTTGGTTTACATGCTATATATAACATAGGTATGCAGGGCCATGCGGATGCGTCCACAAGCTTCGTTTTGACGGTGCTGCGACCGCGACAAAATGCAACATGTTGTGTTCGGCACAGGTCGCCGCACCGTCAAAACGGTGCATGCGGACGCATCTGCATGGCCCTGCGTACCCATGTTAAATATATTAGAATATTAGAAGAGCTATCTGTTGAGCATCATACATCAATTGATGGTAAGATACCTCCATCGATCCGACCACGCTCCAAGAAATTCCCCGCTCTATCATTCTGTGCAAGCGTAGATTTGTTCGTCCAAATCGTTACTAGTGATCTCTTAGATACCTAGATTGATCCAACACGATAATTTAACTAATGATGAACGCTTACGCCTTACGCTTAAGCTTTACAGGAGCTTCCTGATGTTGTGGTGAAGCCGGCTGATAAGGGGGGTAACATCATGGTATGGCCTAAGAATTTGTACGAAAGGGAAGCCTTTCGCCAATTAAATGATAAGACATGCCATAAAAAGACGGATTTTGGTAAGAACTTACCTGTAAAATCCTTTTCAGCGAAGAAGGAAGGGAGACACACTCATTACTAGTGGGTAGGCGGAGCCCCAGATAGGATTAACACCTCAGATTCAAAAACGTGTTGACCGGCCCCTCCAGCTCGGGCTCCTCCTACTCAGGTCTTCAGTCGTACCAAAGCTTAGGAAGAACAATATCACCAGCGAAGCAACATAACCCCTTCTGAAGGACTTCAGAGAAAAATACAAAAGTACAGGTTATGCATGCATTTGCAACGAAAAACCACACAGTCCCAGGTACTACTCACTGAACCTGACAACTGCGATAGGCTGGCAATGCTGGAACAGAGCCGTAGCGCGTCGACCTCAGCTCAGAAAATCGCTATCAGAGAAGGGCCACGCTGCTTCTGTAAATATAACAACACACTTCTGCCATGGGAGGGACGTGTGTCTCCCTTCCTTCTTCGCTGAAAAGGATTTTACAGGTAAGTTCTTACCAAAATCCGTCTTTCAGCTGCAGATGAAGGAAGGGAGACACACTCATTACTAGTGGGACGTCCCAAAGCAGTCCAAAAATTAGGGTGGGAAAAAACCAAAATAGGCAGAAACCCAACAACCTTAATAAATGCGCCACAGGCGCCAAATATAAGTTAACTAAAAACTTTAAATTACCGCTGCCTGCAGGACCCTACGTCTTAAGGCTGCATCAGCGGAAGCCCTGACGTCCATCTTATAAAACTTGTAAATGTATGGACGAAACACCAGGTCGTCGCTCGGCAGAGCTGAACTGCCGAGGCCCCTTGATGAAAGGCCCACGATGAAGCCACAACCCTCGTGGAGCTCGAATCTTAATCGGGCAAGGTTCGCCTTTAAGTCGGTAAGACCAAAAAGGTTGACCGAATCCAACGAGCTATAGAGTCCTTGGAAGCTCGTTGACAAAGTTTACGACCTGCTGTAATCATAAACAGGGAATCTGGTTTCCGAAAAGCCTTGAATGACCGACAAAAAGAACTTGAAGGTCCGCACTAAATCTAGTTTGTGCAAATCTTATTTCTTTGCATTCCTCGGGCCCAGGCAAAGCGAGGGCAAAACAATATCCTGGTTATCATAAAATTACGACACCACCTTAGGTAGAAAGTCGCCTCGTGTGCGAAGCACTACTCGATCCGAGTAAAAATACAGGAAAGGCGGCGAGCAAGAAAGAGCTGCCCACTCAGAAACCCTTCTTAAAGAGGTTACCGCCACTAAGAAAGCAACCTTCCAAGAAAGTAACGAAAAGTTTTAGTAGCACCCATAAGCTCAAGGGCACATGCTGAAGAGCCTCCAAGACAAGGTTGAGCCGCCAAGAAGACCCAGGCGCCTTCCGCGGTGTGAACTGACGGGTTACTCCTTTGAAAAAAAGAAACGCACGTCCCTACGCGAGGCGATAGTCTTCCGAGACAGCAAGGACAGGGGAACCTGACCTTTCAGAGTGCTAACTGCTAAACCTTCGTCTAACCCGTACTGTAGAAAAAACCAACAGATTGGGAATGGAAAAAATCCTCGGATTCCTTGAGGAACCCGCACCACGAAAATAAGGCTTCCCAAGTTTTGTGATAAACCTTAGTAGTAGCCGAACCTGTGACAGCTCGCAGGGTGGCAATGACTGCAGCTGAGAAACCTCTACGAGTCAATATTTCAGTCTCAAGAGCCACGCCGTCAAACGCAGAGACTTCAAGTCCGGATAACGAACGGGCCCCTGGTTAACAGGTCTGGGCGAGGAGTAAGTGGGAATGGCGGTGTCGCCAAAAACGACACCAGTGTCGCGAACCACGTCCTCCTTGGCCAATCCGGGGCTATCAATCATAGCCGGAATTCTCTCCAGTCTGATCCGACACAGCACCAGAGGAAGTAAAGATAACGGCGGAAACATATAGATTAGCTCGAAATGGTCCCTCGGAGCCACCAGAGCAACCACCGCCACAGCTTTCGGGTACCTGGACATGAACGTCGGTAGTTTGGCATTGAACCTGGATGCCATCAAAACCGCTTGGGGAGTTCCCCAACGGGAGCACAGCAGTGCAAAAATTTTCGGATGAAAACTCCATTCTCCAGGATCCATCTTTTCGCGACTGAGGAAGTCCGCTGTGGCATTCTGGACTCCTGGGATGTGAATCGCAGAGATGGCTGGAACCTTGGTCTCGGCCCATAACAGAATCCGAGACACCTCATCATGATCCTGGAGCTCCTTGTCCCGCCTTGGTGGTTGATATACACAACCGCCGACGCGTTGTCTGTCTGCACTCAGACTGATAAACCGCTTAAAGGGACAGTCCAGTGTTGGAGGCAAAAGAACAATTGCTCTCAATTCCAAGATGTTGATCGGTAGAACAGACTCTGCCGATAACCATACTCCCTGGCTCCAAAAAAAAATCGTTCCAGGCACCCCTCCCAGCCCGTCAGGCTGGTATCGGTGGCTATGAGCGACCACCTCGGAGGGAGGAAAATTTTCCCAGGGATAACGTTCCTGGACATAACCACCATCCTATGGATTCTCGCACCCTGTGAGAGATGATGACGCTGCAATCCAGAGAAGCTTGCGATCGATCCCAATGACTCAGGATGAGCCTTTGGAATGAAACTGGGCAAACGGAAGTGTCTCCATGAACGCCACCATTAAACCCAGAAGGCGCATACACTTCCGAAGAGACATTACTGTCGAAAACTTCATATCTGTACATGTCGAGGGGAACATACCCGCTCGCCTGGAAGTAGAGGCACCACTGCCCGTACCGTGTCAAAATGTATTCCTAAAAATAGGATACACTGCGACGGTTCCAGAGACGACTTCTCTCGTTGTAAAAACTCTGGCCGTTAGGACCAAGCTGAATGGTCGAGCCACAAACTGGTAATGGTCCTGTCAATTGACCAGTCACCCGAAATCCTCCAGGAGCTGAAGGAATAGATTGCGAGCCGTCAATGCCTCCTCCTTTGAGGACGGCACAATCGAAAGGTCGTCCAGGTAGTGGAAGATCGTAAGTCCCTGTCTTTGCAGAATTGTCATGAGAGGTGCCAGAAACCTATGACAAAACGAAGGAAGCACTGGAGTGCAGATAAGCGTCGCGCGAAGCACTAGTCGTGACCAAAAAGACGCTGTGCGACAGGGCTGCCGCAACGGAGCGAAACTACTCCATGCGGAAAGTTCGAGTGTGAACAAGTCGATTCAATCTTCCAGAATAGGGCGAAATTTGTCCTCCTTTTTGGGGACCACCAAGAGGATAAAAAAATCCTCTTCCCCGGTCCTCTGTGGAACCGGTATCACCACACTCTTCTACAGAAGAGAATCAATCACTCGCAGTAGAGCGGAAAATAGTTCGGCTCTGACGGAATGCGAGATTAGTAAAAAACTGTCCGGGGGTCGAAGAAGAAACTCTATGAAGTAGCCTGCCAACACCACCTGTGTCACCCAGGTGTCCGACACACGGGAAATCCAAGTTGGTTTGAATTGGAGTAAACTCGAGTAAACTTGAGAGCGCTCGAATGAGACCCAGACGTCAGTCTGCCTTAGCAGGTTTCTTTATTTTTTTTTTTTCCAGCTTCTGTGTGAACAGAAGTTCTGTTTCCAGGGTATGCGGAATTTCTGAGAATTCCCCCTTTTTTTTTTTTTTTTTTTTTAAAAAGAAAGAGACGACCAAAACCCCCAGAGGGTTGGCCGGATTATCCCCTGAACCGAAAAGACCGACAATTACCGTTCCAGATGCAGAAGTCACAGCTCTGCGCTGCGGTAAGGCTGTATCTTTTGCCTTTGCTTTGGCAATCAGCTCCGTGAGGTCAGATTCAAGTAGTTGACCTTACTAAGCTAAAGATAGCAAACCCTGCTTGGAAACCGCGTTCCACTGTCTAAGCCACAGTTTTGACTGTGACTGCTGAGGATTACGCCCTGGATAGCAGTATCCTTCAACTTGAAAAGCCCATCTACCTCGATAGAAGGGATCCATCTTGCCACGCCGTCCTTAGACGGTTCCACCGGCTCAGGAAAACTTTTACAAGTACACATAGATCCTTAATACTGAATCCATGACCCGCGGCTTCGCAGATGGATATTGTTGCCATCTCCGTTTTTCTGTCCAGCGGTTCCTGCAGACTCGCCTTCCCTTTACCAGGAAGATTTGCTAATCTGGGATAAAGGAACATTCAGTTCAGGAGACAGGGTCCAATTAACAAACAACTCTGTAGCAACGGATACAGTTTGTAAAGCCGACGTGACCTATGCGACTCCTGAAAACATCCGGGCCGACTTACCAGGACATCTAGTTACCTCCTCCGGTAACTGAAACGCCCTCATGGCTCCATTACTACGGCCCATGAGAGAGGCAGATTTTCTCTGCCGATCCTCCTCGCTACATGAGAAAGAAACCGATTTGTGTCGTCTTCCTTTAGAGAGACTAGCTGACACTCAATAACTTAGAAGATCAGACAGGCCATCAATAGAAACTAGTGAGGACCTCCATTTTGTCACTGGAACCTCCGACCGCTGAATCGAGGTCTGCGTGTCAGATATGCGAGACTGATCCTGTAGCGGATCTGGGAGATGGACTGTCCTTGCAAAGTATATGGCAGGTTAAACCTGTCAGTAACCAGAACTTCTTAAAGAAGAAACAACGCTGAAGGGTTAAAGCTCTTAAAGAGAGAGCTACCCCAGCTGTTCCCATTAAGAGTTAACCGCCTAAGAAGGGGTTAAAGTAGCAGACTCCCCCCAACCTTGATAATGAAAAAGGTGTGCGAGCCTCAAGCGCCTCTTATAAGGTCGCAGCTACAGGACAGTTATGCCACACTATACAGAAAAAACGTTCCACAAAATCGCTAAAAAATTGCGCTGTTTGTATATCGCAATGCGCCAAAGTCATTAAGGGGATCGCTAACCGCTTATGCGATGTTAATGAGATCGCTCAGATTGGCAGCTGCTAGCGACATTAAAAGAGATCACACAAACGATCGCATAGCATGCGTCGTTATCAGGATCGTTAGTGGAAACGCTAGTGGCAATAATAATATTAATATCGCAGGCTCCCCACAACCTCTTTATTAATTGAAAAGAGTGTGCGAGCCCCTTATGCGATAACAGTCGCAGAACCGCGCAATCTGTCACTCCTAAGTGCCCCAGACGGCGTCCACGCTGTGGGGTTGAAAGAGTTAAGCTTCTGCCCGCAGACTAGAAGCGACTCACCCCGCTGGTAACGTCTCTTGCCGGGAGGGGAGGGTGCGATGTCCGGGGAGCTTGCTATCCCCTCAGCCTTTCATGTAATGGCCGCCGCGCTCTGCCTCCGATGTGCTCCCTGTACAGGAGCCAGAAAGGGAGACTGCCATAAAGCGCGCGCTCAGAGCGCGGGAAATTCAAAAATAAAAAGTGCGCACTCCTCTCTCCTTCTCCTCAGAGTCACCGGCATGTACAATGTACAGCGGCTGCCGCAGCAGCCGTTGAATCACTCACACACATCTTTATAAAAATGTGGAGTACTCACCAGCCGAGCGCCACAGGGACCCCCAGGGGTTTCTGGCGCGTGCCCATGCTTCCCCCCAGGGCGGGGATCGCAGTGACCCCTGCGCGTGGTTTGCGTCCCCGCCAGGGAAGCTATCCTCATCCCCCCGGGCCGGCAGGGTTCTGCAGGGACCACCCTCAGGGTAATTACAGATCCGCCAAGGGAGAGGCTGGGGTCCAGCAGCGCTGAGACCCCTGAGACCTCTAGACCAACTCTGGTGATCCAAGTCTCTTGTCCGAATAAAATAATAAAATCTTCTGAGGAGCTGCTTCCAGCAGCGACTATCCTCTGAGACCTCAAATTCTAGACTGAAGACCTGAGTAGGAGGAGCCCGAGCTGGAGGGGCCGGTCAACACGTTTTTGAATCTGAGGTGTTAATCTTATCTGGGGCTCCGCCTACCTACTAGTAATGAGTGTGTCTCCCTTCCTTCATCTGCAGCTGAAAGTTGTCTTATAACCCCTTATCGGCCCTCAACTTCACAGCTTCATTCTATGATTGATAAGGCTGTGGCGGACGGAGTGATTAAGAAGGAATTGGCATCAGCACTTATCGTAGTTGAAACTATGATTTCTACGTTGTATTTATTACCTAAAATACAAAAGGACAGAGAATGTCCACCAGGAAGAACAATCATCTCTGGAGCAGGGAATTTCTTGGAGCACGTCGATCGATGGATTGATTCGGTTCTTCAACCTATTGTCGAGAGCCTTTCTTCATTTTTGAAGGATACGGGGACATTCCTTAGATTAATCGATGATTTGCATATTGATTCAAAAGCGATGATGGTAGTGGCAGACATTGAATCTTTATACACCAGCATTAAGATGTGGTACACCAGCATTAGGCATTCCAATGGCCTAAGGGCTATCAAATACTATCTCAGTATGTCTAATTTCCCCGTCAACTTTCAAAATTTGGTATTGGAATTGTTAGTTTACGCTAACTCATAATTTTTTCATTTTCAAGGGGTCCTTCTACCTACAGCTCCAGGGAACGGCTATGGGGCCTCGTTTGCGCCTGCCTATGCCAATTTGTTCCAGGGGCTGTGGGAGAGGGAACTCCCCTGCCAGATCAGGTTTTATCAATGGAACGTGTCCTCTTATGGGCACAGTACATTGACGATATTTTCCTGATCGGGCAGAGCCCTGTTCATCTTCTGCAGGAATACATGCTATCATTGAACAATAATGACTTAAATATACGCATTACTTACCATCATGACAGAGACTGTGTTGAATTTTTGGATGTTACTCTTAAACGAGATGATGGGGCTGTCATACAAACTGACATTTTTAGAAAGACTACATCAACCAATACTTTATTGCACGCCTCCTCTGCGCATCCGAGGCATGTGAATTAGTCCGTACCTATCGGTCAATTTCTCCGTATTCGTCGAATCTGTTCCACCGATGCGGATTTTGAACATCAGGTGGAGGAACTCAAGCAGAGATTTTACCAACGTGGATACAGTCACCGCATGATTAAACATGCCTATAATCGGGCTAAACACTCTTCGCGGCATAATCTTTTATATAAATCTGAGGCGAGGAGAACTGACGAAAAAGTGAGGTTTGCTACGGATTATCACTCCCAATTCGCCAGGGTAAGAGAGGCCCTTGTTAAATCTTGGCCAATACTCAGAGCAGATCCAGTTCTTTCTAAATATATTCACGAGAAACCAGCTATTTCTACAAGGCGGTCAAAGAATTTTCGTGACCTCCTTGTACGAAGTCATTACTTTGGTAATCCCAGATCCACATTTTTGGACACTTGTTATTAGAGGGGGGATGCACTCCTTGTGGTCAGTGTGTGGCCTGCCCCAACATTGAAAGATGTAGCACCTTTTTCAATGCTGAGAGGTCAAGGACATATAATATCAAGAAATGCATTACATGCAATACTCGCAATGTGATTTATTTTGCTACTTCTCTTTGTGGATTAATTTACATTGGATTCACAATACGTTCCTTTAAAGTACATGTTAGGTAACACGTGTTGGGAATTTTGGCCGCCTCTGACAATAAGGATGCAGCATCCCTTAAAACTATTCCGCGACACTTTTGGTTGCATCATGCCTTCGATGCTTCTCTCCTTAGGGTGAGGGGTATTGATTCTGTGGACGTCACGGCTCGAGGGGGGAAAACCTCGCAGAGGTTGGCCCAGCTCGAGTCACGTTGGATCTTGACGTTGGATACCCTTCACCCTAAGGGATTTAATGAGATCAGCTTTGTCCCCTTTTTGTGACTTTCTATGATTGTGTACAGTAGTCTCAGTCCATCTATGTGTAATGTCAGTTCTTGTTTTTAAGGTTTTCTTATCCTGTCTATTTTATATTTATTTTTATTTCTATAGGAGTGTCTGGTTCCTTTCTGCTTTTTCCTGTGCTTGTGTGACCCTACATTGGATTTATGAAGATTGGTCATACTATATCTACTGCCTTACGTTGACTTCCACGAAGATCCATCTGAACACATTATACATCTTATGAATAATATATATGTAATGTTATTGCATTGTGTCTTTATATGTAATATTTAATTCATTGTATTATAGCACTTTGCGATTCTTATAACCATAGATATATGTGGATTATTGTAATTAATTCACTATATTTTGGCACTTTGCGATCATTACAACAATGTATATATGTGGATTATGGTAATATTTATTTTATTGTATTATGGCACCGTGGAATTATTATAATCATAGATATATGTGGCTTATAGTTATGCTATTTATGAATTGACTTGTTCCATATGTATTTTACTATGCCAATTTCCTATGTTATCTATGGGCCTTATGGTCATGTTGTAGCTAGTGGGGCCTCAGTTAGTTATATAGTATGTACTGAGTTTGGGTATTCATCTCTATGTAATTTTGGTATTGACTTATTTGTTTATCTTTTTTGTGACCCTTATATATTTTCTATACCTAGTGTTTGCTGCCAATTTAGGTATTATAATATATACGAGCCAGGTTCGCATGGGCGCTGTGTCCCTCATGATTGTCGGCTCTCCGTGTCTTTAAGGGATGGGGATTTACTCTACATCACATGATTGTGACTATACTCCGCCCACCCTTGACGTGGACGCGGCTCCCATGGAGGATTTTTGGTTTGCGCATGCGTCAGTTACGACTCGTCTATTCTTATATACTTTTTGTGCTGCAGGACGCTCCACTGGGCTATCTTTCTCTCGCATCCCCGGTGAATGATGCTGAGCGGTTATTTTCCCGGCATATCCCGGGTTGATGCGGTGAGAGGGCCCATTGTGTATGTTGCCTTGACAACACAATACTTACACTTCCGGTTTGTTGCCGATTGGTTCCGGTCTCCTTTTTAAACCTTCCAAATGAGTGTAGTACACGCCCCCTGACAAAGGCTTTTGCCAAAACGAGCGTCGGGGTGACGCTCGGCGTGATGGACGTTCCTCTCCGCTCCATACACCTGGCAAATAGTGTGACTAGTGTGACATCTCCGGTATGTACTATGGCTATCTGATCACATGTATACTGTGTATGACAATCTAGCCGTCTGCTATATGTAGCGGGTCATACTGTGAGTCACCATATCTTTCTTTAGTACATATTGCCATATGTGTGGTGGGCTATATATTGTCAGTGATTTTTGATAGATGGTAGCGTTTTTTCGCATGATGATCTAATATTACTAATGGAGTGGACATGTTACCCAATCTGCGTCCCTATACTTCTTGAAGTGTAGTTACACTGTGGTTTCCTTCACCTCTTTAGCCTGTATGCCTATTTATAAATAAAAAATTTTCATATTTTGAATACATTTTGAACTACGTGAACGTGCTTTTTTGTTCGTTGTCCCTCATTGTTATTTGGCGATCAGTCCACAAATTGGTTCTGTACTTGGGTATCATTATGTGATAATTTGATATATATATTTGTTTAAGCTATGGTACCGCTGTCTTTGTTGAGCTGTTATCTTATCCATGTTAAATGTAGGTACGCAGGCCGCATGCAGACGTAGGTAGAGCTGACCGGAGAAGGTGCGGCGGTGGGCTTAACTTCTCGGAGGAAGTACGCAGCCATCAGCAGCATCTCCATCCGCAAGTGTGAAACTATCCTTAGGCTATGTGCACACGTTGCGGATTCGCAGCGGATATTCCGCGCTGAATCGATGCAGATCCGCAAGTGTTTTACAGTACAATGTTAAGCAATGGAGAAAAAAAATTGCTGTGCATATGCTGCGGAAAATTCCGCACGGAATCTGCAGCAGTTTATTTTCCGCAGCATGTCAATTCTTTGTGCGAATTCCGCTGCGTTTCTACACCCATTTCATTATAGGAAACCGCAGAGGTAAAAACATAGGAAAATCCGCCGTAAATCCGCACAAAAAACGCGCAGATTTTTACCTGTGGATTCTGCCAAGAGATTCAGAATCCGCTCAGGAAATTCCTGAGCCCAATCTGCAATGTGTGCACATAACCTTAAGGTATGTGCACACGTTGTGGATTTGCCTGTGTAATTTTCTTGCGCAGATTCTTCCTCTATTGGCAGAAAACAAAGTTAAAAATCCGCGCGGATTTGATGCGGATTTTCATGCGTTTTTTTCATGCGGATTTGTATGCATTTTTGTAAGCTAAATAAAGATATACTATGTAACAAAAAAAAGAATTGTGATGTAATTTCCTTGTTCAACCTGTTCTTTTACATACACCATTGAAGACCATAATACGAGGGGCTGCTAAGTCTTTGTGATTTTTTTTGTTTCTATGGTAACGAGTGTTACACCACATAAAAGCCTTATGTGTCTAAAACATGTTTTCAAAATTTTGTGTTTTTAGCTAACAGTGTTCTAAGCATGCGGGAAAACAAAATGGCGGAGTCTAATGCGATACTCACAGCAAATGAGAGCAGAGCAGTGATAAAACAAGATTTTGGTTGCTTACCGTTAAATCTGTTTCTCAGAGCCTTCATTGGGGGACACAGGAAACCATGGGTGTATGCTGCTGCCACTCGGATGCTGACACTATGCAGAAAAAAAGTTAGCTCCTCCTCCGCAGTGTACACCCTTCCGACAGGAACTAGGGAATTCAGTTAGCGAGAAAGCAGTAGGAGAAGCAATCTATAAAGGAGACAGAAAACACAAACTCAAACTGTAACAGTATAGTAAGCAGAGCTGTTCAACCTGGGTGGGTGCTGTGTCCCCCAATGAAGGCTCCGAGAAACAGATTTTACGGTAAGCTACCAAAATCTTGTTTTCTCTACCGCTTCATTGGGGGACACAGGAAACCATGGGACATCCGAAAGCAGTACCCAAGGGGAGGGAACAGCAGAAAACTCTAATCAGGTCGGAGAACTCCCCTCCGTAACCTGCAAGGGCTTACTAGCTAAGCCGGTATCCGCCAGAGCAATACATGGACTCTGGAGAATCTTATAATTTAAGGAAGAAAATCCTTCCCAATGACGACATTGTCGATCCTATATGTCCTGGCCCCTTGAAGCGGGGAGAAGATTGTAGTGTGTGGACCCACTTACCCAAGTATGAGACATCACACCACTGAAGATACTAGTGAAAAAGATACGAATCCTGCGGACGGAAGGAACGTGTTATCATCAGACTCTTCGTTGAATACAGGCCTGGAGCAGTGTTCGTCACTGGTTGATACATGTGCAGAGAGAGATCCAATTCTTGTCTAAGGTGGGAGAACCTGATGCTGCCACCCTCGAAAATAAAATCTCTGAGCTGCTCGAGGCTTTATCCTGTGCCTGTAGAAAGAAGAGGTAAGTAACGACATATAGATAGGGAGCTCTGGTATTGAGGTAGCTCAAAAGACCCCTAGGGCAGAGCCAAGAACGGTCTTCTATGCTGGGAGTAACGCACTGGACCTAAGGATAACTTGAAGAACCCTGTAACTGACCTACGGAAAGTCAGTGCTAGGTCCGAATGGTCAAATGGTGAAGACAGGTCCCTGGTGATCAACCAGCAACAGGGCCCAGTGCGTGGTCGAAGAAAAACCTGCGACCATCAGGTACCTGATACCGGCGTGTCTGACCTTTCGGAAAATGGTGTGGCCAGTCATGCTGCCGCTGAAAACCACCTTATGGTATAGAGCTCCTTCCTGTGGTACGTGCAGATTTTCTGTAACTAAACCGCAGATGTTAATGATCGAGAAAAAACACACAGCAGACAAAAACCTGTGACTAACCTGAAAGCGGACTGAAAACCGCTGTTGCAGCCAACCAGATGTAATTAACACCGGGCGTCTCTCACTGAGCGGTGAACAGAAGAGAGCCTGGGCAGATGTTGCAAAAGACCCTGAGGTATGAGAAAGAGGGCATTCCTGACTCACCGGCTAGAACTGAAGAGCAGGACCGATGCAGCACTTGATCTCAGCACATCTGAACCACTGGAAAAAAACGTCTGGAATCGACTAAAAGTGCCTGGTGGATGACCCCCGTAAATCCTGGATAGCGGCTAGAGTACTGCTGCAACAGAACGCAGGGAACATCTGACTCACCTGATACAGCACGGAATACCAGTACCACGGCAGCAGTCCACTCAAGACTCGTCTGATCCACTAAAAATACAACGGTTTCAAACGGCTCTACTGTACCTTGTGGGCGGTGCGCAGAAACCTGGAAACAGGATAGAGTACTGCTGCGATTGGCTCTCAGTATCCTGCGACTACAATCGTGCGGAGAGAACCCTGGAGACGGGTACGGGAGAGAGCTGATTCTGTGTTGCGGTCTAGGTCTGGACACCTGACGGCATTAGGTATAATGGACTTACTTGTGGTAAACCGCCCCACGGAGTCTGGTCAGACCTCATCTGGAATACTGTGTCCAGTTTTGGGCTGTCACATTGTAGAAGGATTATTTTTATTCTCATTTGCACACGGAAAGAGCAATGGTATGAAACTGAATGGAAGGAGACACAGATTAGATATTAGAAAAAACCTCTTTGACAGTTAAGGTACTGTCACACTAGGCGAGATCGCCAGCGATATCGCTTAAGCGACACTGATTTTATGACAGCCTTTATGAACGGCGAGCGACCTCGTTGGCGACTCATCTGTCCGCGGCGCAGGCGGGACTAGGTTTCTTTTATGAGATCTTCCTGTTTGGAAGCTAATTAGCAACCATATAGCGATGTACAAATGATCTCTGCCAGGTCCTGTCGTTGTCGTGATCGCTTAGTGTGACAGTACCCTTAGAGTGATCAACGAGTGGAACAGGCCGCCATGAGAGCAGCGAGCTCCTCCCCAACGGAAGTCCCCAAACAGGTGCTGGACACACATCTGTCTGGGATGATATAGTGAATCCTGCTTTGAACAGGAAGAACAGTAGACTTGGAATCAGAGGGAGAATGAACTCTACTCCCTGTTGTGCACCTGGTTTAAGACCCTTGGGCCTGCGATTGGTGGTCAGCTGCTTTGTGCACTGAGCCACAGCAAACATGCCGGAGAAAACCCTCTCTCTATAGAGTATCTCCATGAACTCAGATGCGAGGCAAAGACCTTGGAAGGTGGTCTGGACCGACTAAACGAAACCGCCTGATCTGCAGATTCCGTAGCGGTATCTTTGATGCCTAAGGTCGATTGACTGCAACAATCAGGCTCTGCACCATATCCGTCCAGCTGGAGGCCTGTTCTGAATCCAGGTTCGCCTCATCTTCCGAAAGACGCTTCGCCTGACTCCGGAGAGGGTGCTAAAGAGGGATCATGCCGTGAAAGGTCGTCCAGAGAGGCGGCACCGGGAAGAGGACCTAGAACGGTGCACCCGTCTAGGTCTTTTACGGCCCGGGTTGGAAGGACCGGGCGGCGAGCCTTGTGACTCGCTGGTGACCGCGGGACTCTGAATCGCCCGGAGCAGAAGGGAGTTCCTGTGGGTACCGTGGGGTCGCTGCAGGCCTGGCAGAGGGGAGATGACTGACCTGAAGGGAGCCTGCCATTACACGAAGAGCCCACAAAGTGTCTGACCAGAGTGGCAGAGGGGGAAGGTGGAGGGTCTCTCCCTTGTGGTTAGGCATGTGAACCAATCCCACTAACTGATGCCAGAGGTTGGGGAAAGAAAGGAGACAGAGTAGAGTGTCAGCTCTGCAGGGCAGAGCAACTCACAGTTTCCTTTGTGCTGCTCCCCCGGTTGAAGAAACAGTAGTCAGAGGCTCTGAATCGACTCGTGCCCCGACCGAAGGTGGCGGCTAGCAGGGACCCGGCAGGGGAAGAAAAGTGCGCGCTCTTTGTGCGAAAAGCGCGCTGTAAGCGGATGAAGAGGGGGGGGCAGAGCAAAGCACCCTGCTTTGGGCAATATGGCCGCTGCTCCAGCCTAC
>JARQOD010000003.1:114052451-114117945 GCA_033576555.1 Oophaga sylvatica | reverse complement strand
TTAACTGACAAACAAAAAAATTCTTACCTTATCACTCCTAAACAATTTTTGGATAATAATTTGGAACACAGTGTATATATATATGTATTCTATGTGTATATATGTAGTGTTTTGTGAGCTGTCAGTGTGATTTTACAGTAGCCGGGGATGAATAGCCGGCTTTTCAAAGGACACCGGTGCGTAGGGCCTGTGCACACGTTGCGGATTTGCCTGGGGATTTTTCCTAGCCGAATCCACACCTCTTGGCAGAAAACGAATGTCCTTTTTTGATGCGGTTTTGAATGCTTTTTTTCTCATGTGTGTATGCGTTTTTGACAGCTAAATAAAGATGTTATTTAACAAAAAAAAAAGATTTGTGATGTCATTTCTTGTCCAACCTCCTCCTTCAGCAGCAGATGGAAGGAAGAGAGACACACTAGTCATTACTAGTGGGTAGGCGGAGCCCAGATGAGATAGACACCTCAGATTAAAAAGAGTGTTGACCGCCCCTCTAGCTCGGGCTCCTCCTACTCAGCTCTCCAGTTTAAAAATTGAGGTCTCAGAGGATAGTCGCTGCTGGAAGCAGCTCCTCAGAAGATTTTATTATTTTTTATCAGACAGAGACTTGGATCACCAGAAGTGGTCTAGAGGTCTCAGGGGTCTCAGCGCTGCTGGACTCCCACCTCTCCCTTGGCGGATCTGTATTACCCTATATGGTGGTCCCTGCCGGCCCGGGGGGATGAGGATGGCTTCCCTGGCGGGGACGCAAACCGCGCTGCAGGGGTCACTGCGTTCCCCGTCCTGGGGGAAGCAATGGGCACAGCGCCACAAACCCCTGGGGGTCCCTGTGGCGCTCAGCTGGGTGAGTACTCAACATGTTAATGTGTTTTGAGTGCTTCAGCGACTGCTGCGGCAGCCGCTGTTACATGTATACATGTCGGTGACTGGTGTTTTTTGTCCGCAGGTAGATGCCTGCAGGACATAGGAGAGAGGAGTTGCGCGCCTTTTTATTTGAATTTTCGCGCCGCTCTCAGCGCGCGCTTTACTGCTGTCTCCTTTTCCGGCTTCTCTCATGGAGCACATCGGAGGCACAGCGCGGCGGCCATTACTGAAGCAGGCTGAAAACTTCCTCGGGCCTTTCACTCCTCCCCTCCCGGCAAGACGCTACACCGTACCAGCTGGGTGAGTCGCTTCTACCCGTCTGGGCAGAAGCTTAACCCCCTCACCCCCACAGCGCGGGCGCCTTTCTGAGGCACAAATGAGTGGCAGATAGCGCTGTCCTACAGCTGTTATTCCATAAGAGGGCTCGCACACTCTTTTCATTAAAGAGGTTGTGGGAGTCTGCGACATTAATGCCACTATACGTTCCCGCTAACGATCCCGATAACGACGCATACTAATGTGATCGTTTGTCTGATCGTTTTAATGTCGCTAGTAGCTGCCAATCTGGACGACGCATAAGCGGATAGCGAATTTGGCGGTCATTGCGATGTACAAAACAGCGCAATTTTTTTAGCGATCTCGCTGAACGTTTTCTTGTTTAGTGTGGCATAGCTGTCCTGCAGCTGCTGCCTTATACAGGCACTTGGGGCTCGCACACCCTTTTCATTATCAAGGTTGTGGGGAGTCTGCTGTTTTAACCCCTTCTTAGGTGGTTAACTCTTAATGGGGGGACAGCTGGGGTGACTCTCTCTTTAAGAGCTTTAACCCTTCAGCGTTCGTTTTTTCTTTAAGAAAAACACTGTTCTAGTTACTGACAGGTTTATCCTGCCATATACTGTGTAAGGACATGTCAGATGCGGACCGTCTCTCAGATCTGCTACAGGATCAGTCTCGCGTATCTGACACGCAGACCTCGACGGCGTCATGCGCAGCGGTCGGAGGTTCCAGTGGTGTAAAAATGGAGGCCCTCGCTAGTTTCTATTGAAGGCCGGTCTGACCATCTAGGTTTTTGGGTATCGACTAGATCCTCTCAAGGAAGCGACACAAGCCGGTGCCTTCCTTCCCGCGTAACGAAGATGTCCGATTCGGACAAGGAGGATCGGCAGGGACACTCTGTCTCTCTTTTGGCCGTTCGGAGGCTTTTATTGAAGCCATGAGGGAGTTACAGTTACCGGTGGAGGTAACTAGACGTCCTGGTAAGTCGGCCCGGATTTTTCAGGAGTCGCATAGGTCGCGATCAGCTTTACAACGTTTTCAGACACTGTATCCGTGTTCTACGGAGTTGATTGATAATAAAAGGGAATGTCCCTTTATCCCAGCTTAGCAAATCTTCCTTTTAAAGGGAAGGAGAGTCTGCAGGACCCGCTGGACAGAAAAACGGAGATGGCAGCAAGATCCATCTGCGAGGCCGCGGGTCATGGATTCGGTACTAAGGATCCATGTGTGCTTGTAAAGCTTCCTGAGCCGGTTGGACCGTCTACGGACGGCGTGGCAAGATGGATCTCCTCTATCGAGGTAGACGGGCTTTTCAAGTTGTTGGAGGATACTGCATCACTGCTATCCAGGGCGCAATCCTCGGCAGTCACAGTCAGAGAGCACTGTGGCTTAGACAGTGGACTGGGGACGCGGTTTCCAAGCAGGGTATGCTATCTTTAGCTTACAAGGTGGTCAGTCTTTGGATCTGACCTCACGGAGCTGATTGCCAAGGCAAAGGCAAAAGAAACGGCTTTACTACAGCGAAGAGCTGTGACTTCTGCGTCTGGCAGGACTAGTGCCGGTAGTAGTCGGCGGTCCTTTCGGTCCAGGGGACGGTTCGGTCAGCCCTCTTGGGGATCGGATCGTCCCTCTTTTTCAGGAAAAGAGACCTCTCAGAAATCCCGAACTCCCTGGAAACAAAGTTTCCGTCAAAACAAGCGAGAAGCTGACAAAAAGCCCGCTAAGGCGGACTGACGCCAGAGTCTCACTCGAGGGCTCTCGAGTGGGGGGTCGCCTGCTCCAATTCAAATTGACTTGGGTTTCCCGAGTCCCGGACGCCTGGATGACGCGGGTTGTATCGGCAGGCTACTTTATAGAGTTTTCTTCTCGACCCCCAGACAGTTTTTTTGCCAATCTCGCATTCTGTCAGAGCCCGACTGCTGCGAGAGGTCGATTCCCTTCTGCAGAAGGGTGTGGTGGTACCGGTTCCGCAGGAGGACCGGGGAAGAGGGTTTTATTCCAACCTCTTTGTGGTTCCCAAAAAGGAGGACAAATTTCGCCCCATTCTGGATCTCAAAAGATCGAATCGGCATGTTCACACCCGGGAATTCCGCATGGAGTCGCTTCGCTCCGTTGTGGCAGCCTTGTCGCAGAACGACTTTTTGGGTCAGTCGACATTCGTGACGCTTATTTGCATGTTACAGTCGGAAGGGCTCACCAACGCTTCCTTCGTTTTGCCATAGGTCAGGACCATTACCAGTTTGTGGCTCTGCCATTCGGGTTGGCCTCAGTGCCAAGAGTTTTTACAAAAATTCTGGCGCCTCTCATGGCAATTCTTCAAAGACAAGGGGTTTCGATTCTCCCTACCTGGACGACCTTTTGATGGTGGCGTCTCCAAAGGAGGAGGCGGTGACGGCTCGCAATCTATTCCTTCAGCTCCTGGAGGACTTCGGGTGGCTGGTCAATTGGGAAAAGTCATCTCTGGAACCGTCGTAGTCAATCCTGTTTTTGGAATGCATTTCGACGAGCAGTGGTGTCTCTGCCTCCAAACAAGCAAGCATGTCTCCTTCGACATGTACAGGTTATGAAGTCTTCGACTGCAATGTCCCTTCGAGGGTGTATGCGCCTTCTGGGTTTTATGGCGTCCATGGGGGCACTTCTGTTTGCCCAGTTTCATTCCAGGGCCCTCCAAAGGCTCATTCTGAGCCATTGGCGATCGCAGGCTTCGCTGGTTTGCAGTATCATCATCTCCCACAGGGTGCGAGAGTTTCTAGGATGGTGGTTACGTCCTGAAGCGTTATCCTTGGGGAAGTCCTTCCTCTCTCCGAGGTGGTCGGTCATATCCACCGATGCCAGCCTGACGGGCTGGGGAGGTGTCTGGAACGATCTCTGGATTCAGGGATCAACATCCTGGAATTAAGGGCAATTTTCCCTTGCCTCCAACACTGGACGGTCCTTTTAAGCAGTCTGCCAGTCCGAGTGCAGACAGCCAATGCGACGGCGGTCGCGTATATTGAAATCTAGGCGGGACAAGGAGTTCCAGGCTCATGGTGGAGGTATCTCGGATCCTGGTATGGGCCGAGACCAGAGTGCCAGCCATCTCCTGCGATCCACATTCCAGGAGTTCAGAATATCACGGCAGACTTTCTCAGTCGCGAGAAGATGGATCCCGGAGTAAGAAGTCTTCATCCGGAGATTTTTACACTGCTGTGCTCCCGTTGGGGAACTCCCCAAGTGGATTTGATGGCATCCAGGTTCAATGCCAAGTTACCGACTTTCATGTCCAGGTACAGGGACCCGAAGGCTGTGACGGTGGATGCTCTGGTGGTTCCGTTGGACCAATTCGAGCTAATCTATGTGTTTCCGCCGATACCCTTACTTCCTCTGGGGTTGCGTCGGATCAGACTGGAGAGAATCCCGGCTATGTTGATAGCCCCAGATTGGCCAAGGAGGATGTGGTTCTCGACACTGGTGTCGCTTCTGGCAGCGCCTCCTTTTCCACTTTCTCTTCGCCCGGACCTGTTAACCCCAAGGGTCCGTTCGTCATCCGGACCTGAAGTCTCTGCGTTTGACGGCGTGTCTTGAGACCGAAATATTGACCGTCAAGGTTTTTCAGCCAAAGTCATTGCCACTTTGCGGGCTGCCAGAGGTCTGGCTAATACTAGGATTTATCACAAGTCTTGGGAAGCCTTCTTTTTGTGGTGTTCGGTTTCTTCAAGGAACCCGAGGATTCTTTCCATTCCCAATTTGTTGGCCTTTTGCAACGGGCTGGACAAGGGTTTGGCAGTTAGCACTCTAAGGGTCGGGTTTCAGCCCTGTCTTTGCCTTTCGAAAGACTATCGCTTCGCGTAGGGATGTACGTTCCTTTTTTCGCGGAGTAACCCGTCAGTTTCCGCCGCGGAAGGCGCCTGTGTCTCCTTGACGGCTCAACCTTGTCTTGGAGGCTCTTCAGCATGGGCCTTTTGAGCCTATGAACTCTGCTAACCTTTCTTTACTTTCTTGGAAGGTTGCCTTCCTAGTGGCGGTCACCCCTTTGAGAAGGGTTTCTGAGTTGGCGGCTCTTTCCTGCCCGCCTCCCTTCCTGGAGTTTTACCCGGATCGAGTAGTGCATCGCACACGGGGCGACTTTCTACCTAAGGTGGTGTCGCAATTTCATGTTAACCAGGATATTGTGTTGCCCTCGCTTTGCCCGGGCCCGAGGAATGCAAAGGAACGGGCCTTGCACACATTGGATTTAGTGCGGGCCTTGAAGTTCTATTTGTCTGTTACTCAAGTTTTTCGGAAGTCAGACTCCTGTTTGTGATTCCAGCAGGTCGACGGCGTGGTCAACGAGCTTCCAAGGACTCTATAGCTCGTTGGATTCGGTCGGCCGTTTTGGAGGCTTACCGACTTAAAGGCGAACCTTGCCCGATTAGGATTCGGGCTCACTCCACGAGGGCTGTGGCTTCATCGTGGGTCTTTCATCAAGGGGCCTCGGCAGATCAGCTCTGCTGAGCGGCGACCTGGCGTTCCGTCCACACGTTTACAAAGTTTTATAAGGTGGACGTCAGTGCTTCCGCTAATGCGGCCTTAGGACGTAGGGTCCTGCAGGCGGCCGTAGTTTAAAGTTCTAGTTAACTTGTATTTGGCGCCGGTTGCGCATTTACCTAGGTTGTTGGGATTCTGCCTCTTTTGGTTTTTTTCCCACCCTTAGTTTTTGGACTGCTTTGGGACGTCCCACTAGTAATGACTAGTGTGTCTCTCTTCCTTCCATCTGCTGCTGAAAGACGGATTTTGGTAAGAACTTACCTGTAAAATCCTTTTCAGCGAAGGAAGGAAGAGAGACACAGCTCCCTCCCATGGCAGAAGTGTGTTGATGTTTTCAGATGCGGTGTGACCCTTCTCTGATAGCGATTATCTGGGCTGAGGTCGGCGCGCTAAGGCTCTGTTCCAGCATCGCCAGCTCATCGCAGTGGTCAGGTCCAGTGAGTAGTACCTGGAACTGTGTGGTTTCTTCCTGTTGCATGCATAACCTGTATTCTTGTTTTTTCTCTGAAGTCCTTCAGAAGGGGTTATGTTGCTCGCTGGTGATATTGGCTCTTCCTTAAACTTGTGTACAACTGGAGAGCTGAGTAGGAGGAGCCCGAGCTGGAGGGGCCGGTCAACACTCCTTTTAATCTGAGGTGTCTATCTCATCTGGGCTCCGCCTACCCACTAGTAATGACTAGTGTGTCTCTCTTCCTTCCTTCGCTGAAAAGGATTTTACAGGTAAGTTCTTACCAAAATCCGTCTTTTACATTTGTCCAACCCACACTACATTACACACACAGATAGAGATAGAAAGATAGATAATAGATACAAGAAGTTAGATAGATAGATAGATAGATAGAATACATAGATAGATAAATAATAGATAGTTAGAAATATATATAGAAAGATAGATATATAGACAGAAAGATATATAGGTAGATAGATGATAGATAAAATGGTACATAAAGACACACGCGCAAACACACACAAAATCTTAACGCAATATAGTTAATAAACAAAAAAAATAGGAAAAAAAATGGCGTGGGCTCCCGCGCAATTTTCTGCGCCAGAGGGGGAAAGCCGACAGCTGGGGCCAATATTTCTAGCCTGGGAAGGGGTTAATACCCATGGATCTTCCCAGGCTATGAATATCAGCCCGCAGCTAGCCTTCACTAGCTATTAAAATAGGGGGACGCCCCCCAAAAAATGACATGGGGTCCCCCTATAATTTATAGCCAGAAAGGCTAGGCAGACAGCTGTGGGCTAATATTCATAGCCTAGGATGGGGCCATGGATATTGGCGCCCCCCTGGCTAAAAATACCAGCACCCAGCCGCCCCAGAATTGGCGCATCTGCACGATGCGCCAATTCCGGTACTTAGCCCTCTCTTCCCACTCCCCTGTAGGGGTGGGATATGGGGTAATAAGGGGTTAATATCACCTTTCTAGTGTAAGGTGATATTAAGCCGGGTTAATAATAGAGAGGCGTCAATAAGACGCCTATCCATTATTAATCTTATATTAATAAAGGGTTAAAAAAAAACACGCACACACAAGAATAAACTATTTTAATTAAATAAAACACAAGACTGTTTTCATTAATCTTTATTATACGCTTAGATCCAAGCGACGCCCTCGATCTCCTGTAAAAAAACGTAAAAAAATAAAACAACCGTATACTCCTTGTCCGACGCAGTCCAATTAATAACGAGTGTCCCACGACGGTCTCCCCTATAGAACAGTGACATCAGGTGATGCCACTGTTCTGTAGAGCCTTCAAGTGATGCACTGACAGGAGACAATGGCTCCTGCAGTGCATCAATGAGGTTACCTGAGTTCATTGTCTCACTTTATGGCAATGCTGCGTGGGAATTTTCTCACCCAGAATTGCAGTGAGAGAATGAACGGAAGTGACCTCATTCTCTCCCGGCCGCAGAGCACTACACAGATGGATGGCTTCGGGGAATAGGTATGTGCTCAATGTTATGTGTTGTATGTCATTGTATGTTCTGTATGTCATGTGTATGTTATATGTTGTATGTCATGTATGTTTTTTTATTTTTTTACATTCAGCACATTAGCCGGATGATGGGACTACTACTGTCCCATCATTGGCTAATGTGTCAGTCACTGTCACTGTAGCAGGCATAGCCGGATGGGACTTTTAGTCCCATCCGACGATGCCTGCATACGCGGAGACACACACACAGCCCCGCACACCACCGCACATACACTGTGTTCCAAATTATTATGCAAATAATATTTTCTCTGATTTTCCCAAATTACCTATATGAATTGCAGTCATTGTAATTTTCCAGTCAAATAACTATTAGAGTACAATTGAAAGGTTTTTGTACAAACTGTCTATGATAACAGTATATTTTTAAAAAAATAAAACACTCAAACTGCACTCAAAATGCATGTTCCAAATTATTATGCACAGCAGAGTTTTCTACCTTTTCATTTTAATAAAGAACAAAAAAAGGTCATTTTTGAAATTATAAGCATTAGCAGGTTATTACAAACTGAAATCAAATCGTTTTCAACTCAAAACTTTATTCTAGGTGATGTTACATTTGCACATAGGACCCCTTGTTCGAAAGGAGCTTCTGAACTCTCTCTTCCATTGAATTAGTCAGTTTTTGGATGGTTTCTGCTTCAATTATTTTGCATGAGGACAGAATACCCTCCCAGAGCTGTTGCTTAGATGTGAACTGCCTCCCGCCATCATAGACACTCCTTTTGATGATGCTCCAGATGTTCTCAATGGGGTTGAGGTCAGGGGAGCATGAGGGCCACACCATAAGTTTGTCCCCTTTTATGCCCATAGCAGCCCGAGATGCAGATGTGTTATGTGCAGCATGAGACGGTGCATTATCATGCATGAAAATGATCTTGCTGCGGAATGCACGGTTCTTCTTCTTGAACCATGGCGGGAAGTGCTGTTTGAAAAACTCAATATACACTATGGAGTGCATCTTTACCCCTTCAGGGATCCTAAAGGGGTCGACAATCTCTCTCCCCATGATTCCAGCACAAAACATTACTACACCTCCACCTTGTTGGCGCCGTAACCGTGTTTGCATGGGGTGTCCATCAACCAGCCATCCTCCACTCCATCCATCTGGACCATCGAGCGTTGCACGGCACTCATCGGTGAACAAAACAGTTTTGAAGTCAGTCTTCATGTATTGTTTGGCCCACTGGAGCCGTTTCTGCTTGTGTGCAGTGGATAGAGGAGGTCGACAGGATGGCTTATGCACAGCTGCAAACCTCTGAAGAACCCTGCATCTTGTTGTTCAGGGGACGTTGGAGGCACCAGCAGCTTCAAAAACTTGTCTGCTGCTATGACAAGGCTTTTTTGCCGCTGCTCTTTTAACCTGATGTAATTGCCTGTAGGAAAGAGTCCTCAATTTTCCCTTATCAGCACGCACATGTGTGTACTGTGAATCAGCTACATACTTCTTGATTGTGCGATGATCACGATGAAGTGTCTTGGCAATGTTGATTGTAGTCATGCCTTGACCTAAACACTCCACAATTTGTTGCTTCTCAGCAGCCGACACATCCTTTTTCTTTCCCATTTTGGCAGAAAATGTAGGCTGCTTAATAGTGTGGGACAGCCTTCTTAAGTAGTCTTGCCTTTCATTGGACACACCTGCCAAACTAATTAGCACAGGTGTCTGCAATTGCTTACAGTGATATAAAGAGCCCTGACACACATCACCATCAATGAGTTTAATTGACAAACAAAAAAATTCTAACCTTATCACTCCTAAACAATTTTTGCATAATAATTTGGAACACAGTGTACACAGATCACGCACACAGCCCCGCACACCGCCGCACATACACCAATCCCGCACACCGCCGCACATACACCGATCACGCAGACACCGGCACACAATCTCACATAACGACGCTGCAGCGATCCCGCTGGCGATGCGACCAGATAAGGATCGTTGCTGCGTCGCTATGTGATCGCTGCTGAGCTGCCAAACAGGCAGATCTCAGCAGCAATCAGGACAGGGAGTACGCCGGTAACAAGCGACACACGTCGCTTAGTTACCGGCTGTGTACGTTGGATACCAGCCCGCTGATGCAGGGAGCTGGTAACAAAGGTACACGTCGGGTTTCCAGGCGCTGCGCGGTGCCTGGAAACCCGCTGTGTATCTTGGTTACCAGCTCCCCTGCAGAAGCGCGCTGGTGTCCAAGGTACACATCGGGTTTCCAAGCACAGCCCCGCACCTGGAAACCCGACGTGTACCTTGGTTACCAGCTGATCGCTGGTCTCCTGCCTGCCACACGCAGCAATGCGTGCTGGCCAGCGGGAGACCAGCGATCAAAAATGATTTTAGGAAAAAATCCAGTCATCATTTAGGAGCACGAACAGTATCGAACATAACCTCGAACAGCCGAATTTTTTCCAAATCGTTCGGGTTCGTCGAACGGCTTGAACACCGCCCAAAACAGCTCGAATTTGAGATTGGCGAACAGTTCTAGTCGAACACCGCTCATCTCTAACGATGACCCTTGAGTTCCTTCCAACTCTGAGCCCGGGTGCTGAAGATAGCTCACACCATTACACCTGATATCAGTGAGAGCAGTGGACAATGTTGAGCGTTGTATTCAGCCCCCGCTGTCTACATCGAGTGTAAAATTAAGAATAAAATTAAAAAAATCACATTATACTCACCTTTACACGGAAGCCTTTGTCCCTGTAATAAAACAAAAATAAAAAACAACAATATTCTTCACTTGTCTGAAGCTGAAATAGTCCAGAGCGTCCCACATCGTAATTTATCTGTGCCACATTTGCTCATAAACTTGCTCGGTGGCCTGAGACAACCGCACATGCGGAAGAGCTGGGCAGAATGACTCGCTGCAGTGACAGTGGGCCTCATGGTGAACAGCGATTATCTCACTGGGGTCAGCGCAGTTCATGCTCTCGCTGTAGCAAGTCATATACTCAGGCCACCGCTCACACTGATGAGCAAATGTCACACAGATGTTAGGTGAGGGTACAGGTGGTAAGATGAGTATAATATGATGTTTTATTGTATTCTTAATTTTACACTCGATGTAAAAAAACTAAATAAAATGCAAAAGAACAATAGTGGAATTCCACTTTTTTTTGCAATTTCTACGCACTTGGATTTTTACCCATTTTTCAGTACACTATATGGTAAAATCAGTGGTGTCATTTAAAAATACGATGCGTCCCACAAAGAAACAAGCCATCATACGCCTATACTATATAATAAAAAAGTTATGGCTCTGGGAAGAAGAGAAGCAAAAAACAAAAACTGAAAATCGCAAGGTGGTCAAGGGGTTAATTGTTATGTTTCGGTAGCTGAGGAGTGCAGGTAAAAAAGGCAATACACCAGAGAAGTTGGAATCTATGAGATTGCAGTACCCTGACTAACCACCACAACTAGAGTCAGCCGTGGAGCGTTCCTACGTTGGTCCTAGACGCCTCGTCACAGCCTGAGAAACTAACTACACCTAAAGATAGAAAGAGGAAAGCTATCTGCCCCGGAGCAGATCCCCAAAGAACATAGAAAGCCCCCAAACATGTAATGGCGGTTAGACAAGATGAAATACTGACACAGACAGAAAATAGTATGAGCAAACGTTGGGGCCAAAACTACCTAAATAGAAAAGGATAGGAAGGGCACTTACTGCAATCCCAAAAAACCCTGAAAAGCACCAACTCTACTAATTTCAAAATCACCTGAGATCACACGACCTCTACCACCTAAATTAGTTCTCTGGTATAACAAAATCAAAACAGCAGCCACTGAAAAAACTGGAAAAAGCAAAAGTACAAACATCAGTGGCTGAACTAAACTGAGAGGGCAAAAGCCCCCAGAGGGGACCCTGAAGGCCCCCACAGAAGTGCAGGTCAAAATGCAAAAATCAAGCACAAAAACAAAAAGAAGAAAATGTCTTATCTGTTAGCAGGAGATGCAGACACGACACAGCAGGCTACAAAGGAAACAGGACTCAAGGATTGAGACCAGAGCAATTGATCACCGGCAACCCTGATGGAAGGCGACTCCCTTATATAAGACCAGTCAGTAACACCTGATTCCCACTCCTCATAATCTTCACTGGACAGTCCAGTACCGCTTGTAACCACCAGAGGGAGCCTCTGCTCAGAACTCATTTCAAGTCCATTCACAACAGTACCTCCCCCTTGAGGAGGGGTCACCGAACCCTCACTTGAGCAACCAGGTCGGTCAGGATGAGTTCTATGATACGCACGGATGAGTCTCCTAGCATGGATGTCCGAAGCAAACACCCAAGAATTGTCTTCCTGACCATAACCTCTCCACTTAACCAAATACTGGAGTTTCCGTCTAGAAAAACGAGAATTCAATATTTTCTCAACCACAAACTCCATATTGCCCTCAACCAGAACAGGGTCAGGAGGCAAAGCAGTAGGAACCACCTCTCCACTACCTGGTCCCAAATCTGTTGCATACGCTCCACAACAGAGTCAACACCTGGACAGACAGAAGCCTCCGTCTGTCCCGAAAGAAACCGAGGGTGAAACCCAGAATTACAGAAAAATGGAGACATCAAAGTGGCAGAGCTAGCCCTATTATTAAGAGCAAACTCAGCCAAAGGCAAAAAAGAGACCCAGTCATCCTGATCAGCAGACACAAAGCATCTTAGATAAGTCTCCAATGTCTGGTTTGTTCTCTCAGTTTGACCATTGGTCTGAGGATGAAACGCCGAGGAGAAAGACAATTGAACACCAAGTTTAGAACAAAAGGTCCTCCAAAATCTGGAAACAAACTGGACTCCTCTGTCAGACACAATGTTCTCAGGAATGCCGTGTAAACGAACCACGTGCTGAAGGAACAAAGGCACCAATTCAGAGGAGGAAGGCAACTTAGGTAATGGCACAAGATGTATCATCTTGGAAAACCTATCACAAATCACCCAGATGACGGTCATTCTCTGAGAAACAGGGAGGTCAGAAATGAAATCCATAGAGATATGGGTCCATGGTCTCTTGGGCACAGGCAATGGCATCAACAAACCACTAGAGCGAGAGCAAGGCTTGGAGCGAAAGCAAGTCCCGCAGGACTGCACAAATTCCCTGACATCACGAGACAAGGTAGGCCACCAAAAGGACCGACTAACCAAGTCTCTGGTACCAAAAATTCCGGGATACCCAGCCAACGCGGAACAATGAATCTCAGACATCACACTCTTTTTCCACTGGTCCGGGACAAACAATTTTCCAACAGGGCAGCGCTCGGGCCTATCCTCCTGACACCCCTCCAGAGCAAGTCTCAAATTGGGTGAGATGGCGGAAAGAACTACACCCTCTTTCAAAATAACAGAAGGATCAGATAACTCAGGAGAGTCCGCAAGGAAACTCCTCGAGAGGGCATCCGCCTTAACATTCTTAGTGCCAGGAAGAAAGGAAACCACAAAATTAAAACGTGTGAAAAACAAGGCCCACCTGGCCTGTCTAGGATTGAGTCGCTTGGCAGATTCCAGATAAACCAGATTCTTATGGTCCGTAAGGACCACCACCTGATGTTTGGCTCCCTCCAGCCAATGTCTCCACTCTTCAAAAGCCCACTTCATGGCCAGTAACTCCCGATTACCCACGTCATAATTACGTTCAGTAGGAGAAAATTTTCGAGAGAAAAAGGCACAAGGGTTACTTTTAGAGGTCTCTGGATCTTTTTGGGACAAAACGGCACCTGCCCCAATTTCAGAGGCATCAACCTCCACCTGAAATGGCAGAGAAACATCAGGCTGCCGTAGAACAGGAGCAGAAGTGAATCTCTGCTTAACTTCCTGAAATGCAGAGACTGCCTCAGGAGGCCAATTCACCACATCAGAACCCTTTCTGGTCAAATCAGTCAATGGTTTAACAATAACCGAGAAATTACCAATAAATTTACGATAAAAATTGGCAAAACCCAAAAATCTTTGAAGAGCCTTTAATGAAGTAGGTTGGACCCAATCACAGATGGCCTGAACCTTGACCGGGTCCATTTCAATAACAGATGGGGACAAAATGAATCCCAGAAATGAGATCCTCTGTACGCCAAAAAGACACTTTGATCCCTTCACATACAGAGCATTCTCTCTCAAAATCTGGAATACAGTTCGAACATGTTTCACATGAGAGTCCCAGTCATTAGAAAAAATCAAGATATCATCCAAATAAACAATCAGAAATTTATCCACAAAATCCCTGAAAATGTCATTCATGAAGGACTGGAAGACAGAAGGAGCATTAGTGAGCCCAAAGGGCATCACAAGGTACTCAAAATGCCCCTCAGGGGTATTGAGCGCCGTCTTCCATTCATCCCCGTGCTTAATGCGAATAAGGTTATATGCAACCCTGAGGTCAAGCTTGGTAAACCAAGTAGCGTTTTTCACCCTGGAAAACAGGTCAGAAATCAAAGGTAACGGGTATTGATATTTTACAGTAATATTGTTCAAAAGACGATAATCAATACACGGCCTTAATGAACCATTCTTTTTGGCCACAAAGAAAAAACCGGCACCTAAGGGTGAAGAGGATGTCTGATATGACCCTTCTCCAATGATTCCTTGATATAAGACCGCATAGCGTCATGTTCAGGTACAGACAAGTTAAAAAAGCGACCTTTAGGGAATTTACTACCAGGCACTAATTCAATAGCGCAGTCATAGCTCCTATGGGGAGGCAAGGATGCAGATTTACTTTCGCTAAATACATCAGAAAAATCAATCAAAAAGTCAGGAACATCCTGAGCCTGGGGGGGGCAGAAAAAACAGGAGTGTTGGTATTAACACATTGGCAGCCCCAACTGGTTACAGACACAGATTTCCAATCCAAAACAGGATTATGAGACTGCAACCAAGGGAAGCCCAGTACGATAATATCATGCAGATTATACAGAACCAAAAATTTACAGCACTCCTGATGATCAGGTACAACCCTCATTATCACCTGAGTAGAGAACTGAGGTTTATTCTCAGCCAAAGGGGTAGAATCGATCCCCAGTAGGGGAATAGACTTCTGTAGGGGTATCAAGGGAAACCCACAACGTTTAGCAAAATCATAATCCATCAGGTTAATAGCTGCTCCAGAATCAACGAAAGCCTGAGCAGAAAATGAGGACAGAGAGCATATCAGAGTGACAGTTAATAAAAACTTAGTCTGAACACTACCCAAGACAACTGAGCGTGCAAAACGTCTTCCCCGCTTAGGGCAGACTGAAATAGCATGAAAGGCATCACCACAGTAGAAACATAACCCATTGCGCTTTCGAAACTCATGATGCTGTGCCCCAGACACCACTCTATCACACTGCATGGGTTCAGAAGCAGGTTCACAAGGCAACACCATTCCACGCATACTTCTCCGCTCACGCAAACGTCTGTCAATTTGAATCGCTAATGACATAGAATCATTAAGACCAGAGGGGACAGAGAATCCCACCATAACATCCTTTACATTATCTGACAGACCCTTCCGAAAAAGGGCCGCCAAAGCGTCGTCATTCCACTTGGTCAGGACTGCCCACCTACGGAATCTCTGACAGTATAACTCAGCGTCATCAAGACCCTGATTTAATGCCAACAAGGCTTTTTCAGCTTGATCAGTGACATTAGGCTCATCGTACAATAACCCCAAAGCCTGAAAAAATGCATCAACATCACTCAAAACAGGATCCCCAGGTGTCAGGGAAAAAGCCCAATCCTGAGGATCGCCGGGCAGGAGAGAGATGACAATTTGAACCTGCTGCACTGCGTTCCCTGAGGACTTAGATTTTAAGGCAAAAAACAATTTACAATTATTTTTGAAATTCTGAAACTTAGCTCGATCCCCTAAAAACAAATCTGGCATGGGAATCCTAGGTTCCACAACAGGCAACCTAGCAAGATAGGCAGCAATACTCCGAACCTCAGTGGCAAGCTGATCCACACGGCCAGACAACTGTGCAAACTCCATTGAGAGAAAAAAAATCCTCCCCAGCACCCAGAGATACAGAGGGAAAAAAAAAAATGCAACAAACAGAAAAATATCTCTGACAACTCTGACAACCTTTTTTCTTTCACAATATTTTTTCCCTTCTGTGAGTACCATACGATTTTCAATTTTTAGGCCGGTGATACTGTTATGTTTCGGTAGCTGAGGAGTGCAGGTAAAAAAGGCAATACACCAGAGAAGTTGGAATCTATGAGATTGCCGTACCCTGACTAACCACCACAACTAGAGGCAGCCGTGGAGCGTTCCTACGTTGGTCCTAGACGCCTCGTCACAGCCTGAGAAACTAACTACACCTAAAGATAGAAAGAGGAAAGCTATCTGCCCCGGAGCAGATCCCCAAAGAACATAGAAAGCCCCCAAACATGTAATGGCGGTTAGACAAGATGAAATACTGACACAGACAGAAAATAGTATGAGCAAACGTTGGGCCAAAACTACCTAAATAGAAAAGGATAGGAAGGGCACTTACTGCAATCCCAAAAAACCATGAAAAGCACCAACTCTACTAATTTCAAAATCACCTGAGATCACACGACCTCTACCACCTAAATTAGTTCTCTGGTATAACAAAATCAAAACAGCAGCCACTGAAAAAACTGGAAAAAGCAAAAGTACAAACATCAGTGGCTGAACTAAACTGAGAGGGCAAAAGCCCCCAGAGGGGACCCTGAAGGCCCCCACAGAAGTGCAGGTCAAAATGCAAAAATCAAGCACAAAAACAAAAAGAAGAAAATGTCTTATCTGTTAGCAGGAGATGCAGACACGACACAGCAGGCTACAAAGGAAACAGGACTCAAGGATTGAGACCAGAGCAATTGATCACCGGCAACCCTGATGGGAAGGCGACTCCCTTATATAAGACCAGTCAGTAACACCTGATTCCCACTCCTCACAATCTTCACTGGACAGTCCAGTACCGCTTGTAACCACCAGAGGGAGCCTCTGCTCAGAACTCATTTCAAGTCCATTCACAACAGTTAATATTCATCAAATATCGCCATTCCAAAAGAGGCAAACCATAATTTTCATTGTAGAAATCATACAAATATATTGAAAAAGTACTTAACTGGCCAACATCTAAACAATACACACAAAGGATATACAAGTCTTGCTGCATACATACATATTAGCCATCATGCCTTTGGTGAAGATCAGTCTTCTCCTTGTCTCACGAGGGATTGTGTCCAGCATTAGATTCAGCTTACGCACAGCCTACAAGAGAGTGTTTTTGAAATAGATCATTAATTCACTGAAGAAATAGGCATCATTCCACATGTTAGATTAAATGCACAGCACATGTAATCGAATTGAGCAGTGATGCAGATTTTTAAATCTGCAGGGTATCAATTTTTGGTGCACTACTTTAAATGTAGAGGAGTATAAAAGCTGCATTTTTGGGCATTGGCAGAAGATTTTCTCTTACCACCTAGAATTTTCAGTACATTTCACTGCTACAAAATTGCATAAAATATAAACTACCGAAATATACTCATGTATAAGCCGACCCGTGTATAAGCCGACCCCCATAATTTTGCCACAAAAAACTGGGAAAACTTATTGACTCGCGTATAAGCCTAGGGTGGAAAATGCAGCAGCTACTGGTAAATTACAAAAATAAAAATAGATACCAATAAAAGTAAAATTAATTGAGACATCAGTAGGTTAAATGTTTTTGAATATCCATATTGAATCACGAGCCCCATATAATGCTCCATACAGTTAATGATGGGCCCCATAAAATAATCCATACAAAATACGCCCCATATAAAGTTCCATAAAGGTTAATAATGGCCCCATAAGATGCTCCATAGATTATGCCCCTACAGTCATGGCCAAAAGTTTTGAGAATGACACAAATAGACGGATTTTGGTAAGAACTTACCTGTAAAATCCTTTTCAGCGAAGAAGGAAGGGAGACACAGTTCATTACTAGTGTGTGTAGTTTACTAGTGGGTAGGCGGAGCCCAGATGAGATAGACACCTCAGATTAAAAAGAGTGTTGACCGGCCCATCCAGCTCGGGCTCCTCCTACTCAGCTCTCCAGTCGTACACAAGCTTAAGGAAGAGCAATATCACCAGCGGAGCAACATAACCCCTTCTGAAGAAATTCAGAGTAGAAAGCACAAAAATACAGGTTATGCATGCATGTAGGCAAAAACCACACAGTTCCAGGTACTACTCACTGGACCTGACCACTGCGATGAGCTGGCGATGCTGGAACAGAGCCTTAGCGCGTCAACCTCAGCCCAGATAATCGCTATCAGAGGAGGGTCACGCCGCATCTGAAAACAACACACTTCTGCCAAGGGAGGGATCTGTGTCTCCCTTCCTTCTTCGCTGAAAAGGATTTTACAGGTAAGTTCTTACCAAAATCCGTCTTTCAGCTTCAGATGAAGGAAGGGAGACACAGTTCATTACTAGTGGGACGTCCCAAAGCAGTCCAAAAATTAAGGGTGGGAAAAAAAACATAAAAGGCAGAACCCAACAACCTAAGAAAATGCGCAACCAGCGCTAACACAAGTTATCGAGAACTTTAAACCACAGCCGCCTGCAGGACCCTACGTCCCAAGGCTGCATCAGCGGAAGCACTAACGTTCACCTTATAAAATTTTGTAAAGGTGTGGACGGAGCGCCAGGTCGCCGCCCGGCAAAGCTGAGCTGCCGAGGCCCCTTGATGGAAAGCCCACGATGAGCCCACAGCTCTCGTGGAATGGGCTCGAACCCTAATCGGACAAGGTTCGCCCTTAAGTCGGTAAGCCTCCAAAATGGTCGACCGAATCCAACGAGCTATAGAAACCTTGGATGCTCGATGACCACGTCGGCGACCTGTTGGAATCAGAAACAGGGAGTCCGACTTCCGAAAACTTTAAGTAACAGACAAATAGAACTTCAAAGCCCGCACCACAATGTCCTGGTTAACATGAAATTGCGACACCACCTTAGGTAGAAAGTCGCCCCGCGTGCGAAGTACTATGCGATCCGGGAAAAACTCCAGGAAAGGAGGCGAGCAAGAAAGAGCCGCCAACTCAGAAACCCTTCTCAAAGAGGTGACTGCCACTAGGAAGGCAACCTTCCAAGAGAGCAAAGAGAGACTAACAGAGTCCATAGGCTCAAAAGGCCCGTGTTGAAGGGCCTCCAAAACCAGATTGAGACGCCAAGGAGGCACAGATGCCCTCCGTGGCGGAAACTGACGGGCTACACCGCGAAAAAAGGAACGTACGTCCCTACGCGAGGCGATAACCTTCCTGAACAGCAAGGACAGAGCAGAAACCTGACCCCTCAGAGTACTCACTGCCAAACCCTTGTCCAACCCAAATTTCAAGAAGGCCAACAAATTGGGAATGGAAAAAATCCTCGGGTTCCTTGAAGAACCCAAACACCACGAAAAGAAAGCTTCCCAAGTCTTGTGGTAAATCCTAGTAGTAGCCGGACCCCTGGCAGCTCGCAAAGTGGCAATGACTTCGGCTGAAAACCCTTGACGGGTCAATATTTCGGTCTCAAGAGCCACGCCGTCAAACGCAGAGACTTCAGGTCCGGGTGACGAACGGGCCCTTGGGTTAACAGGTCCGAGCGAAGAGGAAGAGGAAATGGTGGCGCTGCCAGGAGCGACACCAGAGTTGAGAACCACGTCCTCCTTGGCCAATCTGGGGCTATCAACATAGCCGGGATTCTCTCTAGCCTGATCCGACGTAGCACCAGAGGAAGCAATGAAATCGGCGGAAACACATAGATGAGCTCGAATTGGCCCCACGGAGCCAGTAGAGCATCCTCCGCCACAGCCTTCGGATCCTTGTACCTGGACATGAAGGTCGGTAATTTGGCATTGACCCTGGATGCCATCAGATCCACCTGGGGAGTTCCCCAATGGGAGCACAGCAGTGCAAAAACTTCCGGATGAAGACTCCATTCTCCGGGATCCATCTGCTCGCGACTGAGAAAGTCCGCCGTGATATTCTGAACTCCCGGAATGTGGATCGCAGAGATAGCTGGCACTCTGGTCTCTGCCCATACCAGGATACGAGATACCTCCATCATGAGCTTGGAACTCCTTGTCCCGCCTTGGTGGTTGATATATGCGACCGCCGTCGCATTGTCCGTCTGTACTCGCACTGGCAGACCGCTTAAAGGGGCCGTCCAGTGTTGGAGGCAAAGAAAAATCGCCCTCAATTCCAGGATGTTGATCGGCAATACCGACTCTTCCGACGACCAAACTCCCTGAGTCCAGAGATCGTTCCAGACATCCCCCCAGCCCGTCAGGCTGGAATCGGTGGTTATGACCGACCACTTTGGAGGGAGAAAGGAATTCCCCAGGGACAACTCCTTCGGACGTATCCACCATCCTAGAGATTCCCGTACACTGCGGCAGATGATGACACTGCAGTCCAGTGAAAACTGAGATCGATCCCAACGGCTCAGAATGAACTTTTGGAGGGCCCTGGAATGAAACTGGGCAAACGGAAGAGCTTCCATGGACGCCACCATTAACCCCAGAAGGCGCATACAGCTTCGCAGGGACATTACTGTCGAAGACTTCATAATCCGAGCATGTCGAAAGAGACATGCTTGCTTGTCTGGAGGCAGGGACACTACTGCTCGTATTGTGTCGAAATGCATCTCCAAAAACAGGATTGACTGCGACGGTTCCAGAGACGACTTCTCCCAATTGACCAGCCACCCGAAGTCCTCCAGGAGCTGAAGGGATAAATCACGAGCAGTTACCGCCTCCTCCTTCGAAGATGCCACAATCAGAAGGTCGTCCAGGTAGGGAAGAATGGTAACCCCCTGCCTTCGAAGAATCGCCATGAGAGGCGCCAGAATTTTTGTAAAAACTCTGGGCGCTGAGGCCAACCCGAATGGCAGAGCCACAAACTGGTAATGGTCCTGACCTATGGCAAAACGAAGAAAACGCTGGTGAGCCCTTCCGATTGGAACGTGTAAATAAGCGTCGCGAATGTCGATTGACACCAAAAAGTCGTTCTGCGACAAAGCTGCCACAACGGAGCGAAGTGACTCCATGCGAAACTTTCGGGTGTGAACATGCCGATTCAACCTTTTGAGATCCAGGATGGGGCGAAATTTGTTCTCCTTTTTGGGAACTACGAAAAGGTTGGAATAAAAACCTCTTCCCCGGTCCTCTGGAGGAACCGGCACCACCACACCCTTCTGCAGAAGGGAGTCGACTTCTCGCAGTAGAGCGGCACATAGCTCGGGCTCTGACGGGATGCGAGATTGACAAAAACTGTTCGGGGGTCGAGAAGAAAACTCTATGAAGTAGCCTGCCGACACAACCCGTGTCACCCAGGTGTCCGGGACGCGGGACACCCAAGTCATTTGGAAGTGAAGCAGGCGACCCCCCACTCGAGAGCCCTCGAGTGGAAGCCTGGCGTCAATCCGCCTTAGCGGGTTTTTTGTCAGATTCCCGCTTGTCTTGACGGAAACTTTGTTTCCAGGGAGCACGGGATTTTTGAGAGGACTTTTTTCCTGAAAAAGAGGGACGGCCCGATCCCCAAGAGGGCTGACCGAACCGTCCCCTAGACCGAAAGGACCGTCGGCCACTACCGGTACCCGGCCTGCCAGACGTAGAAGCCACAGATCTTGGCAATCAGCTCCGTGAGGTCGGATCCAAATAAATGACCTCCTTTGTAAGCCAAAGATAGCAGACCTTGCTTGGAAACCGCATCACCGGTCCACTGTCTAAGCCACAGTGCTCTCCTGACTGTGACCGCCGAGGATTGTGTCCTGGACAACAGTGACACAGTATCCAGGCCTGCATCATAACCATATTGAATTGCACTCTCCAACAATTCGAAAAGCCCATCCTCGTCGGCTAACTGACATTTCTCTCGTAAACGGTCCAACCAGACCAGAGAAGCTTTATAAGCACACATGGATCCTAGCACTGCTCTGAAACCAGGACCTGCGGCCTCGTAGATGGACTTTGCCGCCATTTCCGTTTTTCTGTCCAGGGGTCCTGCAGACTCGCCTTCCCTTTAACAGGGAGTAATGAAGATTTGCTAAGCTGAGATAAAGGAACATCAACTTCAGGGGAAGGAATCCAATTATCAATCAACTCCGTAGTACACGGATATAGCGACTCAAAAAGTCGTGTCCCCTGAAAACGCTTGTCTGGACACAGACGCTCCTTCTCCACAGCTTCATTAAGCTCATTCAGGGATGGTAAGGTCGAAAGTGACCTATGCGACTCCTGAAACATCCGGGCCGACTTACCAGGGCGTGTAGTTACCTCCTCAGGTAACTGCAATGCCTCCCTCATAGCTTCAATAAAAGCTTCCACACGGCCTGAAAAAGAAGCAGAGTGCCTTTGTCGATCCTCTTTATCCGAATCGGATATACCTCCCGAACTGGAAGGAGAACCCTCTATACCAGAGTTCTCTGAGTCACTACATGGGAAAGAAGGCACCGGCCTGCGTCTCTTCCTGCTATGAGAAGGTCCGGCTGACACCCAATAGCCTATAAGATTAGACAGGCCATCAATCGAACGAGTGAGGGCCTCCATTTTGGCATCACTGGGGCCTCCGACTGCTGCACTTGACGCAGTCGAGGTCTGCGTGTCAGATACGCGAGACTGATCTTGAAGCGGAGCTGGGTGACGGTCCGCACCTGGGTCCTGATCTGACATGTCCTCACACAGTACAATGGCAGGTTAAACCTGTCAGTAACTAGAAAAGTGTGGTTTCTCAAAGAAACAAAACGAACGCTGAAGGGTTAAACTCCTAAGGAGAGAGCTACCCCAGCCGCCCCGTTAAGGGTTAACCGCCTAAGAAGGGGTTAATGTCACAAGCTCCCCACAACCTGTATTATTGTAACGGGTGTGCGAGCCCCAGGCGCCTCTTATGAGGTAGCAGATGCAGACAGTACAATCCTGAAGATTATGCCACACTAAACAAAAACATCGCTAAAATATTGCGCTATTTTGCGCATCACAAAGAAAGCTGCGATCTTAGCGGCGTTCAGTGTGTCCAGAAAATCCAGGACAGTGCCCTGCGCTGCGGGGGTGAGGAGTTCGTAAGCTTCTGCCCTGATAGGCAGAAGCGACTCACTGTGCTTCGCGGTGCTGCTTCTTTCTAAAATGCAGGAGGAGCGGAGAATGAGGAGCCCGAAGGGCTGCAATGGCCGCCGCGCTGAGGATGAAGCCGGAAGAAAAGGGCAGAGGCGCTTAGGAGCGCTTCCTGCCCGGGAAATGCTAAGCCACGCCCCCGCCGGCTTCAAAAAAGCGCGGGACTCCCCCGTTCTCCGGTCCCGTCCCCGCTCTCCGTCCTGCAGGCATCCACCTGCGGACAACAAGAAACACACAGTCACCATATGAAACGTAACAGCAGCTGCCGCAGCAGTCGCTGAAAACACTCAAACACATATGAACATGTGGAGTACTCACCCAGCCGAGCGCCACAGGGACCCCCAGGGGTTTCTGGCGCTATGCCCATCGCTTCCCCCCCAGGGCGGGGGACGCAGTGACCCCTGCAGCGCGGTTTGCGCCCCCGCCAGGGAAGCCATCCTCATCCCCCCGGGCCGTCAGGGTTCTGCAGGGACCACCATTAGGGTAGTACAGATCCGCCAAGGGAGAGGTTGGGGTCCAGCAGCGCTGAGACCCCTGAGACCTCTAGACCACCTCTGGTGATCCAAGTCTCTTGTCCGATAAATAATAATAAAATCTTCTGAAGAGCTGCTTCCAGCAGCGACTATCCTCTGAGAACTCAAATTGTAAACTGGAGAGCTGAGTAGGAGGAGCCCGAGCTGGAGGGGCCGGTCAACACTCTTTTTAATCTGAGGTGTCTATCTCATCTGGGCTCCGCCTACCCACTAGTAAACTACACACACTAGTAATGAACTGTGTCTCCCTTCCTTCATCTGAAGCTGAAATTATATTTTCACATGATATGCTGCCCTCTGGTTTTTATGTGTGTTTGACAGATGTTTTTATCACAGACAGAAATATAATTGCAAACATATGAGTAACAAAAGCTTATATTGACAGTTAGAATGAGTTAATGCAGCAAGTCAATATTTGCAGTGTTGACCCTTCTTCTTCAGGACCTCTGCAATTCTCCCTGGAATGCTCTCAATCAACTTCTGACCAAATCCTGACTGATAGCAGTCCATTCTTGCACAATCAATGCTTTCATTTTGTCAGAATTTTTAGGTTTTTGTTTGTCCACCCGTCTCTTGATGATTGACCACAAGTTCTCAATGGGATTAAGATCTGGGGAGTTTCCAGGCCATGGACCCAAAATCTCTGTTTTGTTCCCTGAGCCATTTAGTTATCACCTTTGCTTTATGGCAAGGTGCTCCATCATGCTGGAAAAGGCATTGTTGATCGCCAAACTGCTCTTGGAGGATTGGGAGAAGTTGCTCTTGGAGGACATTCTGGTACCATTCTTTATTCATGGCTGTGTGACTTTGCAAGTAATTGCTGTTAAGCTGATCACTCTTTATAACATTCTGGAGTATATGCAAATTGCCATTAGAAAAAGTGAAGCAGTAGACTTTGTAAAAATTAATATTTGTGTCATTCTCAAAACTTTTGGCCATGACTGTATATGGTGCTCCATTGTTGTGAATGGACTTGAAATGAGTTCTGAGCAGAGGCTCCCTCTGGTGGTTACAAGCGGTACTGGACTGTCCAGTGAAGATTGTGAGGATTGGGAATCAGGTGTTACTGACTGGTCTTATATAAGGGAGTCGCCTTCCCATCAGGGTTGCCGGTGATCAATTGTTCTTGTCTCAATCCTTGATTCCTGTTTCCTTTGTAGCCTGCTGTGTCGTGTCTGCATCTCCTGCTAACAGATAAGACATTTTCTTCTTTTTGTTTTTGTGCTTGATTTTTGATTTTTGTCCTGCACTTCTGTGGGGGCCTTCAGGGTCCCCTCCGGGGGCTTTTGCCCTCTCAGTTTAGTTCAGCCACTGATGTTTGTACATTTGCTTTTTCCAGTTTTTTCAGTGGCTGCTGTTTTGATTTTGTTACACCAGAGAACTAATTTAGGTGGTAGAGGTCGTGTGATCTCAGGTGTTTTTGAAATTAGTAGAGTTGGTGCTTTTCAGGGTTTTTTGGGATTGCAGTAAGTGCTCTTCCTATCCTTTTCTATTTAGGTAGTTTGGGCCCCAACGTTTGCTCATACTATTTTCTGTCTGTGTCAGTATTTCTTCTTGTCTAACCGCCATTACATGTTTGGGGGCTTTCTATGTTCTTTGGGGATCTGCTCCGGGGCAGATAGCTTTCCTCTTTCTATCTTTAGGTGTAGTTAGTTTCTCAGGCTGTGACGAGGCGTCTAGGACCAACGTAGGAACACTCCACGGCTGCCTCTAGTTGTGGTGGTTAGTCAGGGTACTGCAATCTCATAGATTCCAACTGCTCTGGTGTATTGCCTTTTTACCTGCACTCCTCAGCTACCGAAACATAACAGTATCACCGGCCTAAAAATTGATAATTGTATGGTACTCACAGAAGGGAAAGATATTGTGAAAGAAAAAAGGTTGTCAGAGTTGTCAGAGATATTTTTCTGTTTGTTGCATTTTTTTTTTTTCCCTCTGTATCTCTGGGTGCTGGGGAGGATTTTTTCTCTCAATGGAGTTTGCACAGTTGTCTAGCCGTGTGGATCAGCTTGCCACTGAGGTTCGGAGTATTGCTACCTATCTTGCTAGGTTGCCTTTTGTGGAACCTAGGATTCCCATGCCAGATTTGTTTTTGGGGGATCGAGCCAAGTTTCTGAATTTCAAAAATAATTGTAAATTGTTTTTTGCCTTAAAATCTAAGTCCTCAGGGAACGCAGCGCAGCAGGTTCAAATTGTCAACTTTCTCCTGCGCGGCGATCCTCAGGATTGGGCTTTTTCCCTGACACCTGGGGATCCTGTTTTGAGTGATGTTGATGCATTTTTTCAGGCCTTGGGGTTATTGTGCGATGAGCGTAATGTCACTGATCAAGCTGAAAAAGCCTTGTTGGCATTAAATCAGGGGCTTGATGACGCTGAGTTATACTGTCAGAGATTCCGTAGGTGGGCAGTCCTGACCAAATTGAATGACGACGCTTTGGCAGCCCTTTTTCGGAAGGGTCTGTCAGATAATGTAAAGGATGTTATGGTGGGATTCCCTGTCCCCTCTGGTCTCAATGATTCTATGTCATTAGCGATTCAAATTGACAGACGTTTGCGTGAGCGGAGAAGTATGCGTGGAATGGTGTTGCCTTGTGAACCTGCTTCTGAATCCATGCAGTGTGATAGAGTGGTTCTGGGGCACAGCATCATGAGTTTCGAAAGCGCAATGGGTTATGTTTCTACTGTGGTGATGCCTCTCATGCTATTTCAGTCTGCCCTAAGCGGGGAAGACGTTTTGCACGCTCAGTTGTCTTGGGTAGTGTTCAGACTAAGTTTTTATTAACTGTTACTCTGATATGCTCTCTGTCCTCATTTTCTGCTCAGGCTTTCGTTGATTCGGAGCAGCTATTAACCTGATGGATTTTGATTTTGCTAAACGTTGTGGGTTTACCTTGATACCCCTACGAAGTCTATTCCCCTACTGGGGATCGATTCTACCCCTTTAGCTGAGAATAAACCCAGTTCTCTACTCAGGTGATAATGAGGGTTGAACCTGATCATCAGGAGAGCTGCAAATTTTTGGTTCTGTATAATCTGCATGACATTATCGTACTGGGTTTCCCTTGGTTACAGTCTCATAATCCTATTTTGGATTGGAAATCTGTGTCTGTAACCAGTTGGGGCTGCCAATGTGTTAATACCAACACTCCTGTTTTTTGCTGCCTCCCCCAGGCTCAGGATGTTCCTGACTTTTTGATTGATTTTTCTGATGTGTTTAGCGAAAGTAAATCTGCATCCTTGCCTCCCCATAGGAGCTATGACTGCGCTATTGAATTAGTGCCTGGTAGTAAATTCCCTAAAGGTCGCCTTTTTAACTTGTCTGTACCTGAACATGACGCTATGCGGTCTTATATCAAGGAGTCATTGGAGAAGGGTCATATCAGACCATCCTCTTCACCCTTAGGTGCCGGTTTTTTCTTTGTGGCCAAAAAGGATGGTTCATTAAGGCCGTGTATTGATTATCGTCTTTTGAACAATATTACTGTGAAATATCAATATCCGTTACCCTTGATTTCTGACCTGTTTTCCAGGGTGAAAAACGCTACTTGGTTTACCAAGCTTGACCTCAGGGGGGCATATAACCTTATTCGCATTAAGCACGGGGATGAATGGAAGACGGCATTTAATACCCCTGAGGGGCATTTTGAGTACCTTGTGATGCCCTTTGGGCTCACTAATGCTCCTTCTGTCTTCCAGTCCTTCATGAATGACATTTTCAGGGATTTTGTGGATAAATTTCTGATTGTTTATTTGGATGATATCTTGATTTTTTCTAATGACTGGGACTCTCATGTGAAACATGTTCGAACTGTATTCCAGATTTTGAGGGAGAATGCTCTGTATGTGAAGGGATCAAAGTGTCTTTTTGGCGTACAGAGGATCTCATTTTTGGGATTCATTTTGTCCCCATCTGTTATTGAAATGGACCCGGTCAAGGTTCAGGCCATCTGTGATTGGGTCCAACCTACTTCATTAAAGGCTCTTCAAAGATTTTTGGGTTTTGCCAATTTTTATCGTAAATTTATTGGTAATTTCTCGGTTATTGTTAAACCATTAACTGATTTGACCAAAAAGGGTTCTGATGTGGTGAATTGGCCTCCTGAGGCAGTCTCTGCGTTTCAGGAACTTAAGCAGAGATTCACTTCTGCTCCTGTTCTACGGCAGCCTGATGTTTCTCTGCCATTTCAGGTGGAGGTTGATGCCTCTGAAATTGGGGCAGGTGCCGTTTTGTCCCAAAGAGATCCAGAGACCTCTAAAAGTAACCCTTGTGCCTTTTTCTCTCGAAAATTTTCTCCTACTGAACGTAATTATGACGTGGGTAATCGGGAGTTATTGGCCATGAAGTGGGCTTTTGAAGAGTGGAGACATTGGCTGGAGGGAGCCAAACATCAGGTGGTGGTCCTTACGGACCATAAGAATCTGGTTTATCTGGAATCTGCCAAGCGACTTAATCCTAGACAGGCCAGGTGGGCCTTGTTTTTCACACGTTTTAATTTTGTGGTTTCCTTTATTCCTGGCACTAAGAATGTTAAGGCGGATGCCCTCTCGAGGAGTTTCCTTGCGGACTCTCCTGAGGTATCTGATCCTTCTGTTATTTTGAAAGAAGGTATAGTTCTTTCCGCCATCTTGCCCAATTTGAGACTGGCTCTGGAGGGGTGTCAGGAGGATAGGCCCGAGCGCTGCCCTGTTGGGAAATTGTTTGTCCCGGACCAGTGGAAAAAGAGTGTGATGTCTGAGATTCATTGTTCTGCGTTGGCGGTCATCCCGGAATTTTTGGTACCAGAGACTTGGTTAGTCGGTCCTTTTGGTGGCCTACCTTGTCTCGTGATGTTAGGGAATTTGTGCAGTCCTGCGGGACTTGCTCTCGCTCCAAGCCTTGCTCTCGCTCTAGTGGTTTGTTGATGCCATTGCCAGTGCACAAGAGACCATGGACCCATATCTCTATGGATTTCATTTCCGACCTCCCTGTTTCTCAGAGAATGACCGTCATCTGGGTGATTTGTGATAGGTTTTCCAAGATGATACATCTTGTGCCATTACTAAGTTGCCTTCCTCCTCTGAATTGGTGCCTTTGTTCCTTCAGCACGTGGTTCGTTTACACGGCATTCCTGAGAACACTGTGTCTGACAGAGGAGTCCAGTTTGTTTCCAGATTTTGGAGGACCTTTTGTTCTAAACTTGGTGTTCAATTGTCTTTCTCCTCGGCGTTTCATCCTCAGACCAATGGTCAAACTGAGAGAACAAACCAGACATTGGAGACTTATCTAAGATGCTTTGTGTCTGCTGATCAGGATGACTGGGTCTCTTTTTTGCCTTTGGCTGAGTTTGCTCTTAATAATAGGGCTAGCTCTGCAACTTTGATGTCTCCATTTTTCTGTAATTCTGGGTTTCACCCTCGGTTTTCTTCAGGACAGACGGAGGCTTCTGTCTGTCCAGGTGTTGACTCTGTTGTGGAGCGTATGCAACAGATTTGGGACCAGGTAGTGGAGAGGTTGTCCCTCTCTCAGGAGAGGGCCCAGCGGTTTGCTAACCGGCATAGGACTGATGGTCCTCGGTTTAAAGTGGGGACTTGGTCTGGTTGTCCTCAAAAAATATTCCTATGAGAGTGGCATCTCCTAAATTTAAGCCTAGGTTCATTGGACCTTATAAGATCATGGAGATTCTTAATCCTGTTTCTTTTCGTTTGCTTCTTCCAGGGACATTTAAGATTCATAACGTGTTCCACAAGTCCTTGTTGAAGAGGTTTGTTGAGCCAGTGGTTCCTACTGCTTTGCCTCCTGACCCTGTTCTGGTTGAGGGCAATATGGAGTTTGTGGTTGAGAAAATACTGAATTCTCGTTTTTCTAGACGGAAACTCCAGTATTTGGTTAAGTGGAGAGGTTATGGTCAGGAAGACAATTCTTGGGTGTTTGCTTCGGACATCCATGCTAGGAGATTCATCCGTGCGTATCATAGAACTCATCCTGACCGACCTGGTAGCTCAAGTGAGGGTTCGGTGACCCTCCTCAAGGGGGGGGGTACTGTTGTGAATGGGCTTGAGATGAGTTCTGAGCAGAGGCTCCCTCTGGTGGTTACGAGTGGTGCTGGTCTGTCCAGTGAAGATTGTGAGGATTGGGAATCAGGTGTTACTGACTGGTCTTATATAAGGGAGTCACCTTCCCATCAGGGTTGCCGGTGATCAATTGTTCTGGTCTCAATCCTTGAGTCCTGTTTCCCTTGTAGCCTGCTGTGTCGTGTCTGCATCTCCTGCTATCAGATAAGACATTTTCTTCTTTTTGTTTTTGTGCTAGATTTTTGCATTTTGTCCTGCACTTCTGTGGGGGCCTTCAGGGTCCCCTCCGGGGGCTTTTGCCCTCTCAGTTAGTTCAGCCACTGATGTTTGTACTTTTGCTTTTTGCAGTTTTTTCAGTGGCTGCTGTTTTGATTTTGTTACACCAGAGAACTAATTTAGGTGGTAGAGGTCGTGTGATCTCAGGTGTTTTTGAAATTGGTAGAGTTGGTGCTTTTCAGGGTTTTCTGGGATTGCAGTAAGTACCCTTCCTATCCTTTTCTATTTAGTTAGTTTGGGCCCCAGCGTTTGCTCATACTATTTTCTTTCTGTGTCAGTGTTTCTTCTTGTCTAACCGCCATTACATGTTTGGGGGCTTTCTATTATCTTTGGGGTTCTGCTCCGGGGCAGATAGCTTTCCTATTTCTATCTTTAGGTGTAATTAGTTTCTCAGGCTGTGACGAGGCGTCTAGGACCAACGTAGGAACGCTCCACGGCTGCCTCTAGTTGTGGTGGTTAGTCAGGGTACTGCAATCTCAGATTCCAACTGCTCTGGTGTATTGCCTTTTTTCCTGCACTCCTCAGCTACCAAATCATAACAGCACCCCTATTAATCTTAAGCTTAATGTTTGATAAAAATTGGTGTTTTTGCAACAGCTATTTCAGTTTGATATATCTAATAACTATTGGACACAGTAATGTTTCTGCCTTGAAATGAGGTTTATTGTACTAACAGAAAATGTGCAATCTGCATCCAAACAAAATTTGACAGGTGCATAAGTATGGGCACCTTACCAGAAAAGTGACATTAATATTTAGTAGATCCTCCTTTTGCAAAAATAACAGCCTCTAGTCGCTTCCTGTAGCTTTTAAAGAGTTCCTGGATCCTGGATGAAGGTATTTTTGATCCCACAGATGTTCAATGATATTCAGGTCTGGGGACTGGGATGGCCATTCCAGAACATTGTAATTGTTCCTCTGCATGAATGCCTGAGTAGATTTGGAGCGGTGTTTTGGATCATTGTCTTGCTGAAAGATCCATCCCCTGCGTAACTTCAACTTTGTCAATGATTCTTGAACATTATTGTCAAGAATCTGCTGATACTGACTGGAATCCATGCGTTCTTCAACTTTAACAAGATTCCCGGTGCCGGCATTGGCCACACAGCCCCAAAGCATGATGGAACCTCCACCAAATTTTCTGTGGGTAGCAAGTGTTTTTCTTGGAATGCTGTGTTTTTTTGACGCATTGCATAACGCCTTTTTGTATGACCAAACAACTCAATTTTGGTTTCATCAGTCCACAGGACCTTCTTCCAAAAAGAAATTGGCTTCTCCAAATGTGCTTTTGCATACCTCAGCCGACTCTGTTTGTGGTGTGCTTGCAGAAACGGCTTCTTTCGCATCACTCTCCCATACAGCTTCTCCTTGTGCAAAGAGCGTTTTATAGTTGACCGATGCACAGTGACACCATCTGCAGCAAGTTGATGCTGCAGCTCTCTGGAGGTGGTCTGAGGATTGTCCTTTACTGATCTCACCATTCTTCTTCTCTGCCTTTCTGATGTTTTTCTTGGCCTGCCACTTCTGGCCTTAACAAGAACTGTCCCTGTGTTCTTCCATTTCCTTACTATGTTCCTCACAGTGGAAACTGACAGGTTAAATCTCTGAGACAGCTTTTTGTATCCTTCCCCTTAACAACTATGTTGAATAATCTTTGTTTTCAGATCATTTGACAGTTGTTTTGAGGAGCTCATGATGCCACTCTTTAGAGGAGATTCAAACAGGAGATCAATTTGAAAGTGGCCACTTTAAGTAGCTTTTCTCATGATTGCATACACCTGGCTATGAAGTTCAAAACTCAATGAGGTTACACCAAAAAAAGTGCTTTAGTAAGGCCTCTTTCACACATCCGTTTTTTTGTGTCAGGCATGATCCGGCGAACACCTGAAGGGACGGATCCGGCGCTGAAAAGAAAAAATTGATGCAACGGATCAGTTTTTTGCTGGATCAGAACTGAACTTTTGAACCCGGAAAAAGAGGGTTTTGGATGTCCGGAGACAGTGGAAAATGTTGTAGTAGTTGTAGGAGTAGTAGTAGTAGTAGTCCTTGATTTCCAGAATCCGGATCAGACTTTTGTCGGATTGCACAAAAGTCTGATCCGGTTCCATAGACTTGTATTATTTACGGCCGCCTGATGCGCCGCTTCAGGCACTATCAGGCGGCTCCGGCAAACAAAAAAAATGTTGCATGCACCGTTTTGTCCGGCCACCGGAATGTACATTTCCGCCGGATCCGGACAAAAACGAATATAACGCAATGACATCAGGCGCGATACGGCGCTAATGAAAGTCAATGGTAAAAAAACGCATCCGGTACCGGATCCGTTTTTTAACAACACGCCGGATCATGCCTGAAGTCAAAAAACTGAAGTGTGAAAGAGGCCTATGTCAGTAAAAAGTAGGTAGGAGTATTTAAAACAAGAAAATGATAAGGGTGGCCATACTTATGCACCTGTCAAATTTTGTTTGAATGCAGATTGCACATGTTCTGCTAGTACAATAAACCTAATTTCAAGGCAGAAACATTACTGTGTCCAATAGTTATTAGATATATCAAACTGAAATAGCTGTTGCAAAAACACCAATTTTTATCAAACATTAAGCTTAAGATTAATAGGGGTGCCCAAACTTTTTCATATAACTGTGTATCTCTATAGAAATCGAAATATATATGTATATATATATATATACATATATATATATATATATATATATATATATATATATATATATACATATATATATACCTGTCAGGGCTGACAGGCACGGCTGAGACACAGGGTGGGCAGGCACGGCTGAGACACAGGGTGGGCAGGAACGGCTGAGACACAGGTGGGCAGAACGGCTGAGACACAGGGTGGGCAGGCACGGCTGAGACACAGGGCGGGCAGGCACGGCTGAGTTACAGGGCGGGCAGGCACGGCTGAGACACAGGGCGGGCAGGCACGGCTGAGACACAGAGTAGGCAGGCACGGCTGAGACATAGGGTAGGCGGACACGGCTGGGACACGGTAGGTAGGCATGGCTGGGACACAGGGCTGGCAGGCATGGTGGAGACACAGGGCTGGCAGGCATGGCTGAGACACAGGGTAGCGTCCTCTTCACACAGCAAATGCAGATACTGGAATTGACTAGAAGGAATGGTGTATGGAGGAACAGGTAGAGACCTGTTCACACAGCAAATGTAGATACTGGAAGAAATGGAGTATGGAGGAACAGGAGGAGAACCGCAAGGCTACTGAGAAGGGCTGTTGAAGCAGCAAGAGGTTCTGCAGCGGCAGGAGCAAAGCAAAGCGGAGGTATGCGGAGAGGAGCTGCAAGAGGTTCTGCAGCTGCAGGAGTGAAGCAGAGTGGAACCGCAAGATATGCGGAGAGAAGCTGCAGCAAGAGGTTCTGCAGCTGCAGGAGTGTAGCAGAGTGGAACCGCAAAATATGTGGAGAGGAACTGCAGCAAGAGATTTCTGCAGTGGCAGGAGTGCGCACAAGAGGCAGAAAGAGATTCAGAGAGAACACAAGGCAAGACAGCAGGGAAGGAAACCACAGACAAGGAGACTAAGAGACAGAGGTAGGACAGAGTTCAGACAAGGAAATGACACGAGACAAGGTACAGGGACCAGGATATTCTGCCTCCTGGAGGGTGACAAGGACAAGCACAAGACAAGGTCAGGGGCGAGAGCACAGAGACCAGGATATTCTGCCTCCTGGAGGGCGGAAAAACAGGTACAAGGCAAAGCTAGGAGTGAACCCTCCAAAGATGGAGGAACACAGAGCAAGACCTGGCAGCTCAGTAGCTAGACACTAACTGAGTTAACACATTGCACAGGCAAGATCCACAGGGTGGAGCTGCCTTAAATACTAGAGGGCTCTTGGTGATTGGTCAGGGACAAATTAGACAGGTGCACCCAGACTTCTTAAGAACCAGAGAGTTCTGGCGCCGCCCCCCTATGAACACAGCCAGGAAACATGCACAGAGCAGATAGGAGACAAGAGGCACAAAGCATGGAGCTGTCAGCAGACAGAAATCACAGCAAGACCTGGAGCAGTGAGTATGTTGGTGTGCGGGAGATGGGAGGTCATGCAGTGATGCCAGAAGGGTTGTTACAATACCTATACTATGTGTATACATGTATTCTATCTATTCTATTTTAAACTGTCAGTGTGATTTTACAGTATAACGTACTGAATTGCCGGCTTTTCTTAAGGACACCGATGCGTATTTCTCGCAAGTCACACTGATGGTCTATTTGGTGTGCGAGTTTTTCTCGCACCCATAGACTTGCATTGGCGATTCTCAGCCAATATACCCTGCAAATCGCAGCATGCTGCGATTTCAACTCGCACGTATAATACGGCCGAGAAAAAAATCGGATGATGGGAGCTGCCCCATAGGTTAACATTGGTCCGAGTGCTATGCGATTTTTTCTCACATAGCACTCGTCTGTATTTCTCGCTACTGTGACTACCTCTGTACAAATCTCTGGTTAGACCGCACATGGAGTACTGTGTACAATTTTGGGCACCGATGCTCAGGATATAATGGAACTAGAGCAATTACAAAAAAGGGTAACAAAATTAATAAAGGGGATGGGGGAACTACAATAACCAGAGAGATTAGCAAAATTAGGATTATTTAGTCTAGAAAAAAGACGACTGAGGGGCGATCTGATAACCATGTATAAATATATAAGGGGACAATACAAATATCTCTCAAGAGGATCTGTTTATACTAAGGAAGGTGACGGTCACAAGGGGGCATTCTCTGCGCCTGGAGGAGAGAAGGTTTTTTACCAACATAGAAGAGGATTCTTTACTGTTAGGGCAGTGAAAATCTGGAATTCCTTGCCTGAGGAGGTCGTGATGGCCAACTCAGTCGAGGTATGCAAGAGAGGCCTGGATGTCTTCCTGGATGGTAACAATATTGTATCTTACAGTAATTAGGTTCTTTAGGACGTAGATCTGAGGATTTATTCTGACGGAATATAGGCTGAACTAGATGGACAAATGTCTTTTTTCGGCCTTGCTAAGTATGTTACTATGTTATCTGTTTCATACACAGGGTTCAAACTGTGCTACACAGCTGTCACCTCCCTACAACTGCCACTATTGAAAATATCTTTGATTCCAAGTACAGAAGTTTTCCCATTAAATAAACAAAAAAAAAACCTGTTTGCACTCTACACTTTTAACATGTTCTGTTTATTTTCCCACATATCGAAAGTCATAAAATATTAAAATGCCTGAAGCGCTGTTTTTCAGTCACTTTGTCTCTTTTATGAAAAGTAACCTAAAAGTCGTATTTTCCTTGAAATAAAAATAGAAACTACAGTTCACCATGCGAAAAAAAGCCGTCACAAAACTCTATCAACAGAAGAGTAAAAACCAGAGATCATAATTTCTGTCTTTCGGTACAATATATGGTTAATTGAATGGTGCATTAAAAAACACAATTGTCTCTCAAAAAAAGATGAAAAAAAATGGGAGGTTTCTTTAACCCATTACCGACGGAGCCAATTTTGACCTTAATTACCAAGCCAAATATTACAATTCTGACCAGTGTCAATTTATGTAGCTATAACTCTGGAATGCTACAACGGCTCCCAATGATACTGAGAACGTTTTTTAGTGACATATTGCACTTCATGATAGTGGTAAAATTTCTTCGATACGACTTTCATTTATTTGTGAAAATTGCAATTTTCAAACTTTTAATTCTTATGCCCTTAAATCAGAGTCACACAAAATAGTTAATAAATAATGTATCCCACATGTCTACTTTACATCAGCACAATTTTTGAAACAATTTTACTTTATTTTTTTTTAGGAAGCTATACGGGTTAAAATTTGACCAGCGAATTTTCATTTTTCCAAGAAAATTTACAAAAACAATTTTTAAGTGACTTTGAGGGGTCTATATGACAGAAAATACCCAAAAGTGACACCATTCTAAAAACTGCCCCCCTCAAGGTGCTCAAAACCATAACAACTGACCCCATTATGGAAACTACACCCCATCCAGTGGCATATTGAACATTTTGAACACACAGGTACGAAAAAGAATTTGATAACATTAGATTGACATATTGAAAAAGTTCATTTTTTTCACAAAAATATTGCTTTAGCTCCAAATTTCTCACTTTTGCCAGATCACACCAAAAAGTGGACCCCACAATTTGATACCCACTTTCTTACAAGTGCGGCGGTACCCCACATGTAGTCAAAAAAATCTGTTTCGACAAATGGCAGAGCTTGGAGCGGAAGGAGCAATGTTTTAATTTTGGAACACAAATTTTGCTGAAAGAGACGGTGGGCACTATGACACATTTGCAAGGCCCCTAAGGTGCCTAAACAGTAGAAACTCCCCACAACTGACCCAATTTTGGAAACTACACACCTCAAGGATTTTAACCAGGTGTAAACTGAGCATTTTGAACTCACAGGCACGACACAGAATTTGATAACATTGGGTTGCCATATTGAAAAAGTCAATTTTTTCCACAAAAGTCTTTCTTTAGCCCCAAATTTCTCACTTTTGCCAGATATAACACCAAAAATGGACTCCACAATTTGTTACCCACTTGCTTATGAGAGCAGCGATACACCACATATAGACAAAAAGTTATGTTTGAACAAATGGCGGAGTTCAGAACGGAAGGGGCACAATGTGAATTTTGGAACACAAATTTGGCTCTAGAATAGATTGTCATACTTGCAGAGCCTGTGTGGTTCAAGAGCAACAGAAATCCCCCATAAATGTATTTTATGCAAATTATATCCTCTAATATATTTATCTACAGAGGCAATGAGTAGTTTGACACCACCATTTTTATGAAGCTGATGCAACATAAGTTTGAAAATTTACAATTTGCATTTCACACTCTTTTTATGAATTTTTTGCACGTTCTGAGGAACACACCTCAAATTTTATTGCACTAGTTTTTCAGTGTTCAAAAGTGCATCCAATAAAGCACCAATGTGAGCACTGGACAAACGACTGTGCCTTTAATAATGAATGGCACACTGTGAGGGACAAGGGAAAATCCATTTTGGATTTTAAGATCAGGACAACTCCTTCCCCTCCTGAAATGTGCCCCTAGCCTTGCATCACCCAAGGCCTCAAAAAGCCATGCAGTGTTTATCTTTAAAAACCAAGAACAAGCCTTTGAAGATCATAACACGAAGGTGTGTGAAAACTTCTGCAGCTGCAAGCCAGCTGTCCCTTTTGTGTGACTTGAAACACAAGGATATACCTCGTCATACAACAAGGCACAGCAAGGCTATGAGGTATTGAATCTGGAAAATGACCTATAATAACAAAATGCAATATCTCTGAGCCTAGCCGAGCACATCGTCCGAATCAGCTTTCCTTCCCCCATACGCCCGTGCCCGTCAGTCAATTGTAACACTTTGTGCTATGGAGTTATAAAGCTTAGCCACCCGGAATTACATACTATAGGCATATTTGGACTTGATGCGCAGATAAAATCCAGCCAAATCCAGTGGCGCTGCTGCCATTCCATTCAGAGCTTCGGGTGGAAAGTTGTGGGCTAGTCACAGTTCTGGACTGAAAATCATACTCTCAGAGATGGGAGGAGAGAGGCTGCACAAGCCCAGGGTGGGCGCAGAGTGTGGGAGGAGCGGCCAAGGAGATAAGTGTCAGCTCCTCACTGGGAGCTCAGGTTTTCAGTATTCTTCTGGCCGGAGGACCCGTTATCAGACAGAGCCAGGACAGTCTGTAACTAAGATTTGGACCTATGATCCATCAGCGCCTCCCTGTGGTCACATGCTACATAACACGGTAATTGTAACCTATCTATACCCTATCCTTTGTACTACACTCCTGACTGCATACCTGTATATTTTCTGTAAATATATGTTTGTATATTTCTAGTGTGCCTTTTAGGCGATTAAACATAAAATTAATCTTGGGCTGCTCATTTATCTCGATCCACGAATCTCCAAGTCCGCAGGCTCGGTTGGTTATTTGATACGCTACCGGGTTGGTTCCTAGCTGGTGATATATATCCCCCTCACAGGGAGCGAATCACTAACTCGTACCTATAAGGGAAGCCTTTCCGGCAACTATTTGCCCTCTGTGAAGTTTCCTGACTAACCTGGGGCAAGTGGTAGCGCCAGAGAGTCGACCTCTGCTAGATTCTTCTCTCCCCTCTCCCCGAGGTGAGCGAAGTCGACACCGCCCTCTTCCCTTGTGAGATCCCTCACACACACCATTTGGTCTTTTGGGCGTTATTAGCTCCCAGACAATTTTACCTGGGATGCCAATTGTCTGTGAGCAGTTTGGCGCCTAATTTGGAGGTCCTTACCTTTGTAACTTATAAAAGTGGATGTTTAGCCTGTTGTGCGCTCACTCATTTTGAAGAGCTTGAAGCTGTACTTTGCTCTCTTTGAGGGGAGGAATTGATGGAATGACAGGCGGCCCTTTAAACTCATCAAGGATTCGTCGACTACCACATTTTGTATAGGGTATAGAAATTTAGAAATCTTTCAAGAGGAAAATTAGGAGTCACAATTTGTTCAGGCGATTGCAGTTGGGCTCAGTTCTTGGGGAGGCTTGGGCACTGTCACTAAAGTGAAGAAATCTACGTAGGGTTTCATAACGGGCTTGGGACATGACTTCTGCAAATACAGGGGTGGTGCGGATAGATTTTGTTGACCAGTAGGAGTGGAATATGGATTTTTTGTTACTAATCCCATGTTCATGGTAATGCCTAATTTTTTTTTTTTTTATTTCAGGGACATTTGTCCTCTCTTCTCTCCCAGAACAACTACAAGGAGAAAGAGAGAGAGGCACAGTCCAAGTGCTGCCATATTTACAAATATTGAGGGCTTTTGATCACTGTGATAGGGTCTATTACAGTAATCAAAAGCCATCAGCCAATCAGAAAAATCACAGCGGTTGACGGGTGCAAGGAGGCAGATCTTGGCAGCACACTGAGCATGCGCCTGCCATTTTCTATCATCAGAAGGAGGGGGGCGGGGGAATGTCAGATCCAGTACTAAGGTACCAAGCGATTGTACTCATCAAATTACTACATTTTCAAAATAGAGACCTTATCCTACAAAAGGCCAAGGACCACTCTTCACTTACCATTGATGGAAAAAAAATATCCATTTATCCTGACTTTTCAACAGAAGTTCAGAAGAGGGCCAAGTTCTCCCCTCCATATGCTTTATCAAAATAGGACTCCAATGAGAGACTTCTACAAAATGGAGCTGGATGAGACACTTCTCCAAAATGCAGTTTTCTCCAAATACTTTTCATATAACATTATGAAATAGTGCCTATAACTGCTATGCTTGCTTTCCTAATGGCCATTTTATTCCACTACTCCACTATGAGCAGGAAATGTTGAGTTATGATAATATATGTGCCATCCTTATTATACATGCAAACCATTCTTCTTTTAAGGGCAGTAAAGTTTGTAAAAGCCTTAATTCTCTGACCTTAACAGGAATGTGTCAATATCCTTGCTTGAATGGTTTCAGTTTTATGAAGGGGAATCTTCTAAAGAGGTTTTCTATACTATGCATGGAAAAACAAGAGATAAGCCAATTCAAAGGGGGAAATTATGTTTTAGGGTTTATTTAATTTTTTTTCTATATGATTTATCCTGCTCTAAAATTCAGTACTACTTAATATGGCACATAAAATTTATGTAATAGCCTGGAATGTCAGGTGCCTGGGGGAAGAGGTCAAGAGATGTGCCAACAATTTCAGCCTGGTATTAATACTTCTAAACAGATTAAGGCTATGTGCACACGTTGCGGAATTGCCGTGGAAATTACCACGGCAATCACACAACTCCCTGCCGCGGGAAATACGCATTTTATTGGTATGTGTATTCCCGCTAAAAAACAGCGTTTTGCAAGCATAATTAGCTTGCAGAATGCTAGCGTTTTCCAAGCGATCTGTAGCATCCTTTGGAAAACTGTTTGACAGGTCGGTCACACTAGTCAAACATAGTGTTTGACAAGTGTGATCAACTTTTTACTATTGATGCAGCCTATGCCGCATCAATAGTAAAAAGATATAATATTAAAAATTAAAAAAAATAAAAAAATCGTGATATTCTCACCTTCCGGCGGCCCCCGCAGCCTTCCTGGTCCTCACGATGCTCCCGGCAACTCCCGTTCCCAGTGATGCCTGGCGACAATGACCCCAGATGACGTAGCATCACACGAGACCGCTACGTCATCTGGGGTCATTGTCTCAAGGCATCACTGGGAACGGGAGTTGCCGGGAGCGTCGCTGAGAGGGGGGAAAGCTGCGGGGGCAGCCGGAAGGTGAGAATATCACGATTTATTATTTTAATTATTGTTTTAACAGGGATATGGTACCCAGGGCCTGGAGGAGAGTATCCTGTCCTCCAGACCCTGGGTACTATCCGCACATGAACCGCTCACTTTGTGCATGGTGGGAATAGCCACATGTGGAAAGTAAGCGGTTCAATCCATTCCTATGGCGGCGGAATTCGGCGATTCCGTAAAGAGAATGAACATGCTGCGTTTTTTTCGCGGAAAAAAACGCAGCATGTGCACAAAAACTGCGGAATGCATTCTAATAATAGGATGCTTAATGCATGCGTTTTTCCGCCGCAAAAACGCTAAAAAAAAACTTGAAAAAACCTGCACATGTGCACATAGCCTAAAGGTGAACTTCAAGCTTAAGGAACATCAATGTCAGAACGGACCATCCGTCGTTGTATGAGCTAAAGTGGACTTCATGGGAGACGACCAAGGAGAACACCATTGTAGAAAAAAAACTCATAAAAAGCCTGACTGGAATTTGCCAAACTACATGTTGACAAGTCACAAAACTTCTGGGAGAATGTCCTATGGACAGATGAGTCAAAAATTGAACTTTTTGGCAAGGCACATCAGCTCTATGTTCACAGATGGAAAAATGAAGCATATACGATACACTTTATTGATCCCGGGGGAAATTACAGTATTACAGCAGCAATACAAATATCAAGAAAAGAACACTGTTCCTACTGTGAAACATGGAGGAGGCTCTGTTATGTTCTGGGGCTGATTTGCTGCATCTGGCACAGAATCTGTGCAGGATACAATGAAATCTCAAGACTATCAAGGGATTCTAGAGACAAATGTGCTGCCCAGTATCAGAAAGCTTGGTCTCAGTTGCAGGTCATGGGTCTTGCACAGGATAATGACCCAAAACACACAGCTAAGAACATCCAAAAATGGATAAGAGGAAAACATTGGACAATTCTGAAGTGGCCTTCTATGAGCCCTGACCTAAATCCTACTGAGCATCTTGGAAAGAGTTGAAACATATTGTCTGGAAAAGGCAACCTTCAAATACAAGAAAACTGGAGCAGTTTGCTCTTGAGGAGTGGGACAAAATACCTGTCGAGAGGAGCAGAAGCCTCATTGACAGTTAACCCCTTAACGACCAAGCCATTTTGTAGGTTAAAGACCAGGCCAATTTTTACAATTCTGACCTTTACTTTATGTGCTTATAACTCTGGAACGCTTCAACGAATCTTGGCGATTCTGAGATTGTTTTCTCGTGACATATTGTACTTCATGATAGTGGTAAAATTTTTTCAATATAACTTGCGTTTATTTATGAAAAAAATGGAAATATGGCACAAATTCTGAAAATTTTGCAATTTTCAAACTTTTAATTTTTATGCCATTAAATCAGAGAGATATGTCACAAAAAATAGTTAATAAATAACATTTCCCACATGTCTACTTTACATCAGAACAACTTTGGAACCAAAATTTTTTTTTGTTAGGAAGTCATAAGTGTTAAAAGTTGACCAGCAATTTCTCATTTTTCCAACAAAATTTACAAAACCATTTTTTTTAGGGACCACCTCACATTTGAAGTGAATTTGAGGGGTCAATATGACAGAAAATACCCAAAAGTGACACCATTCTAAAAACTGCACCCCTCAAAGTGTTCAAAGCCACATTCAAGAAGTTTATTAACCCTTTAGGTACTTCACAAGAATTGAAGCAATGTGGAAGGAAAAAATGAACATTTAACTTTTTTTCCCAAACTTTTTCTTTCGACACAATTTTTTAAAAATTTTTAAATTTTGTCAAGGGTATCAGTAGAAAATGAACCACAATATTTGTTGTACAATTTCTCCTGAGTACACCGATACCCCATGTGTGGGGGTAAACCACTTTTTGGGCGCATGGCAGAGCTCGGAAGGGAAGCCGTAAAATTAAAAAATCATATTTTTTCCACAAAAATGATCTTTTCATCCCAATTTTTATTTTCCAAAGGATAAAAGGACCCCAAAAGTTATTGTGCAATTAGTCCTGAGTACGCTGAAACCCCATATGCGGGGGTAAACCACTATTTGGGCGCATGGCAGAGCTCGGAAGGGAAGCAGCGCCATTTGACTTTTTTGGCTGGAATTGAGATTGGACGCCATGTCGCATTTGGAGAGTCCCTGTGTGCCTAAACAGTGGAAACCCCCCACAAGTGACCCCATTTTGGAAATTAGACCTCCCAAGGAACTTATCTAGATGTGTGGTGAGAGCTTTGAGCCCCCAAGGGCTTCACAGAAGGTTATAACGCAGAGCCGTAAAATTAAAAAATCATATCTTTTCCACAAAAATGATCTTTCCACCCCCAATTTTATTGTCCAAAGGGTAACAGGACCCCAAAAGTTATTGTGCAATTTGTCCTGAATACGCTGATATCCCGATGTGTGGGGGTAAACCACTATTTTGATGCATGGCAGAGCTCGGTAGGGAAGGAGAGCCTTTTTCAAATGCAGACTTTGATGGAATGGTCTGCTGGTGTCATGTCACGTTTGGAGAGCCCCTGATGTGCCTAAACAGTAGAAACCCCCCACAAGTGACTCCATTTTGGAAACCAGACCCCCCAAGGAACTTATCTAGATGTGTGGTGAGCACTTTGAACCCCCAAGGGCTTCACAGAAGTTTATAACGTAGAGCCGTGAAAATAAAAAAATCATATTTTTTTCCACAAAAATAACCTTTTTGCCCCCAAATTTTTATTTTTATAAGGGTAACAGGAGAAATAGGACCCCAAAAGACGGATTTTGGTAAGAACTTACCTGTAAAATCCTTTTCAGCGAAGGAAGGAAAGGAGACACACTAGTAATGACTAGTGGGTAGGCGGAGCCCAGATAGGATTGACACCTCAGATTAAAAAGAGTGTTGACCGGCCCCTCCAGCTCGGGCTCCTCCTACTCCTGCTTCTTCAGTCGTACAAAAGCTTAGGGAAGAGCAAATATCACCAGCGGAGCAACATAACCCCTTCTGAAGGACTTCAGAGAAAAAGCAAGAATACAGGTTATGCATGCATGTAGGCAAAAAACCACACAGTACCAGGTACTACTCACTGGACCTGACCACCGCGATGAGCTGGCAATGCTGGAAAGGAGCCGTAGCGCGTCAACCTCAGTCCAGATAATCGCTATCAGAAGAGGTCACGCCGCATCTGAAAACACATCAACACACTTCTGCCATGGGCGGGTGCTGTGTCTCCTTTCCTTCCTTCGCTGAAAAGGATTTTACAGGTAAGTTCTTACCAAAATCCGTCTTTCAGCAGCAGAATGGAAGGAAAGGAGACACACTAGTAATGACTAGTGGGACGTCCCAAAGCAGTCCAAAAATTAAGGGTGGGAATATAACCAAGAAAAAACAGGCAGAATCCCAACAACCTTGGTAAATGCGCAACAGGCGCCAAATACAAGTTAACTAGAACTTTACACTACAGCAGCCTGTAGGACCCTGCGTCCTAAGGCCGCATCAGCGGAAGCACTGACGTCCACCTTATAAAACTTTGTAAACGTGTGGACGGAGCGCCAAGTCGCCGCTCGGCAGAGCTGAGCTGCCGAAGCCCCTTGATGAAAGGCCCACGATGAGGCCACAGCCCTCGTGGAATGAGCACGAATCTTAATCGGGCAAGGTTCGCCTTTAAGTCGGTAAGCCTCCAAAATGGCTGACCGAATCCAACGAGCTATAGAGTCCTTGGAAGCTCGTTGACCACGTCGACGACCTGCTGGAATCACAAACAAGGAGTCTGACTTCCTAAAACCTTGAGTAACAGACAAATAGAACTTCAAGGCCCGCACTAAATCCAATGTGTGCAAAACCCGTTCCTTTGCATTCCTCGGGCCCGGGCAAAGTGAAGGCAAAACAATATCCTGGTTAACATGGAATTGCGACACTACCTTAGGTAGAAAGTCGCCCCGTGTGCGAAGCACTACTCGATCCGGGTAAAATTCCAGGAAAGGAGGCGAGCAAGAAAGAGCCGCCAACTCAGAAACCCTTCTTAAAGAAGTGACTGCGACTAGGAAGGCAACCTTCCAAGAAAGCAAAGAAAGGTTAGCAGAATCCATTGGCTCAAAAGGCCCATGCTGAAGAGCCTCCAGGACAAGGTTGAGCCGCCAAGGAGACACAGGTGCCTTCCGCGGCGGAAACTGACGGGTTACCCCGCGAAAAAAGGAGCGCACGTCCCTACGCGAGGCGATAACTTTCCGGAACAACAGGGACAGGGCAGAAACCTGACCCCTCAGGGTGCTAACTGCCAAACCCTTGTCCAGCCCGTACGGTAGAAAAGCCAACAGATTGGAAATGGAAAAAATCCTTGGGTTCCTTGAAGAACCCAAACACCAGGAGAAGAAGGCTTCCCGGTCTTGTGGTAAATTCTAGTAGTAGCCGGACCTCTGGCAGCTCGCAGAGTGGCAATGACTTCGGCTGAAAAACCTCTACGGGTCAGTATTTCGGTCTCAAGAGCCACGCCGTCAAACGCAGAGACTTCAAGTCCGGATGACGGACAGGACCCTGGGTTAACAGGTCCGGGTGAAGAGGAAGTGGAAATGACGGTGCTGCCAAAAGCGACACCAGTGTCGAGAACCACGTCCTCCTTGGCCAATCTGGGGCTATCAAATAGCCGGAATTCTCTCCAGTCTGATCCTGACGCAGCACCAGAGGAAGTAAGGATATCGGCGGAAACACATAGATTAGCTCGAATCGGTCCCACGGGGTCACCAGAGCATCCACCGCCACAGCCTTCGGGTCCTTGTACTTGGACATGAAGGTCGGCAACTTGGCATTGGACCTGGATGCCATCAAATCCACTTGGGGAACTCCCCAAAGGGAGCACAGCAGTGCAAAGATCTCCGGATGAAGACTCCATTCTCCGGGATCCATCTTCTCTCGACTGAGGAAGTCCGCGTGGTATTCTGAACTCCTGGAATGTGAATCGCAGAGATGGCTGGTACTCTGTCCTCGGCCCAATTCAGGATCCGAGACATTTCCACCATGAGCCTGGAACTCCTCGTCCCGCCTTGGTGGTTGATATACGCGACCGCCGTTGCGTTGTCTGTCTGCACTCGGACTGGTAGACCGCTCAAATGGACCGTCCAGTGTTGGAGGCAAAGGAAAATTGCCCTCAATTCCAAGATGTTGATCGGTAGAACAGACTCTTCCGATGACCATACTCCCTGTACCCAGAGATCGTTCCAGACACCCCCCCCAGCCCGTCAGGCTGGCATCGGTGGTTAGGACCGACCACCTCGGAGGAAGGAAAGACTTCCCCAGTGATAACGTTCCTGGACGTGACCACCAACTTAGGGACTCTCGCACCCTGCGAGAGATGAGGATATTGCGATCCAGTGCAATCTGCGATCGATCCCAATGACTCAGAATGAGCCTTTGGAGGGCTCTGGAATGAAACTGGGCAAACGGAAGCGCTTCCATGGAAGCCACCATCAGACCTAAAAGGCGCATACACTTCCGAAGGGACATTGCTGTCGAAGACTTCATAGTCTGTACATGTCGAAGGAGACATGCCCGCTTGTCTGGAGGTAGGGACACCACTGCCCGTACCATGTCGAAATGCATCCCCAAAAACAGGATTGACTGCGACGGTTCCAGAGACGACTTCTCCCAATTGACCAGCCACCCGAAGTCCTCCAGGAGCTGAAGGGATAGATTGCGAGCCGTCACCGCCTCCTCCTTTGAGGACGCCACAATCAAAAGGTCGTCCAGATAGGGAATAATCGTGACTCCCTGTCTTCGAAGAATTGCCATGAGAGGCGCTAGAATTTTTGTAAAAACTCTTGGCGCTGAAGCCAAGCCGAATGGCAGGGCCACAAATTGGTAATGATCCTGACCTATGGCAAAACGAAGGAAGTGCTGGTGAGCCCTTCCGACAGGAACATGCAAATAAGCGTCGCGAATGTCGATTGACACCAGAAAGTCGTTCTGCGACAGGGTTGCCACAACGGAGCGAAGTGACTCCATGCGGAATTTTTGGCTGTGGACATGCTGATTCAATCTTTTGAGATCCAGAATAGGACGAAATTTGTCCTCTTTTTTGGGGACCACAAAGAGATTTGAATAAAAACCTTTTTCCCGGTCCTCTGTCGGAACCGGTATTACTACACCCTTCTGCAGAAGGAATTCCACCTCTCGCAGCAGAGCGGCAAATAGCTCGGGCTCTGACGGAATGCGAGATTGACAAAAACTGTCCGGGGTCGAGAAGAAAACTCTATGAAATAGCCTGCCGACACAACTCGCGTTACCCAGGAATCCGGAACGCGGGAAATCCAATTCGCCTTGAATTGGAGCAGGCGACCCCCCACTCGAGAGCCCTCGAGTGAGGACCTGGCGTCAGTCTGCCTTGGCGGGCTTCTTGTCAGTTTCCCGCTCGTCTTGACGGAAACTTTGTTTCCAAGGGGTGCGGGATTTCTGAGAAGACTTCTTTCCCGAAAAAGAGGGACGACCCGATCCCCAAGAAGACTGACCGGATCGTCCCCTAGACCGAAAATACCGCCGACCATTACCGGTACTAGGTCTGCCAGACGTAGAAGCCATAGCCCTTCGCTGTGGTAAAGCCGCTTCTTTAGCCTTTGCCTTGGCAATCAGCTCTGTGAGATCAGATCCAAATAGCTGACCACCCTTGTAGGCTAAAGACAGTAAACCCTGCTTGGAAACCGCGTCCCCGGTCCACTGTCTAAGCCACAGTGCTCTTCTGACTGACCGCTGAGGATTGCGTCCTGGATAATAATGACGCAGTATCCAGACCTGCATCACAGCTATATCGGGCTGCAGTCTCCAATAAATCGAGAAGTCCATCTATCTCGGATAATGGAGATCTATTTTGCAACGCCTTCCGTAAACGGACCAACCAGCACAGGGAAGCCTTAGAAGCACACATGGATCCTAGTACTGCTCTGAATCCATGACCTGCAGCTTCATAGATGGATTTCGCCGCCATCTCCGTTTTTCTGTCCAGCGGCTCTTGCAGACTCGCTTTCCCTTTAACCGGAAGCAATGAGGATTTACTAAGCTGGGATAAAGGAACATCCACTTCAGGAGAAGGAATCCAATTATCCGTCAATTCCGTTGAACACGGATATAATGCTTCAAAGAACCGTGTCCCTTGAAAACGTTTATCTGGACACAGACGTTCCTTCTCCACTACCGTATTAAGCTCTTCCAGAGCCGGTAATGTTGACCGTGACTTACGGTACTCCTGGTACATGCGGCCCGACTTACCAGGCCGTGTAGTTACCTCCTCCGGTAACTGTAACGCCTCTCTCATAGCTTCAATTAAAGCCTCTGTTCGGCTCACAAGAGAGAAAGAATGTCCCTGCCGATCCTCCTTATCCGAATCGGATAACTCCCCTTCTGAGTTTGAAGGAAGAACCCTGTCCGCATTCCATATCAGATACCTCTGATTCACTACGCGGAAAAGATGGCACCGGCCTGCGCCGCTTCCTGTCATGAGAGGATCTAGCTGACACCCACTGACCTAAAAGGTCAGACAAGCCATTAGTTGACTGAGCGATGGCATCTAATTTGGTATCGCTGTAAATCGCAGCGCTTGATGCCGTCGAAGTCTGCGTATCAGATACTTGCGACTGTTACTGTAGTGGATCTGGCAGATGGTCCGCACCTTCCGGACCCTGAACCGACATGTCAGCAGTAAATGGCAGGTCAAAACCCTGTTAGTAACTGGAAACAGTGTGGTTACTAAGCAGACTGAGCAAGTACGCTGAAGGGTTAAAGTCTCTTAAAGAAGAGAGTTACCCCAGCTATCTCTCATATATAAATAACCTCCTGCGTTCTGATCCCTACCGGGTAGAACCTGCGGCGGTTATTGCTGAAAGGGTTAACCCTTCATAGGGGTTAATGCCGCCAACTCCCCACAACTCCCTATATAAAATAAAAGGAGTGTGCGAGTCCCAGGTCTCTAAGAGAACGCGGCTGCAGATAAACGCTATCTGTCACTTGGAACACAGATAGGTTCTGCGCTGTGGGGTGATGATATTCACTCACCCAGCTGGCCTCGGTGAAAGTATACCTTAAACAGGAGGAGCGGAGCATGAAGAGCCCGGAGCCTTTGTAATGGCCGCCACGCTGAGAGAAGCCGGAAGAGAAGGACAGTGAAGCTGCAGTCTCCTCAGAGCGATTCCTGTCACAAAAAGAGCGGGAAGCATGAAGCCACGCCCCCCTCCGGCTTCAAAAAAGAGCGCGAACTCCTCGCTCTCTGCTCTCCTATGTCCTGCAGGTATCTGCCTGCGGACATAAAATACAGTCACCAAACATGTCATCTAATACATGTACCAGCGGCTGCCGCAGCAGCCACTGAGAGCACACACACATTCACATAAAAATGCGGAGTACTCACCAGCCGAGCGCCACAGGGACCCCCAGGGGTTTGTGGCGCTGTGCCCATCGCTTCCCCCCCCGGGCGAGGAACGCAGTGACCCCGATGTGCGGTTTGCGTCCCCGCCAGGGAAGCAATCCTCATCCCCCAGGGCCGGCGTGAAACTGCAGGGACCACCATACAGGGTATTACAGATCGCCAAGGGAGAGGTGGGGGTCCAGCAGCGCTGAGACCCCTGAGACCTCTAGACCACTTCTGGTGATCCAAGTCTCTTGTCCGATAAAAATAATAAAGTTTTCTGAGGAGCTGCTTCCAGCAGCGACTATCCTCTGGACCTCAAATTTTAGACTGAAGAAGCAGGAGTAGGAGGAGCCCGAGCTGGAGGGGCCGGTCAACACTCTTTTTAATCTGAGGTGTCAATCCTATCTGGGCTCCGCCTACCCACTAGTCATTACTAGTGTGTCTCCTTTCCTTCCATTCTGCTGCTGAAAGCTATTGTGCAATTTGTCCTGAGTACGCTGATATCCCATATGTGGGGGGGAACCACTATTTTGACGCATGGCAGAGCTCGGAAGGGAAGGAGCACCGTTTTTTAAATGCAGACTTTGATGGATTGGTCTGCGGTGTCATGTAGTGCTTGGAGAGCCCCTGATGCGCCTAAACAGTAGAAACCCCCCACAAGTGACCCCATTTTGCAAACTAGACCCCCCAAGGAACTTATCTAGGTGTGTGGTCAGCACTTTGAACCCCCAAGGGCTTCACAGAAGTTTATAACGTAGAGCTGTGAAAATAAAAAATCATTTTTTTTCCACAAAAATGACCTTTTTGCCCCCAAATTTTTATTTTTATAAGGGTAACAGGAGAAATAGGACCCAAAAATTGATGTGCATTTTGTCCTGAGTACACTGATACCCCATATGTGGGTGGGAACCACTGTGATCGCCTTACTGCGATCTTTGGGAGGCAGAATGAACAAATCCACAAAAGGTGAAGAATTGGTTTTCTTTTTTATGCCATTCCTCGTGCGGTATTAGTGATTAGGCGACTTTATTCCTCGGGTCGGTGCGATTACAGCGACACCAGATTTATACCCTTTTTTCATGTTTAGCTTCTGTCACACTCTAAAAGACGCTTTTTTTGGAAGAATTTTTTGTAAGAAATTTTTGCACCGCCGTATTTTGAGAGCTATAATTTTTCCATATTTCGTCCGACAGAGTTATCTGTGGGCTTATTTTTTGCGGGACGAGCTGACGTTTTTATTGGTACCATAGTCGGGCACATAACGTTTTTTGATCGCTTCCTATTCCGATTTTTGTGGAAGCAGAATGAACAAAAACCAGCAATTCAGGAATTGTTTTTTTTTTTTTTTTCCTCCGTTCCGCATGTGGTAAAATTGATAAAGCAGCTTTATTCTTCGGGTCACTGCGATTACAGCGATACCTCATTTATATATTTTATTATGTTTTGGCGTTTTTTACACAATAAAAATTTTTATAGAAAAAATAATTATTTTTGCATCAGTTTATTCCGCGAGCTATAACTTTTTTATTTTTTTCCTGATGATGCTGTATTGCGGCTTGATTTTTGCGGGACAAGATGACGTTTTCAGCGGTACCATGGTTATTTATATCCCTCTTTTTGATCGCGTGTTATTGCACTTTTTCCAAGCGGTATGATGATACCGCTTGGAAAAAGTATAATTTACTACTTTTTTGTGGTTTTTTTTACGGCTTTCACTGAAGGGGTTAACTAGGGTTACGCTTTTATATATGGATTTTTATGGACGTGGCGATACTAAACATGTGTATTTTTTTTTTGTTTTTTTTATTACATAAAAATGTGTATTTTTTAGGGATTTTTTTTAGTTATTTTTTAATATTTTTTTTACAATTTTTTAAAAAAAAAATTGCTTTTTTTAACTTGTCCCTTTATGGGACTTTCACTTTTTTACTTTTTATTGCAGTTACAATGCATTGCAATGCTCCAGCATTGCAATGCATTGTACCTATGGTGAAAGCTGCTGTGAGCATGATCACAGCAGCTTTCCGTAGCTAGATGACCCGGAGGTTGTCATGACAATCCCCGGGTCATCAAGGCAGAGATCGGGCCCTGCAAATATATTGCAGGGCGCCGATCTGAGGCAGAGGAAGCTCCCGACCCTCTGCCTCCCCCCCTGAGCGCTGCGATCGCGCTCGATCGCAGCAGTCAGGGGGTTAACAGCCAGGGGCGGCAGGGGCGCCGCTCTTGGCTGTCAGTGCAGGAAGCTCGGCCACTGCAGCGCCGGCTCCTGCACTGATCGCGCTGGAGATGCTGAAATTTCAGCATCTCCTGCGCGATCGCTGCTGTGTTTGGTCAGTCAGATTGACAGCTGTCGGCACTGAACTACCACTGCGTGTTCAAAGGCATGACGTGCACAGTCCGTCAAGGTGCCAAAACTGACACCTTGCCATGACGGACTGTGCACGTCAATGGACATTAAGGGTTAAAGGAATCGTTTGCACTGTCTGCCTCAAAATGTTGTGCAACAAAATATTTCTGTCCAGGCCTATTTCATGAGGTTTATTTTTTAAAAATTCTGTGGAAGCATGGTTGAAAAGCAATGTCTGACTTTCATTTGTTCATTTTCATAGAGTTTTGATTATTACCGGTAATTTTGTCAGATTCAAGTGATTTCTGTGACCATTGTGGGTTTTTCTGTCATTAACCCCTTAACCCCCAAGGGTGGATTGCACGTTAATGACCGGGCCAATTTTTACAATTCTGACCAGCGATTCTGAGACTGTTTTCGGAGTCGTGACATTGTACTTCATGATACTGGTAAAATTTCTTCCATATAACTTGCGGTTATTTATGAATAAAATGGAAATATGGCGACAATTTGGAAAATTTTGCAATTTTCAAACTTTTAATTTTTATTCCCTTAAAACAGAGAGATATGTCACACAAAATAGTTACTAAATAACATTTCCCACATGTCTACTTTACATCAGCACAATTTTGGAACCAAATTTTTCTTTTGTTATGAAGTTATAAGGGTTAAAAGTTGACCAGCGATTTCTCAATTTTACAACAAATTATACAAAACCATTTTTTTAGGGACCACCTCACATTTGAAGTCACTTTGAGGAGTCTATATGGCAGAAAATACTCAAAAGTGACACCATTCTAAAAACTGCACCCCTCAAGGTACTAAAAAACCACATTCAAAAAGTTTATTAAGGGGAGCGTGGCGATGTAGCAGAGTGAGGAGGATGCGCTGTGACAGAGCTCCTCGTTATCCTGCAATTTATCCTGGGCCCATCATCCCTGACCGGTACCTACCGGCATCCGTTACACTCCGCCAGCTCCCAGGTGCTATCCGGTATTTGGGGGTCGTGCTGCGCGGTCCCTGTCAGTGGGATGCAGAAGAAGCCGGCGGGAATGCAGGGCCTGGGGAAGGCGGCGGCCATCTTACTGTGCGGTACAACAGGAAGGACGCACGAGCGGGGGTCGCAGTCGCAGGGGAGCAGCTGGAGAGGAGCGATCATCTTGCTAAAGGTACCGTTGGGAGACGCAGTGTAAGCTCTGAAAAATGAGCCCTGCGCTCCCTTGCTAACAACCTAGCTTCCCCTGCTTCCTGTGCCTCCCTCACCATCTTGGGATCTCTGATCACTTGCCGCTGCCCCCATAAGTGCCGTGACTCAGCAACTCAGCCAGACCCACAGAACTTATATGATGCCTCAGTCTCACTGCAACAGTCAGTAAATCACTTTAATAAACTATCTGTGGCCGTCTATATCCCTATACGGAGCCGGGGAGATATATATATACTTATTTGCAGTAACGCTTCTGCTTCTGGAGAAGATCTCGCTGTTACGTGGTTGCTAAATTACCACATCGCGTCAATATTGGTTTGGAATAAAGAGAATTCCTTACAGCTATTTGCATAACAGACATATCCATATCATATATAGCCCAATAGTGGTGCTGTTGCTCCTGGATGAGGGGACTTTCTTATTATATAGCTGTTGAACCTGCCATACTACATTGCTACTGATCATGAATCGCTCAAGGGGGTCAAGCATGGCGGACAAGTTAAAGGAATTTGCAAGGCCGACCCGTCTTCTCAGGAATAACTCCAAAACTGGAGATCAACGTAAAAGCCCATCCTCTGATAATGTCGAAAGTGGCGCCACTGAGGATCTGACTCTAAGGCTGGAGTCACACACAACCACAAAAAATCGGTCCGTTTTAGACGGTCGATTGTCGGATCAAAATGCAAACATCACACATCCTTCTGGCATCCGATTTTCCTTCAAAGATGCGATTTAATCGCATGTGTGTGTACCTTGTAACATCCGATTTTCATCCGACTTGCGAGATTTTCTCGCAGGCTTGCAAAACTGACATATAATGGATCCAAAAGAATAGTATTTAAATGCCAAAAGAAAGAATAGATATATACACATAGAGCACATATATATATATATATATATATATATATATATATGTCATTGTGACATATATATACATATATTTATAGTTCTTACACTTCTACATACTGTTATAGCCGCTAATTCAATTGCCGGCTTCAGTGAAATCACAGAAGCCGACATGAAATGATACATTGTTTCCACACATTTAACCATGTAATTTCATGTATTTTTATATATGTTTGAAACATACAATTACATGAGTATATGAGTGCTAAATTTCAGACATGTAGGGGTTAATTAAAGGTGTAAATTCGTTGAAAAAAAATGCGTGGGCTCCCGCTGTATTTTCTCCACCAGACAGACAAAGCAAGCGAGTGGGGGCAGATAATAACAGCCTAGGAGGGTACATTTTTTTTGTGCCCCCCCTGGCTACTAACATCTGCCCCCAGACACCCCAAAAAGGGCAAATCTATAATTAGATTCGCCCTTTCTGGCACTTTGCCCGTCTATTCCCATTGCCCTGTAGCGGTGGCGAATGGGTTAATAATCTGGCGTTAATGTCACCTTAGTATTGAAAGGTGACCTTAAGGCAGGTTAATAATTGATAGCTGTCAATTAGACAACTATCAATTATTAATCCTATTGTATGAAAGAAAAATCAAACACACACAGTTTAATAAAAAAGAAGTTTAATGAAATAATCACACAGTTTTTGACCATATTTTATTTTCCTGCTAAAACCATTTACTGTAATAAAAATAAAATAAAAAAGCAAAATTATTCTTACCAATCCGATGTACAGTCAGGTCCCACGCTGTAATCCATCAGAAAGGGTTAACAGGTTACAGTTAGCAGGGAGATAATTCTGTCTACTAGCTCTAACCCCATGAATGAATAAGTTCCTCTCCCAGCGAAAGTAGAGGAATAGATTCATGAATGGAGCTTAATTGATTTATTGGCAATTTAACTTCAGTGACCTGACCTAAAGGGAAAGTGGACACAATCAATTAAGCTTCATTCATGAAACAGATCCTCTCCTGTCGCCAGGAGAGGAACTTATTCATTCAGGAGCTTTGAGCTGAGCATGCAGGATTACTTGCACTGCTTGGCTCAAAGCTAGTTAACCCTTTGTGAAGGATTACAGCGTGGGACGTGACAGATCGGCGGAATAGGTAAGAATAATGTTGTTTTATTTTTTTTTCTTTATTTTAGGAGATCAATGGCTTCGCACGGATTAAGTGTAAAATAAAATATGGTCAAAAAAAGGTGTTTTTATTTCATTAAAATAATTTTTAATTAATGTGTCTGTGTTTTTTAATTTACTACAATAGGATTAATAATTGATAGTTGTCTAATTGACAGCTCTCAATTATTAACCTACCTTAAGGTCACCTTTCAATACTAAGGTGACATTAAGGTGAGATTAACCCATTCGCCATCGCTACAGGGCAATGGGAATAGACGGGCAAAGTGCCAGAAAGGGCGAATCTAATTATAGATTTGCCCTTTCTGGGGTGTCTGGGGGCAGATTTTGGTAGCCAGGGGGGGCACAAAAAAAATGTACCCTCCCTAGGCTATTATTATCTGCCCCCACTCGCTTGCTTTGTCTGTCTGGTGGAGAAAATACAGCGGGAGCCCACGCATTTTTTTTCAACGAATTTACACCTTTAATTAACCCCTACATGTCTGAAATTTAGCACACATATACTCATGTAATTGTATGTTTCAAACATATATAAAAATACATGAAATTACATGGTTAAATGTGTGGAAACAATGTATCATTTCATGTCGGCTTCTGTGATTTCACTGAAGCCGCAATTGAATTAGCGGCTATTACAGTATGTAGAAGTGTAACAACTAAAAATATATGTATATATATATATATGTCACAATGACATATATATATATATATATATATATATATATATATGTGGATTCTATGTGTGGATATGTATTGATTTGATTCTTTATTAAAGCTGTCAGTGTGCTTTTACAGTATAGGCAGGGATGAATTGCCGGCTTTTCTAAAGGACACTGATGCGATTTAATCGCAAGTCACACAGTGTGGTCCGTTTGTAATCCGATTTTTGATCGCTCCCATAGACTTGCATTGGCGATAGTCGACCCACAATCGGTGATAATCGCAGCATGCTGCGATTGCACTCGGACGTTTAAAACGGACCACAAAAAATCTGATACTGGGAGCTGCTCCATAGATTAACATAGGTCCGACTGCAATGCGATATTTCATCGCATTGCAGTCGTCGATTTTGTCGCCAGTGTGACTCCAGCCTAAGGCAGGTATCTGAGCAGTTAATGCAGGCCATTTCCCTGACCAGAACGTCTTTGACCGAAAAAATAGAAGACGTGCACTCTGAGGTGGGGCGTCTTCGGCATGATATGCAGACCATGAGGGGGCGCATTACGGAGGTGGAGACAAGAACATCTAACTTACAAGATGCTCTTCCACCCATGGAGGCCAAATTAACCAAAGTGTCTAGCTCTATAAATGCTTGGAAGCAGAAGGCGGATGACCGGGAAAATAGCCTACGACGCAACAACATTCGCATAATCGGTATACCGGAGAGGTCAAAAAGTCAGCAACCCGAGCAGTTCCTCGAGAATTGGCTTAAGGACATTCTCTGTGGAAAGGGCTCATAGAGTCCCTACAAGATCGCTTCCTCCAGGCGCCCCAACTAGACCATTCCTGGCGAGACTCCTTAATTGTAAGGACAGGGATGCTATATTGCACATGGCACGGCAAAAAAGTCCCATCAAATTTAACAGCGCCACAATCTCGATATTCCCTGATTTTTCTATGGAACTCCAGAAGCAGAGGGCACAGTTTATGGAAGTCAAAAGGCAACTTTGAGGAAAGAATATTCCATACTCCATGATTTACCCGGCTCGTCTTCGATTGTCCATGACGGTTCTTCTGTATTTTTCACGGATTCGGCTGGGGCATCAGAATGGCTACTATGACCTGTATGCGGATGTTCGAAACTCTTCTGCCAGCTATAAAATGGAGCTCTCTCCACTAGCGACTCACTTTAACAACAATACCGGACGCTGTTTTCAGCGAGGGTATCCCCTAGCTTACCTCACACTAGGAGCAAAAAATTTTGCTCCTCCACTCGAGATTTTTTTCGTTTTTGTTTACAGGAGCTTAACACTATGCTCATCTTTGAACGTTAATTTGTTTTCCCTTACTAAACTAATGTTAATTGAAGTTTATGTAGGTACTGCTGCCAGAATATTCATTATGATGCCTGTAGGGTACAATTTGTGTGACACTGTATACCATACCATTACAAAGGACTATGGGGTCTGAATTAATATACATGACCTGGAATGTGAGAGGTCTTGGGTCTCCCCGAAAAAGAATTAAGTTTTTTTCCCAGATTAAACGTCACCGTCCGCACATTGTGGCCCTGGTGGAAACACACTTGACTAGAGATTCGGCCCGTTACGTGCAGAAACCATGGGTACAATGGTCCATACATGCGTTTCACACCAGCTACTCTAGAGGGTTTCTCTGTTAATTCATAAGGACACTAGATGGGAGATCAAGGCAGCTCGGAAAGACCCTGAAGGGCGCTTTGTTTTTGTGCATGCATTGATAGATTTGAAAGATTACGTCATAATGTGTATTTATAACCCACCCCCAGCTAATATATCAATTATTAATTATTTATATAGCGCCATTAATTCCATGGTGCTGTACATGAGAAGGGGTTACATACAAAGTTATAGATATCGTTCACAGCAAACAAATTTACAATGACAGACTGGTACAGAGGGGAGAGGACCCTGTCCTTGCGGACTTACATTCTTTGGGATAATGGGGAAGAAACAGAAGGTCGGGGGTGCGGCAGCTCTGGTGGTGGTGAGGCGGCAGCTATGGTGGTGGGGCGGCAAGGCGGCAGCTCGGGTGGTGGCGGCAAGGCGGAAGCTCGGGTGGTGGCGGCGAGGCGGAATAGTAATTGCAGGCTGTAGGCTTTCCTGAAGAGATGGGTTTTCAGGTTCCGTCTGAAGGATCCAAGGGTGGTGGATAATCGTACATGTTGAGGCATGGAATTCCAAAGGATGGGGGATATTCGGGAGAAATCTTGGAGGCGGTTGTGTGAGGAACGAATAAGTATGGAGGATAGTAGGAGAAATTGTCAGAAAGGCAGTAAGCTTCGCTTTAAATTATCCAGATGCACTAGTTATATGCATGGGAGACTTTAAATTAGTCATGAACAAGATCTGGATAGACTTAAACTAGATGGTGAAGTATCCGAGACGGCCTGCTCTCCGTCTCAGCTATCATTGCTCAGTGAGGGCAGTGGTTGGTTGGACTTATGGAGAGTACGTCACCCTGACGTGAGAGAATATACATGTCACTCATCCATTAGGCGCACTCTATCTCGTATAGACTATATAGTTGGTTCCAGCAGCTTGGCAACGTGGGTGACAGGTGTGGAACACAGGAATAAGGGCATCTCAGATCACAGCCCTATAATACTTACGCTTGGATTTGGTCAAAGGAATCGTACTTTGTTTTGGAAGCTGAACCCATTTTGGCTGAAACTGATAGGCCCCGATGATAGAACTTTAGACCAATTAGACTGCTTTATTTCCTCCCACTCTGAACCCCAAGATATTAATTTGTTTTGGGATACCCTTAAAGCGTATCTAAGGGGATGCTTATCTTCCACAATTTCTTATGACATCCAGGGAAGATGAGGAAATGGAAAAACGATTGAGTGATTCATAAGCAAAATTTTTAGCCAATCAAACAAATGAAAATAGAAATGAATGGCTAAGCTCCCATAGAATGTACACTCAATATATGGATACCAAGTCCAAGCGTAAATTATTTTTTACTCGTCAATCATATTTCGAATTGGGAAATCAGTCCAGTAAGTTATTAGCATTTATGGTGCGCCAACATAACACGTCTAATACTATACTTCAAATTAGAAAACCAGATAAATCGATTGCGACCTCAACGGATGACATACTTCAAAGCTTCCATGAATATTATAAAACACTATATAGCTCTGGAGGGGGTTTTAGCACCTTGGACTGTCTGAAATATTTATCAGATGTAAAATTTCCCACATTGAGTCTCGCCCAACAAGCCTTTCTAGATGCAGACTTTACAATAGAAGAAATACATGAAGCTATAGCGGATATGGCCTCTGGGAAGGAGCCTGGGCCGGATGGATTTCCCATAGAAATGTACAGGAAATACCGAGGTGTTCTGGCACCACTCCTTCTGAGGGTATTTCAGAAGGCCTGGGAGGGGAGCTCTCTACCATACTCTTTTTATGAGGCAAAGATAATAGTACTCAGGAAGGAGGGAAAAGATTCTCTTGAATGCGGATCATACCACCCCATATCGCTGGTAAATGTAGATTTTAAGATCTTCACTAAAATTCTGGCCACTAGATTGAATTCGGTGATATTGGAAATAATACATCCAGATCAGACTGGTTTCATGCCTGGAAAAAGTACATCCATTAACATTAGGAGAGTTCAATCAGTGGTCCAGTACAGCTCCCTAGTACCAGATAATGAATGGGCCTTGGCTTCGTTGGACGCGGCTAAGGCCTTTGACTCTCTCAAGTGGTACTTTTTATCTGCATGCTTACAAAAATATGAATTCGGTCCCAAATTTAGGAAATGGATATGTGTATTGTATACGAAACCCAAAGCTCGAATAATAATAAATAACTCTGTATCCGAATCATTCTCCTTAGCGAGAGGAACGCGCCAAGGATGCCCCCTCTCCCCAGCCCTATTTGCACTTGCAAATGAAGCACTTGCGATTCGCATAAGATGAACTCCTGTCATTAAAGGTATAGAAATAGCGGACCTATTGGATACCATTGGCTTATATGCCGACCACATGGTGATATTTATGGACAAAGCAGAAAAAACACTACCCCGTGTAATTGATACTATAGATATATTTAGTAATTATTCTGGATTATACATAAATTGGGATAAGTCCGCCCTAATGCCTCTCTCCCAGGGTCCAATGGATCATCTTGATAGGTTATCCCCATTACCTGTCGTAACTAGTTTTAAGTATCTGGGAATAAATATTTCAAAATATAGTACACTAGACTTTAAAATTAATATTCTCCCGTTAATAGATCTAGTTAAGCTTAAATTTGTTATCTGGAGTTAACCCATTCAAGACCCAGCCTATTTTGACCTTAAAGACCTTGCCATTTTTTGCAATTCTGACCAGTGTCCCTTTATGAGGTAATAACTCAGGAACGCTTCAACGGATCCTAGCGATTCTGATTGTTTTTTCGTGACATATTGGGCTTCATGTTAGTGGTAAATTTAGGTCGATAATTTTTGCGTTTATTTGTGAAAAAAAATGGAAATTTGGCGAAAATTCTGAAAATTTTGTAATTTTCAAATTTTTAATTTTTATTCTGTTAAACCAGAGAGTTATGTGGCACAAAATAGTTAATAAATAACATTTCCCACATGTCTACTTTACATCAGCACAATTTTGGGAACATTTTTTTTTTGTTAGGAAGTTATAAGGGTTAAAAGTTGACCAGCGATTTCTCATTTTTACAGCAAAATTTACAAAACCATTTTTTTTTAGGGACCACCTCACATTTGAAGTCACTTTGAGGGGTCTATATGGCAGAAAATACCCAAAAGTGACACCTTTATAAAAACTGCACCCCTCAAGCTACTCAAAACTACATTCAAGAAGATTATTAACCCTTCAGGTGCTTCACAGGAACTAAAGCAACGTGGAAGGAAAAAATGGACATTTTAATTTTTCCAACAAAAATTTTCTTTTAGCATCAATTTTTTCATTTTTACATGGGCATCAGGATAAAATGGATCCTAAAATTTGTTGGGCAATTTCTCCTAGTACACAGATACCTCATATGTGGTCATAAACCACTGTATGGGCGCACGGCAGGGCTCAGAAGGGAAGGAGCGCCATTTGACTTTTTGAATGGAAAATATGCTGGAATATTTAGCGGTTGCCATGTCGCATTTGGAGAGTCCCTGTGTGCCTAAACATTGGAGCTCCCCCACAAGTGACCCCATTTTGGAAACTAGACCCCCTAAGGAACTTATCTAGATGCATAGTGAGCACTTTGAACCCCCAGGTGCTTCACAAATTGATCCGTAAAAAAAAGAAAGTACTTTTTTTCACAAAAATTTTCTTTTAGCCTCAGTTTTTTTCATTTTCACATGGGCAACAGTATAAATTGGATCCTAAAATTTGTTGGGCAATTTCTCCTGAGTACACAGATACCTCATATGTGGTCATAAACCACTGTTTGGGCGCACGGCAGGGCTCAGAAGGGAAGGAGCGCCATTTGACTTTTTGAATAGAAAATATGCTGGAATATTTAGCGGTTGCCATGTCGCATTTGGAGAGTCCCTGTGTGCCTAAACATTGGAGCTCCCCCACAAGTGACCCCATTTTGGAAACTAGACCCCCTAAGGAACTTATCTAGATGCATAGTGAGCACTTTGAACTCCCAGGTGCTTCACAAATTGATCCGTAAATAAAAGAAAGTACTTTTTTTTCACAAAAATTTTCTTTAAGCCTCAGTTATTTTCATTTTCACATGGGCAACAGTATAAATTGGATCCTAAAATTTGTTGGGCAATTTCTCCTGAGTACACAGATACCTCATATGTGGTCATAAACCACTGTTTGGGCGCACGGCAGGGCTCAGAAGGGAAGGAGCGCCATTTGACTTTTTGAATGGAAAATATGCTGGAATATTTAGCGGTTGCTATGTCGCATTTGGAGAGTCCCTGTGTGCCTAAACATTGGAGCTCCCCCACAAGTGACCCCATTTTGGAAACTAGACCCCCTAAGGAACTTATCTAGATGCATAGTGAGCACTTTGAACCCCCAGGTGCTTCACAAATTGATCCGTAAATAAAAGAAAGTACTTTTTTTTCACAAAAATTTTCTTTTAGCCTCAGTTATTTTCATTTTCACATGGGCAACAGTATAAATTGGATCCTAAAATTTGTTGGGCAATTTCTCCTGAGTACACAGATACCTCATATGTGGTCATAAACCACTGTTTGGGCGCACTGCAGGGCTCAGAAGGGAAGGAGCGCCATTTGACTTTTTGAATGGAAAATATGCTGGAATATTTAGCGGTTGCCATGTCGCATTTGGAGAGTTCCTGTGTGCCTAAACATTGGAGCTCCCCCACAAGTGACCCCATTTTGGAAACTAGACGCCCTAAGGAACTTATCTAGATGCATAGTGAGCACTTTGAACCCCAGGTGCTTCACAGAAGTTTATAACGCAGAGCCGCGAAAATAAAAAATCATTTTTTTTTCTCAAAAAATGATTTTTTAGCCCACTGTTTTTTATTTCACAATGGTTACAGGAGAAATTGGACCCCAAAAGTTGTTGTCCAGTTTCTCCTGAGTACGCTAGTACCCCATATGTGGGGGGGAACCACTGTTTGGGCACACGTCAGGGCTCGGAAGGGATGTAGTGACGCTTTGAAATGCCGACTTGATGGAATGTTCTGCGGGCATCTTGTTACGTTTGCAGAGCCCCTGATGTGCCTAAACAGTAGAAACTCCCCACAAGTGACCCCATTTTGGAAACTAGACCCGGCAAAGAACTTATCTAGATGTGTGGTGAGCACTTTGAACCCCCAAGGGCTACACAGAAGTTTATAACGCCCGGGCATGAAAATAAAACACGGATTTTGGTAAGAACTTACCGGTAAAATCCTTTTCAGCGAAGGAAGGGAGGGAGACACAGGAATTCATTACTGATGGTAGGCGGAGCCCCAGACCAGGATGTCACCTCAGATCAAAAGCGTGCTGACTGGCTGGCCCCTCCAGCTCGGGCTCCTCCTACTCAGCTCCAGTCGTACCAAAGCTTTAGGGAAGAACCAAGATCACCAGCGGAGCAACATAACCCCTTCTGAAGAAACTTCAGAGCAAAAACACAAGGATACAGGTTATGCATGCAAAGTAAGCCAAAAACCACAGAGTTCCAGGTACTATTCACTGAACCTGACTACTGCGATGAGCTGGCGATGCTGGAACAGAGCCTTAGCGCGCTGACCTCAGTCCAGATATCGCAATCAGACAAGGGTCGCGCTGCATCTGAAAACATCAACACACTTCTGCCTTGGGAGGGTGCTGTGTCTCCCTCCCTTCCTTCGCTGAAAAGGATTTTACCGGTAAGTTCTTACCAAAATCCGTGTTTCAGCTGCAGAATGGAAGGGAGGGAGACACAGGAATTCATTACTGATGGGACGTCCCAAAGCAGTTCAAAAATAAGGGTGGGAAAAAACCAACAAGAGGCAGAAACCCAACAACCTTAACAACAAAGCGCAACCAGCGCTAAACACAAGTTCATCCAGAACTTTAAACTACAGCTGCCTGCAGGACCCTACGTCCGAGGGCTGCATCAGCGGAAGCACTGACGTCCACTTTATAAAACTTCGTAAACGTGTGGACAGAGCGCCAAGTTGCCGCCCGGCAAAGCTGCACTGCCGAAGCACCTTGGTGAAAAGCCCACGATGAAGCCACAGCCCTCGTGGAATGGCTTGAATCTTAATCAGGCAAGATTCACCCTGAAGACGGTAAGCTTCCAATATAGCTGACCGGATCCAACGAGCTATAGAATCCTTGGAAGCTCGTTGACCACGCCGACGACCGACTGGAACCACAAATAGGGAGTCCGTCTTACGAAAACCTTGAGTAATAGATAGATAAAACTTCAAGGCCCGCACTAAATCCAATGTGTGTAAAGCTCGCTCTTTCACATACTTCGGATCCGGACAGAATGAAGGCAACACAATATCCTGGTTGACATGAAATTGTGACACCACTTTAGGTAAAAAATCACCCCGAGTGCGAAGCACTACACGATCCGGAAAAAACTCCAGAAAAGGAGGCGAACAAGAAAGAACTGCCAACTCAGAAACTCTCCTCAAGGAAGTGACTGCAACAAGGAAAGCCACCTTCCAAGAAAGTAAAGAAAGGCTAGCAGAAACCATAGGCTCAAAAGGTTTATGCTGAAGAGACTCCAAAACAAGGTTGAGCCGCCAAGAAGACACGGGTGCCTTCCGCGGCGGAAACTTACGAGATATACCTCGGAAAAAGGAGAGCACGTCTCTATTCGAAGCAATGGTTCTCCGGAACAATAAGGACAGAGCAGAAATCTGACCTTTCAGGGTGCTGACTGCCAAACCCTTGTCTAGCCCATGCTGCAGAAAAGCCAACAGGTTGGGAATGGAAAATTTTCTCGGTTCCGAGAGGACCCCAAACACCACGAAAAGAAGGTTTCCCAAATTTTGTGGTAAATCCTAGTAGTAGCCGGACTTCTTGCAGCACGAAGGGTAGCAATGACCTCGGCTGAGAAACCTCTATGGGTCAAGATTTCGGTCTCAAGAGCCACGCCGTCAAACGCAGGGACATCAAGTCCGGATGACAAACGGGCCCCTGAGTCAACAAGTCCGGTTGAAGAGGGAGTGAAAAAGGAGGTGCCGACAACAGCGACATTATTGTCGAGAACCACACCCTTCTTGGCCAGTCTGGAGCTATCAAAATAGCTGGAATTCTCTCTAGTCTGATCCGACGCAGTACTAGAGGAAGTAAGGATATCGGCGGGAATACATAGATCAGCTCGAACTGATCCCACTGAGCCACTAGAGCATCCACCGCCACAGCCTTCGGGTCCTTATACTTGGACATGAACGTCGGTAACTTGGCATTGGACCTGGATGCCATCAAATCCACTTGGGGGGTTCCCCAGCGAGAGCACAGTAGTGCAAAAACTTCCGGGTGGAGGCTCCATTCCCCGGGATCCATCCTTCTGCGACTGAGAAAGTCCGCTGTAATATTCTGAACCCCTGGAATGTGAATCGCCGAAATGGCTGGTACACTGGCCTCTGCCCAAATCAGAATTCGGGACAACTCTACCATGAGACTGGAACTCCTTGTCCCACCTTGGTGATTGATATACGCGACAGCCGTCGCATTGTCTGTCTGCACTCGGACTGGCAGACCGCTCAAAGGGACCGTCCAATGTTGGAGGGAAAGGAAAATCGCCCTCAATTCCAGGATGTTGATCGGAAGAACAGACTCTTCCGATGACCATACCCCTGAATCCAGAGATTGTTCCAAACACCCCCCCAGCCCGTCAGGCTGGCATCGGTGGTTATGACTGACCACTTCGGAGGGAGGAAAGACTTCCCCAGGGAGAATGCCCCTGGACGTAACCACCATTCTAGAGAATCCCGCACCGCGCGAGAAATGGTGACGCTGCAATCCAGCGAACCTTGCGATTGATCCCAACGACTCAGAATGAGCCTATGGAGAGCTCTGGAATGAAATTGGACAAACGGAAAAAACCTCATGGACGCCACCGTCAGACCCAGAAGGCGCATACCTTCCGAAGGGACACTGCTGTCGCAGACTTCATAGCCTGTACATGCTGGAGCAGACATGCCTGCTTGTCTGTAGGTAGGGACAACACCGTCCGTACCATGTCGAAATGCATCCTCAAAAACAGGATTGCCTGCGACGATTCCAGAGACGACTTCTCCTTTGAAGCCACAACCGAAAAGGCCGTCCAAATAGGGACGAATCGTAAGTCCCCGTCTTTGAAGGATTGCCATGAGATTTTGGCGTCAGAATCGTTGTAAAAATTCTGGGCGTTAAGGCCAAGCCGAATGGTCGAGCCACAACCTGGGTGAGGTCTTCCGATGGGAACATGCCAAAAAGCGTCGCGAATGTCGATTGATCGTTCTGCGACAGGGCTGCCATAACTGAGCGAAGCGACTTCATGCTCGGCTCTGACGGAATGTCAGAAGTCAGTCCGCCTTAGCGAATTTTTTTTTTTTTTTTTTTTGCCAGCTTCTGCCTTAACAGAAGTTCTGTTTCCAGGGTATGCGGAATTTCTGAGAATTCCCCCTTTTTTTTTTATTTTTTAAAAAGAGAGAGACGACACAAACCCCCAGAGGGTTGGTCAGATCATCCTTTGAACCGAAAAGGACTGCCGATAACTATCGGCACTAGTCCTGCCAGACGCAGAAGTCACAGCTCTGCGCTGCGGTAAAGCTGCTTCTTTTGCCTTTGCCTTGGCATCAGCTCCGTGAGGTCAGTCAAATAGCTGACCACTTTCTAAGCTAAAGATAGCAAACCCTGTTGGAAAACTGCGTTCCATCCAAGTCACAGTGCTCTTCTGACTGTAACTGCCGAGGATTGCTCCCTGGATAGCAGTGACGCATTATCCTTCAACTAGAAAAGCCCATCTACCTTGATAGAGGGAAACTTGCCACGCCGTCCTTAGACGGTCCAACCGGCTCAGGGGAACTTAACAAGTACACCTAGATCCTTAATACCGAATCTATGATCCACGGCTACACAGATGGAAATTGTTGCCATCTCCGTTCTTCTGTCCAGCGTGTCCTGCAGACTCGTCTTCCCTTTTACCAGGAAGATTTGCTAAGCTGGAATAAAGGGACATTCACTTCAGGAGAAGGGGTCCAATTAACAAATAACTCCGTAGAAAAAACGGATACAGTTTGTAAGGTCATCGCGACCCATGCGACCCTTGCAACATCCGGGCCGACTTACCAGGACGACTAGTTACCTCCTCCGGTAACTGTAACGTCCACATGGCTTCCACAGAAATTTTAGTACGGCCCCTGAGAGAGGCAGGGTGTCCCTGCCGATCCTCCTTGACCGAATCGGACTTCTTCGCTAAGCGAGAAGGAAAACACCGATTTGTGTCGCTCCCTTGAGAGGATCTAGTTGACACTCCATAACCTAAAAGGTCATCAATAGAAACCAGTGAAGGCCTCCATTTT
>JARQOD010000003.1:114003626-114052351 GCA_033576555.1 Oophaga sylvatica | reverse complement strand
GCATTGGACCTGGATGCCATCAAATCCACTTGGGGGGTTCCCCAGCGAGAGCACAGTAGTGCAAAAACTTCCGGGTGGAGGCTCCATTCCCCGGGATCCATCCTTCTGCGACTGAGAAAGTCCGCTGTAATATTCTGAACCCCTGGAATGTGAATCGCCGAAATGGCTGGTACACTGGCCTCTGCCCAAATCAGAATTCGGGACAACTCTACCATGAGACTGGAACTCCTTGTCCCACCTTGGTGATTGATATACGCGACAGCCGTCGCATTGTCTGTCTGCACTCGGACTGGCAGACCGCTCAAAGGGACCGTCCAATGTTGGAGGGAAAGGAAAATCGCCCTCAATTCCAGGATGTTGATCGGAAGAACAGACTCTTCCGATGACCATACCCCCTGAATCCAGAGATTGTTCCAAACACCCCCCCAGCCCGTCAGGCTGGCATCGGTGGTTATGACTGACCACTTCGGAGGGAGGAAAGACTTCCCCAGGGAGAATGCCCCTGGACGTAACCACCATTCTAGAGAATCCCGCACCGCGCGAGAAATGGTGACGCTGCAATCCAGCGAACCTTGCGATTGATCCCAACGACTCAGAATGAGCCTATGGAGAGCTCTGGAATGAAATTGGACAAAGGAAAAAAACCTCATGGACGCCACCGTCAGACCCAGAAGGCGCATACCTTCCGAAGGGACACTGCTGTCGCAGACTTCATAGCCTGTACATGCTGGAGCAGACATGCCTGCTTGTCTGTAGGTAGGGACAACACCGTCCGTACCATGTCGAAATGCATCCTCAAAAACAGGATTGCCTGCGACGATTCCAGAGACGACTTCTCCTTTGAAGCCACAACCGAAAAGGCCGTCCAAATAGGGACGAATCGTAAGTCCCCGTCTTTGAAGGATTGCCATGAGATTTTGGCGTCAGAATCGTTGTAAAAATTCTGGGCGTTAAGGCCAAGCCGAATGGTCGAGCCACAACCTGGGTGAGGTCTTCCGATGGGAACATGCCAAAAAGCGTCGCGAATGTCGATTGATCGTTCTGCGACAGGGCTGCCATAACTGAGCGAAGCGACTTCATGCTCGGCTCTGACGGAATGTCAGAAGTCAGTCCGCCTTAGCGAATTTTTTTTTTTTTTTTTTTTTGCCAGCTTCTGCCTTAACAGAAGTTCTGTTTCCAGGGTATGCGGAATTTCTGAGAATTCCCCCTTTTTTTTTTTATTTTTTAAAAAGAGAGAGACGACACAAACCCCCAGAGGGTTGGTCAGATCATCCTTTGAACCGAAAAGGACTGCCGATAACTATCGGCACTAGTCCTGCCAGACGCAGAAGTCACAGCTCTGCGCTGCGGTAAAGCTGCTTCTTTTGCCTTTGCCTTGGCATCAGCTCCGTGAGGTCAGTCAAATAGCTGACCACTTTCTAAGCTAAAGATAGCAAACCCTGTTGGAAAACTGCGTTCCATCCAAGTCACAGTGCTCTTCTGACTGTAACTGCCGAGGATTGCTCCCTGGATAGCAGTGACGCATTATCCTTCAACTAGAAAAGCCCATCTACCTTGATAGAGGGAAACTTGCCACGCCGTCCTTAGACGGTCCAACCGGCTCAGGGGAACTTAACAAGTACACCTAGATCCTTAATACCGAATCTATGATCCACGGCTACACAGATGGAAATTGTTGCCATCTCCGTTCTTCTGTCCAGCGTGTCCTGCAGACTCGTCTTCCCTTTTACCAGGAAGATTTGCTAAGCTGGAATAAAGGGACATTCACTTCAGGAGAAGGGGTCCAATTAACAAATAACTCCGTAGAAAAAACGGATACAGTTTGTAAGGTCATCGCGACCCATGCGACCCTTGCAACATCCGGGCCGACTTACCAGGACGACTAGTTACCTCCTCCGGTAACTGTAACGTCCACATGGCTTCCACAGAAATTTTAGTACGGCCCCTGAGAGAGGCAGGGTGTCCCTGCCGATCCTCCTTGACCGAATCGGACTTCTTCGCTAAGCGAGAAGGAAAACACCGATTTGTGTCGCTCCCTTGAGAGGATCTAGTTGACACTCCATAACCTAAAAGGTCATCAATAGAAACCAGTGAAGGCCTCCATTTTGACACCATTGGAACCTCTGACCGTGTATGAGTCGAGGTCTGCGTGTCAGATACGCGAGGCTGATCCGTAGCGGATCTGGGAGAGGGTCTCTGACATGCCCTTGCATAGTATATGGCAGGATAAACCTGTCAGTAACCAGAGCAGTACTTAAATAAAAAAACAAACGCTGAAGGGTTAAAGCTCTAAGGCGAGAGCTACCCCAGCTGTCTCCCATTAAGAGTTAACCTCCTAAGAAGGGGTTAAAGTAGCTGACTCCCCACAACCTTGATAATGAAAAAGGGTGTGCGAATCTCAGGCGCCTCTTATAAGGTCGCAGCTGCAGGACAGCCATGCCACACTAAACAGAAAACGTTCCACAAGATCGCTAAAAAATTGCGCTGTTTTTTATAACGCAATGACCGCCAAAGTTGTCAAGGAGATCGCTAATCGCCTATGCGATTGCCCAGATTGGCAGTCACCAGCGACACTAAAAATGACACACAAACGATCGCAATATTATGCGACGCCATCAGGATCGTCAGCGGAAACGTATAGTGGCAGCATTAATGTCGCAGACTCCCCACAGCCTCTTTATTAATATTAAAAGAGTGTGCGAGCCCCTTATGCGAGAACAGCCGCAGTACAGCTCAATCTGTCACTCAGAAGTGCCCCAGACGGCGCCCGCGCTGTGGAGGTGAAGGGGTTAAGCTTCTGCCCGGCGGGCTAGAAGCGACTCACCAAGCTGGTCACGTATTCTTGCCGGGAGGGGAGGAGAACGATCCGGGGAGCTTTCAACCTGCAGCGCTTTATCAGCAATGGCCGCCGCGCTCTGCCTCCGTGTGCTCCATGTAGAGGAGCCGGAAATGGAGGCTGCAGTAAAGCGCGCGCTCAGAAGCGGCGCGAAATTCAAAAAATAAAAAGAGCGCGTACTCCCCTCCTTTCCCTCGTCCTGCAGGCATCCTCCTGCGGACATAGAAAAACTAGTCACCGCATATATATGTACAGCGGCTGCCGCAGCAGTCGCTAAAACACTCACACACATTTTACCAAAATGTGGAGTACTCACCAGCCGAAATGCCACAGGGACCCCCAGGGGTTTCTGGCGCTATGCCCATGCTTCCCCCCCGGGCGGGAAGCGCAGTGACCCCAGTGTGTGGTTTGCGCCCCCGCCAGGGAAACTCTCCTCATCCCCCAGGGCCGGCAAGATTCTGCAGGGACCATTATGTAGTTACAGATCCGCCAAGGGAGAGGCTGGTGAAATACACTGATAAACATGTAATAGCGCTGTCACCGCAGCGCTGAAGCATACTGATATACATGTAATAGCGCTGCCATCAGACGCTAAAGCACTCACACATTAATAATAAAATTTTGTGTGGAGTACTCACCAGCCAAAGCGCCACAGGGACCCTCAGGGGTTTCTGGCGCTGTACCCATGCTTCCCCCCAGGGCGAGGAACGCAGTGACCGCACGGTGTGGTTTGCGTCCCGCCAGGGAAGCTCTCCTCATCCCCCAGGGCCGGCAAGGATTCTGCAGGGACTATTGAGTAAATACAGATCCGCCAAGGGAGAGGTTGGGGTACAGCAGCGCTGGTACCCCTGAGACCTCTAGACCAACTGGTGATCCAAGTCTCCTGTCCGAATATAAAATAATAAAATCTTCTGAGGAGCTGCATTAGCAGCGACCATCCTCTGGACCTCAAATCTTAGACTGGAGCTGAGTAGGAGGAGCCCGAGCTGGAGGGGCCAGCCAGTCAGCACGCTTTTGATCTGAGGTGACATCCTGGTCTGGGCCTCCGCCTACCATCAGTAATGAATTCCTGTGTCTCCCTCCCTTCCATTCTGCAGCTGAAAAAATCATATTTTTTCCACAATCAGGATCTTTTAGTCCCCAATTTTTTTATTTTCCCAAGGGTAACATGAGAAATTAGACCCCAAAAGTTGTTGTCCAATTTGTCCTGAGTATGCTGATATCCCATATGTGGGAGAAAACTACTGTATGGGCACACGTCGGGGCTCGGATGGGAAGTAGTGACGTTTTGAAATGCCCACTTGATGGAATGGTCTTCGGCGTATGTTACGTTTGCAGAGTCCCTGATGTGCCTAAACAGTAGAAACTCCCCACAAGTGACCCCATTTTGGAAACTAGATCCCCAAGGAACTCCTATAGATGTGTGATAAGCACTTTGAATCTCCAAGTCCTTCACAGAAGTTTATAACGCAGAGCCGTGAAAATATAAAATCATTTTTTTTCCACAAAAATAATTTTTAGTCCCCAAATTTTTTTCCCAATGTTAACAGGAGAAATTAGAACCCCCAAAGTTGTTGTGCAATTTTTCCCGAGTACGCTGATACCCCATATGTGGGGATAAACCACTGTTTGGGCATACGTCGGGGCTTGGAATAAAGGGAGCACTGTTTGACTTTTTGAACGCAAAATTTGCAGGAATCAATGGTGGCGCCATGTCGCGTATGGAGACCCCCTGATGTGCCTAAATAGTGGAAACCCCTCAATTCTAACTCCAACCCTAACCCCAACACACCCCCAACCCTAACCCCTACACACACCTAACCCTAATACAAACCCTAATCATAACCCTAACCCCAACACACCCCTAACCCTAATCCCAACTCTAACCATAAACCTAACTACAAGCCTAACCCTAATTCCAACCCTAACCCTAATTCCAACCCTAACCCTAATTCCAACCCTAACCCTAATTCCAACCCTAACCCAAATTCCAACCCTAACCGTAATTCTAACCTTAACCCTAATGCTAACCCTAACCCTAGTTCTAACCCTAAGGCTGGGTTCATATTGCGTTTTACCAGCCCGTTCAACACGTAGCGGTGACCGGCTGGTAACGGTATAGCATAACGCGATCGCGTTATGCTATACCCGCTAGCGCAGATGAATCAGCAGATAATCAGCCGAGGATCCGCAGCAAAATCCGCCGCGGATCTGCAGCGAATCAGCAGCGAAATCCGCCGCGGATCAGCAGCGAAATCAGCCGCGGATCAGCAGCGAAATCAGCCGCGGATCAGTAGCGAAACCAGCCGCGGATCAGCAGCGAAATCCGCTGCGGATCCGCAGCGAATCAGCAGCAAAATCAGTCGCGGATCAGCAGCGAAATCCGCCGCGGATCAGCAGCAAAATCAGCCGCGGATCCGCAGCGAATCAGCAGCGAAATCCGCCGCGGATCAGCATCGAAATCCGCCGCGGATCAGCAGCGAAATCAGCCGCGGATCAGCAGCTAAATCAGCCGCGGATCAGCAGCGAAATCCGCCGCGGATCAGCAGCGAAATCAGCCGCGAATCAGCAGCAAAATCAGTCGCGGATCAGCAGGGAAATCCGCCGCGAATCAGCAGCGAAATCCGCCGCGGATCAGCAGCGAAATCAGCTGCGGATCAGCAGCGAAATCAGCCGCGGATCAGCAGCGAAATCAGCCGCGGATCATTAGCGAAATCCGCTGTGGATCCGCAGCGGATCAGCAGCGAAATCAGCTGCGGATCAGCAGCGAAATCCGCTGCGGATCCGCAGCGAATCAGCAGCAAAATCAGTCGCGGATCAGCAGCGAAATCCGCAGCGAAATCCGCAGCGGATCAGCAGCGAAATCCGCAGCGAAATCCGCCGCGCATCAGCAGCGAAATCCGCCGCGAGTCAGCCGCGGATCAGCAGCGAAATCCGCCGCGGATCAGCAGCGAAATCAGTCGCTGATCCGCAGCGAAATCAGTCGCGGATCCGCAGCGAAATCAGTCGCGGATCAGCAGCGAAATCCGCGGCGGATCAGCAGCGAAATCAGCAGCGAAATCAGCCGCGGATCAGCAGCGAAATCCGCTGCGGATCTGCAGCGAAATCCGCTGCGGATTCGCAGCGAAATCCGCCACACGTTGCGGATTTTGCTGCGGATCCGCGGCGTATTTTGCTGCGGATCCGCGGCGGTTTTCGCTGATCTGCGGCAGATATCGCTGCGCATCCGCGGCTGATTTCGCTGCTGATCCGCCGCGGATCAGCAGCGAAATCCGCCGCGGATCCGCAGCAAAATACGCCGCGGATCCGCAGCAAAATCCGCAACGTGTGCACAGGGCCTAATAGGAAAAAAAAAAAAAAAAAAAAAAAAAATCTTTATTTTTTTTATTTGTCCCTACCTATGAAAAAGGGGGGTTCATTTACTTTTTTTTATTTTGATCACTGTGACAGTTTATCACAGTGATCAAAATAAATTTTGGACACTGGGGGGCGCACTGCGCATGCGCCGGCCGGCGCACTGCGCATGCGCCCGCCCTTTTCCAAGATGGCGGCGCCCATGAAGAGGCCCGGGCGGACGCCGGGACCGATCCAGGGACATCGGTGGATCGGGAGAGGTGAGTAGGGTGGTCGGAAGGTTAGGGGGGGGATCGGAAGGTGGGGGCACCGGAGCAAAGGAGGAGGGGAGCTGTTAGTGACGGCGGTGACCGATCGCTGCCATCTTTCGGTGGCGGCGGCCGATCGCCGCCGTGACTACGTGTGGGAGGGTCAGGGCTCGGTGTCCAGCCATGGCAGATGCTATTGCAGCATCGGCCATGGCTGGATTGTAATATTTCACCAATTAAATTGGTGAAATATTACACATTGCTCTGATTGGCTGTTTCACTTTTAACAGCCAATCAGAGCGATCGTGGCCACGGGAGGGTTAAGCCAACCCCCCTGTGGTGAAGCACAAAGGGTCCTGTAACTGCGGGTCGGGTGACCTTTGAGTGACCCCGGTCTCCCGGCCCGCAGGAACGCGATCCTTTCATGACGCAGGGTATGCGTCATAGGTCGGATTGGCACCGACTTTCATGACGCATACGCTGTGTCAAAGGTCGGGAAGGGGTTAATTACCATTATCTGTCTCCGGACGTATTAATTTGATTAAAATGATCCTACTCCCCAAACTCAGTTATTCCCTCCAACATAGTGCAGTACTGATCCCTAAATCTTTTTTTTCAGGACTTAATTCATTAATTTCATCCGTTATATGGGGGAACACTAGACCTAAACTCAAACTGTCTACCTTACACAGGTCTAAATAGATGGGTGGGGCGGCTTTGCCGGATTTCTTTTTATATTACTTGGCTGGGCAGATCAAAGCTCTGAGTAGATAGATGCCTAATAATTATTTGCCTAACTCTGAGAGTCATTTGGCTCACGCGGCAGGGTCTGACTGTTGGGGTTTCTAGAAATAGACAAACCTAATATCTCTGAATTATTACCCTTACTCCGATTGGCACGTTCAGTCTGGAGTAAACTTAAACGAGAAGTCCGTTTTGTTGACGTTATAGCCGAGATGCCATTATGGAATAATCCCTGTTTCCCGAAGCTTCTAAATCACCCATCCACCCAATTCTGGATCTCATATAATGTTTCCTTAATCAAAGATTTATATTATCACAATGTCTTAATGTCCTTTGAACAAATACAACTTAAATACAGTGTCCCAAGATCGCAATTTTTCCGTTATTTACAGCTTAGATCAGCAATTCAATCGTATCTGCACAACAGAGGTGCAACCCATGTAATATCATCCTTCCCCTTGATAGGAATTTTCAAATCGCAAGGCCCTCAAGGGCTTATCTCTACCCTGTATACTTATATGCTGTCCACGGGCTCTGACTCTGCTCTAACGTCAGTAAAGGAGAAATGGAGGGCTTTAATTCCAGATATTCAGAATGAAGACTGGGAGGAGGTTCTTGATTCTCCAGCCAGAGTGTCCCCATCACTCAACAACAAAATGACGCAAAGGTACATAATACACCAATCGTATATAACCCCATTAAGGCTATTTAAGATGGGGTGGTCCCAATCCTCAGAATGCTTGAGATGCCATACAATGGATGCAGATTTCATACATATGGTGTAGGGATGTCCAATTGTTTTATCCTATTGGAGCGAGCTGACCTCGTTGTTAACCTCCCTCTTAGGCATTCCTGTTCCTCTCACTCCATTAGTATGTCTATTTGGGGTGCTGGAAGAAGAGATATAGCCTTATACATGAGTCAACAGTGTGATGCAGCAGCAAAAAAGGCAAATGCAATTCTAGGATGTATCAACAGAAGCATACAGTCTAGATCACGTGAGGTCATTATTGCCCTTAACTCCTCTTTGGTCAGACCTCATCTGGAATACTGTGTCCAGTTTTGGGCACCACATTTTAAAAAAGACATCAACAAACTGGAGCAAGTTCAGAGAAGAGCCACCAGAATGGTGACCGGTCTGCAAACCATGTCCTATGAGGAACGGTTGCAGGATTTGGGAATGTTTAGCTTGCAAAAAAGAAGACTGAGAGGAGACTTAATAGCTGTCTACAAATATCTCAAGGGCTGTCACATTGTAGAAGGATCATCTTTATTCTCATTTGCACAAGGAAAGACTAGAAGCAATGGGATGAAACTGAATGGGAGGAGACACAGATTAGATATTAGAAAAAACTTTTTGACAGTTAGGGTGATCAATGAGTGGAACAGGCTGCCACAAGAGGTGGTGAGTTCTCCTTTAATGGAAGTCTTCAAACAGAGGCTGGATAGACATCTGTCTGGGATGATTTAGAGAATCCTGCTTTGAGCAGGGGGTTGGACCAGACGGCCCAGGAGGTCCCTTCCAACTCTACCATTCTATGATTCTATGATCTATATGGGGGCATCACGTTAATCTGTCACCCCAATATTGCCATATCAGATAAAGATATGGCTGAATAGTGCGAACCCTTAACAAAGCTAACGGTAGGTATCATATATCCGGATACCCCCGTTTTCATATCAAAATACCTTTGTAAACTTCGGTTCTGTCAAGGTAAAATATTTTTTCTACCTTTATAATCATATGCTTATATGTGCTATTGTTACCATTGATAAACACAAAGTTTTCCTTGATGAGTATTGCATCAGAAACAAAACTTATTCTAAGATGATGTTAGTACCAGCTAGTGCCTGTCTCCGAGAAATGCACTGGTGTTTGCCCCCACCTCTGGGGAACTGAGAAACCACGTGATATACAAGAAAAGCAGTATCGATTCTCAGAAAATGAAACTTGACTACAGGAAACGCTGCATCAGCTAGGATTACATCACCACAGTCTGCCTGGATACAAGACCTATGGAATGTGAACCAATTAGAGATGGCCAGATGCTGGACATGTACATATATAGACATATACAGCTTACCTCCTCGCCCCCATCCATCCCTTACTCCACCCTGACATCCTGTGTATATAATCTTATGTATGTGAAAATAAAGAACAGTACTTGCTGGAATAGCTGCGTGATAGTAGCCTCTTGAGCATGCACTGAGATTGAACCAGAAACTTTGTCTGACTCTTTCTTATACTGGTACCACATGCTCATAGACTGAATTTGGAGAGACTGGAGGACGAGTGGTTTGTCGATACGACCCCGACAATTGGCGCCTAACAACGTGGGGAAGTGGATCGCCGCCCGTCCGGACCCGTCCTGAGGACTTTGCGGTGGTGCCCGCGATGACTGAGTGCGAGGACTGCAGCCTCCGTTGAACACGGTAAGTTGGGATCATATACTTTATATGCGTCCCACTTGCCTGTGTGTCAGTCATTGTTGGCTTTGCTGTATTGTCTATTTGGGTCTGGGTGGGTGACCGGTTGAGTGGTGAGACCGAAGGCGATCCCACGCCACGCTCCGAACCAGCAAGTGAGACCGAGTGACGTCGCATGTCTGCGCGTGCTCGTGTCAACACCACTTTCTCCTCCTCCTCCGGTCACTGTACCTTTATGTAGATAGTTGTCTCCCGTGACTGTTAGAATAAAGTTGGGACAAATTTTAGATTTTTGAAGTGTTGAGTGGGGTAAAAGACGCACATGATAGTCTAGTTAGTGACAGATTGAGTAGGATTCTCTGTCTTATAAGTGACAAATTGAGGAGGGCTCTTTGTCCAATGCAGGGGAGTCTCACAAGGAGACGGCCCGCTGAAAGTGTTAAAGTGTTACGGTGAGCTGTGCTGTAAAGTTATCACCCACGGTTAGGGAAGGGATAGATTGAGGAGGACTCTCTGTCTTGTCAGTGTGTTGAGGAGGGCTCCACGTTGACGGGTGGTGACCTGCCAGCGGCATCGGTGGTCTGAGTCGCGACAGACCATTGCACTTTGTTAAATCATGATGCGTATGTTTAGATCTGAGAGACCTCATAAGTTAGAAGGTGGTGCTGTGGGAGTCTGTGAGCTAGTTCAGTCACGGGATGGCAAGAAGGCTGTTAAAAATGTGAGGAGTTTGTATAAGATGATGGGTCTGCCTAGTACAAGGAGACTCCAGCCTTCAGTGTGGAAAAGATTATGTAGGACAGAAGAAAGGAAAGTTGGGTGATGAGGGACTCCTGCATCAGGCTCAGGCACATCTCAGAGTAGCAAATGATTTGAAAGTTGAGGGCTGGAAGGAAGTAGATGGTGCAGGAGGATCAGAAGGTGCTGAGCCATTGTTCGGATATGTGAAATGCTCTGCATGTGATCTTGTTGATGTAACTAAAATGGCTGCTGCACCCCTTATGCCTGTCACTGTGCCAAGTCCCCAGCCACCGCCCTATAATGGCACCGATCTCAGAACAAAGGGAGGTTGGACTTGTCGTGCGTTTGGTGAACAGAATCCGCCCTGGGCGGAGACCTGCCGTGTCTGTGGGGCGGGTCGCCCCTGGTGTAATGCCCAGCCCAATGCCCCTTCCATACCCAATAGTGGGACGCCCCCAGACAACGCCCTTCCCACTTCCCCCAGCAGCCATCTTGGGACACCTAGCAGCCATCTTGGGACACCCGGAACCACCCAGTCAGGCCTATATCCCCTCCTGACGTCTTCCGGCAACTACTACCAACCACTCGGACAGCCGGAAAAAGGTTTTAGTCCCCGTCGTTGAGGCCCCTGTCCCAGGGCTCGGTCCTTCAGCCCCTGCCTCTGTTCCTAATCCGGAAGCTACTGCACTACCTCTGTTCCCAGTGGGTGCCCCTCCCAAGATAGAAGAAATTAGGCACCAGGAGCTGTCAGAAATTAATAATAAAGTGGTAAAATTTGTGATTGCTTTGTCTAAAGAGTTAACTAACACCCACTCTACAGTGTCTGCTTCTCTCCCAGAATCCACAGATGACACGGTGCACAACTTCTCGCCTGGTGACCTTGTGTACGTGAAAAAGTTTGTGAGAAGAGACTGTCTCCAGCCCAGATTTGAGGGTCCCTACACTGTGGTCCTGACCACTCCTACTGCCCTGAAGCTTGAGGGCAAGAACACCTGGATTCACGCCTCCCACTGCAAGAAGGACAAGATTAGTCAGCAGTCATGAAGTTTCTGATATATATCCTTTTGGACTGTATCCTGATCTCCAGTAGTGCCAGCATGCCCACCTTCTGGGTTAATACTACAACCCCTGTGGTTATCTTTAAGTTCGATTTCTGCCAAATATTCAACTGTGATAGAAATGATTTCAAGGGATCAGCGCACCAGACTTGGGGGAAAGGGATATTTTATCTCTGTGTCACCCGCTCAGGGAATGAAAACTGTTATTATTGATCAGATGTGGGATGGAACACAGAAGAAGGAAAATTGGTAGATGAAACTAGATACGATAGACTGGTAGATGAGACATACAAGTGTTATGTTGGTAGGACCGGACTTGATAATGCAGAAGATGCAGAAGTCAATGACGCAGAAGCAGGGGGTATGTTTGCAGAAGTGTTGAAAAAAGCATGTAAAGATAGACAGGCAGAGAAGGTTAGCACTCCCCTAGACAAGGTGAAAGTAAGTAGACCAGATTGGAGATCAGTTAAAGCAGAGGATCTGGCCAGAATAGCACAAGGGGCACAACATGATTTAGTGCAGGCAAAGAGAGGAGCAAGGATACATGCTGTAGGTACTCGTCCTGCAAACAACAGGGAGGGGAGACGTGTGCCAGGAGGTGGACAGAAGTTGTGCCGCGGGTGCAGGAGACCAGGACATTTCAGGAGAGATTGCAGATATTGGTAACAAGGGGTGTTTTAGTTAAAACCTAGCCCCCACCTTTGGCATCTCTGTGGCTAGGTTCCTTATCAGTAGCCTTGACAGTAAAAATTCCAACTTCAGCTTCCCCCTTCGGCTACCGGATTTAACCCTCTGTGTATTGGCTGGTACAATATATACACTTTTGTTCCAGATATCTCAGGATGCTGCTTGGTTCACAGTTATTGATTTTGCCAATGTTATTTTTATAATATGTTGATGACTTACTGATTTGTGCCCCCTCCAGGAAACAGTGTCGTATTGCAACAATATTACTCATGTTGTTTCTATACCAAGCTGGTTGTAAAGCGTCAAAGGATAAACTGCAATTTTGTAAATCTTCAGTTATCTTTTTGGGACATTGCATTACACCGGGGTGCTCGACATCTGACCAGCGCTCGCAAAGAAGCTGTACAGAATTTTCCTATTCCTGTTAATGTTGCCGCTCTTAGGATATTTCTTGGACTGGTTTCTACTGCAGACAGTGGTGACATGCTGTGTCAATCCTCATGCAGCCTCTCTATGACTGTATCACCATTGTGCTTTTTAAACTAACTCCTGAAGGTATAGACTGTTTTTATTCTCTCAAAAACAGGATTGTGGCAGCTCCAGCGCTAGGAACCCCCAACTATGAACTACCATTCACCCTGTATCTCCATGAACAGCAGGGACACGCGGCAGGAGTATTGACTCAGTTACATGGTGACAATTAAAGGCCTGTAGCCTATTTCAGTGGAAGACTAGATGCAGTGGCTAGGGGTGCCCCGTCCTGTGTACGGGCAGTACATGCTGTAGGACTATTGCTCCACAAATTGTCAGACATTGTGCTTGATCATCCACTGACAGTACTTACACCTCATGATGTATACACCATACTGAACCAGGTGCAGCCGGCACATCTTTCAGCTGCACGTCACCTTTGATTGCAATGTGCACTTTTAATGCCTCCAAATGTTTCTTTGCAGAGATGTACCACACTTAATCCTGCCACATTGTTGCCTCTCTCGGATCTGGGGGAGAGGTCAGGTACGGTATTGTACAAAGAAGATCCAAGAGAGGAGATTCCTTATGATTGTGTTCAGCTTATGGCACAGGGAACAGCAGGCCTACCCACAGTGTTTGAAACTGAAAGACTTAATGCTGATTTTGAATCTTTTGTAGATGGATCTCGCCACCAAGATGACTCAGGTACCTTCCACACCAGGTATGCCATCGTCTCCCTGAATGCAGTAATCAAAGCAGAACCAATGCTCCCATATCAGTCGGCCCAGGAGGCTGAACTTAAGGCTCTGACCGAGGCCTGTAAGATAGCTGAAGGTAGAATTGTTAACATCTACACAGATTCTAGATACGCATTCGGTATAGCTCATGATTTTGGTCCAATTTGGAAGTCTAGAGGATTCCTGACGGCAGCAGGACATCCCATTAAAAATGCTGACGCAGTCCAGCAGTTAATTGATGCATTACAATTACCAAAAGAAGTAGCTGTCATAAAAGTTAAAGCACATACCAGATGCACTGATCAGGTGAGTAAAGGAAACGCAATGGCCGATGCAGCAGCAAAAACAGCAGCCAGTAGACCACTCCAAGGGGTAACGATGCACCAGGTAAGCGCTCCCAAAAATCCCTTTGTGTCGGAGGATGCCTTATCCCAGATGCAGGCTCAGGTGCGCCAGGAGGAAGTAGAAAAGTGGGAAAAAGAAGGTGCATGTCTGAATGAAGCAAATGGGGTATGGGGAAGAGGGATGCGTCGATGCCTTCCAAGGGCGTTGTACCCTGTGGTTGCCCAGATGTTACATGGGCCAACCCACCAGTCCAAAACTGCTGTAATGAGCGTGATGCAGAAGCATTGGGTGGCACCAGGCTTTTCCACCTGTATAGAAGGTTTGATCCAGGGATGCATGGTATGTGCTACACATAATCAGGGAAGGGTAGTCAAGACACCACTCAAACATATCCTTTCCAGAGACTGCAGATTGATTAGATTCAGCTGCCAAAATCAGGGTCATGGGAGTACGTGTTGGTGTGTTTTGATTTATTCTCAGGTTGGCCGGAGGCTTTCCCGATTGCCAATGCTAAGGCTGCGGCAACAGCAAAGAAGCTGCTTGCGGAGGTGGTGTGCAGGTATGGAGTACCAGAGGTGATCGAAAGTGACAGAGGTACACATTTCACAGGTGAAATAATGAATGAAGTTTTGACAGCTCTGGGAATTCAACAAGCTTTCCACACCCCATATTATCCACAAAGCAGTGGAAAAGTAGAAAGACTAAATGGGACATTGAAGTTAAAAATCCAAAAGGCCATGGCTGAAACAGGGAAATCTTGGCCTGAATGTTTACCATTAGCCCTATACTCAGTAAGGTACACTCCAAATAGGAAAACTGGACTTTCTCCGTATGAAGTACTATTTGGCAAAGTGCCTAGTTTAGGATGTTTCTTTTCCCAAGCACTGGAAATGAGTAACCATGTATTAAGCTCATATGTAAGGGATTTGCATAAAAGACTCAAGAAAGTACATGATAATGTTTTCAGTTCTCTTCCAGATCCGAACCAGGATCCTGGGAGTCACAGCCTGCAGCCCAGAGACTGGGTAGTCATTAAAAGACACGTGAGAAAGAGTCTGAATCCGAGATTTGATGGACCTTTTCAAGTTCTACTGACGATAAGTACCGCAGTCAAGCTACAAGGCAAGGAAACTTGGATCCACGCATCGCATTGTAAGAAGATCCTTGGAGAGCCTCCAGAAGAGGAATGATGCTACTAATGACATTTGCTTGCATCCTTGCAGTAACGGATGCTTGGAACAGACTTAGCCGTGTAGATGGTGATGATAACAGGTTCATTAGACACCACTTAGCTTTAGTGGATGGACTGAAAGAACAAAACCAAACTGTTGCAAACTGTTGGATTTGTACACATGCGCCGGTGACATCCACCAGTCTACGATTTCTTGCAGTCCCAGTCTCGTGAGAAGAGATTAACTCTTGGGGTAACTGTTCCCCACTAGGACAAAAGCCCGGATGGTGCATGATGAGTAATATTTCAAAGTTTATATAGATTCCATAGGAGTTCCAAGGGGGGTCCCAGACGAATACAAAGCTTAAAATCAGATCTTGGTGGGTTTCCGTTCCCTTATCCCAACGATACAGATCAATTACAATGTAGATTGGATAAATTATATATACTATACGGAACAGAGATTTGTAAATTATAGCAGAGATGCCCTTCAGGGCATAGTTGAGGAATTGGGGCCCAACACAAGGATGACTCTTCAAAATAGACTGGCCATTGATATGATTCTAGCCGAAAAAGGTGAAGTCTGTGGGATGATAGGGGAAGAATGTTGTACTTATATCCCTCAGATTCTGGAGTCAACGGTAAAACTATAGTGGCCCTTACAAAGATTAAAAATCTGGCTCAGGAAGTAAAGGCCAATGCAGGAGTAGATACCTCTTTCTTCTCAGGGTGGCTTGGAGGACTCAAAGGATTTCTCCAACAAGCCTGTTTGGTAGTGGCGGGCCTTTTGATACTGGGTTTGATAATCTTATGTTGTGTGATACCTATGTATAGGAAAGCTGTAACCACCGCAACCGCCTCCTCGGGTACTTTTCTTCATCAGGAGGTTGTATCCCTGTTATGTGATGATACGAGTCAAAAAGATATGGAAAAGTATACCCCACTGGACAAATCTGACAAAACCCCCTATGACAAGATGCAGATGGAAATGAGAGATTTAGTTTAGGGATAGATGGGAGAACTCCATGTGTATGTCAGAGTAGGGTCTAGTTGTTTGGGGGCATCCCATAAGGGGATAGCTTCTAAAATGACTGGGTGAAGAAATCCATCTCCCCTCTCCCCACACATGGACAGTCTCAAAGGCAGTTAAGGGAAAACTTAGTGTTTAGGGGGGATTGTCAAGGTAAAATATATTTTCTACCTTTATATTCATATGCTTATATGTGCTATTGTTACCATTGATAAACACAAAGTTTTCCTTGATGAGTATTGCATCAGAAACGAAACTTATTCTAAGATGATGTTAGTACCAGCTAGTGCCTGTCTCCGAGAAATGCACTGGTGTTTGCCCCCACCTCTGGGGAACTGAGAAACCACGTGATATACAAGAAAAGCAGTATCGATTCTCAGAAAATGAAACTTGACTACAGGAAACGCTGCATCAGTTAGGATTACATCACCACAGTCTGCCTGGATACAAGACCTATGGAATGTGAACCAATTAGAGATGGCCAGATGCTGGACATGTACATATATAGACATATACAGCTTACCTCCTCGCCCCCATCCATCCCTTACTCCACCCTGACATCCTGTGTATATAATCTTATGTATGTGAAAATAAAGAACAGTACTTGCTGGAATAGCTGCGTGATAGTAGCCTCTTGAGCATGCACTGAGATTGAACCAGAAACTTTGTCTGACTCTTTCTTATACTGGTACCACATGCTCATAGACTGAATTTGGAGTGACTGGAGGACGAGTGGTTTGTCGATACGACCCCGACAGTTCTTGCGCTGTCAATCACGGTGGTCAGGTCAGGAGGGCGGCATTTTCTCTCTCTCCCCCCCCCGCTCCTCGGCATCACTTGCGTTTCGCCGTCTGTCAGTCACACAGACGGAGTTTGGCTTCCGGCAATTGCGCAATTCAAATTCGGGCTGGCGCATACGCAGTGTGCTTTTCCCAGCAGTGGGCAAAGCATATAATCAGTACAGCGCATGCGCTACTCTTTCCTTGCTCCGGAAGTCGTCCAAGGCAAGCAGTAATTTCCGGGGCAAGGAAAGAGTAGCGCATGCGCTGTACTGATTATATGCTTTGCCCACTGTTGGGCAAAGCACACTGCGCATGCGCCGGCCCGAATTTGAATTGCGCAATTGCGGGAAGCCAAACTCCGTCTGCGTTAGCTTTGTTATGGGACGCACTATTCAGCCATATCTTTATCTGATATGGCAATATTGGGGTGACAGATTCCCTTTAAAATTCTTTTGTGGAGACACTTTTTCTAGCCAGGAAAATATTGGCCTTACGCTGGATGGGTAATCAACATCCTTCTCTCAGAGCTTGGATTGAACTGGTGAATTCAATAATACCATATGAGCGGACACTATACCAAAACAGGGGTTGCTTGGGGAAGTTTAATAAAATCTGGGATGTATGGAATGCATCTCACCTCACTATAACAACGCGTAGACAGTAGATTGTTAGTATTAGCACAATAGCTGTGAAAGAAATAAACTGGTCTATACTCTACAGGTTATTATGTTATGTCATAGAAGTTGTTGTTGCAGCAGGATAAGAAGTTAGATGTGTTAGTTAGTTGTAATGTATCACTCGGAGATATGCGGAACCAAGCATTTGTATAGATGAATAACGGGTTCTCGTGAATGCTTCCGGTTTATTCACAGGTCTCGCAAAAGAAAGAGGACCAGGGATATCGAAATCTGTATTAATGCTCTATATGCAAGCTGGATGGTTTTCATCCATTATTGATGTCATGATAACTATATGTACAATGCATTGGCTATATACATAATGTACATGTTTGTTTGTTTTTTTGTCTAATAAACAAATAAAAAATAAAAAAAAAAGTTTATTAACCCTTCAGGTGCTTCACTGGAGCTGAATGAAGCAACTTGTAAGGAAAAAATGAACATTTAACTTTTTAGTCACAAAAATGATTTTTACAAACAATTTTTTTATTTTAACCAGGGTAAAAGGAGAAAATGGCCAGAAAAAGTTGTTGTGCAATTTCTCCTGAGTACGCCGATACCCCATATGTGTGGGAAAACCACTATCTGGGCGCACGGCAGGGCTCGGAAGGGAAGGAGCACCATTTGACTTTTTCAAACCAAAATTGGCTCGAATTGAGATTGGACGCCATGTCACATTTGGAGAGCCCCTGATGAGTCTAAACAGTGGAAACCCCTCACAAGTGACACCATTTTGGAAACTAGACCCTCTAAGGAACTTATCTAGATCTGTGGTGAGCACTTTGAACCCCCAAGTGTTTCACTAAAGTTTATAATGTCTGGGTGTGAAAAAAAAAATCCACAAAAATGATTTTTTAGTTCCCAATTTTTGATTTTTTTTCCAAGGAAATTGGACCCTAAAAGTTGTCCAATTTGTCCTGAGTACGCCGATACCCCATATGTGGGGGGAAAATACTGTTTGGGTGCACGGCAGGGCTCGGAAAGGAGGTAATGACGTTTTGGAATGCAGACTTTGATGGGTGTCATGTTCAGTTTGCAGAGTCACTGCTGTGCCTAAACAGTGGAAACCCCCACAAGTGACCCCATTTTGCATTTTGGAAACTAGAACCCCTAAGGAAGTTTTCTAGATCTGTGGTGAGCACTTTAAACCCCCAAGTGCTTCACACAAGTTTATAATGCCGGGCATTAAAATAAAAAATCCTATTTTTTTCCCACAAAAATGATATTTAAGTCACCAATTTTTTTTTCCCAAAGGTAACAGGAGAAATTGGACCATAAGAGTTGTTGTCCAATTTGTCCTGAGTACGCTGATACCCCATGTGTGGGGGGGAACCACTGTTTGGGCGCACGACAGAGCTCGAAAGGGAAGGAGCGCCATTTGACTTTTTCAAACCAAAATTGGCTGGAATCGAGATTGGATGCCATGTCGCATTAGTATAGCCCCTGATGTCCCTAAACAGTGGGAACCCCCACAAGTGACCCCATTTTGGAAACTAGACCCCCTAAGGAACTTATCTAGATCTGTGGTGAGTACTTTGAACCCCTAAGTGCTTCACACAAGTGTTGTGAACGCTCTGGATCTGACTTCGGAGTTTGGGCTCTCTCTGGTGGCTGCTGATAGTAATGAAGCTGCTTCGGCTAACACAAGTCCATCAGCGGGGGCAATGAGTGGCAATCAGGTAGCACTGACTAGGGAGATACAAGGGAGTAACCTTCCTAAAGGGATTCTGTAACCTCTAAGAGTAACCCTTGTGCCTTCTTCTCTTGAAAATTTTCCCCAGATGAAAGTAATTATGATGTGGGGAATCAGGAATTATTGGCTATGAAGTGGGCTTTTGAAGAGTGGAGACATTGGTTGTAAGAAGCCAAACATCAAGTTGTGATCCTCACTGACCACAAGAACCTGATCTATCTCGAATCAGCCAAGCGACTAAATCCTAGACAGGCCAGGTGGGCCTTGATTTTCACGCGTTTTAATTTTGTGGTCTCCTTTCTCCTTAGCACTAACAATGGTAAGGCGGATGTCCTTGTTTTTTCAGCAGGTGGTTCGTTTTCACGGCATTCCGGAGAACTTTGTGTCTGACAGAGTAATTCAATTTGTTTCCAGATTTTGGAGAACCTTTTGTTCTAAACTGGGAATTCAGTTGTCTTTCTCCTCTGCGTTTCACCCTCAGACCAATGGGCAGACTGAGAGAACAAACCAAACTTTGGAAACTTATTTGAGATGTTTTGTGTCTGCTGACCAAGATGACTTGGTCTCTTTTTTGCCCTTGGCTGAATTCGCTCTAAATAACAGGGCTAGTTCTGACATTTTGATGTCCCTTTTTTCTGCAATTTCCGGTTTCATCCTCGGTTTTCTTAGGGGCAGGTGGAGGCTTCTGTCTGTCCGGGTGTTGACTCTATGGTGGAGAGAATGCAGCAGATTTGGGATCAAGTAGTGGATAGGTTGTTTCTCTCTCAGGAGAGGGCCCAACTGTTTGCCAACCGGCATAGTACTGATGGTCCCCGGTTTAAAGTAGGTGAATTGGTTAAATAATAATAATAATAATTTTATTTCTATAGCGCCAACATACAGCACTTTACATTATAGAGGGGACTTGTACAGACAATAGACATTACAGCATAACAATAAACACAGATCAAAGTAGGTACCAAGAGGAATGAGGGCCCTGCTCGCAAGCTTACAATCTATGAGGAAAAAGGGGAGACACGAAAGGTAAATGGTAACAATTGCTTTCATTGTTCAGACCAGCTATAGTGTAAAAATTGGGTGTTCATGTAATTCTGCATGAACCAGTTAACAGCCAATGTATGTAACAGTACAGACACAGAGGACTATTAAATGCATAAAGCGGGTGAGAACATAATACAAGGTACCTGATTATTGTAAAAAAAAATTTTGAATGGGCCAAGAGGGATAATTAGGTTAATGCGTTGAGGCGGTAGGCCAATCTGAACAAATGCGTTATTACGGCACGCTTAAAACTGTGGGGATTGGGGATTAATCTTATTAACCTGGGTAGTGCATTCCAAAGAATTGGCACAGCACGTGAAAAGTCTTGGAGACGTGAGTGGGAGGTTCTGATTTTTGAGGATGCTAACCTCAGGTCATTAGCAGAAGGGAGGGCACGGGAAGGGTGGTAGACTGAGATGAGGGAAGAGATGTAGGGGTGGTGCTGACCCATGGAGTGCTTTGTGGGTGAGGGTAATAAGTTTGTACTGGATTCTGTAATGGATGGGTAACCAGTGTAATGATTGGCACAAGGTAGAAGTTTGGTTGTCCTAAAAAAATATCCCTATGAAGGTTGCATCACCAAAATTTAAGCCAAGGTTCATTGGACCTTATAAGATCTTGGAAATCCTTAATCCCGTTTCTTTCCGTTTGGCTCTTCCAGGGACGTTCAAGATTCACAAGGTCTTCCATAAATCTTTATTGAAAAGGTTTGTTGAGCCAGTAGTTTCTATGGCTACACCCCCTGAGCCTGTTTTGGTTGAGGGCAATCTGGAGTATGAGGTGGAGAAGATATTGGATTCTCGTCTGGCTAGACGGAGACTCCAGTACTTGGTCAAGTGGAAAGGTTACGGTCAGGAGGACAATTCTTGGGTGTTTGCTTCTGACATTCATGCTGAGAGATTGGTTCGCGCCTTTCACCGGGCTCATCCTGATCGGCCTGGTGGCGCAGGTGAGGGTTCGATTACCTCTCCTCAAGGGGGGGGTACTGTTGTGAACGCTCTGGATCTGACTTCGGAGTTTGGGCTCCCTCTGGTGGCTACTGATAGTAATGAAGCTGCTTCAGCTAACACAAGTCCATCAGCTGGGGGAAATGTGTGGCAATAAGGTAGCACTGAGTGGGGAGATACAAGGGAGTAACCTTCCCATGATCCTCGCCGGTGGTTTGTTGTTCTTCCTGGTTCCATTTGGAAGTCAGCTTGCTTCCTGCTGTTTCCTGCAACATTCAGATAAGTTATTTTCTGCTAGTTTCTTTGGCTTTTGTTTTCCTTTTGTTTTCTGCCCTGTTTGGTGTGGGGACAGCCAGGTTCCCCAGTTGGGGCCTACGCTGGTCTCTGTTTCTCATTTACCAGTGTTTTTGTTCAGTCCCTGTTATTTCAGTATATGGTGGTCGCCTACCAGCTCACACAAGAGTTATGATCTAGCGGGGGAGAGATCGTGTGGTCTCAGAATTTTTTGGAAATCAGAAGTGTTGGAATTTTTCTTAGGGTTTTGCCGGATTGCAGACAGTATTCTTTCCTGTCCTATATTATCTAGACAGTTTTGGGCCCCAGCATTAGCTTGTTCTATTTTTTGCCTGTGTTCGTATTTCATCTTGTCTAACCGCCAATATATATGTGGGGCTACCTATTCCTTTGGGGCGCTACTCCGGGGCAGATAGCTTTCCCCTTTCTATCTTTAGGCTTAGTTAACTCTCCGGCTGTGCCGAGGAGTCTAGGTCATCGTAGGTACGTCCCACGGCTACTTCTAGTTGTGCGGTTAGTTTAGGGGTCTGCAATCTGCTAGTTACCAACCTCTCTGGGTATCTGGCTATCTTGGCTACTGTCCTTCTCGGCTAACAAATCATACCACACAAGTTTATAACGTAAAGCCGAAAAATTAAAAAAATCTTATTTTTTCCACAAAAATGATCTTTTCACCCCAATTTTTATTTTCCCAAGGGTAACAAGACCTCAAAAGTTATTGTGCAATTTGTCCTGAGTACGCTGATACCCAATATATGGGGGTAAACCACTGTTTGGGTGCATGGCAGAGTTCGGAAGGGAAGGAGCGCAGTTTGACTTTTTCAATGCAGAAATGGCTGGACGCCATGTCGTGTTTGGAGAGGACCTGATGTGCCTAAACAGTGGAAACCCCCAAGTGACACATTTTGGAAACTAGACCCCCTAAGGAACTTATCTAGATCTGTTGTGAGCACATTCAACCCCCAAGTGTTTCACTAAAGTTTATAATGCCTGGGTATGAAAAAAAAAATCCACAAAAACGATTTTTTAGTCTCCAATTTTTGATTTTTCCCAAGGAAATTGGACCCCAAAAGTTGTTGTCCAATTTGTCCTGAGTACGCTGATACTGTTTGGGAGCACAGAAGGGCTCAAAAAGGAAGTAATGACATTTTGGAATGCACACTTTGATAGGTGTCATGTTCAGTTTGCAGAGCCCCTGATGTGCCTAAACAGTGGAAACCTCCCACAAGTGACCCCATTTTGGAAACTAGACTCCCTAAGGAACTTATCTACAGTCATGGCCAAAAGTTTTGAGAATGACACAAATATTAATTTTTACAAAGTCTGCTGCTTCACTTTTTCTAATGGCAATTTGCATATACTCCAGAATGTCATAAAGAGTGATCAGCTTAACAGCAATTACTTGCAAAGTCAATATTTGACTAGAAAATGAACTTTATCCCCCAAAACACATTTCAACATCATTGCAGCCCTGACTTAAAAGGACCAGCTAACCTCTTTTCAGTGATTGCTCCATTAACACAGGTGTGGGTGTTGATGAGGACATGGCTGGAGATCAATCTGTCATGATTAAGTAAGAATGAGACCACTGGACACTTTAAAAGGAGGCTGGTGCTTGGCATCATTGTTTCTCTTCTGTTAACCATGGTTATCTCTAAAGAAACACGTGCAGTCATCATTGCAATGCACAAAAATGGCCTAACAGGGAAGAGTATCGCAGCTAGAAAGATTGCACCTCAGTAAACAATCTATCGCATCATCAAGAACTTCAAGGAGAGAGGTTCCATTGTTGCCAAAAAGGCTCCAGGGCGCCCAAGAAAGACCAGCAAGCGCCAGGACCGTTTCTTAAAAGTGTTTCAGCTGCGGGATCAGGCTACCAGCAGTGCAGAGCTTGCTCAGGAATGGCAGCAGGCAAGTGTAAGTGCATTTGCACGCACTGTGAGGCGGAGACTCTTGGAGCAAGGCCTGGTCTCAAGGAGTGCAGCAAAGAAGTCACTTCTCTCAAGAAAAAACATCATGGACAGACTGATATTCTGCAAAAGGTACAGGCAGTGGACTGCTGAGGACTGCGGTAAAGTTATTTTCTCTGATGAATCCCCTTTTCGATTGTTTGGGACATCAGGAAAATGCCTCATTCGGAGAAGACAAGGTGAGCGCTACCACCAGTCTTGTCTCATGCCAACTGTTAAGCATCCTGAAACCATTCATGTGTGGGGTTGCTTCTCAGCCAAGGGAATCGGCTCTCTCACAGTCTTGCCTAAAAACACAGCCATGAATAAAGAATGGTACCAGAATGTCCTCCAAGAGCAACTTCTCCCAACCCCCCAAGAGCAGTTTGGCGATCAACAATGCCTTTTCCAGCATGATGGAGCACCTTGCCATAAAGCAAAGGTGATAACTAAATGGCTCAGGGAACAAAACATAGAGATTTTGGGTCCATGGCCTGGAAACTCCCCAGATCTTAATCCCATTGAGAACTTTTGGTCAATCATTAAGAGACGGGTGGACAAACAAAAACCTAAAAATTCTGACAAAATGAAAGCATTGATTGTGCAAGAATGGACTGCTATCAGTCAGGATTTGGTCCAGAAGTTGATTGAGAGCATGCCAGGGAGAATTGCAGAGGTCCTGAAGAAGAAGGGTCAACACTGCAAATATTGACTTGCTGCATTAACTCATTCTAACTGTCAATATAAGCTTTTGTTACTCATATGTTTGCAATTATATTTCTGTCTGTGATAAAAAAAATATCTGTCAAACACACATATAAAAACCAGAGGGCAGCAGATCATGTGAAAATATAATATTTGTGTCATTCTCAAAACTTTTGGCCATGACTGTACATCTGTCGTGAGCACTTTGAACCCCCAAGTGCTTCACACAAGTTTATAATGCCCAGGCATGAAAATAAAAAAGCCTATTTTTTTCCTACAAAAATGATCTTTTAGTCACCAATTTTTTATTTTCCCAAGGGTAACAGGAGAAATTGGACCCCAAAAGTTGTTCTTCAATTTGTCCTGAGTACGCTGATACCCAATATGTGGGAGAAAACTACTGTATGGGCACACGTCGGGGTTTGGAATAGAAGTAGTGACGTTTAGTAATGCAGACTTTGTTGGAATGGTCTGCGGGTGTCATGTCGCGTTTGGAGAGCCCCTGATGTGCCTAAACAGTGGAAACCCTCAACAAGTGACCCCATTTTGGAAACTAGACCTAAGGAACTTATTTACATCTGTGGTGAGCACTTTGAACCTCCAAGTGCTTCACACAAGTTTATAATGCCCAGGTATGAAAATAAAAAAGCCTATTTTTTTTCCTACAAAAATGATCTTTTAGACTACTTTCACACTTGCGTTTTATCGCGCAGCGCATCGTGCGCTATCGGACGCATGCGCAATGTTCCCTTATCTTTAACATGGCGGGCGCAGGGTCTAGCGCTTGCACGCGTTCATGTGCGTTTGTCGTGCGCTGCGCATTTTCCCGGTGTGCGCCCATACGCGCTAGACGCTACATGTTGCATTTTTTTTTTCGGTCAACCGCTTTAAAAAAACGCGTGCGCACGTGTGCGCATGCTATGCGCAAAAAATAACATTGCAGTCTATGGAGGCGCTGGCGTGCACATGGCTTTGCGCTCGTCAGCGCTTTTGCACGCATGCGATTTTTCTGTAAATAATGGAGACAGATGATGGAGACAGAGATGATGGAGCCAGAGATGATGGAGACAGAGATGATGGAGCCAGAGATGATGGAGCCAAAGATGATGGAGACAGAGATGATGGAGACAGAGATGATGGAGACAGAGATGATGGAGACAGAGATGATGCAGCCAGAGATGATGCAGCAGAGATGATGGAGACAGAGATGATGGAGACAGAGATGATGGAGACAGAGATGATAGAAATGTGACACATAGACAACGCATGCGCCAAAAAAACGCAAACGCATGAAAAAACTAATGAAATCGCAGACAAACGCTGCTTTTTTTTGTCAAAATGCGCATGCTGATGCGACTAAAAATCGCAGCGTTTACAAGAATTTGCATGCGTTTTTTTAATGCGCTTCATGTGCGCTCGAAACGCAGCGCAAAAAAAACGCAAGTGTGAAAGTAGCCTCAGTCACCAATTTTTTATTTTCCCAAGGGTAACGGGAGAAATTGGACCCCAAAAGTTGTTTTTCAATTTGTCCTGAGTACGCTGATACCCCATATGTGGGAGAAAACTACTGTATGGGCACACGTCGGGGCTTGGAATAGAAGTAGTGACGTTTAGTAATGCAGACTTTGTGGAATGGTCTGCGGGTGTCATGTCGCGTTTGGAGAGCCCGATGTGCCTAAACAGTGGAAACCTCCCACAAGTGACCCCATTTTGGAACCAAGACCCCCAAAGGAACTTATCTAGATGTGTGGTGAGCACTTTGAACCCCCAAGTGCATCACAGAAGTTTATAACGCCCGGGCGTGAAAATAAAAAAAATCATATTTTTCCACAAACATGATCTTATAGTCCCCAGCTTTTTATTTTCCCAAGGGTAACAGGAGAAATTGGACCCCAAAAGTCGCTGTTCAATTAGTCCTGAGTACTCTGATACCCTATATGTGGGAGAAAACTACTGTATGGGCACACGTCGGTGCTCGGAAGGGAAGTAGTGACGTTTTGCATTGCAGACTTAGATGGAATAGTCTGCGGGCGTCATGTCGCGTTTGGAGAGCCCCTGATGTGCCTAAACAGTGGAAACCCCCACAAGTGACCCCATTTGGAAACTAGACCCCAAATGGAACTTATCTAGATGTGTGCTGAGAACTTTGAACCCCCAAGTGCTTCACAGAAGTTTAAAACGTAGAGCCATAAAAAAAAATCATATTTTTTCCACAAAATTGATATTTTCGCCCCCAATTTTTTATTTTCCCAAGGGTAACAGAAAAATTGGACCCCAAGAGTTATTGTGCAATTTTTCCTGAGTACGCTGATACCTCATATGTGGGGGTAAACTACTGTTTGGGCGCATGGCAAAGCTCAGAAGAGAAGGAGCACCGTTTGACTTTTTCAACGCCGAATTGGCTGGAATTGAGATCAGACGCCATGTCACGTTTGGAGAGCACCTGATGTGCCTGAACAGTGGAAACCCCCAATTCTAACTCCAACCCTAACCCCAGCACACCCCTAACCCTAATCCCAACCCTAATCATAACCCTAATCCTAATGCTAACTTTAGCCCCAACTCTAACCCTAACTTTAGCCCCAACCCTAACCCTAACACTAATGGGAAAATGGAAATAAATACAATTTTTAAATTTTATTATTTTTACCTAACTAAGGGGGTGATAAAGGGGGGTTTGATTTACTATTTATAGCGGGTTTCTATGTTTGGCAGCTGTCACACGCTAAAAGACGCTTTTTACTGCAAAAAATAGCGTTTGCATCACCACATTTTGAGAGCTATAATTTTTCCATATTTTTGGACCACAGAGTCATGTTAGGTCTTGACGTTTTTATTGTTACCATTTTCGGGCACATGACATTTTTTGATCGCTTTTTATTACGATTTTTGGGAGGCAGAATGAACAAAAACCAGCAATTCATGAATTTCTTTTGGGGGGGTGTTTATACCGTTCCGCGTGTGGTAAAATTGATCAAGCAGTTTTATTCTTCGGGTTAGTACGATTACAGCGATACCTCATTTATATCATTTTTTTTATGTTTTGCCGCTTTTATACAATAAAAACGATTATATATAAAAAATAATTATTTTTGCATCACTTTATTCTGCGAGCTATAACTTTTTTATTTTTTTCGCTGATGCTGTATGGCGGCTTGTTTTTTGCGGGACAAGATGATGTTTTCAGAGGTACCATGTTTATTTATATCCGTCTTTTTGATCGCGTTTTATTCCACTTTTTGTTCGGCGGTATGATGATAAATCATTGTTTTTTTTTGTTTTTTTTAAGGGGTTCACTAAAGGGGTTAACTAATGGGACAGATTTATATAGCGGGTCGTTACGGACGCGGCGATACTAAATATGTGTACTTTTATTGTTTTGTTTATTTTATTTACATGAAGAAATGAATTTTTTGGTGAACATATTTTTTTTTTTTACACGTTATTTTTTTTTTTTTTAACTTTTATACTTTGTCCTAGGGTGGGACATCACTGTATAAGGTCAGATCACCGATCTGACACTGTGCACAGCACTCTGTCAGATCGGCGATCTCAAAGGCAGTACCGCAGGCTTTCTCAGGCACTGAGGAAGCCGCCTCCCTGCAGGAACTGGAAGGACCCCGCGCGGTCACATCACGCTGTTCTGAGGGTCTCAGGGAAGCACACAGGGAGCTTCCTCCCTGCGCGATGCTTCCCTGTACCGCCGGAACACTGCGATCATCTTTGATCGCAGTGTGCCAGGGGTTAATGTGCCGGGAGCGGTCCGTGACCGCTCCTGGCACATAGTGCTGGCTGTCAGCTGTGATAATCAGCTGACACCCGGCTGCGATCAGCTGCGCTCCCCCTGGGGAGCGCAGCTGATCGCATATGACGTACTATTCCGTCCTTGGGAATTAGGTCCCAGGGCACATGGATGGAATAGTACGTCAGATGGAAGGGGTTAAACGAGGGGTACCAACAATTTTGACCAGGTGTGTACATCTCTACATTATCTGTTAGAGGAGGTGGGCATGGTGGACCTATGGACAATAAGTCACCCTGATGTCCAGTTCAAACTACTAACACTGACCTACAAAGCAGTCCACAACCTGTCCCATCCGTATATCTCTGAACTAATCTCCCAATATCTTCCTTCACGTAATCTTAGATCCTCCCAAGACCTCCTATTATCCTCCACACTTATTCGTTCCTCACACAACCGCCTCCAAGATTTCTCCCGAATATCCCCCATCCTCTGGAATTCCACGCCTAAACATGTACGATTATCCACCACCCTTGGATCCTTCAGACGGAACCTGAAAACCCATCTCTTCAGGAAAGCCTACAGCCTGCAACAACCATTCCGCCTCGCCGCCACCACACGAGCTGCCGCCTCGCCGCCACCACCAGAGCTGCCGCACCCCCGACCTTCTGTTTCTTCCCCATTATCCCGTAGAATGTAAGTCCACAGGGACAGGGTTCTCTCCCCTCTGTACCAGTCTGTCATTGTAAATTTGTTTACTGTAAACAATATCTATAACTTTGTATGTAACTCCTTCTCATGTACAGCACCATGGAATTAATGGCGCTATATAAATAAATAATAATAATAATGTCAGACAATATTTCTGTTTATCCGCCTCCCATCAATTTTTGTCAAGAATAGATCTAGTCATTGGGTCTGATGCAATCATACCCTACATTAATTTGGTGAGGAATCTACCAAGGTGTGTCTCTGACCACTCACCTATACAGGTACAACTGAAGATAGGTGTTGTGAGTTCTCCAGAGGGATATACATGGCGCTTCAATCTTTTTTGGCTCACTCTTAGCTCTATAATATTTTCATTTTAAAGATGGGATGTCATCTACAAGATTTATATGGATTTGTATGAAAGTGTCACAAGTGTGTCACGTCCACCTGGGGTTGGAAGATCACTATGTATTGTGAATCGCAGATCTTCCATTTAGCCTGTGTGTTTGTGTCCCATATAAAATGGATTTGGTTTGCTTTGGAGCTGAAGAGGTTAATGACCCTTTCTATACTGGTCAGAAACTTGCAGCTCCATTTTCATCTGCTTACAATCTGGATCTGGTCATTACCTCTCCCTATGAAACCTTGCCAAACCTTCGCTGTCTTGCCAGTGAAAGCTTCCTAGCTCCTTGGAGACTCTGTGCTGAATTGGAGATCGTTGTTATTACTGGAAATTAAAAAGAAGGACTTTACAAAAGGCCAGGGTATGAAAGGTTAAAAAGTATAAAGTTTACTCAATACATTAAAACCAATAAATAAAAAAATATATAAAACAGAAAGAGAGCACTGCAGGTTAACAGGAGGAAGGTGGGTACACCCAGATAGTGTATAAACATTGACAAGTACTCAAAGAATTAAGATATCATATTCACATAAAACCCCCATGCATATATTATCATTAATAGCTGTCTACAAATATGTCAAGGGCTGTCACATTGTAGAAGGATCTTCTTTATTCTCATTTGCACAAGGAAAGACTAGAAGCAATGGGATGAAACTGAATGGGAGGAGACACAGATTAGATATTAGAAAAAACTTTTTGACAGTTAGGGTGATCAATGAGTGGAACAGGCTGCCACGAGAGGTGGTGAGTTCACCTTCAATGGAAGTCTTCAAACAGAGGCTGGACAGACATCTGTCTGGGATGATTTAGAGAATCCTGCTTTGAGCAGGGGGTTGGACCAGAAGGCCCAGGAGGTCCCTTCCAACTCTACCATTCTATGATTCTATGATTCTATCCCAGGAAAGGCATAAAGGTAATCAGAAGTAGAATACAATAATTGTTACCATGTTACACATGTCAATGAGAAAAACACATAATGTGAGAGGTGTGTTCATACAGATTTGGCAGCTTCACATCAATGTTTTAACACAGTGATAAAAGGCACGGATGCCATGTGAAAAAAAACCACTATTAGTAAATTGCAGAGATGTCAGTTAAGCATTTAAAGAAAGAAAGGGGGTATGCAGAGGACTACAAACAGTTTTAAATAATGAAGGCGTACATTGTAAATGGTACTGTACCTCTATGATAGCGACTGGGGACGCAGCACACTCAAAAGGTGTTTGTACTCCTCTGCATACCCCCCTTTCTTTCTTTACATGCTTAACTGAGAGCTCTGCAATTTACTAATAGTGTTTTTTAACATGGCAACTCTGCCTTCTATTACTGTATTTAAAACATTGATGTGAACCTGCCAGCTCTGTATGAACACACATTACAATTGTTGCTATATACCTCTCATATTATGTGTTTTTCTCTTTGACATGTGTAAAATAGTAACAATTATTGTATTCTATTTCTGATTACCTTTATCCCTTTCCTGGGATCATAATACTTGCATGGGGGTTTTATGTGAATGTGATATCTTAACCCCTTTCTGACATCGGGTGTAATAGTATGCAGATATCTGACTTCCCCCCCCCCCCCACATCTTTTCTGGCACGTCAGCTGTTTAGAATAGCTGACATGTGCCTTTAATAGCTGCAGGTGGAATCGCGATCCACTTGCGGCTGTTAACCCGTTAAATGCCACTGTCAAACTCGAGCTTCCGGCAAACACGCCGAAAATCCCGCCCATCGGTGACCCCTGTCACGTGATCGCGGGTCACCGATGGGTTGGCATGACAACCAGAAGTCTCCAGCCGACCTCTATGGTTGTTACTGTTGGATTGCTATGAGTGCCGACCGGTGGTCGGCGTTCATAGCAAGAGAGTAATTCTGCTACATACAGGCAATCTGATCATCATCTGCATGGAGCAGAGCCGATCGGACAAGAGCAGCTTCTAGCCTCCCATGGAGACTATTGAAGCATGCAAAAATTAAAAAAAAGTTTTAAAAATATTAAAGGGAACCTGTCACCAGGTTTGACCGATACGAGATTCTGCCACCGCCTTTCAGGGCTTATCTACAGCATTCTAAAATGCTGTAGACAAGCCCCCGATTCGACCTGTTAGAGAAGAAAAGTAACTTTTATTATACTAACATGTGGGGCGATACGGTCCGATGGATGTTGCAGGTCTTGGTCTGGCACCTCCCATCTTCTTGCCGCTCTCCTGTTTCCTTCATGTGGATGACGAGTCCCTACATCATCCACACAGGCTCCCCGGCATCGCGCTCCTGCGCAGACGTACTTCTCTGCCCTGTTGAGGGCAGAGCAAATACTGCAGTGCACAGGTGCTGGGAAAGGTCATTAAGGAACAGCGCCTGCATACTGCAGGAATCTGCTCTGCCCTCAACAGGGCAGATAAGTAAGCCTGCGCAGGAGCGCGATGCCGGGGAGCCTGTGTGATTGATGTAGTGACGTGTCATCCACATGAAGCAAGCAGGAGAGCGACATCACAAGAAGATGGGAGGCGCCAGACAAAGACCTGCAACACCCATTGTACCAGACTGCCCCATAGGTTAGGATCAGGGGCTTATCTACAGCATTATAGAATGCTGTAGATAAGCACTGAAAGGCGGTGGCCATAACTCATATCAGCCAAACCTGGTGACAGGTTCCCTTTAAAACAATAGAAAAAATATAAAAGTTCAAATCACTCCCCTTTCACCCCATTGAAAATAAAACAATATTAAAACAAAAAAATCAAACCTACACTTATTTGGTATCGCAGCGTTCAGAGTCGCCCAATCTATCAACATAAAAAAAAAATTAACAGGATCGCTAAATGGCATAACGAGAAAAAAAATTAAAAATGGCAGAATTAAGTTTTTTGGTCACCGCAACATTGCATTAAAATGCAATAAAAAGCGATCAAATGATCGTATAATGCACCAAAATGGTATCATAAAAACTATCAGCTGGGCACACAAAAAATAAGCCACCCATCCCGAGTTCATGAAAAATGTAGAGGCTACAGGTATCGAAAAAATGGCAACTTTTTTTTTGTTAACAAACTTTGGAATTTTTTTTCACCACTTAAATAAAAAAGAACCTAGACATGTTTGGTATTTATGAACTTGTAATGACCTGGAGAATCACAGTTGAAGGTCAGTTTTATCATTTAGTGAACATGGTGAAAAAAAAACAACTTTAGGATTGCACTTTTTTTTTGTAATTTCACCACACTTGGAATTTTTTTCCAGTTTTCGAGTACACAACATGGCAAAATCAATGGTGTCGTTCAAAAGTACAACTCGTCCCGCAAAAAACAAGGCCTCACATGGCCATTTTGACCAAAAAATAAAAAAAGTTATGACTCTGGGAAGAAGGGGAGCAAAAAATGAAAATGCAAAACCAAAAACACCTCTGGTCGTTAAGGGGTTAATAGGTGTACCCACCTTCCTCCTGTTAACTTGCAGTGCTCTCTTTCTGTTTTACAAATTTTTTACATATTGTTTTTAACGTACTGAATAAACTTTATATTTTTTTAACCTTTCGTACCCTGACCTTTTGCAAAGTCCTTCTTTTTGGTGTTCTTACTTTTCATTGCTTTATGCCTATAATATAGGAAAATTAGTTGGTGTATTTGCTATTGGAAATTGTTGCATGCTGTTTTTGGGTGTATACTGTCCTAAAAGTCCTATTCCCATTTGGTTGGTACATTCCAATCCTTCCCTATATACTACCTTTGTTGAGTGTTTGTTTGTTGCTTTATGTTATGCCTGTTTTGTATTTGTGACTTGTTTAACTTGCATGTCTGTCACAGGCCTCACTGGGTTGTGGAAGGGAAAGATCTGGGTTTAACTGGAGCATAGTAAGGTCAAGGACTCTGGTCTCCCTACCTTCAAGAGTACCACCGAGATAGGGATAGTTAGGGTCCCAGTTCCAGGGAAAGTTTCACTTATTATACGAATGTGCATGCATCTGAGACTAATGCTTTGGGGGGGGGGAGATATTGACTCTGTCCTAGATGGAATTGCTCTTACTAGAGTGTCTGGAGTTATAAGGGAGGCTTTGGATCAGCCTTTAGTCTTGCAGGAACTAGATGATGCATTACAAACATTGCAAAATGAGAAAGCACCTGTTGCTGATGGTCTCCCAGGAGAATTTTTTAAACTAAATAAAAAGGTACTGTTGCTCAAGCTCTTAGATGTCTTTAGGGAGGCACTAGAAAGGGGCTCCCTACCAGATTCTATAAATGAAGCCATAACAATTTTAATACTAAAGCCGAGAAAAGATATGTCAAAACCTGACTCATATTGGCCAATCTATGTACGGCAAGTGGATATTAAACCACTAGCTAAAGTTTTAGCCAATAGATTTATTAAAGTTATTAGAGAAGTAATACATGAGGAGCAATCTGGATTTATATCAAATACATCTACCGCTATAAATCTGAGACGTCTATTCCTCAACCTCCAAATGAGCTCAAAGGGAGATGGCACAATGGCGGTTATGTCCTTAGACGCTGCCAAAATATAAGACAGTGTAGAATGGAGTTACCTGTGAGCAGTTTTAAAAACGATGGGTTTTGGTCGTTACTACATTGCTTTAACTCCTTTACCCCCAAGGGTGGTTTGCATGTCAATGCCCAGGACAATTTTTACAATTCTGGACACTGTCCATATATGAGGTAATAACTCTGGAACACTTCCATGGATCCCGGTGATTCTGACTCTGTTTTCTCGTGACATATTGTACTTCATGATAGTGGTAAAATTTATTTGATATGACTTGCGTTTATTTGTGAAAAAAACGGAAATTTGGCAAAAAATTCGCAATTTTCCAACTTTGAATTTTCATGCCCTTAACTCAGAGATATGTCACATAAAATACTTAATAAGTAACATTTCCCACATGTCTACTTTACCTCAGCACAATTTTGGAACCAAATTTTTTTTGTTAGGAAGTTATAAGGTTTAAAAGTTGACCAACGATTTCTCATTTTTTACAACACCATTTTTTTTAGGGACCACATCACATTTGAAGTCACTTCGAGCGGTCTATATGATAGAAAATACCCGAAAGTGACACCATTCTAAAAACTGCACCTCTCAATGTGCTCAAAACCACATTCACCCTTCAGGTGCTCCACAGGAATTTTTTAACTTTTTTTCACAAAAAACTTACTTCAGATCCAATTTTTTTTTATTTTACCATGGGAAAAAGGAGAAATTGGACCCCAAAAGTTATTGTGCAATTTGTCCTGAGTACGCTGATACCCCATATGTGGTGGGGAACCACTGTTTGGGGGCATTGCAGAGTTCGGAAGGGAAGGAGGGCTGTTTGACTTTTTCAAAGCAAAATTTGGTGGAATTGAGATCAGACGCCATGTTGCGTTTGGAGAGCCCCTGATGTGCCTAAACAGTGGAAACTCCCCACAAGTGACACGATTTTGGAAAGTAGACCCCGCCAAGGAACTTATCTAGATGTGTGGTGAGCACTTTGAACACATAAGGGCTTCACAGAAGTTAGAGCCGTAAAATTAAAAAATCATATTTTTTCCACAAAAACACGGATTTTGGTAAGAACTTACCTGTAAAATCCTTTTCAGCGAAGGAAGGAAGAGAGACACAGTATTCATTACTGATGGGTAGGCGGAGCCCCAGATCAGGATGTTACCTCAGATCAAAAGAGTGCTGACTGGCTGGCCCCTCCAGCTCGGGCTCCTCCTACTCAGCTCCAGTCGTACCAAAGCTTTTAGGAAAAGAGCCAAGATCACCAGCGAGCAACATAACCCCTTCTGAAGGAACTTCAGAGAAAAAACACAAGGATACAGGTTATGCATGCAAAGAAAGCCAAAAACCACAGAGTTCCAGGTACTACTCACGGAACCTGACTACTGCGATGAGCTGGCGATGCTGGAACAGAGCCTTAGTGCGCTTACCTCAGCCAGATAATCGCTATCAGATAAGGGTCGCGCTGCATCTGAAAACATCAACACACTTCTGCCTTGGGAGGGTGCTGTGTCTCTCTTCCTTCCTTCGCTGAAAAGGATTTTACAGGTAAGTTCTTACCAAAATCCGTGTTTCAGCTGCAGATGGAAGGAAGAGAGCCACAGTATTCATTACTGATGGGACGTCCCAAAGCAGTTCAAAAATAAGGGTGGGAAAAACCAACAAAAAGGCAGAAACCCAACAACCTTAACAAAAAAGCGCAACCAGCGCTAAACACAAGTTCAACTAGAACTTTAAACTACAGCCGCCTGCAGGACCCTACGGCCGAGGCTGCATCAGCTGAAGCACTGACGTCCACTTTATAAAACTTTGTAAACGTGTGGACAGAGCGCCAAGTTGCCGCCCGGCAGAGCTGCACTGCCGAAGCACCTTGGTGAAAAGCCCACGATGAAGCCACAGCCCTCGTGGAATGGGCTTGAATCTTAATCGGGCAAGATTCACCCTGAAGACGGTAAGCTTCCAATATAGCTGACCGAATCCAACGAGCTATAGAATCCTTGGAAGCTCGTTGACCACGCCGACGACCGACTGGAACCACAAATAGGGAGTCCGTCTTACGAAAACCTTGAGTAATAGATAGATAAAACTTCAAGGCCCGCACTAAATCCAATGTGTGTAAAGCTCGCTCTTTCACATTCTTCGGATCCGGGCAGAATGAAGGCAACACAATATCCTGGTTGACATGAAATTGTGACACCACTTTAGGCAAAAAATCACCCCGAGTGCGAAGCACTACACGATCCGGAAAAAACTCCAGAAAAGGAGACGAACAAGAAAGAGCTGCCAACTCAGAAACTCTCCTCAAGGAAGTGACTGCAACAAGAAAAGCCACCTTCCAAGAAAGTAAAGAAAGGCTAGCAGAAACCATAGGCTCAAAAGGTTTATGCTGAAGAGCCTCCAAAACAAGGTTGAGCCGCCAAGGAGACACGGGAGCCTTCCGCGGCGGGAACTTACGAGATATACCTCGGAAAAAGGAGAGCACGTCTCTATTTGAAGCAATGGTTCTCCGGAACAATAAGGACAGAGCAGAAATCTGACCTTTCAGGGTGCTGACTGCCAAACCCTTGTCTAGCCCATGCTGCAGAAAAGCCAACAGGTTGGGAATGGAAAATTTTCTCGGGTTCCGAGAAGACCCCAAACACCACGAAAAGAAGGTTTCCCAAATTTTGTGGTAAATCCTAGTAGTAGCCGGACTTCTTGCAGCACGAAGGGTAGCAATGACCTCGGCTGAGAAACCTCTACGGGTCAAGATTTCGGTCTCAAGAGCCACGCCGTCAAACGCAGGAACATCAAGTCCGGATGACAAACGGGCCCCTGAGTCAACAAGTCCGGTTGAAGAGGGAGTGGAAAAGGAGGTGCCGCCAACAGCGACATTATTGTCGAGAACCACACCCTTCTTGGCCAGTCTGGAGCTATCAAAATAGCTGGAATTCTCTCTAGTCTGATCCGACGCAGTACTAGAGGAAGTAAGGATATCGGCGGGAATACATAGATCAGCTCGAACTGATCCCACTGAGCCACTAGAGCATCCACCGCCACAGCCTTCGGGTCCTTGCACCTGGACATGAACGTCGGTAACTTGGCATTGGACCTGGATGCCATCAAATCCACTTGTGGGGTTCCCCAGCGAGAGCACAGGAGTGCAAAAACTTCCGGGTGGAGACTCCATTCCCCGGGATCCATCCTTCTGCGACTGAGAAAGTCCGCTGTAATATTCTGAACCCCTGGAATGTGAATCGCCGAAATGGCTGGTACACTGGCCTCTGCCCAAATCAAAATTCGGGACACCTCTACCATGAGTCTGGAACTCCTTGTCCCACCTTGGTGATTGATATACGCGACAGCCGTCGCATTGTCTGTCTGCACTCGGACTGGCAGACCGCTCAAAGGGAACGTCCAATGTTGGAGGCAAAGGAAAATCGCCCTCAATTCCAGGATGTTGATCGGAAGAACAGACTCTTCCGATGACCATACCCCCTGAATCCAGAGTTTGTTCCAAACACCCCCCCCCAGCCCGTCAGGCTGGCATCGGTGGTTATGACTGACCACTTCGGAGGGAGGAAACACTTCCCCAGGGAGAATGCCCCTGGACGTAACCACCATTCTAGAGAATCCTGCACCGCGCGAGAAATGGTGACACTGCAATCCAGCGATTGCGACTGGTTCCATCGACTCAAGATGAACCTTTGGAGAGTCCTGGAATGGAACTGGGCAAAAGGAATTGCCTCCATGGACGCCACCATCAGTCCCAGAAGACGCATACACTTCCGAAGGGACATTGCCGTTGAGGATTTCATAATCTGTACATGTCGAAGAAGACATGACTGTTTGTCTGGTGGTAGGGAAACTACCGACCGAAACGTGTCGAGATGCATTCCCAAAAAGAGGATTGTCCTCGATGGTTCCAGGGACGACTTCTCCCAATTGACCAGCCAACCGAAGTCCTTCAGAAACTGAAGAGACAAATCCCGAGCCGTCAACGCCTCCTCCTCCGAGGAAGCCACGATCAAAAGATCGTCCAGATAAGGGAGAATCGTAATCCCCTGTCTTCGAAGGATTGCCATGAGCGGCGCCAGAATTTTTGTAAAGACCCTTGGCGCTGAGGCTAAGCCGAACGGCAGAGCCACGAACTGGTAATGATTCTGACCTATGGCAAATCGAAGAAAGCGCTGATGAGCCTTTCCGATGGGAATATGCAAATAGGCGTCGCGAATGTCGATTGACACCAGAAAATCGTTCTGTGACAGAGCTGCCACAACGGAGCGAAGCGACTCCATGCGAAATTTCCGGGCATGGACATGCCGGTTTAATCGCTTGAGATCCAGAATCGGGCGAAATTTGTTCTCCTTTTTGGGAACTATAAAAGTCTCGGTCCTCTGACGGAACCGGTATCACTACACCCTTTTGTAGCAGAGATTCGACCTCTCGCTGTAGAGCGACAACAAGCTCGGGTTCCGACGGAACGCGAGACTGACAAAAAACATTTGGGGGTCGAGAAGCAAACTCTATTAAATAGCCTGCCGACACTATTCGCGTTGCCCAGGAATCTGGAACGCGAGCCATCCAAGTCGCCTTGAAAAGAAGCAGGCGACCCCCCACTCGAGAATCCTCGAGTGGACCCCTGGCGTCAATTCGACTTTGCGGGCTTCTTGTCAAGTTCCCGCTTGTCCTGGCGGAAACTCTGCTTCCAGGGAGTACGAGTTTTCTGAGAGGATTTCTTTCCTGAGAAGGAAGGACGACCCGATCCCCACGAGGAGTGACTAGATCGTCCTCGGCCCCGAAAGGACCGCCGACCACTATAGACACCAGGCTTACTGGACACCGAGGCCATGGCCCTACGCTGTGGTAATGCTGATTCCTTCGCCTTAGCCTTGGAAATCAGCTCTGTGAGGTCGGATCCAAAAAGATGGCCACCCTTGTAAGGTAAGGCCAACAACCCTTGTTTGGAAACTGCGTCCCCGGCCCACTGTCTGAGCCATAAAGCTCTTCTGACTGTGACCGCTGAAGCTTGCGCTTTGGCCAGCAGAGATGCCGTATCCAGACCGGCATCAAAAATATAACAGGCTGCCGTTTCTAACCATTCACAAGTTTCCCGTATCTCAGATAACGGAGATTCATTTTGCAGCTCCGTCTTCAGACGTGCCAACCAGCCTAGAGAAGCTCTAGCAGCACACATGGATCCTAGCACTGCTCGGAAACCATGACCCGCAGCCTCATAGCTTGCTTTTGCCGCCAATTCTGTTTTTCTATCCAAAGGCTCCTGTAAGCTCGCTTTTCCCTTAATAGGGAGTAGTGAGGATTTACTAAGCTGAGATAAAGACACATCCACCTCAGGAGCAGAAGTCCAATTAGCCTTTGACTCCGCAGAGCAAGGATAAAGTGTATCCAAGAAATGCGTTCCATGAAAACGCTTATCTGGACATAGACGTTCCTCCTCTATTACACTATTAAGCTCATCCAGAGCTGGCAATGTTGTACGCGAAGCACGGGACTCCTGGAACATGCGTGCTGATTTACCAGGACGACTAGTTACCTCCTCCGGTAACTGTAATATATCTCTCATGGCTTCAATTAATGCCTCCGTACGTTTCGCCACAGAGGAACGCCCCTGCGGCTCGTCCGCATCTGAATCGGATATTTCTCCATCCGAATTTAAAGGGGAACTTTGCCCAATATCAGATACGTCTGACTCGCTCCGTGTAGAGGCCGGTAACGGCCTGCGTCGCTTCCTCTGAGAGGAAATAGCAGACACATATTGACCTAAAAGGTCAGACAAGTTGTTGATCGATCGAGCGATATCGTCCAATTTTTCACCGCTGTCGACCGCAGCGCTAGACGCTGTGGAGGTCTGCGTATCTGATTGCCGCAATGGCACTGGACGTGGTCCGCGGCATCTGAACTCTGTTCAGACATGTCTCACCTGTATGAGCAGGTCAAAGCGGTAATACCAGCAAAAACTATGCGGTTTTTTTTTTTTTTTTTTTATACACTGAAGGGTTAACGCTCCACCAGGCAGGGTTACCCCAGCGGTATTCAGTCAAAAAATTTAGCTGGTAGAAATAACCCTCAGAGGGGTTAATATTGCAAACTCACCACAATATATATGTTTGTGAGCCCCAGCCAATTTTATGTCTCTAATGAGACTGCAGCTGCAGGATAGCGATCGCTGCGCTGCGGGGTGAGGAATCAGCACTCACCCAGCTGGCCGTGGTGTCTTATGAGGAGAGGAGCGGTCTGAGGAGCCCAGGAGCCTGTGTAATGGCCGCCACAGTGAGGGAGTCGCAGGAGAAACGCCAGAGCGCGCGTCTTACTGCTCAGAAGACCGGGAATAGTTAGGCCACGCCCCCCGCCAGCTCAAATATTGAGCGCGAACTCCCTCGCTCCTGCTCCTTCTCTGTCCTGCAGCTATCTGCCTGCGGACAAAAGATCACCACATCTACATGTAACAGCGCTGTCACCGCAGCGCTGAAGCACTCACACATTATTATAATAAAAATTGTGTGGAGTACTCACCAGCTTAGCGCCACAGGGACCCTCAGAGGTTTCTGGCGCTATGCCCATGGTTTCCCCCAGGGCGGGAAGCGCAGTGACCCAGTGTGTGGTTTGCGCCCCCGCCAGGGAAAACTCTCCTCATCCCCCAGGGCCGGCAAGGATTCTGCAGGGACCATTATGTAGTTACAGATCCGCCAAGGGAGAGGCTGGTGAAATACACTGATAAACATGTAATAGCGCTGTCACCGCAGCGCTGAAGCATACTGATATACATGTAATAGCGCTGCCATCAGACGCTAAAGCACTCACACATTAATAATAAAATTTTGTGTGGAGTACTCACCAGCCAAAAGCGCCACAGGTGCCGGGAGCGGTCTGTGACAAATAGTGCCGGGTGTCCGCTGTAAGAATCAGCTGACAAACGGCGGCGATCAGCCGCGCTCCCCCCATGAGTGCGGCCGATCACTTAGACTTGGCCATAATGGCCCAAGTCACATGGACGGATCATTACGTCTAATGTCAGAAAGGGGTTAACCTGGCTGTTATACCACTCCCCAGTTGCTAAAATTCGACTGAATGGCCAACTCTCAGAGACTTTTAAATTACAGAAAGAATAAACAACAACCACAAGATGGATTTCATTAACCAAGGTATCATTTTATTCAGTATAACGGCACCGACCTGACACTGTCTGTAGGTTGCTGTGCACAAACCTGATGACAGGTTCCCTTTAACCCCTTATCCTCCGGAGCTTTTTTCGGTTTTGCGTTTTCTTTTTCACTACCCTCTTTCCCAGAGCCATAACTTTTTTATTTTTCCGTCAATATGGACATGTGAGGGTTTGTTTTTTGCGGTACGAGTTGTACTTTTGAAAGACATAATTGGTTTTACCATATCGTGTACTAGAAAACGGGAAAAAAATTCCAAGTGCAGTGAAATTGCAAAAAAAGTGCAATCCCACACTTGTTTTTGTTTGTATTTTTTGCTAGGTTCCCTAAATGCCAAAACTGACCTGCCATTATGATTCTCCAGGTCATTACGAGTTCATAGACACCAAACATGTCTAGGTTCTTTTCTTATCTAAGTGGTGAAAAAAATTTCCAAACTTTGTTAAAAAAAAAAAAATTGCGCCATTTTCCGATACCTATAGCGTCTCCATTTTTCGTGATCTCGGGCTATTTTTTGCATGCTGAGATGACGTTTTTAATTATACCATTTTGGTGCAGATACGATCTTTTGATCGCCCGTTATTGCATTTTAATGCAATGTAGCAGCGACCAAAAAAACATAATTCTGGCGATTTGAATTTTGTTGTCGCTACGCCATTTAGCGATCAGGATAATCCTTTTCTTTCTGCGATCAGGATAATCCTTTTCTTTCTTGACAGATCGGGCGATTCTGAACCCGGCAATACCAAATATGTGTATGTTTGATTTTTTTTTATTGTTTTTTTTGAATGGGGCGAAACCGGGGTGATTTGAACTTTTACATTTTTTTTATTTATTTTTTTATATTTTTAAAAACATTTTATTTTTACTTTTGGTATGCTTCAATAGTCTCCATGGGAGACTACAAGTTTCGACAACTCGATCGGCTCAGCTACATAGAGGACATGAGCAGATCGCCTCTGTGTAGCTGAATTAGTGACTTATTATGAGTGCCGACTACTAGGTGGCATCCACAGCAAGCCGGCACTGACAATCACAGAGGTCTCCAGAAGACCTCGGGATGCCATGCCAACGCACCGTCACCGTGTATTTCCGGCGCGATTGCTGGAAGCGTCATTTAAATGCCACTGTCAGCGGCATTTAACTAGTTAATTGCCGTGGGTGGATCACGATTTCACCCGCGGCTATTGCGGGCACAAATCAGATGTTCAAAATAGCTGACATGTACCGGAAAGATGTGGGCTCACCACCAGAGCCCAAATCAAAGGGAGGGATACAGACATCGGTGTACTATTACCCCCAATGTCGGTAAGGGTTTAAGGGATTTGATCAAATACATACCACTAAGGCGTAATACCAATTTGGTTGAAATAGCAAAGTTAAAGAGTTTTTCTAATTCTACATTATATGTTTTTGGTTTTTTTGTGTCACTTGTTTGGGTGTTTTACCATTGTGGTAATTTTACTAATAAAGTATTGCCTATAGGGCATTTTTCATGATTTTTGATATTAAGGCCCTTTGTTTATTTTGAATTGTTGGCGTTTTTCTAACTGGGAGCAAAAAGGTATCTGGTCGATAGATCAATAATTTTCAAACTCTGTCCTTAAAAGATTTCAATGGCTCCAAGAGGAATTCAATTTATCATGGAACTAGGGATGAGCTTTCCGATATTGCAATATCGGAAATCGGCCTGATATTTGCTATATCGGAATTCCGATTACGATATTTTTTTCACATCGGAAATCCCATAATAATCCTTCAGCCTCTGAGCGCTCCGTGGAGCCAATCAGGAGCTGAAGAATTGCTGACTAGATAGATAGAATACATATATATATATAATATATATATACACGTCACTGTGACATATATATATATATATATATATATATATATATATATATATATATATTTATAGTTCATACACTTCTACATAGTAAAATAGCCGCTAATTCAATTGCCGGCTTTTGTGAAATTACAGAACCACCCGACATGAAATGACACATGGTTTACATACAGTTAACCGTGTCATTTCATGTAGTTTGATATATGGTTTTCACTAACAATTACATGTGCAAAATTTCACACATGTAGGGTTAATTAAAGGTGTAAATTCGTTGAAAAAAAATGCGTGGGCTCCCGCACTATTTTCTCAACTAGACAGACAAAGCAATCAAGTGGAGGCAGATAATAATAGCCCAGAGAGGGACCATTATTTTGTGCCCCCCCGGCTACTAACATCTGCCTCCAGACCCCCCAGAAAAGGCAAATCTATAATTAGATTCGCCCTTTCTGGCACTTAGCCCGTCTATTCCCATTGCCCTGTAGCGGTGGCGAAAGGGTTAATAATGGGTTAAAGCCACCTTGCTATAGAAAGGTGACTTTAAGCCAGGTTAATAATTGAGAGCTGTCAATTAGACAACTATCAATTATTAATCCTATTGTATGAAATAAAAATAAAACACACACTTTAATTAAAAATCATTTTAATGAAATAATGAAACAGTTTTTGACCATATTTTATTTTCCAGGTAAATCCATTCGAAGCCCTTGTTCACCTGTAATAAAAATAAAATAATAAAGCAACATTATTCTTACCTATGCGGTGTTCAGTAAGGTCCCCCAATGTAATCCTTTTGAAAGGGTTAACGTTTACTGCAGGGACCGCAGCTAATGCTGTCAGCCTCGCAGTAAACCCCGGAATGAATCATCTCTTCTCCCAGCTGACAGGAGAGGAAGTGATTAGTGTGGGAAGCTTAATTGCTTCCCACTTTCACTTCAAGTCAGCCGGGGACACCGCACAGCAGCAGTGACGTCAGTGGGAATCCCGGCTGACCTGAAGTGAACTGATTAACAAAAATAGGGGATCCCCTCGAAAAAAAAATGGCGTGGGGTCCCCCTATTTTTGCTAACCAGCCAGATGAAGCAGACTACTGAGGCATGGTATTTAATGCTGTTAAGGATCCAATATTAAAATGATTTTTAATTAATGTTTGTGTGGCTTTTTTTTTAACCATTTCATACAATAGGATTAAAAATTGATAGTTGTCTAATTGACAACTCTCAATTATTAACCTGGCTTAAAGTCACCATCCAATAGAAAGGTGGCTTTAACCCCTCTCTGACATCTGACGTACTATCCCGTCCATAAAACCCGTGACAATCTGACCATGGACGGGATAGTACGTCATAGCGATTAGCTGTACTGGGGGCACAGGGGAGCATCGCGCAGGGAGGGGGCTCCAAGCGCGCCCCCCTGAGACCCTCAGAACAGCGGGATGTGATCGCGCTGTTCTGAGGGCTTCCTCCCTCCCAGGACCCGGATCCAAGATGGCGCCGGGGTCCTGGAGGGAGGCGGCTTCCTCAGTGCCTGCCGAGAGCAGGCACTGAGAAGCCTGCAGCGCTGCCTGTGAGATCGCTGGTCTCACAGAGTGCTGTGCACACTGTGAGACCAGCGATCTCACATTTTACAGTGATGTCCCACCCTGGGACAATGTAAAAAAGTAAAAAAAATAAAAATAAACGTGTAAAAAAAAATTTCCAAAATAAATAATAAAAAAAAATAAAATATTCCCCAATAAATTCATTTCTTCCTGTAAATAAAAAAAAAAAAAACAATAAAAGTACACATATTTGGTATCGCCGTGTCCGTAACGACCCCCCCTATAAAACTGTCCCACTAGTTAACCCCTTTTGTGAACCCCTTAAAAAAATAAATGAAAACAAAGCAAAAAATCAGTGCTTTATCATCATACCACTGAACAAAAAGTGGAATAACACGCGATCAAAAAGACCGATATAAATAAACATGGTACCGCTGAAAACGTCATCTTGTCCCGCAAAAAACGAGCCAGCACACAGCATCATCAGCGAAAAAATAAAAAAGTTATAGCTCGCAGAATAAAGCGATGCAAAAATAATTATTTTTTATATAAAATTGTTTTTATTCTATAAAAGCGCCAAAACATAAAAAAAATGATATAAATGAGGTATCGCTGTAATCGTACTGACCCGAAGAATAAAACTGCTTTATCAATTTTACCACACGCGGAATGGTATAAACGCCTCCCCCAAAAGAAATTCATGAATTGCTGATTTTTGTTCATTCTAACCTCCCAAAAATCGAAATAAAAAGCGATCAAAAAATGTCACGTGCTCAAAAATGGTACCAATAAAAACGTCAACTCGTACCGCAAAAAATAAGACCTCACATGACTCTGTGGGCCAAAATATGCAAAAATTATAGCTCTCAAAATGTGGCGATGCAAAAAACTATTTTTTGCAATAAAAAGCGTCTTTTAGCGTGACAGCTGCCAATCACAAAAACCCGCTATAAATAGTAAATCAAACCCCCCTTTATCACCCCCTTAGTTAGGGAAAAATAATAAAATTAAAAAAATGTATTTATTTCCATTTTCCCATTAGGGTTATGGTGAAGGTTAGGGTTGCGGCTAAAGTTAGGGTTAGGGTTGGCGCTAAAGTTAGTATTAGGGTTATGGTTGGGATTAGGATAGGGGTGTGTTAGGGTTAGGTTTGTGGTTAGGGTTGGGACTAGGGTTAGGGGTGTGTTGGGTTAGGGTTGGAGTTAGAATTGGGGGTTTTCCGCTGTTTAGGCACATCAGGGGCTGTCCAAACGTGACATGGCATCCGATCTCAATTCCAGCCAATTCTGCGTTGAAAAAGTCAAACGGTGCTCTTCCCTTCTGACCTCTGCCATGCGCCCAAACAGTAGTTTACTCCCACATGGGATATCAGCGTACTCTGGACCCTAAGAGTTATTGTGCAATTTGTCATATTTCTTCTGTTACCCTTGGGAAAATAAAAAACTGGGGCAAAAGTATCATTTTTAAAAAAAAAATGATTATTTAGTTTTTACGGCTGTACGTTATAAACTTCTGTGAAGCACTTGGGGCTTCATAGCGCTCACCACACATCTAGATAAGTTCCTTATGGGGTCTATCTTCCAAAATTGGGTCATTTCTGGGGGGTTTCCACTGTTTAGGCGCATCAGGGGCTCTCCAAATGCGACATGACGCCCCCAGACCATTCCATCAAAGTCTACAATCCATAACGTCACTACTTCCCTTCCGAGCCCCAATGTGTACCCATACAGTAGTTTTCTCCCACATATTGGGTATCCGCGTACTCAGGACAAATTGGACAACAACTTTTGGGGTCCAATTTCTCCTATTACCCTTGTGAAAATAAAATATTGAGGACGAAAAAATCATTTTTGTAAAAAAAAAAAAAAAATTTTTTATTTTACGGCTGTACGTTATAAACTTCTGTGAAGCACTTGGGGGTTCAAGGTGCTCACCACACATCTACATAAGTTGCTTGAGGGGTCTAGTTTCCAAAATTGTGTAATTTGTGGGGGTTTCCACTGTTTAGGCAGATCAGGAGCTCTCCAAACACGACATGGCATCCAGCCAATTCTGCGTTGAAAAAGTCAAACGGCACTCCTTCCCTTCCAAACTCTGCCATGCACCCAAACAGTGGTTTACCCCCACATATGGGATATCAGCGTACTCAGGACAAATTGCACAATAACTTTTGGAGTCTTGTTACCCTTGGGAAAATAAAAATTGGGATGAAAAGATCATTTTTGTGGAAAAAATATGATTTTTTAATTTTACGGCTCTACGTTATAAACTTGTGTGAAGCACTTGGGGGTTCAAATTGCTCACCAAAGATCTAGATAAGTTCCTTAAGGGGTCTAGTTTCCCAAATGGGGTCACTTGTGGGGGGTTTCCCACTGTTTAGGCACATCAGGACTCTCCAAATGCAACATGGCGTCCAATCTCAATTCCAGCCAATTTTGGTTGGAAAAAGTCAAATGGTGCTCCTTCCATTCCGAGCTCTGCCGTGCGCCCAAACAGTGGTTCCCCCCCCACATATCGGGTATCGGCGTACTCAGGACAAATTGGACAACAACTTTTGTGTCCAATTTCTCCTGTTACCCTTGGGAAATAAAAAAATTAGTGACTAAAAATAATTTTTGTGGGAAAAAAATAGGATTTTTTATTTTCATGCCCGGGCATTATAAACTTGTGTGAAGCACTTGGGGGTTCAAAGTGCTCACCAAAGCTCTAGATAAGTTCCTTAGGGGGTCTAGTTTCCAAAATGTGGTCACTTGTGGGGGGTTTCTACTGTTTAGGCTCATCTGGGGCACTGCAAACGGAACATGACCCCCATCAACGTCTGCATTCCAAAACGTTACTACTTCCTTTCCAAGCCCTGCCGTGCGCCCAAACAGTCCCCCCCCCACATACTGAGTATCAGCGTACTCAGGACAAATTGGCCAATCAAAAATTTGGGACTAAAAAATCATTTTTGTGGAAAATTGTTTCTTTTTTTTTTCACACCCAGGCATTATAAACTTTTGTGAAACACTTGGGGGTTCAAAGTGCTCACAACAGATATAGATAAGTTCCTTAGGGGGTCTAGTTTCCAAAAAGGTGTCACTTGTGGGGGGTTTCCACTGTTTAGGCGCATCAGGGCTCTCCAAACGTGACATGGCATCCAATCTCAATTCCAGCCAATTTAGTTTGAAAAAGTCAAACGGCGCTCCTTCCCTTACGAGCTCGCTGTGCGCCCAGAGAGTGGTTTTCCCCCACTTATGGGTATTGGCGTACTCAGGAGAAATTGCACAACAACTTTATCTGTCCATTTTCTCATTTTACCCTTGTGAAAATAAAAAAAAGTTTGTAAAAGATCATTTTTGTGGCTAAAAAGTTAAATATTTCACTTTTTCCTTCCACGTTGATTCAGCTCCTGTGAAGCACCTGAAGGTTAATAAACTTCTTGAATGTGGTTTTGAGTACCTTGTAGGGGTGCAGTTTTTAGAATAGTGTCACTTTTGGGTATTTTCTGCTATATAGACCCCTCAAAGTGACTTCGAAAATGAGGTGGTCCCTAAAAAAATGGCTTTGTAAATTTTGTTGTAAAAATGAGAAATCGCTGGTCAACTTTTAACCCTTATAATTTCCTAACAAAAAAAAAATGTGATTACAAAATTGTGCTGATGTAAAGAGCATGTGGGAAATGTTATTTCTAACTATTTATGTGACATATTTCTCTGTTTAAGGGAATAAAAATTCAAAGTTTGAAAATTGCAAAAAATTTTTAATATTTTCGCCATATTTGCATTTTTTTTCAAAAATAAACGCAAGTTAATCGGTTTACCAAAAAGTGAAGTAAAATTGTCCCGAAAAAAAACTCAAATCGCGCGATCCGTTTAAGGTCCAAGTTAAAAAACCCCATTAAGAGACAGTGGGCAAATTTTAAAAAAATTGGGCCCCCCATTAACGTGCAAACCACCCTTGGGGGTGAAGGGGTTAAACCCCCTTATTAAAACCCCTTTTGCCCCCGCACGGGCAAAGGAATAGATGGGGAAGGCCCGAAAAGGGGGAATCAATTTTAAAATTTTCCTTTTTTTGGGAGGGTGGGGGCAAATTTAGTAGCCCCGGGGGGGGACAAAAAAAGCACCCTCCCAGGTAATTTATCTGCCCCCCCTCGCTGGCTTTTTCTTCTTTCAGAAAAAAAGCGCGGGGGGGGGCCCACGCTTTTTTTTTCTACGAATTTTCACCCCATATATAAAATTTTAAAGTAAGGGTTTTCACTCCCCCGGTTTTCTTCAGAGGGAAAACGGGGACACTTTTTTCAAAAAATCCGTGGTTTTTTACACATAAACCTAGACCGTACAATTCATATCTTCAATTTTGCTCCTGCCTGGAGCCTCACCCTCATCCAGAGACCTCCGTCATGTCCCCCCGGGACACAGGAAGTCGTCCACACGGTAACTCCCCTACACTCTCCTCACAGGTGCCAAGCACACTTGTTACATAGGCGAACCCCCCCACAGGTGAGGTCAGGATCCCCTGGTTAGGTCACCACATGACCTCATCACAGGTCCTCAGATACCCCACAACCACATACGGTTTTTATCAGGTATTCAAAAACATCCCCTTGGGGGGGTTTTGTAGGGGACTGGACCCACCCGCCCCTAGCCCGGGAAGCCCCCCAAAAATACAACCTCAGCAAAACTGCTGACAAAACATATCCAGGCTTCCATCACAGGGGCCCCCCACCACGCAAAAATCCGTCCCCTCCACAAGCCTCCATGCATACCCGAGACCCACACGTGCCCCCTAGCGATCAGGGGGCCTACACCACATCCCCCCCCTTCTGTTCAAATTGTGGGGTTAACACTTGTTACCCCACCAGAAAATCCTTCCGGGGCGTCTCTGCCAGTCCAAAAGCGGCAAATCGGG
>JARQOD010000003.1:113879903-114003526 GCA_033576555.1 Oophaga sylvatica | reverse complement strand
CCCGCCCTATGACCACTGGACATGACAAATTAGGGATTATAGCGACATCCTGTCCTGCAATGTCCCAGCCTGTCTCAAAGACCACCCTGGCCACTGGATAATCCCTAGTGTCCCATGGATACAGGTGACCCCGACCTTTCTTCCAGGAATTTGAAAACCGTCAGGTGCAACCCTCACTAGAGTCACCGGACTCCCCGAGTCGACCAGACCCACCACCTCTTCATCGTGTATCTGCAGGGTACACCCCCGTAGTAGTGTGCCGGGTTGATAGCTCCTAAAGCAAACTGGACACATATAACATATTTGCCCGGGCACAGTTTGTCTGCACCTCCCCTTTAACGTTGGGATACTCCCCCCTTTTTGCCAACCATCCCCTTTTGGGTTGCCGCCCCCTTTTGGGCCATCATCTCCCTTCGGGTTGCCACCCCCTTTTGGGACTCCACCCCTTTTTAGGGAACCACCCCTACTTGGGTTATACACCGTGGACCCCCCCACAGCTCTACCAGACCCCAGTTCGCACAGACCCTTATGTCTCTTTGGGCTGGTACTGTTCCTTTAAGAGGTCACCCACTCTGGACCTCTGATGTCCTTATGGTACCTCACCAGCTCCTGCTGGTACTACCACCACCCGCTTCCGTTGCAGCCACCAAACAACCAGCACCTCCAATGCTACTCCTAAGCTGCTGTGGCTGTTACTGCAGCTCCGGCTGCTGCAGAACTTCTTGCTGCAACAGTCACTGTAGCTCCTGCTACCACAAGTCTCTGCACGCTGCGCTGTCTTGCCGCTTGTCACCTTCATGACCCCACGAGTCACAGCCAGCCGCTTATCACCTTCATGACTCCTCCGAGCCACAGCAAACACCTCACACGTGTTCCAGAAAAAAAAACAGTTTTTCACTGACCCGTCAGCACAACACAGACTCCTGTCTGTCACACTCTCAGCCAGAGAGATTTTCCGGACACCTCCTCTCTCATAGAGGCATCCAACAAAGGAAAAAAAAAAAACAATCTCTCACTGACCCGTCAGTACACCACAGACTCCTGTCTGTTACACTCTCGGCCAGAGAGATTTTCCGGACACCTCCTCTCTCACAGAGGCATCCACAAATGAAAAACAGTTTCTCACTGACCCGTCAGTACAACACAGGCTCCTGTCTGTTACCTGTTGGCCACGCAGGTTTCCGGACACCTCCTCTGAGGTATCCTCTCAGCATGCTTTTTCTCCATTTTCAATGACCCCCCCGGTCAACATAACACAGACTCCTGTCTGTCACCACTGCTTAACAGCTTCTTCAGATACCTCATATCAGAGGCACCACATAAACATAAACACAGTTTTTTCGTGACCACTGGTCACACTCACGGTTTTCACAGACCGTCCGTTCCTCCTCTGGTTCCTGATTCCCAGTCCTGGAACATGTGCTCCTTGGGCCGCTGCCAGCATTCCATCCACCAATTGCAAGGTTTCAACTCACTCGGCTGCTTCAGAGGCAAATCAGGAGACACTTTCTTATGCAAAAAGTCCGTAGGTTTATTACATCATAAACCATAGTACCGTATAATTCATATCTTCATTGTTTCAGCTCCTGCCTGGAGCCTCACTCCTCAGTCACAGAGACCTCTCTGTCATGTCCCGCCGGGACACATGGAAGTCTGTCCACACGGGTAGACTCCCACACACTCTCCTCACAGGTGCCAAGCACACTCGTTTCATAGGCGTAACCCCGCCCACAGGTGAGGTCAGGATCACATGGTTAGGTCACCTGATCATGACTCATCACAGGTCCTTCAGATACACACAACCACATACAGGTTTTAATCTTATGGTAATTCAGACACATACCCCTTGGGTGGGTTTGTAGGTGACTGGACCCACCCAGCTCTCCTAGTCACCTGGAAGCCTCCCAATATATAGTACAACTCTCGCAATAGATCTGCTGAGCAAAACATATCCAGGCTTCCATCACGGGGCCCACCCACCTCTGCGATACATACCGTCCATCCATCACATGCCACCATGCATATCCCGAGGAGCCTAAACAGTGCCCCCTAGCTGCATCAGGGGTCACTACACCACAATATATATATATATATATATATATATATATATTATATACACACACATGTCATTGACCCGACATGAGATGACATACGGTTTGCATACAGTTAACCATGTCATTTCATGTAGTTTGATATATGGTTTTCACTAACAATTACATGAGTGTATGGATGCAAAAGACGGATTTTGGTAAGACCTTACCTGTAAAATCCTTTTCAGCGAAGGAAGGAAGAGAGACACAGTATTCATTACTGATGGGTAGGCGGAGCCCCAGATCAGGATGACACCTCAGATCAAAAGCGTGTTGACTGGGTGGCCCCTCCAGCTCGGGCTCCTCCTACTCAGCTCCTTCAGTCGTACCAAAGCTTTAGGGAAGAACCAAGATCACCAGCGGAGCAACATAACCCCTTCTGAAGGAACTTCAGAGAAACAACACAAGAATACAGGTTATGCATGCAAAGTAAGGCAAAACCCCAGAGTTCCAGGTACTACTCACTGAACCTGACTACTGTGATGAGCTGGCAATGCTGGAACAGAGCCTTAGCGCGCTGACCTCAGCCCAGATAATCGCTATCAGATAAGGGTCGCGCTGCATCTGAAAACATCAACACACTTCTGCCCTGGGAGGGTGCTGTGTCTCTCTTCCTTCGCTGAAAAGGATTTTACAGGTAAGGTCTTACCAAAATCCGTCTTTCAGCTGCAGATGGAAGGAAGAGAGCCACAGTATTCATTACTGATGGGACGTCCCAAAGCAGTTCAAAAATAAGGGTGGGAAAAAACCAACAAAGGGCAGAAACCCAACTCCTTAACAAAAGCGCAACCAGCGCTAAAACACAAATTCATCTAGAACTTTACACTACAGCTGCCTGCAGGACCCTAAAGTCCGAGGGCTGCATCAGCGGAAGCACTGACGTCCACTTTATAAAACTTAGTAAACGTGTGGACAGAGCGCCAAGTCGCCGCCCGGCAGAGCTGAGCTGTCGAGGCCCCTTGACGAAAAGCCACGATGAAGCCACAGCTCTCGTGGAATGGGCTCGAATCTTAATCGGGCAAGATTCACCCCTAAGATGGTAAGCTTCCAAAATAGCTGACCGGATCCACGAGCTATAGAATCCTTGGAAGCTCGTTGACCACGCCGACGACCTGCTGGAACCACAAACAGGGAGTCCGTCTTACGAAAACCTTGAGTAATGGATAAATAAAACTTCAAGGCCCGCACTAAACCCAATGTGTGCAAAGCTCGCTCTTTCGCATTCTTCGGATCCGGACAGAGTGAGGCAACACAATATCCTGGTTAACATGAAATTGTGACACTACTTTGGTAAAAAATCACCGTGTGCGAAGCACTACACGATCCGGAAAAAACTCCAGAAAAGGAGGCGAGCAAGAAAGAGCTGCCAACTCAGAAACTCTTCTCAAAGAGGTGACCGCTACTAGGAAGGCCACCTTCCAAGAAAGTGAAGAAAGACTAGCAGAGTCCATAGGCTCAAAAGGTTTATGCTGAAGAGCCTCCAAAACAAGGTTGAGCCGCCAAGGAGACACAGGTGCCTTCCGCGGCGGAAACTTACGAGCTATACCGCGGAAAAAGGAAAGCACGTCCCTACGCGAGGCAATAGCTCTCCGGAATAATAAAGACAGAGCAGAAACCTGACCTCTCGGGTGCTAACTGCCAAACCCTTGTCTAACCCATGCTGCAGAAAAGCCAGCAAATTGGGAATGGAAAATTTCCTCGGGTTCCGTGAAGACCCGAACACCACGAAAAGAAGGTTTCCCAAGTTTTGTGGTAAATCCTAGTAGTAGCCGGACTTCTGGCAGCTCGAAGAGTAGCAATGACCTCGGCTGAAAAACCTCTACGAGTCAACATTTCGGTCTCAAGAGCCACGCCGTCAAACGCAGAGACTTCAAGTCCGGATGACAAACGGGCCCCTGAGTTAACAGGTCCGGTCGAAGAGGAAGTGGAAATGGAGGTGCCGCCAACAGCGACATTAGCGTTGAAAACCACGTCCTCCTTGGCCAATCTGGTGCTATTAACATAGCCGGGATTCTCTCCAGTCTGATCCGACGCAGTACCAGAGGAAGCAAGGATATCGGTGGAAACACATAAATCAGCTCGAATTGATCCCACGGAGCCACCAGAGCATCCACCTCCACAGCCTTCCGGTCCTTGAACCTGGACATGAACATTGGTAGTTTGGCATTGAACCTGGATGCCATCAAATCCACTTGGGGAGTTCCCCAACGGGAGCACAGCATTGCAAAAATCTCCGGATGAAGACTCCATTCTCCGGGATCCATCTTCTCGCGACTGAGAAAATCCGCCGTAACATTCTGAACCCCTGGGATGTGGATTGCAGAAATGGCTGGAACCCTGGCCTCGGCCCAAATCAGGATCCGAGACACTTCCGCCATGAGCCTGGGACTCCTTGTTCCGCCTTGGTGATTGATATACGCAACCGCTGTGGCGTTGTCTGTCTGCACTCGGACTGGCAGACCGCTCAAAGGGACCGTCCAGTGTTGGAGGCAAAGGAAAATCGCCCTCAATTCCAGGATATTGATCGGTAAAACAGTCTCTTCTGATGACCATACTCCCTGAATCCAGGAATCGTTCCAAACACCCCCCAGCCCGTCAGGCTGGCATCTGTGGTTATGACCGACCATTTCGGAGGGAGGAAAGATTTCCCCAGGGATAAAGCTCCTGGACGTAACCACCATCCTAGAGACTCTCGCACCCTGCGAGAGATGGTGACACTGCAATCCAGCGATTGCGACTGATTCCAATGACTCAGGATGAACCTTTGGAGAGCTCTGGAATGAAACTGGGCAAACGGAATTGCCTCCATGGACGCCACCATTAAACCCAGAAGACGCATACACTTTCGAATGGGACATTGTTATCGAAGACTTCATGATCTGTACATGTCGAAGAAGACATGACTGTTTGTCTGGAGGTAGGGACACCACTGCCCGTACCGTGTCGAAATGCATTCCCAAAAAGAGGATAGCTTGCGACGGTTCCAGAAACGACTTCTCCCAATTGACCAGCCAACCGAAGTCCTTCAGCAACTGAAGAGACAGATTGCGAGCTGTCACTGCTTCCTCCTCCGAGGATGCGACGATCAAAAGATCGTCCAGGTAAGGAAGAATCGTAATTCCTTGTCTTCGAAGAATTGCCATGAGAGGCGCCAGAATCTTTGTAAATACTCTGGGCGCCGAGGCTAAGCCGAATGGCAGAGCCACGAACTGGTAATGGTCCCGACCTATGGCAAAACGAAGAAAACGTTGATGAGCCCTTCCGACGGGAACATGTAAATAAGCGTCGCGGATGTCGATTGATACCAAAAAATCGTTCTGCGACAGGGCTGCCACAACGGAGCGAAGTGACTCCATGCGGAATTTCCGGGTGTGGACATGCCGATTCAATCTCTTGAGATCCAGAATCGGACGAAATTTGTCCTCCTTTTTGGGAACCACAAACAGATTGGAATAAAATCCTTTTCCCCGGTCTTCTGGCGGAACCGGTATTACCACACCCTTCTGAAGAAGGAATTCGACCTCTCGCTGCAGAGCGACCAAAAGCTCGGGTTCTGACGGAATGCGAGACTGGCAAAAGGTGTCTGGGGGTCGAGAAGAGAATTCTATGAAATAACCTGCTGACACGACCCGCGTTACCCATGAATCTGGAACGCGGAAATCCAAGTCTCCTTGAATTGGAGCAAGCGACCCCCCCACTCGAGAGTCCTCGAGTGGACTCCTGGCGTCAGTCCGTCTTGGCGGGCTTCTTGTCAGTTTCCCGCTTGTCTTGACGGAAATTCTGCTTCCAGGGGATGCGAGATTTCTGGGAGGACTTTTTTGCCGAGAAAGAGGAACGACCCGATCCCCAAGAGGACTGAGCGAATCGACCTCGGCCCCGAAAGGACCGCCGACCACTATATGTCCTGCCAGACACAGAAGCCATAGCTCTGCGTTGTGGTAACGTCGCTTCTTTTGCCTTTGCCTTGGTAATCAGTTCTGTGAGGTCAGACCCAAAAAGATGACCACCTTTATAAGCTAAGGCCAGCAAACCTTGTTTGGAGACCGCATCCCCGGCCCACTGTCTGAGCCACAGCGCTCTTCTGACTGTGATCGCCGAAGCCTGCGCCCTGGACAGAAGCGACGCAGTATCCAGACCTGCATCATAGATATATCGGACTGCAGTGTCCAACCATTCGAAAATCTCCTCCATCTCGATGACGGAGATCCATTTTTCCACGCCTTGTGTAAAAGGTCCAACCAGCTTATAGAAGCTTTAGAAGCACACATGGATCCTAGTACCGCTCTGAATCCATGACCCGCGGCCTCATAATTTGATTTCGCCGCCATTTCCGTTTTTCTGTCCAGTGGATCCTGCAAACTCGCCTTCCCTTTAACAGGAAGCAGTGAGGATTTACTAAGCTGGGATAAGGAAAAATCCACTTCAGGAGAGGGAATCCAATTATCTCTCGACTCTGTGGAACACGGATAAAGTGCGTCAAAGAAACGTGTTCCGTGAAAACGTTTATCCGGACACAGACGTTCCTTTTCTACTGCACTGTTAAGATCATCTAGATCTGGCAAAACTGATCGTGACGTACGATACTCCTGGTACATTCGTGCTGATTTACCAGGTAAACTAGTTACCACCTCCGGTAACTGTAACACCTCTCTCATGGCTTCAATAAATGCCTCTGTACGTCTCACAAGGGACGAGAGCCCCGCCTTTCCTCCTTATCCGAATCGGACATTTCCCCATCTGAACTTAAAGGAGAACCCTCTCCACAATCTAAATCAGAGACATCTGATTCGCTACGGGTGAAGGATGGTAACGGTCTGTGTCGCTTTCTGTCCTGAGAGGATCTAGCTGACACATATTGACTCAAAAGGTCAGACAAGCCATTAATAGAACTGGCGATAGCATCCAATTTTGCATCACTGTGACCTCCAACCGCAGCGCTAGACGCTGTGGAGGACTGCGTACCAGACTGCCGAAGCGGAACTGGAATATGGTCCGCGCCTTCTGAACCCTGTTCCGACATGCCTCACACTGTATATAGCAGGTCAAATGTCAGAAAACCTGAAAAAACGCAGTTTTTTTTTTTTAAGTGAACGCAAAACAGCACGCTGAAGGGTTAAGTCTTAAATATAGAGCTACCCCAGCTGTATGCCAAGTAAACCCTCAAGAGGGGTTAATGTCGCAGGCTGTAAGAAAAAACAAGGTCTCTATGTGAGACCGAGCTGCAGAATAGCGCTATGTATCTGCGCTGTGTGGTGAGGAAAAAACGCCACTCACCCAGCTGGTTTGGTGCCTGAGACGGGAGGAGCGGAGTCTGAAGAGCCCGGGAGCCCTTTTAATGGCCGCCGTGCTGAGGGAGCCGGAAGAGAAGCGCAATCGCGCGCTTCCTGCATGAAAGACCGGGAAGCGTGAAGCCACGCCCCCCCGGCTCAAAAATATGAGCGCCAAAACTCCTCACTCCTGCTCCCCCCCTGTCCTGCAGGCATCTGCTGCGGACAAAAGTTGTACAGAAACACCACATTCACATGTCACGGCGCTGCCACCGCAGCGCTAATAGTACATTAACACACATGTAATAGCGCTGTCACAGCAGTCGCTAAAGCACTCACACATTTTATATATATTGTGGAGTACTCACCAGCTGAGCGCCACAGGGACCCCTCAGGATTTGTGGCGCTTGTGCCCATGCTCCCCCCCAGGGCGGGGAACGCAGTGACCCCAGTGTGCGGTTTGCGTCCCCGCCAGGGAAGCTAACCTCGTCCCCCAGGGCCGGCAAGATTCTGCAGGGACTATTTATGTAAAATACAGATCCGCCAGGGGAGAGGTGGGGTCCAGCAGCGCTGAGACCCCTGAGACCTTTCAGACTCATGTCCAAGTCTCTTGTCCGATAAAATAATAAAAATCTTCTGAGGAGCTGCTTCCAGCAGCGACCATCCTCTGAGACCTCAAATCTTAGACTGAAGGAGCTGAGTAGGAGGAGCCCGAGCTGGAGGGGCCAGCCAGTCAACACGCTTTTGATCTGAGGTGTCATCCTGATCTGGGGCTCCGCCTACCCATCAGTAATGAATACTGTGGCTCTCTTCCTTCCATCTGCAGCTGAAATTTCAGACATGTAGCGGTTAATTAAAGGTGTAAATTCGTTTATTTTTTTTTCAACTAATTTACACCTTTAATTAACCCCTACATGTGTGAAATTTTGCACACATACACTCATGTAATTGTTAGTGAAAACCATATATCAAACTACATGAAATGACATGGTTAACTGTATGTAAACCATGAGTCATTTCATGTTGGGTGGTTCTGTAATTTCACAAAAGCCGGCAATTGAATTAGAAGATGGCGACCAGTTTTCCTGCTACAGTTTTCGCTCTGTGCATTTTCCTAGCAATTTTTTTGCTCCTCTGCCTCTGCAAACTCTTTCCCCATTATCCTGAGGTGTTTCCCCTCCATTTTATCCATTAGATAGCACTGTAGTGGTCATTTTGTAATTCCGATTTTTTTCTCCCATTGACTTGCACTGATATCGGAAATTCCGATATCCGACATTTTTCCAATATCAGAAATCGGAATTCCGATACGATTTCAGGCAAAATCGCTCATCCCTACACGTAACACTTTTTACCAATACCTAAAAATTCGACATGCTCTTTCAGCTCAATTGGGTCTGCTGGATCTTAGAATACAACATCATCCCCTAATATATACTATAGCTTCTACAGCTCATACAATGGGTTTAATTTCTACCACACATAAGTGTCTATTGTCAATCCAACTAGATAATCACCCTCTGACAGTTAAAGCTACATGGGATACGGATGCAGGTCCTATATCAAAGGAGCAATGGAGAGACCATGATACTAAATGCCCTAGATGTGTGACTGATGATGCACATTTGATGCATATGATGTGGGAATGTAGGCCTCTTGTTAGTCTTCTGTTTTCCTTCTCTGCCCTTCTACGCATTTTAAACTCCATTATTCTATAACTGCTCTGAAAATGAAAATGGTCCTCTCTGGAATGTTGGAATTTGAGTTTAGGGTGGGTTAGGGAATTGAAAATTGAGATACTTTGTTTATGTATTATACTATGGAATTATTTTGTCATTTATGTTCAAAATTTGTATTTAGAGTTTTTTAATAAAATTATTTGATTTAACAAATAACTCTGGTGGCAAAATTTGTTTGATATGACTTGCATTTATATGTGAAAATATCGGACGTTTGGCAAAAATTAAAAAAAAAAAAAAAAAAAAAAAAAATCGCAATTTTCAAAATTTCAATTTTTATGGCCTTAAACCAGAGTTATGGCACACAAAATAGTTAAAAAATAACATTACCCACATGTCTACTTTACATCAGCACAATTTTTGAAGCATAATTTTTTTTTTATTAGAAAGTTAGAAGGGTTAAAAGTTGACCAGCGATTTCTTATTTCTCCAACAAAATTTACAAAACCATTTTTTTAGGGACCACATCACATTTGAAGTGACTTTGAGGGGTCTATATGCAAGAAAAAAAAAACACAAAAAGAGACACCATTCTAAAAACTGCATCGCTCAAGGTGCTCAAAACCACATTCAATAAGTTTATTAACCCTTCAAGTGCTTCACAGAAACTGAAGCAATGTGGTAGGAAAAAATAAACATTAAACTTTTTTTCACAAAAATTTTAATTAAGACCAAATTTTTATTATTTTTAAAACGGTAAAAGGAGAAAATAGACCCCAAAATTTATTGCGCAATTTCTCCTGAGCATGCCGACACCCAATATGTGGGGGAAATCTACTGTTTGGAAGCACGGCAGGGCTCACAAGGGAAGGAGAACAGTTGGAGTTTTTGAACGCAAAGTTCACTGGAATTGAAAGCGGACGCCATGTCGTGTTTGTACAGCCTAAACAGTGAAAACCCACAAGTGACCCCTTTTTGGAAACTAGACCCCCCCCAAGGAATTTATCTAGATGTGTGGTGAGCACCTTGAACACCCAGGTGCTTCACAGAAATTTGTAACGCTGAGAAGTGAAAATAAAAAAAATAATCAAAATTTCTGACACAAAAATGTTCTTTTAGCCCAATTTTTTTTATTTTCACAAGGATAAAAGGAGAAAATGGACCCCAAAATTTGTGCAATTTCCCGAGTGCGCTGATACTCCATATATAGGAGAAAACTATGGTTTAGGAGCACCGAAGGGCTCAGAATGGAAGGAGTAACACGTCTTGGAATGCAGACTTTGATGGAATGGTTGAGTTGTGTAGAGTGTATCAGGTTGGTATACGTGAGTTGTGTTGAGTGCAACAGGTTGGCACACGTGAATTCTACAGATCTGTTCTTAGGTTGGCATAAGTAAGTAGTGTAGAGTGCATCAGGTTGGCATACATGAATTGTATAGTGTGCATCAGATTGGCATAACTGAGTAGTGTAGAGTGCATCAGGTTGGCATACGTTTGTAGTATAGAGTGCATCAGGTTGGCATAAATTTGTAGTATAGAGTGCATCAGGTTGGCATACATGAGTAGAGTAGAGTGCATCAGGTTGGCATACGTGAGTTGTGTAAAGTGCATCAGGTTGGCATACATGAGTTGTGCATTGTAAGTTAGGTTGACATACGTGAGTTGTGCAAGTCAGAAATGGATTTAGTAGTCCATGGATATGTGGTACAGTCTGAAGCATTCTTTTATACACAAGCCAGGTTTGGTCGGAGCTGGTGTAGCATTGATAAGTGCTGTCCTTGCGTATCCCACTTCTGTAACACAGTCAGCACCTTTTTAACAACCTTCCTTTCTTTGTGGTTTGAGGGACCTCAACACAAAATGTTGGCCTAGTACGATATGAGCACCTCTAGTTCCGGAAATACTGTGGCCCACTCCTTCCAGTCCTTCAAAGATCAGGGCATTGATCACTACGACCTTGAACTGTAGGTACGTACTGGTCTGGCCTGCACATCGTGATAAAACGTTAGCGTTGTACATATAATATACAGGACTGTTTCTTGTACCACAGATTGGCTTTTCTCATGGCACTGTACAGCAGGAGGACTTCATCAGAGAGATCAACTCCGCCCATGTTCTTGTTGTACCCCAGTACACAGTCTAGTTTGGGGACCTCGCACAGTGGTGGGGTGCCGCCATCACCATTTACGGTGGTCAAGAAAAGGATATACCTCTTGCTCTTGTACTTGACCACCAGAATGTTGTCACTGCATTGGACTCTGCTCTCAACTTTCTCAGCAGCTGCCCAATTAAAGTTTCAGGAAGGCCTCTCATTTTTGCAGACAGGTCTGCATGCTGTGGTAGCTCGCGCAGAGAGAGACTTGAAGAGTGAGATGCTGGTATAAAAGATTTCTACATAAAGGTGATAACCTTGATCCAGCAGTGGGTGTACCAAATCCCACACAATTTTCCCACTCACTCCCAGGACAGGGGGGCATTCAGGAGGTTCAATCCAGGTGTCCTTCCCTTCCTAAACTCTGAACTTATGAGTGTACCCTGAGGTACTCTCGCACAGCATGTAGAGGGGTCACTCGGGGAGGACACCGTGCATTATCACTGTAATGCAAAAATTTGTGGATTGCCTCAAATCATTTACGGGTCAGCTCCAAAATATGTTAATTTCTAGTGAGTCTAAAGGGGTCCAGGATGAAAATGATGAACGGCGGTTTTGTGCCAAAAATTGCTGGGTTTAGAAATTTGTCTGGACCACCATGAGGTTTATAAAATCCTCAGAAAAAAATACTTTGAAAAGTCTATTTCTGTAAGGCCGGTGGTGTCAAATTTGATTCCTAATTGCGCCACAAAATCTGGAATCAGTGGCGGTTCAGTATCACTTGAGGAAGAGGAGGATGAAAAATAAAGAAAGGTGGCATGGTATCATCTTCCTCACTATCAGTGTCGGAGACAAGGTGCATGCCTCCTCCACTGAATATCATGATTGGGACAAGCGGGACATTTTTTCACGTATGCAGTGTTTGTGTGTGCACCAAATTTTATTCAGGTGTTTGTGTGTGTGAGGGTTTGGTGTAAAAATTTTTAAGAGAAAACAGCAAAAATAAGAAAAAAAAACTTAAAAAAAAATTAAAAAAATATAAAACAAAAATATATAAATTTGTTAAAATAAAAAACAAAAATACTAAAAAGACGTCAGTAAAAAAAAAAAAAAATTACAGAGCGCCCATAACTATCTGACACTAACCTTAAGTATATTCTGTAAAATAAAAAATACTGTAGTAGTCTATTGTCACAGTATTTTTTTTAACTGTCTCTAATCTAGTCCTACCAAATAATCTAAAATAAGTTATTCTTTTTTCACAACAAAACAACAAAAGACGGATTTTGGTAAGAACTTACCTGTAAAATCCTTTTCAGCGAAGGAAGGAAAGGAGACACACTAGTTCATAACTACTGGGTAGGTGGAGCCCCAGATAGGATTGACACCTCAGATTAAAAAGAGTGTTGACCGGCCCCTCCAGCTCGGGCTCCTCCTACTCAGCTCTCCAGTTGTACACAAGCTTAAGGAAGAGCAATATCACCAGCGGCGCAACATAACCCCTTCTGATGGACTTCAGAGAAAAAACATAAGAGTACAGGTTATGCATGCATGTAGACAAAAATCACACAGTTCCAGGTACTACTCACTGAACCCGACTACTGCGATAAGCTGGCAATGCTGGAACAGAGCCGTAGCGCGTCGACCTCATCCCAGAAAATCGCTATCAGAGAAGGGTCACGCTGCATCTGTAATACAACAACACACTTCTGCCATGGGAGGGAGCTGTGTCTCCTTTCCTTCCTTCGCTGAAAAGGATTTTACAGGTAAGTTCTTACCAAAATCCGTATTTCAGCTGCAGATGGAAGGAAAGGAGACACACTAGTTCATAGCTAGTGGGACGTCCCAAAGCAGTCCAGAAATTAGGGTGGGAAAAAACCAAAAGAGGCAGAAACCCATCAACCTAGATAAATGCGCAACAGGCGCCAAATACAAGTTAACTAAAACTTAAAATACCGCTGCCTGCAGGACCCTACGTCCTAAGGCCGCATCAGCGGAAGCACTGACGTCCACCTTATAAAACTTTGTAAATGTGTGGACGGAGCGCCAGGTCGCCGCTCGGCAGAGCTGAACTGCAGGAGCCACTTGATGAAAGGCCCACGATGAAGCCACAGCCCTCGTGGAGTGAGCTCGAATCTTAATCGGGCAAGATTCGCCTTTAAGACGGTAAGCCTCCAAAATGGCTGACCGAATCCAACGAGCTATAGAAACCTTGGAAGCTCGTTGACCACGCCTGCGACCTGCTGGAATCACAAACAGAGAATCTGACTTCGTAAAACCTTGAGTAACAGACAAATAGAACTTCAAGGTCCGCACTAAATCCAATTTGTGCAAGTCCCGTTCCTTTGCATTCCTTGGGCCCGGGCAAAGCGAGGGCAATACAATATCCTGGTTAACATGAAATTGCGACACCACCTTAGGTAGAAAGTCGCCCCGTGTGCAAAGCACTACTTGATCCGGGTAAAAATCCAGGAAAGGAAGCGAGCAGGAAAGAGCTGCCAACTCAGAAACCCTTCTTAAAAAGGTTACCGCCACTAAGAAGGCAATCTTCCAAGAAATTAAAGAAAGGCTAGCAGAAACTATAGGCTCAAAAGGTACATGCTGAAGAGCCTCCAAGACAAGGTTGAGCCGCCAAGGAGACACAGACGCCTTCCGCGGTGGAAACTGATGGTTACTCCGCGAAAAAAGGAACGTATGTCCCTAAACGAGGCGATAGCCTTCCGAAACAGCAAGGACAGGGCAGAAACCAGGCCTTTCAGAGTGCTAACTGCCAAACCTTTTGACCAGCCCGTACTGCAGCAAAGCCAACAAATTGGGAATGAAAAAAATCATCGGATTCATTGAAGAACCCGAACACCACGAAAAGAAGGCTTCCCAAGTCTTGTGATAAATCTTAGTAGTAGCCGGATCTCTGGCAGCTCGCAGAGTGCAATGACTTCGACTGAAAAACCTCTACGAGTCAATATTTCGGTCTCAAGAGCCACGCCGTCAAACGCAGAGACTTCAAGTCCGGATGACGAACGGGCCCCTGGGTTAACAGGTCCAGGCGAGGAGGAAGTGGGAATGGCGGTGCCGCCAAAAGCGACACCAGTGTCGAGAACCACGTCCTCCTTGGCCAATCCGGGGCTATCAACATAGCCGGAATTCTCTCCAGGCTGATCCGACGCAGCACCAGAGGAAGTAAAGATATCGGCGGAAACACATAGGCTAGCTCGAAATGGTCCCACGGAGCCACCAGAGCAACCACCGCCACAGCCTTTCGGGTCCTTGTACCTGGACATGAAAGTCGGTAGTTTGGCATTGAACCTGGATGCCATTAAATCCACTTGGGGAGTTCCCCAACGGGAGCACAGCAGTGCAAAAATTTCCGGATGAAGACTCCATTCTCCGGGATCCATCTTCTCGCGACTGAGGAAGTCCGCCGTGGTATTCTGGACTCCCGGAATGTGAATCGCAGAGATGGCTGGAACCCTGGTCTCGGCCCATAACAGAATCCGAGACACCTCCATCATGAGCCTGGAGCTCCTTGTCCCGCCTTGGTGGTTGATATACACGACCGCCGTCGCGTTGTCTGTCTGCACTCGGACTGGCAGACCGCTCAAAGGGAGCGTCCAGTGTTGGAGGCAAAAGAAAAAATTGCCCTCAATTCCAGAATGTTGATCGGTAGAACAGACTCTTCCGATGAACATACTCCCTGGATCCAAAGATCGTTCCAGACACCCCCCCCCCAGCCCGTCAGGCTGGCATCGGTGGTTATGACCGACCACCTCGGAGGGAGGAAAGATTTCCCCAGGGATAACGCTCCTGGACATAACCACCATCCTAGGGATTCTCGCACCCTGTGAGAGATGATGACGCTGCAATCCAGAGAAGCTTGCGATCGATCCCAACGACTCAGAATGAGCCTTTGGAGGGCCCTGGGATGAAATTGGTCAAACGGAAGTGCCTCCATGGACGACAAACCCAGAAGGCGCATACACTTCCGAAAGGACATTGCTGTCGCAGACCTCATAATCTGTACATGTCGAAAGAGACATGCCCGCTTGTCTGGAGGAAGGGACACCACCGTCCGTACCGTGTCGAAATGCATTCCCAAAAACAGGATTGACTTCCAAAGACGACTTCTCCCAATTGACCAGCCACCCGAAATCCTCCAGGAGCTGAAGGGATAGATTGCGAGTCGTCCCCGCCTCCTCCTTTGAGGACGCCACAATCAGAAGGTCGTCCAGGTAGGGAAATCGTAACCCCGTCTTCGAAGAATTGCCATGAGGGGCGCTAGAATGTTTGTAAAAACTCTGGGCGCCGAGGCCAAGCCGAATGGCAGAGCCACAAACTGGTAATGGTCCTGAACTATGGCAAAATGAAGGAAGCGCCGTGAGCCCTTCCGACGGGAACATGCAAATAAATGTCGCGAATGTCGATTGACCAAAAAGACGTTCTGCGACAGGGCTGCCACAACGGAGCGAAGTGACTCCATGCGGAATTTTCGGGATGTAAACATGCCGATTCAATCTTTGAAATCCAAAATAGGGCGAAATTTGTCCTCCTTTTTGGGGACCACAAAGAGGTTGGAATAAGAATCCTCTTCCCCGGTCCTCTGCGGAACCGGTATCACCACACCCTTCTGCAGAAGGGAATCGACCTCTCGTAGTAAAGCGGCAAATAGCTCGGCTCTGACGGAATGCGAGATTGGCAAAACCTGTCCGGGGGTCGAGAAAGAAACTCTATGAAGTAGCCTGCCAACACAACCTGTGTCACCAAGGCGTCCGACACACGGGAAACCCAAGTCGGTTTGAATTGGAGTAAACGACCCTCCACTCGAGAGCGCTCAAGTGAGACCCAGACGTCAGACCGCTTTAGCGGGTTTTTTGCCAGCTTCTGTCTTAATGGAAGTTCTGTTTCCAGGGTATGCGGAATTTCTGAGAATTCCCCCCCCCTTTTTTTTTTTAAAAAATAAAAGAGAGGAACGACCCAAACCCCCAGAGGGTTGACCGGATCATCCCCTGGACCGAAAGGACCGCAGACAACTACCGGCACTAGTCCTGCCAGACGCAGAAGTCACAGCTCTGCGCTGCGGTAAAGCTGTTTCTTTTGCCTCAGAAATCAGCTCTGTGAGGTCAGATTCAAATAGCTGACCACCTTGTAAGCTAAAGATAGCAAACCCTGCTTGGAAACCGCGTTCCACTGTCTAAGCCACAGTGCTCTTCTAACTGTGACTGCCGAGGATTGCGCCCTGGATAGCAGCGACGCAGAATCCTTCAACTTGAAAAGCCCATCTATCTCGATAGAGGGGATCCATCTTGTCACGCAGTCCGTAGACGGTCCAAACGGCTCAGGGAAACTTTACAAGTACACATAGATCCTTAATACTGAATCCATGACCCGCGGCCTCGCAGATGGATATTGTTGCCATCTCCAGCAGGTCCTGCAGACTCGCCTTCCTTTACCAGGATAAAGGGACATTCACTTCAGGAGATCCAATTAACAATCAACTCCGTAGAAAACGGATACAGATTGTAAAGCCGTCGCGACCTATGCGACTCCTGAAACATCCGGGCCGACTTACCAGGACGCCTAGTTACCTCTCTCTGGTAACTGTAACGCCCTCATGGCTCCAATAGTACGTCCATGAGAGAGGCAGAGTGTCCCTGCCGATCCTCCTTGTCCGAAACGGACATCTTCGCTACGCGAGAAGGAAGGCACCGATTTGTGTCGCTTCCTTGAGAGGATCTAGCTGACACTCCATAATCTAGAAGGTCAGACAGGCCATCATAGAAACTAGCGAGGGCTTCCATTTTGACACCACTGGAACCTCCGACTGCTGCGCATAACGCCGTCGGGGTCTGCGTGTCAGATTCTGACATGTCCTTGCACAGTATATGGCAGGTTAAACCTGTCAGTAACTAGAACAGTGTGTTTCTTAAAGAAAAACAATCGCTGAAGGGTTAAAGCTCTTAAAGAGAGAACTACCCCAGCATTAAGAGTTAACCGCCTAAGAAGGGGTTAAAGTAGCAGACTCCCCACAACTTGATAATGAAAAAGTTGTGCGAGCCCCAAGTGCCTCTTATAAGGCAGCAGCTGCAGGACAGCTTTTTATGCCACACTAACAGAAAAAAACGTTCCACAAGATCGCTAAAAATTGCGCTGTTTTGTATATCGCAATGACCGCCAAAGTTGTTAAAGAGATCGCTAACCGCTTATGCGATGTTAATGAGATCGCCCAGATTGGCAGCTACTAGCGACATTAAAAAATAATCACACAAACGATCGCATTAGTATGCGTCGTTATCAGGATCGTTAGTGGGAACGTATAGTGGCAGTATAAAAATCGCAGACTCCCCACAAACTCTTTATTATTATTGAAAAGAGTGTGCGAGTCCCTTATGCGATAACAGCGGCAGGACAGCGCAGTCTGTCACTCATTAGTCCCCAGAAGGCGCCCGCGCTGTGGGGGTGAAGGGGTTAAGCTTCTGCCTGCGGGCTAGAAGCGACTCACCCAGCTGGTAACAGTGTAACATCTTGCCGGGAGGGGAGGAGGGAGAAGAGCCAGAAGAAGCTTTCAGCCTGCTTCTTTAATGGCCGCCGCGCTGTGCCTCCGTGTGCTCCATGAGGGAAGCCGGAAATGGAGACAGCAGTAAAGCGCCGCTCAGAGCGGCGCGAAAATTCAAATAAAAAGGCGCGCACTCCTCTCCTATGTCCTGCAGGCATCCACCTGCGGACAAAAAAACACCAGTCACCGACATGTATTGTACAGCGGCTGCCGCAGCAGTCGCTTGAGCACTCACACACACATTAATAAAAATGCGTGGTACTCACCAGCCGAAGCGCCACAGGGACCCCCAGGGGTTTCTGGCGCTATGCCCATGCTTCCCCCCAGGGCGGGGAACGCAGTGACCCCAGATGCGTGGTTTGCGCCCCCGCCAGGGAAGCCATCCTCATCCCCCAGGGCCGGCAGGGTTCTGCAGGGACCACCATTAGGGTAATACAGATCCGCCAAGGGAGAGGTGGGAGTCCAGCAGCGCTGAGACCCCTGAGACCTCTAGACCACATTTGGTGATCCAAGTCTCTTGTCCGATAAAAAAATAATAAAATCTTCTGAGGAGCTGCTTCCAGCAGCGACTATCCTCTGAGACCTCAAATTGTAAACTGGAGAGCTGAGTAGGAGGAGCCCGAGCTGGAGGGGCCGGTCAACACTCTTTTTAATCTGAGGTGTCAATCCTATCTGGGGCTCCGCCTACCCACTAGTTATGAACTAGTGTGTCTCCTTTCCTTCCATCTGCAGCTGAAAGCAACAACTGAAGGCCGATCAGTGATGCGTCGCTGATCAGTGCTTGACGACTGTAGGACGCACGCACGGATGTGATTCTTTTTTTCTGCACATACATTAACCCTGACTAAATTTAGTAAAAATGCTGTGGTAAACGCTGATTACTACAGTATATTTGTACTGTCCCTACTTTAGTTCTATCAACTAATCTAAATTCATTTTTTTGTTTCTGCTTTACTATCTGACACTAAACCTGACTAAATCAGTAAAAATACTTTAGAAGAGGCTGATTAATACAATATATTTTTACTGTCCCTAATTTAGTCCTATCAATTAATCTAAATTATTTTTTCTTATTCTTTTTTTCACACACACAAAAAAGAAACAACAGGAGGCCAATTAATGATGTGCATCACTGACCAGCGTTCGAGGGCTGTAGGACGCATGTACGGATGCAGTGCAATAAGGGGATTAAAAAAAAATAGGGAAAAAAAGTCTTTACCAAAAGCAAGCATGAGTGCCGATCAGCGTTTAGAAGATGCAGGATACACGCACGTGTCTGAGAACTCTGATTGGTGAAATCGGTAAGTGGGGTGGTGACATTGGTAGATCTCTTTTGACCAGAGAGGCTTTTTGGATTTTTTCTTTGAATACAAGATACCCGAATGGATTGAACAAAAGAAATGAACTACTGTATCATTATAATTATTGATTATCGATCTGTTCTTGCCATTTTTATTCTGATTTTTTTGTTTTATTGTTATAATGAACTAATGTTTGCTAGGACCTTTGTTCAATATCGATTTCATGTATACCTTTCGGGACCTTCGGTTAAATCATGTGATTGTCAGTCTTACGACTATTGGTCCATATGTATTATAAAGGTCTGTTCATATCATATATCTGTAGCAGCCTTGATGAAGATCATCTGATCGAAACGCGTCGCTGTATGTGGCTTTCCATGTGGAGCATGTACCACTGATGTCTTTTATTTTCAATGGATGAATAAAATTTTGCAATTTTTTAAGGAGCTGGAACGTTTCTCTTCTCTTTGAAATCGTTAAGTACAGTCATGGACAAAAGTTTTGAGAATGACACAAATATTAATTTTTACAAAGTCTGCTGTTTCACTTTTTCTAATGGCAATTTGCATATACCCCAGAATGTTATAAAGAGTATCAGCTTAACAGCAATTACTTGCAAAGTCAATATTTGACTAGAAAATGAACTTTATCCCCCAAAACACATTTCAACATCATTGCAGCCCTGCCTTAAAAGGACCAGCTAACCTCTTTTCAGCGATTGCTCCATTAACACAGGTGTGGGTGTTGATGAGGACATGGCTGGAGATCAATCTGTCATGATTAAGTAAGAATGACACCACTGGACACTTTAAAAGGAGGCTGGTGCTTGGCATCATTGTTTCTCTTCTGTTAACCATGGTTATCTCTAAAGAAACATGTGCAGTCATCATTGCAATGCACAAAAATGGCCTAACAGGGAAGAGTATCGCAGCTAGAAAGATTGCACCTCAGTCAACACCAGCAAAGACCAGCAAGCGCCAGGACCGTCTCTTAAAAGTGTTTCAGCTGCAGGATCGGGCTACCAGCAGTGCAGAGCTTGCTCAGGAATGGCAGCAGGCAGGTGTGAGTGCATTTGCACGCACTGTGAGGCGGAGACTCTTGGAGCAAGGCCTGGTCTCAAGGAGGGCAGCAAAGAAGCCACTTCTCTCCAGAAAAAACATCATGGACAGACTGATATTCTGCAAAAGGTACAGGCAGTGGACTGCTGAGGACTGGGGTAAAGTTATTTTCTCTGATGAATCCCCTTTTCGATTGTTTGGGACATCAGGAAAACGCCTCATTCGGAGAAGACAAGGTGAGCGCTACCACCAGTCTTGTCTCATGCCAACTGTTAAGCATCCTGAAACCATTCATGTGTGGGGTTGCTTCTCAGCCAAGGGAATCGGCTCTCTCACAGTCTTGCCTAAAAACACAGCCATGAATAAAGAATGGTACCAGAATGTCCTCCAAGAGCAACTTCTCCCAACCCTCCAAGAGCAGTTTGGCGATCAACAATGCCTTTTCCAGCATGATGGAGCACCTTGCCATAAAGCAAAAGTGATAACTAAATGGCTCAGGGAACAAAACATAGAGATTTTGGGTCCATGGCCTGGAAACTCCCCAGATCTTAATCCCATTGAGAACTTGTGGTCAATCATCAAGAGACGAGTGGACAAACAAGAACCTAAAAATTCTGACAAATTGAAAGCATTGATTATGCAAGAATGGACTGCTATCAGTCAGAATGTGGTCCAGAAGTTGATTGAGAGCATGCCAGTGAGAATTGCAGAGGTCCTGAAGAAGGGTCAACACTGCAAATATTGACTTGCTGCATTAACTCATTCTAACTGTCAATATAAGCTTTTGTTACTCATATGTTTGCAATTATATTTCTGTCTGTGATAAAAACATCTGTCAAACACACATAAAAACCAGAGGGCAGCAGATCATGTGAAAATATAATATTTGTGTCATTCTCAAAACTTTTGGCCATGACTGTACTTATCAACCTGGACGTATGGATACATCCAAGGTTGTGAAGGGGTTAATGAAAATGTTTTGAAATAACTCAAAAAAGACAGCTTAGAAGTTGCCCATTCCACTCTGCTCTAAGAGAAACCCATAAGTGCCTTAGGTCCCATGAGGTTTCTGAATTGAAGAAACGCGTCGAAACACACTAAGGGCCAGTGCATTGCCTCCACAATAGGGAGAGATGTGTACTGCCCTTGTCAAGGCAGGAGTGTGGGGGATTAGTTTATAATAGCCCAAATAGGGATCTATAGGGCAAGAATGTCCAAAGCTAGAATGAGGAAAGACGGATTTTGGTAAGAACTTACCTGTAAAATCCTTTTCAGCGAAGGAAGGAAGAGAGACACAGTATTCATTACTGATGGGTAGGCGGAGCCCCAGATAAGATTGACACCTCAGATTAAAAGCGTGTTGATCCGGCCCCTCCAGCTCGGGCTCCTCCTACTCAGCTCTTCAGTCGTACCCAAGCTTAAAGAAAGAGTAAAGATCACCAGCGGAGCAACATAACCCCTTCTGAAGGATAAAGAGACAGGTTATGCGTGCAATATGAAGAAAACCACAGAGTTTCAGGTACTACTCACGAATGACCTGACTACTGCGATAAGCTGGTGATGCTGGAACAGAGCCTTAGCGCGTTAACCTCAGCCCAGATAATCGCAATCAGAGGAGGGTCACGCCGCATCTGAAAATACCAACACACTTCTGCCATGGGAGGGTGCTGTGTCTCTCTTCCTTCCTTCGCTGAAAAGGATTTTACAGGTAAGTTCTTACCAAAATCCGTCTTTCAGCTGCAGATGGAAGGAAGAGAGCCACAGTATTCATTACTGATGGGACGTCCCAAAGCAGTTCAAAAATAAGGGTGGGAAAATACCAACAAAAGGCAGAAAACCCAACAGCCTAAATAAAAGCGCAACAAGCGCTCAACATATGTTCACTGAGAACTTTAAACTACAGCTGCATGCAGAACCCTATGCCCCAGGGCTGCATCAGCAGAAGCACTGACGTCCACCTTATAAAACCTTGTAAAAGTGTGGACGGAGCGCCAAGTCGCCGCCCGGCAGAGTTGAGCTGCCGAGGCCCCTTGATGGAAAGCCCACGATGAAGCCACAGCTCTCGTGGAATGAGTTTGAATCTTAACTGGGCAAGATTCACCCCGAAGACGGTAAGCTTCCAAAATGGCTGACCGAATCCAACGAGCTATAGAGTCCTTGGAAGCTCGGTGACCACGCCGACGACCTGCTGGAATCACAAACAGGGAGTCAGACTTGCGAAAAACTTGAGTAATAGACAAGTAAAACTTCAAAGCCCGCACTAAATCCAATGTGTGCAAGGCCCGCTCTTTCGCATTCTTTGGTTCCGGACAGAGTGAAGGCAACACAATATCCTGGTTAACATGAAATTGTGACACCACCTTAGGTAAAAAAAATCACCCCGTGTACGAAGTACTACACGATCCAGAAAAAACTCCAGAAAAGGAGGTGAGCATGAAAGAGCTGCCAACTCAGAAACCCTTCTCAAAGAGGTGACTGCCACTAGGAAGGCCACCTTCCAAGAAATTAAAGACTAGCAGAGTCCATAGGCTCAAAAGGCTTATGCTGAAGAGCCTCCAAAACAAGGTTGAGCCGCCAAGGAGATACAGGTGTTATCCGCGGCGGAAACTGACGGGTTATTCCACGAAAAAAGGAATGTACGTCTCTACGCGAGGCGATAGCCCTCCGAAAAAAGTAAGGACAGAGCAGAAATCTGACCCCTCAGGGTGCTAACTGCCAAACCTTTATCCAACCCGTGTTGTAAAAAAAGCTAACAAATTGGGAATAGAAAATTTTCTCGGGTCCTTTGAAGAACTCGAACACCACAAAAAGAAGGCTTCCCAAGTCCTGTGGTAAATCTTAGTAGTAGCCAGACTCCTAGCCGCTCGCAGAGTAGCAATGACTTTGGCTGAGAAACCTCTACGGGTCAATATTTCGGTCTCAAGAGCCACGCCGTCAAACGCAGAGACTCCAAGTCCGGATGACAAACTGGCCCCTGAGACAACAGGTCCGGTCGAAGAGGAAGTGGAAACGGAGGTGCCGCTAATAGCGACATTAGTGTCGAGAACCACGTCCTTCTTGGCCAATCTGGAGCTATCAAGATAGCTGAGATTCTCTCTAGTCTGATCCGACGCAGCACCAGAGGAAGTAGGGATATTGGCGGGAACACGTAGACTAGCTCGAACTGGTCCCACTGAGCCACTAGAGCATCCACCGCCACAGCCTTCGGTCCTTGTACCTGGACATGAACGTCAGTAGCTTGGCATTGGACCTGGATGCCATCAATCCACTTGGGGAGTTCCCCACTGGGGGCACAGTAGTGCAAAAAACTTCCGGATGAAGACTCCATTCTCCGGGATCCATCCTCTCGCGACTGAGAAGGTCCGCCGTAACATACTGAACCCCTGGAATGTGGATCGCCGAAATGGCTGGTACTCTGGCCTCGGCCCACATCAGGCTCCGGGACACCTCCACCATGAGCCTGGAGCTCCTTGTCCCGCCTTGGTGATTGATATACGCGACCGCCGTCGCATTGTCTGTCCGCACTCGGACTGGCCGACCGCTCAAAGGGACCGTCCAGTATTGGAGGCAAAGAAAAAATCGCCCTCAATTCCAGGATGTTGATCGGTAGAACAGACTCTTCCGATGACCACACCCCCTGAATCCAGAGATCGTTCCAAACACCCCCCCAGCCCGTCAGGCTGGCATCGGTGGTTATGACTGACCACTTCGGAGGAAGGAAGGACTTCCCCAGGGATAATGCTCCTGGACGTAACCACCATCCTAGGGATTCTCGCACCCCGCGAGAAAAGGTGACACTGCAATCCAGTGATTGCGACCGATTCCAACGACTCAGTATGAACCTTTGGAGAGCCCTGGAATGAAACTGGGCAAACGGAATCGCCTCCATGGATGCCACCATTAATCCCAGAAGACGCATACACTTCCGAAGAGACATCGCTGTCGAGGATTTCATGATCTGTACATGTCGAAGAAGACATGACTGTTTGTCCAGAGGTAGGGAAACTACCGCCCGTACCGTGTCGAAATGCATCCCCAAAAAAGAGGATCGCCCGCGACGGTTCCAGAAACGACTTCTCCCAATTGACCAGCCAACCGAAGTCCTTCAGAAGCTGAAGAGACAAATCGCGAGCCGTCACTGCCTCCTCCTACGAAGAAGCCACGATCAAAAGATCGTCCAGATAAGGAAGAATCATAATCCCCTGTCTTCGAAGAATTGCCATGAGGGGCGCCAGAATTTTTGTAAAGACTCTGGGCGCTGAGGCTAAGCCGAAAGGCAGAGCCACGAACTGGTATTGATCCTGACCTTATGGCCAAACGAAGAAAGCGCCGATGCGCCCTTCCGACGGGAACATCACGAATGTCGATCGACACCAAAAAATTTGTTCTGCGATAGGGCTGCCACAACGGAGCGAAGCGACTCCATGCGGAATTTTCGGGTGTGGACATGCCGATTCAATCTTTTGAGATCCAGAATAGGGCAAAACTTGTCCTCCTTTTTGGGGACCACAAAAAGATAGGAATAAAACCCTTTTTCCCGGTCCTCTGGCGGAACCGGTATCATCACACCCTTCTGCAGAAGGAATTCGACCTCTCGCCGCAGAGCGACAAAAAACTCGAGCTCTGATGGAATGCGAGACCTGTCCGGGGGTCGAGAAGAAAACTCTATGAAATAGCCTGTCGACACGATCCACGTTACCCAGAAGTTCGGAACACGGGAAATCCAAGTCGCTTTGAATTGGAGCAGGCGACCCCCCACTCGAGAGCCCTCGAGTAGATCTCTGGCGTCAGTCCGCGCCTTGGCTTCCCGCTTGTCTTGACGGAAACTTTGCTTCCAGGGAGTGTATGAAAAAGAGGGACGACCCGATGACCGAATCGTCCCCTGGACCGAAAAAGACCGCCGACCACTGCTGGTACTAGGCCTGCCAGACACAGAAGCTAAATCCGCTTCTTTCGCCTTTGCCTTGGTAATCAGCTCTGCGAGGACAGATCCAAATGTCTGACCACCCTTGTAAGCTAAAGATAGCAAACTTTGTCGCGTCTCTGGTCCACTGTCTAAGCCACAATGCTCTTCTGACTGTGACCGCCGTATTGGGCTGCATCCTTCAATAACTTGAAGAGCCCATCTACCTCGGATAGTGGGGATCCATCCTGCCACGCCATCCGTAGAAACGGTCCAACCAGCTCAGGAAAGCTTTACTAGCACACATGGTCCTAGCACTGCTCTGAGTCCATGACCCGTGGCCTCATAGATGGATTTTGTCGCCATCTCCGTTTTTCTGTCCAGCGGATCATGCAAAAAACTCCCCTTCCCTTTAACAGTAAGTAATGAGGCTGTACCAAGCTGGGGTAAATCCACTTCAGGAGAAGGAATCCAATTATCAATCAAATCCGTCGAACCCGGATACAGTTCTCAGATCCCCACTGCTCCATTAAGCTCACCCATAGGTGGCAATGCCGATCGCGACCTATGCTATTCCTGGAACATCCGGGCCGACTTACCAGTTTGTCTGTTCTTACAGGTTGAACCTGTCATGTAAATCAGACAGCGCCAGCCTATAAGTTGCGCTGGCGGTGGCCAGAAACCACCTGGTGCCGGACACAAGCACAGGCGCCAGACACAGCGCATCTACAGCGCAAGCGCAAAACACAAGCGCATCCGTAGCGTAGGCGCAGGACACAGCGCATCCATAGCGCAGGCGTAAGACACAGCGTATTCGTAGCGCAGGCGCCATTCGTAGCGCAGGCGCAGGACACAGCAAATAGTTGCAGGCGTCGGATTCATAGTTGATCAAGCGCCAAAGACCCATAGAAATCACAGGCTAAATGCGCTGTAGCGCAGGTGCTAGATAAAGAGCATCTGAAGCGCCGACGCTGGCACAATACGTTACGCAGGCTTCAGTCACAATGCATTTGGACGCCTTTTGACATGCCTTCAGACAGTATATGGCAGGTGTCAGTAACTAGAAAAAGTGTGGTTTCCCATAATGGGCAAACAAGAAAACGAACGCTGAAGGGTTAAGGCTCTTAAAGCAGGAGCTAACCCAGCTGTCAGTTAAGGGTTAACCGCCTCCAAGGGGTTAATGCCGCAGCCTCCCTACAACCTCTGTTAGGTAGAGGTGTACGAGTCCCAGATATATGCGGTACAACCGCAGGATAGCGCTCAGAAATGCGCCCTGCGCTGTGGAGGTGAGGGGGTTAAGCTTCTGCTTCTAACTGCAGAAGCGACTTACCCAGCTGGTCGCGGTGTAATTGCCTGGAGGGGAGGAGAGCGACCCGAGGAAGCTTTCAGCTCCCTGCCATAGCGCTGACTGTAGAAGCGACTCATCATGCAGTAATGGCCGCCGCGCTGTGCCTCCGATGTGCTCCTGAGAGAAGCCGGAAATGGAGACTGCAGTAAAGCGCGCGCTCAGAGCGGCGCGAAAATTCAAATAAAAAAGGCGCAAACTCCTCTCTCCCTCACCGCCATGTATACTGTAACAGCGCTGCCCCGCAGCGCTGAAATCACACTGAAATACACTGTAACAGCGCTGTCCTGCAGTGCTGAAATCACACTGACATATACTGTAACAGCGATACATGTAATAGCGACTGCCGCAGCCGTCGCTAAAGCACTCACACACTATTATAAAAATGTGGAGTACTCACCAGCAGAGCGCCACAGGGACCCCTCAGGATTTGTGGCGCTTGTGCCCATGCTTCCCCCCAGGGCGGGAACGCAGTGACCCAGTGTGCGGTTTGCGCCCCCGCCAGGGAAGCCATCCCATCCCCCAGGGCCGGCAAGATTCTGCAGGGACCATCATGTAATTACAGATAAGCCAAGGGAGAGGTTGGGGTACAGCAGCGCTGAGACCCCTGAGACCTCTAGACCACATTTGGTGATCCAAGTCTCCTGTCCGATATAAAATAATAAAATCTTCTGAGGAGCTGCATCAGCAGCGACTATTCTTTGAGACCTCAAATCTTAGACTGAAGAGCTGAGTAGGAGGAGCCCGAGCTGGAGGGGCCGGATCAACACGCTTTTAATCTGAGGTGTCAATCCTATCTGGGGCTCCGCCTACCCATCAGTAATGAATACTGTGGCTCTCTTCCTTCCATCTGCAGCTGAAATGCACGGCACTCACACTAAGATCAAATCGCGTCTGTGCACTCTGATTGGTGCGATCGGTAAGTACTTATCAACTTGGACGTATGGCTACATCCAAGGTTGTAAAGGGGTTAATGAAAATGTTTTGAAAGACCTCAAAAAGACAGCTTAGAAGTTGCCCATTCCACTCTGCTCTAAGAGAAACCCGATAAGTGCCTTAGGTCCCATGAGGTTTCTGAACTGAAGAAACGCGTCGAAACGCACTAAGGGCCAGTGCATTGCCTCCACAATAGGGAGAGATGTGTACTGCCGTTGTCAGGGCAGCAGTGTGGGGGATTAGTTTATAGTAGCCCAAATAGGGATCTATAGGACAAGACATCTATCCTGGCCATCCTGAGTGGAATCATTTGGATTGATATACTCCCTGCATCTGACTGATATCTTCTAATGGGTGAGATCACTCCATTTATTTTCATTTTTCTAATTTTATGATCTCACCCTTTTTATCTGTTTATCTGCATCTATATGCTAAATAAAACTAGTGCCCGTGATACTGGGCCCTAGGTTTGAAAAGAATTGTGTCTGTGACCACTGTCATTGTCTTTTAAAAAACATCTGTGATATATAATAGTCTTTTCTACTTATATCTCTAAATTTTGGTATAGTAGCTTTGTGCGGTTGATAGTCATTTTACAAATGCAGAATTGGATGGCTTGTATGATGTATTTAACATTGACACTGACAGCTAAGATGTGAGGTCACCGCAGTGTCCATTACATGCATGGTTACCTCTATTGTCTAAAACACGATTATGGTAATTCTGTCTATTTTATGTAGAACTAGGCTATGTCTATAGCTACTATGACCTTAGCCTTTGTCCTTTTTAAGGCAGCACTTTTATGTTTTATACTCATACCTCACTCTTTTGCTGTACACATACCGTAAAAATAAAAATCATTATATATAATAAAGCAACGTATTCACACTGGCTGCACACTGTAATTATAAACTGTAATAATGTGTAGACAATATGATAACACTGGCATTGATGAATAGAATCCCTAAACCATTACCTCTTGTTTGATAAATGTGCTGATTGACTCGTCCACCACTAAACTGCAACTTTTTGAAATAAAGTTTTCCAGTATCTGGATTTTACCTGTATAGACATTGAAAATGATGATAAATGAAATAAAGAAATAAACCCCCAAACTATTTTGCTTAGGAGTAATCTACTTACCATCACTATTGTGGTCATGTACAACCTGAAAAATGGAAGCAAATTAAAGATTCAATCTTAATGCACTTAAGAAAACATTTGTTAACAAGTTTTTGGTACATTATGTCTCTTTTGAATGGAGTATTTGACTTGGACTGCACGGTAACTATACTCCCACAAGACCATACTACAAGTAATCTTCATGAATGTGATGGCAATACTATTTTTCTAGCACAACTTGAAGTCAACTGACAAATGTGACAGTGTAGCCTTATAAAAGAAAAGAAGGAAAAATCCCACTAAAAACTTCACACTTTTATTAATGAATAATAGTAAAATTACAACCTGGATTCAATGATAAAGGCTAAAAAGACCAAGATATCTACAATTATACAGGATAGTATCTCAGGATACTGTGAAAAAAAATGCATACATTTCACTATAGTAGGGCCACTATAATTACACATGTGGTCAAAATTGTTGGTACCCCTCGTTTAATGACAGAAAAACCCACAATGGTCACAGAAATAACTTGAATCTGACAAAAGTAATAATAAATAAAAAATCTATGAAAATGAACAAATGAAAGTCAGACATTGCTTTTCAACCATGCTTCCAAAGAATTAAAAAAAAAATAAAACTCATGAAATAGGCCTGGACAGAAATGATGGTACCCTTAACTTAATATTTTGTTGCACAACCTTTTGAGGCAATCACTGCAATCAAACAATTCCTGTAACTGTCAATGAGACTTCTGCACCTCTCAACAGGTATTTTGGCGCACTCCTCAAGAGCAAACTGCTCCAGTTCTCTTGTGTTTGAAGGTTGCCTTTTCCAGACAGCATGCTCTTTCCAAAGATGCTCAATATGATTTACCGTATTTTTCGGACTATAAGACGCACCGGACTATAAGACGCACCCAGGTTTTAGAGGTGGAAAATAGGGAAAAATATATTTGAAGCAAAAAATGTGGTAAAATATTTAATAACATAAATAACATACTACTGTATAATATGTGGAGTTATTATATATAATAGCATGTTATTATGTAGGAAGCTACGGGTAGGAGATGGTGCTGTGGGACCAGTGTGGTGTCTGTAAACTACTATGTGATGACGCTGGAGGGTGAGTATAAGGCCGGGGTCACACATGCGAGAAACTCGCACGATTTCGTGTGAGTCTCTCGCATGAACACCCGGCACTACCGCTGGCACTCAGACTGGAGCGTGCGGCTGCATAGAAATAGAGACAGATGATAGAGACAGATGATAGAGACAGGGATGATAGAGACAGAGATGATAGAGACAGATGAGAGACAGAGATGATAGAGACAGAGATGATAGAGACAGATGATAGAGACAGAGATGATAGAGACAGAGATGATAGAGACAGAGATGATAGAGAGAGATGATAGAGACAGAGATGATAGAGACAGATGATAGAGACAGAGATGATAGAGACAGAGATGATAGAGACAGAGATGATAGAGACAGATGATAGAGAAGATGATAGAGACAGATGATGAGACAGAGAAGATGATAGAGACAGATGATAGAGACAGATGATAGAGACAGATGATAGAAATAGAGATGATAGAGACAGATGATAGAGACAGAGATGATAGAGAGATGATAGAGACAGAGATGATAGAGACAGATGATAGAGACAGAGATGATAGAGACAGAGATGATAGAGAAGAGATGATAGAGACAGATGAGTAGAGACAGATGATAGAGACAGATGATAGAGACAGAGATGATAGAGACAGATGATAGAGACAGATGATAGAGACAGATGATAGAAATAGAGATGATAGAGACAGATGATAGAGACAGAGATGATAGAGACAGAATAATAGAGACAGATGACAGAGACAGATGATAGAGATGATAGAGACAGATGATAGAGACAGATGATAGAGACAGATGATAGAGAGAGTGATAGAGACAGAGATTTATAGAGACAGATGATAGAGACAGATGATAGAGACAGATGATAGAGAAAGATGATAGAGACAGAGATGATAGAGACAGAGATGATAGAGACAGATGATAGAGACAGAGATGCGTTTTTTTAATGCGTTTCATGTGCGCACGATGCGCTGCGCAAAAAAAGTGTGAAAGTAGCCTAACCTTTTAATTAATTATCTGTTATACAGTGTGTCTGAAGGACCTGTGATGACATCATGAAGAGGCAGGGCTTTGGTCTTGTCATGCTCCAGCCCGCTCTCTTCATGACCTCATCACAGGTCCTCCACAGGAGCATTCAGCATGGCATCAGCACAGCCCCTGTGCTGTCTGGTATGCGATGCCTCCTGCTGCACTCTGCTCCTGCTGCCTCCTTCTACTTCAGACACCGATCTGCCCAGCTGCTGCAGGAATCAGGCCCTGAGGAACCATGTGGCTCTGTCATTAGCTGCTCCCCGCTCACTGCTCAGCTGTTAGGTGGGCGGGGAAGCTGCTGATTAATATTCACTGCACTTAAGTATCGGGACCAGTGGTTTCCCCAGCGCTTGTTTCCTGCAGCGGAGGGGATATTTTCCTGCCTCCTGCAATCTCACTCCACCGCTGCCCCCTGCCCCCTCCCGACATGTTACATTCCGACCATAAGACGCACCCACACTTTCCTCCCAAATGTGGAGGAAAAATAGTGCGTCTTATGGTCCGAAAAATATGGTAGGTCAGGGCTCATAGATGGCCACTTCAGAATAGTCCAATGTTTTCCTCTTACTCTTAGCCATTCTTGGGTGTTTTTAGCTGTGTGTTTTGGGTCATTATCCTGTTGCAAGACCCATTACCTACGACTGAGACCAAGCTTTCCGACACTAGGCAGCACATTTCTCTCTAGAATCCCTTGATAGTCTTGAGATTTCATTTTACCCTACACAGATTCTAGACACCCTGTGCCAGATGCAGCAAAGCAACCCCAGAATGTAACAGAGCCTCCTCTATGTTTCACAGTAGGGACAGTGTTCTTTTCTTGATATGCTTCATTTTTCCGTCTATGAACATAGAGCTGATGTGCTTTGCCAAAAAGTTCCATTTTTGTCTCATCTGTCCATAGGTGTTATGATATGGTAGCCGAGGAGGACAGTAACAAAAATAGCCAAGGCAGCCAGTCACCCAGAGAGGTTGCTAACTAATGGATTGCAGACCCCTGAACTAACCGCACAACTAGAAGCAGCCATGGGACGTACCTACGATGACCTAGACGCCTCGACACAGCCGGAGAGTTAGCAAAGCCTAAAGATAGTAAGGGGAAAGCTAACTGCCCCGGAGTAGCGCCCCAAAGGAATAGGTAGCCCCCACACATATATTGGCGGTGAGACAAGATGAAATACAAACGCAGGCAGAAAACGCTGAGGCCCAAAACTGACTAGATAGGACTGGACAGAAAAGAATACTTTCTGCAATCCAACAAAACCCTAGGAAAAATTCCAACACTTCTGATTCCAAAAAAACACTGAGACGACACGATCTCTCCCCGCTATATCAGAACTCTGGTGAACATGTAGCTACCCAGCAGCAACTGAAACAGCAGGGACTGAACAAACAAACAGAGATAAATGAGAATCAGAGACCAGCACAGGCCCCAGCAGGGGGATCCGGCTGACCTCACTCAGAATGGCAAAAAAACAAAAGAAAACAAAACCACAGAAACAAGCAGAAAATAACTTATCTGAAAGTTGCAGGAGACAGCAGAACAAAAGCTGACTGCCAAACTGGACCAAGAAGTAACAACTAATCACCTGCGAGGATCATGGGAAAGCTACTCCCTTAAATCTCCCCAGTCATTACTCCCAGATTGCCAAACGTCCACAGCTGGATCCTCAGCTGAAGGGCCTCTGTCAGTCAAGGCTGCTTCATTAATATCAACAGCCACCAGAGGGAGCCCCAACTCAGAATCCAGAGAATTCACAACACATAGGACATTCTTCCAGAAGCTTTGTGGCTTGTCAACATGGAGTTTGGCAAATTCCAGTCTGGCTTTTTTATGATTTTTTTCAACAATGGTGTCCTCCTTGGTCATCTCCCATGAAGTCCACTTTAGCTCAAACAACGACGGATGGTGTGATCTGACACTGATGTTCCTTGAGCTTGAAGTTCACCTAAGTTTTTCTGGGCTCTTTTGTTACCATTCGTATTATCCGTTTCTTTGATTTGTCATCAATTTTCCTCCTGTGGCCACGTCCAGGGAGGTTGGCCACATTCCCATGGAGCTTAAATTTCTAATAATATGTGCGATTGTAGTCACAGGAACATCAAGCTGCTTGGAGATGGTGTTATAACTTTTACCTTTAACATGTTTGTCTATAATTTTCTTTCTAATCTCCTGAGACAACTCTTTCCTTCGCTTCCTCTGGTCCATGTTGAGTGTGATACACACCATGTCACCAAACAGCACAGTGAGTATCTGTAGCCCTCTATACAGGCCCACTCACTGATTCCAAGATTGTAGACACCTGTGATGCTAATTAGTGGTCACACCTTGATATAACATGTCCCTTTTCTCACATTATTTTCAGGGGTACTATCATTTTTGTCCAGGCCTATTTCATGAGTTTTATTTTTTTTAAATTCTGTGGAAGCATGGTTGAAAAGCAATGTCTGACTTTCATTTGTTCATTTTCATAGATTTTTTATTTATTATTACTTTTGTCAGATTCAAGTTATTTCTGTGACCATTGTGGGTTTTTCTGGCATTAAACAAGGGGTATCTACAATTTTGACCATGTGTGTATACTGGGATCCTATGATTCCCTAATGTCTGTCCCTAACTACGGACAATGGCACCCAAAAAAAGTATGACAATGGTGCCACACCACTTAATGAAGACTGTGCCCTAAGAAGTCCCTAGAATTTTTCCCAGAAATACCACAGGATATCTAGTACAATGCATATATATCAAAAGGAACTAAATAGTAACACCCCAACAAGGCAATAGATAATTAATAATACAGCAAAATATTGCATACAACAATCATCTGAGGTTGTTGTAGATCATTCCGATCCAAAACTTCCCCACTTGTTTCCCCTACAATATATTGTGGTTTGTAAGGGTAACATATCTGTAGACCCATCAATAGAGCAGGTAGGAAATATCAATTTCAAGTTCATAATCTAAATGCAAGGATGAGTTTAGATGTGCCATACTAAAAAGGTGTTCAATTTAAACCCCAGAGGACAAGTAAAAACGTAACTTGAAGCATGTGCACACCGCAGCCTGGGAGCACATCATCAAAGTAGAAAAAGAGAAAATAGCCAGCTCACCGTTATTGCAAGGTATATGGAACCCCAATCTGATGAGATGTGAACAACGTAGAAAAAGAAGATTTCATGTTGCAGCTCCATGTGAAAATTCCAAATTTATATAAAAAATTCATATTAAAACATGCAAAACGCTCTTGGACTGCACTATAGTGAACAAAAGAACAAAGCGACACGTTTCGATCACCGCAACAATCTTTATCAAAGCTTGTATACCTCCACATAACACAGTGCTTTAAAGAAACCACAAACGAATCAATTGTTCAAATCATATCACATGACAATGTCAGGTCCTAAAAAGCAAACATATTAAATAAAATGAACCAAAATGAAAAAGATACAAAGTGAATTAAAAATGAAAATGTACATAATAACACAATTTCTATTATTACTAAGATACTAATAATGAAACACTAGCTTGGCCCGTGTGAAAATTTCGTACTTTGGTCGTCGGGGGCGCAGGCAATTTCACAAAAAGGAAGCTGGTCAAATGTAAATGTATTTCATGAGATGATGAACACAGACAGGTATTTATATATGTAGATTGGTAATGCAATAAATTGGTTTGATAAGTAGAGGCCAAAAAATGTCTTCCGGTTGAAGTGCCACCTGCAGGTCATTGTTTCTTTGTGCAGGTTTATGAAAATGAATGTTTAAAGTGTATTTAGTGATAAAATTGTGAATGTGTGGTTTGTTTGGCTCTTTTCTTGCTGAAGGGCAAGTTTACCTTTCAAATGGTCTATCATTTGTGTGTGTGGGGCGAAGTAATCAGCGAAAAAGCAGTGCATGTTTACAAATGTGTTTGCATATGTGACTCACCATTTGTGTGTGGGGGCGAAGTAATCACCGAAAAAGCAGTGCATGTTTACAAATGTGTTTGCATATGTGACTCACCTGCACTGAAGTGTGCAATCCTCCAATGTGCCTGAAATAGGCTGGGCAAGCACTTGAGCAAGCTGGAAAGACCCCAAGGCAAATGTTTGGGTTTGTTTGTGAAGTCTGTAAGCAGCTTTGTGGTAGTGTACTTTGGGGTAGTGTGCTGCCACCTGCAGGTCATTAGACCTTTCAAATGGTGTATCATTTGTATGTGTGGGTCGAGTATGAACAGAGCAAGTGTGCAATTGAATAGGCAGTGCATGTTTACAAATGTGTTTGCATATGTGCCTCACCTGCAGTGAAGTGAAGTTTGAGAGAGATAGAAAGGTTTGGGGATATAAGCTCATGATGACCTTTGACACTCTTAGTGCTGGAATGAATATATCACACGGATTCATGTCTTTCGGAATCTGCTTCTCTGACCTTCTAGGGGCATCAAAACACAATAGCAGACTCCAATCAGAGGGCAATAAAACTTTCACACTCCTTATCTATGAAATGTTCCAATATTTATGTTCATCCCTCTGCCATAATGACAGTTCTGCTTCACGTAACTTGTCTTATCTTATTGCATTTTTTCTGTGCTGTGTTGTGTATAAATATGTGATTCTTCAGATGTTGCATTAGTCTTCGCCTGATGAAGAGACCTGAGTAGTCTCGAAAGCTTGCAATTTGTTACCATCTTTTCAGTTAGCCATTAAAAGGTATCAACCACTGAGGACTCTCAAGTCTAAATATTTTTCTTAATTGATGTAAAACGTCATAAATCCATGTGACAGGTTCATTCCAGCATTAAGAGTGTCAAAGGTCACCATCAATTTGTATTAGCAAACTCTTGAAATGGTGATCTTTGCTTTTATTATTAACTTTATAATTTTTATAGCTTTTAAGGGAAATTAGGTCATTGTGATCATTCTGTGATATTACATTTAATGCTCTGTTAAGCGTCCAATCGGGCATATCTCCCCTCTTTTAATGTTTTACACGACTGTTTTAATTCTACATCTAAGCTGTTGCCATTGCTACAATTCCTCTTAATCCTCATAAACTCTCCCACAGGGATCGATCTAATTGTATGCTTAAAGATGACTGATAGTGAAATGAAGAATTGTATTGCCCGTAAATGGCTTTGAATATGTTTTTGTAGAACTCACCTGATTATGCACACCATACAACTTTAGGTCCAAGAATTAAATCCTGTACATATGTAAATTTTAAATTACAGTCATTCGAATTAAGATAATCCACAAAGTCCGGTATGAAGCAGGATAATTGTAGGACACATATTACATGAGGGGTATAAAAGAGAATAATAGATGTATAGGAGTTAACCCCCACACATGCAAATATAGGACTATATTAGGACCAGATGTACATGATACAGCAAGAAACAGAGGACACACAGCCATAAAGTCCCATAAAGACGTCAAAATTTATTAGAACAGTGAATAAAAGATAAAATAGGAAAATGGCACACAGGGAGAAATGTACATATGCAAAAATGCACAGAAAAAACAAAGCTTGTATAGTCAGATGCTCCTGCACATATAGAAATCTCTACATAACTGCTAGAGGACAATAGCAAGGACTGCGGCAAATAAATAAATCTGGAAAAATCATCCTAATAAATGCCGTGGCAAAAACAAGTAAACACAGAGTAATGAGATAATGCCTACAGTTATGGCATACAGCATGGAGTAAGTATATGCATGGTAAAGAGAGAATCAATATAATGACCATATAGTGCAACATGCGAGTCAAGACCATGCAAGGTATACCTGTAAATGGCAGGGGCAGGAGACCGCCAGGCAAACCCCGACGCGCGTTTTGGAGCGCTCAGCTCCTTCCTCCTAGGCATTATCTCATTACTCTGTATTTACTTGTTTTTGCTACAGCATTTATTAGGATGATTTTTCCAGATTTATTTATTTGTCGCAGTCTTTGCTATTGTCCTCTAGCAGTTACTGTATGTAGAGATTTCTATATTTGCAGGAGCATCTGACTATACAGGCTTTGTTTTTTCTGTGCAATTTTGCATAAGTACATTTCTCCCTATGTGCCATGTTCCTATTTTATCTTTTATTCACTGTTCTAATAAATTTTGACGTTTTTAAAGTCCGGTATGGCAGATACATTGTCCCTTCAAATGATGAGCGTATCGTCAATGTACCTGCCATACCAGACAATGTACGCCGCAAAACCATTAGATAGAGAAAACAACTAATGAAATTCCCAGAAGTCCATGACCAGATTCGCCAAGGAGGGTGAAAGTTTGGCACCCTTCACAACACCAGGGCGTTGTAAACAGTATTGCTAGATTGAAGGAAAAGAAATTGTGAGTAATAAAAAATATGTAACCTAAGCTAATCTACGTATATTCAGATGACAAGATTTTCTGAGACAAAACATTAAGAATATCCTTCGAATCCTTTTTTTTTTATATATCAGATAAATTTTTATTTAACCAAATTCAAGGTACAAAACAATAGAACAAAAATCGCAATGAAAGCAATTAAAGGGAATCTGTCACCCTAAATTGGCGGGATTTTAAATGATGGCAGTCAGGTCAGATGGGCGGTGTTTTGAGTACTTGCCTTAACATGTTGTTCGCCGCTGTCTCCATTATTTCTGGGAATTGTAGTCGTTGCCCTCCATATAATGCGCCTGCGCATTGCAATCTGCGGATAAAGCATACTGCGCGTGCGCAATTCAAGATTGCAATGCGCAGTCGCGTTATATGGAGGGCAACGACTACAATTCCCAGAAATAATGGAGACAGCGGCGAACAACATGTTAGGGCAAGTACCCAAAACACCGCCCATCTGACCTGACTGCCATCATTTAAATATCCCGCCAATTTAGGGTGACAGATTCCCTTTAACAATGGTCATTAGTTTTAGAAATTCCTTCCCTCCCTTCCCCTCCCCTCCCCCCCATTGCATACAATAGCAGCAAATAAAGCATGGTGTAACATAAGTTCAGGATCATCTTCTCTCCACCCAGGGTGTCCACAGTGTATCAAATGTTCTTATGCTTTTTCTCTTAACGTAAATGTATTTTTCCATATTCACAATATAGTCAGACTGTCTGAAAAATTCCCTCATCCTTCGAATCCTTAATACAACCAGGAATCCTGTGGACCAATGGCTGCAATACTGAATCAAGACACGCACAAAGGTGTTCATTAGCAGAACCTATTCCTGAGACAACTGGTCTCATAGGGGAATACAATTTTGTTTGTGGATTTTGGGTAATTCATGTAATAATGAAAGAATTGGATGTGGGACCTCTAAGAAATTAGCCTGTTTTTTTTACAGCAACCCCAACATTAATCCTTCATTTATAATTTTATCAAGTCCAATCAAGTTAATCAGTCCAAGACCAAGAGAATTTTGCATGTTTTAATATGAATTGAATAAATGTAAAATTTTTACAAGGAGCTGGAGCATCAAATCTTTTTCTAGCACATCGTCAAAACCATGACATGCATTTGAATTTGGGACACATGGTAATGAAGATGTTTTTAATGATTTTTCTCAGATGAAGATGTTTTTTTCTCAGATAGCTGCGACTATCTAGATGTTTTTTATTCTGCTCTACTCACCGTGATCCAATAAAGGTATTTCCTTGAAGCTTATGAGCTGGATTTTTTTGGCTTTCTTCACTTGAATTCATCAGTGCACCTGGAGTTTCCGCGCGCTGCTTCACCCAGGTGAGCTGAACTTATTTGCTACATGGTAATGATACTTACATCACTTCCGCCAACATGTCATCTAAATACAGGGACATCTGGCCACGTCGGTGACGTTGGCTTCATGACTGTACGTTTATACCCTTTCACCATGGAATATCGAAACTCATCATTGCATTTACATGGAAAGTTGAAAAAAATAATTTTTGAAGCACTTTTATTTATTTAAAAAATGCTGCAACCAGAGAAAGTCAATAAAGAAATAACAACATTACAAATAATGCTTTTTAGTTTGCAGTGTATTTCTAGCCGTTTGGAGCCTTTTTTTTGTGTCCTTAAATTTTTTTCTAAATATAACATGTCCAACATTTATGTCTGCTATTTTCTACTATTTTCACATGGGCTTCTCATTTGGATATGAGAAAAGCCAAAAAATACAATTCTGCTTGTGGCTTGTGGATCAAACACTACAAACACTGTATCAAAGACTGCACTCTTAAGCTCCATCAAACTGCATGTGTGTTTCCATATCCAATGCAGTAAGTAAACATACCATGACAGCATCAAAGTAATCTTCTGTCAAAGCAAGTAAAGCTTCATTCCTTGAACTTCCAGCGCATATCAGAATATTTCTGATCTTCTCATACCAAGCTACCATGTAAAGAACAAAAGGTTTGATCAATGTAGAGCAATAGTAAAAGGCATATATACCTACAATGACAATTTTAAAAAAAGCACAGTATCTGCATGACTATTCTTAGCATATAGTACAAGCCCCACTTAAAATTGGATTTTTGGATTACTGTAAAATCCCTTTCTTGTTGAAAACATTAGGAGACACAGGACAGTGGGTATACACTCTGCCAATAGGAGGCTTGACACTATGAGGAAAAAAAGTATTGGTTCTGCCTGGTGGGCTATACCCTTTCCTCAGACACTAAAGCTTCTTTTACACTTGCCGTGTTTTTTGCGGTCCGTTTTCGCGGGCCTTTTTTGCGAGCCGTATTGCCATAATTTTCACGGTCTACTGCAAAAACGGGCTGCAAAAATCTTCTTGGATCGCCGTTTTTCTGGTTTGAAATAGGTTTTGAAAAGTAGGGGAAAAAAAGCAAATTGTACATAAAATTGAAAAAAATTAAAAATACGACGCTTCGCAAATATGGTCTTCACGGTATACCACAAAATCAACACACTGGGCAAGATTCCGTTGTTTTTGTGGCCCCACTGATCTCAATGGGGGCCGTGTCCGTAAGCCGTTAAAAATATCGAGCAGGCTCGATATTTTTTCACGGCCGTAAATATGGCCCTCATGGCCATACGGCATTCCGACAAATTTTTACGGCCCATTTTTGCGGCCCCATAGAAATCTATTGGGGCCGCAAAAACGGCCCTCTAAAAAACACGGCAAGTGTAAAAGAAGCCTAAATAGTAAGAATTCTGTAACAGAAAAATAACTGAAAATAAACATCAACTGTACCTGTGGAAGAAAAACACATACTGTAGACCATGGGTAACAGAACTGACACCGAGAAAAGGAACAGCGAGGGATGGGAGCTCTGTCCCCAATATATTCAACAGGATTATATTGTAAGTACAAAAAAACAACTGTCTTGCTAATAGCATTGGGTGACACAAGAAAGTGGGACATCGAATTACCAATGGGTGGCAAAAAAAAAAAATAACAGCTGACCATGTGGACTGCCAAGTAGACCGCGGCCTACAATACCTGGCGTCCCAAGCAAAGAACAGCAGAAGCTATGGAGTGGTTCTTGTAGAAAATGAACAGCGACCCAGGTGGTAGCATTCTAGACTTGAGAAAAACAGTCTGGCAGCTCCTTCTACAAGAGCAGTCAGGGAGCTCTGACTGCCCTTATAGAAGGAGCGGTTAGTCAAAAAGGCAGAGAATTTCCGCCAACTGTTCGATTTGGCAATGGCTGTCTTGGAGGCTAACAAGCTTTTGGCCCATCAGGGAACACAAAAAGAGAATCGGAATGCGCAAAGGTTTCCGTAACCAAATGATATGCCCTAATCAGTTTCAGATGCAGGAGAGAACCTCCTGGAAATAAACTGGAGAATGGTCAAAAGTAGGGGAGGATTATGTCCTTAATTATGTAGAAAGCAGAAACCCCTTGTAGAAGAAAGGGTGGCACAGGGCGCAAGACCATTTTGTCGTGTTGGAAAACGAGGAAGGGAATCCTGGAAGAAAGGGAAGTGAATGCAGACACCTTGCGGAGGTTATCGTCACCAGAAATGTCACTTTCCACTAAATTAACTCCTAATGCGCAGACAGAATAAGGTTAAAGTCCTAAGGTTTCACTGGATGCCTATAAGAAAAGGCACAATGAGCCAACCCTCGAAGCAAGGTCTTAACCTGTTTATGAAAACCAGAATACATAGAGCATGGAAAGAGCAAATCCTGGGAATGGAAAAAAAACATTTAATAGTAATCACTCTGTTCACACCAGCGAAAGTAAGACCTCTAGGTCTGTTGTAAACTTTGGCACATTGCGGCTTTCAAATCTTCACCTTGATTTCGACAACAGTCACACAAAGTCAGACAGAGACTTAGATTTCAGAACCTTGGCTTCAGCAGCGAAGCAGTTAAACAAAGCTGAGGTAAACTGGGATGGAACAGAGGACCTTGTGAAAAGTCAGGATGAGGAGGAAGGAGAAATGGCGAACCTACGAGGAGTAATAGAGAATCTGCGAGGGGTAATGGAGAATCTGCAACCAGTTGGATGAGGTTGAACTACCCAGCTTGGAGAGGCCAGACTGGAGTTATCAGGATCATCTAATGCTTTCCTTCTTGAGACGCTTGATAACACAAAGAAGTAGCAGTAGAGGATGGAAGAGACAATGCAGAGTACTCTGTCCATGTAGTGATCAGTGCTGCCATTGCAAAAGCCCTCAGGTCTAGGAACCTGATAAGGGTTGGAACCTTGTGATTAGGACAGGACAAGAAGGGGTCCATGTCGAGTGTTCCAAGACAGGCAAAGCTGGCTTAAGAGATCTGAGAAGAGAACCTACTCTCCAAGATCAAGAGTTACTGGGCTGAGAAATTCAACAGCCCCATTTTCATGCCTTGAATGTGAAGCACAGATAAAGCTGGAATGTGGAGCTCTAGATGTGGGGCTCTAGATGGTTCATGAAGGCCACCGCAGTTGAGTTGTCTATCTGCACTCAAAGTGGGTGGTCCCTGAGGAGGAGGGACCTGTGAGCAAAAGCCAGAAAGATGGCTCTCAGTTCCAGCAGAGACCTAGAGTGGTGTGATGGTTTAAAACCGCTACCTAGCCCAAGAGACGGGCATCAGTCATCACCATTTTCCATTGAAGGGGAAGGAAGTATTGGCTAGAAAGTAGACCTGGGGCTGTAAATAATGAAAGAAGGCCTTTGCAGGCTCCAATGGGAAAATAAATGAGACAATCCAAGGAGTTTACTGTTTTGTTCAGGAGAGGCAGAATGAAATGCTATAGCAGGATTATATGAGACTGAGAGAAGAATATCTCCTGAAAAACTATTACCATCCAGCCCAGAACCCTCATACAAAAACCGATGGAGCACAAGGTTTTCATCCAGAATAGAGACACTCTGTCTCGGAGAAGGGAGAGCTTCTTTGGTGGAAAAAAACCTGACCCATCTGGATGTCGAAAAATAAGCATCAGAGATGACTTTTGTCTGATGATGATCAACCAGGAACAGGAATTCAAGGTGATTTGGAGACTAAACAGATTCTCCTCCCCGGACAAGGGGCACTCTCCAAAAGATTATCTATATAAGGGATGACTGCTACCACTATGGCTTGAAGGAGCACCATCAGGGGAGCAAGCACCTTATTGAAGACCCTGGTGCTGCCAGTAGAAGGGCAGTATGACAAATAGAAATGAAGAGAACTAAAAGAGAAATTAAGAAATCGCTGATTGGAGCCTGTGATGGCTATATGAATATAAGTATTGCCTAGGTCTACTGAAGAGAGGAATTCTTCTAGGTAAAGTGATGTCACCACAAGCGCGAAAATAGGAACCTTGAGAAGGGACAAATAAAAAAACCTGTTTGAGGGCAAGAAGGTGAATTCAATCTTGCACCCCAGAGATGCCATCTCCATAATCTTGGCGTCATCCATGTCAGCTATTCAGACCTTCATAAAGGAGAGAAGACATCATCTGAGAAGGTGAAACGAATGGGGGAAGACCTATTGGTTACTTATAATATTACTTATGCATGATCAAAGACTAACCTCTTCAATCTGGGCTGGGTACTGAAGCAGATCCAAGGTCTGGCAGACTGTTTAAGTATGGATATAGTGAAACTAGCTGAACGCATGGCATGCTGGGTGAGTCTTTCTGGAAAAAGAACATTTGCCGAAAACAAATGAAATAGTCCAAAAGGACTCTTTCCCATTCCGTAAAGTAGCCGAGCTACTTAAACGCTGGCGAAAGAAGGCAGCTGGTCTCATTTGATGGTTCCCGAGTTTTCAAAAAGCAAGAATGACAAACGAAATGAAAGGCAGCAAAGGTGTGCAGAGAAATTGAGACACAGTCTAGAACCCTGAAAGAACCCAGGTGCCCTGTCTGTCGCAGTCCAGCAAAGTTCAGTCCTAGGGCCCTGCTCTTCTCCATTTACACCTTCGGCCTCGAACAGCTCATAAAATCTCACAGCTTTCATTATCACCTCTGTTATGAATGTGCTAGAGATGGTTTCTGAGCAGAGTCTCCCTCTGGTGGTTACAGACAGTACTGAACCTTTCAGCGAGGAATGGCAATCTGGGATCACTGACTGGTCTGACATAAGGGAGGTTCCCTCCCATGATGGTTGCCGGTGATCAATTGTTCTTGTCTCAATTGTGGTTCCTGGTTCATTTGGAAATTTGCTGAGTCTTGCCTGCATCTTCTGCTATCAGATAAGATATTTTCTGCTTTTATTTTTGTGCTTGCTTTTTGCATAGTTCCCTGCACTTCTGTGGAGGTCAGCCAGGTCCCCTCCGGGGGGCTTGTGCTCCTCTTAAGTTTATCTGAAGCCACTGTTATTTGTTCATTTGCTTTTTCCTGTTTTTTCAGTGGCTGCGGCTTAGTTTTGTTACACCAGAGATCTGATTTAGGTGGTAGAGATTGTGTGATCTCAGATGTTTTTGCAATCAGAAGAGTTGGTATTTTTTAGGGGTTTTTTAGGATTGCAGTGAGAATCCTTTCCTGTACTTTTCTGTCTAGACAGATTGGGCCTCAGTGTTTGCTCATTCTATTTTCTGTCTGTGTCCGTGCTTCTTATTGTCTAACCGCCATTACATGTTTGGGGGCTTCCTATTTTCTTTGGGGATCTGCTCCGGGGCAGATAGCTTTCCTCTTTCTGCTTTTAGGTGTAGTTATCTCTCAGGCTGTGACGAGGCGTCTAGGATCAACGTAAGAACGCTCCACGGCTACCTCTAGTTGTGTGGTTAGTTCAGGTTACTGCAATTCAATAGGTTCCAGCCTCTCTGGTGTATTGCCGTATTTGCTTTTTCTTCTCAGCTACCAAAACACAACACACCTCTATGCTGATGACACACAGATCTACATCTCTGGGCCAGATATCACCTCCCTACTAACCAGAATCCATCAATGTCTATCCGCTATTCCATCCTTCTTCTCCTCTAGATTTCTAAAACGTAATATGGACAAAATAGAATTCATCTTCTTTCCCCATCTCACACGACCCCCCCCGAACGGACCAATCCATTAAAGTAAACGGCTGCCCACTCTCCCCAGTCCCACAAGCTCGCTGCTTCGGGGTTATCCTTGACACTGATCTCTCTTTCAAGCCACATATACAAGCCCTTTCCACTTCCTGTTGGAAGTGGCGATCCTACAAGTCACAATCAACCCTTTAACGAGTCTTGCAATATGACTTAGGAGAAAAGCCAAATCAGTATCTCAATTTGCAGACACGGTGTTTCGGGCTATTGGCCCTCTTCAGTGCAAAGTATGAGAACTTTTTTGGCTAGGTGAGAGGCTCTGGACTGAGGTCTAAGGGTAAGGTTTCTCCTTGTGGAGAGTGACATACCAGCTCTGGCTTGTCAAAGTAAGGAGGCTTATTCGCCGTGCAATGCTTCTCTGAAGAGGCAATTTGCATGTTAAATTTCCCAGAGGAGCATTGCACAGCGAATAAGCCTCCTTACTTTGACAAGCCACAGCTGGTATATCACTCTGGACAAGGAGAAACCTTACCCCTTTGACCTGGGTTCATATGAGCATGCTTGAACAACAGCAGTACCACTGGAGGATGAATCCAGTGGAAAAAGATGGTAACAAGAACCCTGTGGATCATGATTAGGGGGACAAAAGCTGAAAATCAGTGCAGATTTAAAAATAGGTTGTTGAGGTACTCATGATTAATTTTGCATGCATAAAAAACTAAGGCCGCATTATGATTTTGGTAATAACACTAAAGTAATTTAGCAAAGGAATGTATTTAATTTATGACACGCTAGTATTATAAAAATAACTTTCTAGATTTGCCTTGGTTGAGAAAGAATACTTGGCAGGAAACAAATAAAAACACTTATCTTTTCAACAAGTCCCTGATTGATTGCCGTTGTGAGCCATTCTTCATGACTGGAAGTCATGCATTTGGAAAACTTATAAATAACATTCAACAGCAGTGACACATTCTTTAGATCTTTCTTATCAAGCTCCTAAAAAAACAATCAATTTGTGAAAATAAGATATTTGCAGGGAAAAAGATAACTGAAGCAATGTAGATAAAAAAGGTATATGAAGTAACAAGTTATAGGTGTATTTTCATGTTATTAACCCCTTAACCCCAAGGGTGGTTTGCATGTTAATGACCGGGCCAATTTTTACAATTCTGACCACTGTTTCTTTATGAGGTTATAACCGTAACGCTTGAACGGACCTTGGCGATTCAGAGATTGATTTCACGTGACATATTGTACTTCATGATAGTGGTAAAATTTCTTTGATATAACCTGCGTTTATTTATGAAAAAAATTGAAATATGGCGAAAATTTTGCAATTTTCTAACTTTGAAAATTATTCCCTTAAAACAGAGAAATACAGTATGTCACATAAAATAGTTACTAAATAACATTTCCCACATGTCTACTTTACATCAGCACAATTTTGGAAACAAAATTTTTTTTTGTTAGGAAATTATAAGGGTTAAAAATTGACCAGTGATTTCTCATTTTACAACAAAATTTACAAAACTTCTTTTTTTAAGGGACCACCTCACATTTGAAGTCACTTTGAGGGGTCTAAATGGCAGAAAATATCCAAAAGTGATACCATTTTAAAAACTGCACCCCTCAAGGTACCCAAAATCACATTCAAGAAGTTTATTAACCCTTCAGGTGCTTCACAGGAATTTTTGGAATGTGGAAGAAAAAAATGAACATTTAACGATTTAGTCACAAAAATGATCTTTTACAAACAATTTCTTTTTTTTCAGAAGGGTAAAAGGAGAAAATTGACAGAAAAAGTTGTTGTGAAATTTCTCTTGAGTACGCCGATACCCCATATGTGGGGGAAATCCACTGTTTGCGCGCACGGCAGGGCTCGGAAGGGAAGGAGCGCCGTTTGACTTTTTCAAACCAAAATTTGGCTGGAATTGAGATCTGAAGCCATGTCGCGTTTGGTGAGCCACTGATGTGACTACACAGTGGAAAACACCCACAAGTGACACCATTTTGGAAACTAGACCCCCTAAGGAACGTATCTAGATGTGGGCTGAGCACTTTGAACCCTCAAGTGTTTCACACAAGTTTATAACGTAGAGCCGTGAAAAAAAAATCATATTTTTTCCACAAACATGATCTTTTAGTCCCCAATTTTTTATTTTCCCAAGGGTTAGAGGAGAAGTTGGACCCCAAAAGTTGTTATCCAATTTGTCCTGAGTACGCTGATACCCCATAAGTGGGGGGAACCACTGTTTGGGCGCACGGCAGAGCTTGGAAGGGAAGGAGCGCCATTTGACATTTTCAAACCAAAATTGGCAGGAATTGAGATTGGACGTCATGTCGCGTTTGGAAAGCCCATGATGTGCCTAAACAGTGGAAATCCCCCAATTCTAACTTCAACCCTAACCCCAACACACCCCTAATCCTAATCCCAACCATAACCCTAACACACCCTTAACCCAAATCCCAACCCTAAACATAACCCTAATCACAAACCTAACACTAACACACTCCTAACACTAATCCCAACCCTAACACTAATCCCAACCCTAACCGTAATCCAAACAACAACCCCAACTCTGGCACTAACCATAACCCTAACCCTAACGTTAGCACCAACCCTAACCCTAACGTTAGCCCCAAACTTAACTCTAACCCTAATGGGAAAATGGAAATAAATACATTTTTTTTATTTTATTATTTTTCCCTAACTAAGGGGGTGATAAAGGTGGGTTTGATTTACTATTTATAGCAGATTTTTATGTTTGGCAGCTGTCACACGCTAAAGAAGCTTTTTATTGCAAAAAATAGTTTTTGCATCACCATATTGTGAGAGCTATAATTTTTCCATATTTTGGCACACAGAGTCATATGAGGTCTTGTTTTTTGCGTGACGAGTTGATGTTTTTATTGGTATCATTTTCGGGCACATGACATTTTTTGATCACTTTTTATTTAGATTTTTGGTAGGTAGATGAACAAAAACCAGCAATTAATTTCTTTTTTTTTTTTTTGGGGGGGGGGGAGGGCGTTTACACCGTTCCGCGTGTGGTAAAATTAATAGGGCAGTTTTATTCTTCGAGTCAGTACGATTACGCCGATACATCATTTGTATCATTTTTTTAATGTTTTGGAGCTTTTATACAATAAAAACTATTTTATAGAAAAAAAAAAATTATTTTGCATCGCTTCATTCTGACAGCTAAACATTTTTTATTTTTTCGCTGATGGCGCTGTATGGCGGCTTATTTTCTTCAGGACAAAATGACTTTTCATTGGTACCACGTTTTTTTATATCCATTTTTTCGATTGCGTGTTATTCCACTTTTTGGTCGGCAGTATGATGATAAAGCATTGTTTTTTGCCTTGTTTTATTTTTTTATGGTGTTCACTAAAGGGGTTAACTAATGGGACAGTTTTATAGGGAGGGTCGTTACAGACGCGGCGATACCAAATGTGTACTTTCATTGTTTTGAATTTTTTTTAATTAAAATATTTATTGCTGGAATAACATTGATTTTTTTTATTATTATTATTATTTGTAAAAATATTTTAAAAAATAATAAAAAAATCAATATTTATTCCAGCAATTAATAAATTGACAACTCTCCATTATTAACCCGTATTAATGTCATCTTTCAATAGCAAGGTGACATTAACCCCTAATTAACCCCTTCATGACCCAGCCTATTTAAAGACATTGCCATTTTTTACAATTCTGACCAGTGTCCCTTTATGAGGTAATAACTCAGGAACGCTTCAACGGATCCTTCATGTTAGTGGTAAATTTAGGTCGATAATTTTTGCGTTTATTTGTGAAAAAAATTGGAAATTAGGCAAAAATTTCGCAATTTTCATATTTTGAATTTTTATTCTGTTAAACCAGAGAGTTATGTGACACAAAATAGTTAATAAATAACATTTCCCACATGTCTACTTTCCATCAGCACAATTTTGGAAACAACATTTTTTTTGTTAGGAAGTTATAAGGGTTAAAAGTTGACCAGCGATTTCTCATTTTTACAACAAAATTTACAAAACAATTTTTTTTAGGGACCACCTCACATTTGAAGTCACTTTGAGGGGTCTATATGGCAGAAAATACCCAAAAATGACACCATTATAAAAACTGCACCCCTCAAGCTACTCAAAACTACGTTCAAGAAGATTATTAACCCTTCAGGTGCTTCACAGGAACTAAAGCAACGTGGAAGGAAAAAATGGACATTTTAATTTTTCCAACAAAAATTTTCTTTTAGCATCAATTTTTTCATTTTTACATGGGCAACAGGATAAAATGGATCCTAAAATTTGTCGGCCAATTTCTCCTGAGTACACAGATACCTCATATGTGGTCATAAACCACTGTTTGGGCGCACGGCAGGGAAGAAGCGCCATTTGACTTTTTGAATGGAAAATATGCTGGAGTATTTAGCGCTTGCCATGTCGCATTTGGAGAGTCCCTGTGTGCCTAAACATTGGAGCTCCCCCACAAGTGACCACATTTTGGAAACTATACCCCGCAAGGAACTTATCTAGATGTGTGGTGAGCACTTTGGGCTACACAGAAGTTTATACCGCCCGGGCATGAAAATAAAAAATATTTTTTCCACAAACATGATCTTTTAGTCCCCAAATTTTTTTATTTTCCCAAGGGTAACAGGAGAAATTAAACACCAAAAGTTGTTGTCCAATTTGTCCTAAGCACGCTGATATCCCATATGTGGGAGAAAACTACTGTATGGGCACACGTCGGGGCTCAGAAGGGAAGTAGTGACGTTTTGAAATGCCGACTTGATGGAATGGACTGTGGGCGTCATGTTAGCTTTGCAGAGCCCCTGCAGTAGAAACTCCCCACAAGTGACCCCATTTTGGAAACTAAACCCCGCAAGGAACTTATCTAGATGTGTGGTGAGCTCTTTGAATCTCGAAGTTCTTCACAGAAGTTTATAACGCAGAGCCGTGAAAATAAAAAAAACATTTTTTTTCCACAAAAACCATTTTTTTAGTCCCCAATTTTTGTGCAATTTTTCCTGAGTACGCTGATACCCCATATGTTGGGGTAAACCACTGTTTGGGCACACGTCGGGGCACGAAAAAAAGTGAGCACTGTTTGACTTTCTGAACACAAAATTTGCAGGAATCAATGGCGGCGCCATGTCGCGTATGGAGACCAACTGATGTGTCTAAATAGAGAAAACCCCTCAATTCCAACTCCAACCCTAACCCCAACACACCCTTAACCCCTACACACCCCTAACCCTAATCCAATCCCTAACCATAACCTCAACACACCCCTAACCCTAATCCCAACTCTAACCATAACCCTAACCACAAGCCTAATCATAATCCCAACCCTAACCCCAAAACACTTATCCTAACTCTAACCACAAACCTAACCCTAATCCCAACCCTAACACTAATTCCAACTCTAACCCTAACCCAAATTCCAACCCTAACCCAAATTCTAACCGTAATCAAAATTCTAACCGTAACCTTAATTCTAACCCTAACCCTAGTTCTAACCCTAACCCTAATGCTAACCCTAAGGTTGGGTTCATATTGCGTTTTACCAGCCCGTTCAACACATAGCATTGACGGGCTGGTAACGGTATAGCATAACGCGATCGCGTTATGTTATACCCGCTAGCGCATATGAATCAGTAGATGATTCATCTGTGCTAGCGGTGACGGAGCCCAGACGCTGCAGCCCGCGTCACTGAATGACAGCACGTCGCGAACGCATGCCGCTTTACGGCATGCGTCGCAATGCACACAAATGGAGGTGAATGGCAGCGTTAACAGACTGCGTTACACCGCGTTATACCGCGGTGTGACGTAGTCCATCTAACGGACTGCCATAACGCAATATGAAATCAGCCTAATTCTAACCCTAACCCTAATAGAAAAAAAATAAATTTCATTTTATTATTTGTCCCTACCTATGGAGGTGATAAAGGGGGCGTTTATTTACTTTTTTAATTTTGATCACTGTGAGGAAGTATCACAGTGATCAAAATAAATGTACGGAACTTGCCGGCCGGCAGCAGCACAGCGCATGCGCCCGCCATTCTGCAAGATGGCGGCGCCCATGAATAATCCCGGACGGACACCAGGACGGACCCAGGGACATCGGACCGGAAGAGGTGAGGGGGGGATTGGAAGGTGAGGGGCTCGGAAGGTGAGGGGGAGGGGGGAATCGGAAGGTGGGGGGAGCGGAGGCAAGGAGGAGGGGAGCAGATAGTGACGGCAGTGACCGATCGCCGCCATCAATCGGTGTGGGGGGGGGTCGGATCTTCGTCTCCGGCCATGGCAGATGCTATTGCAGCATCAGACATGGCTGGATTGTAATATTTCACCAAATTTCATTGGTGAAATATTACAGATTGCTCTGATTGGCTGTTTCACTTTTAACAGCCAATCAGAGCGATCGTAGTCACGTGGGGGTTAAGCCAACCCCCCTGTGGTGAAGCACAAAGAGTCTTGTGCCTACGGATCAGGTGACCTTTCAGTGACCCCGGTCACCCGACCCGCAGGAACGCGATCATTTCATGACACAGCATATGCGTCACAGGTCGGATTGGCACCGACTTTCATGACGCATATGCTGTGTCAAAGGTCGGGAAGGGGTTAATCCATGAGCCACCGTTAAAGGCAATGGGAATAGAGAGGCTAAGTGCCAGAAAAGGCGCATCTAATAATAGATGTGCCTTTTCTGGAGTGGCTGGGGCCAGATGTTTCTAGCTAGGGGGGCCCAAAAACAATGGACCCTCTCATGGCTAGTAATATCTGTCCTCACTCACTGGCTTTCCCTCTCTGGCGGAGAAAATACCGCGGGAGCCCACGCATTTTTTTACAACGAATTTACACATTAAATTAACACCTATATGTCCAAAATTTTGCACACATACACTCATCTAATTAGTCAAAACCATATATCAAACTAATGAAATGAAATGGTTTACTGTATGTAAACCATATGTCATTTCATGTCGGGTTCTGTAATGATTTTACAGAAGTCGGCAAATGATTTAGCGGCTATTATGCTATGTAGAAGTGTATGAACTATAAATACACAGTGCCTACAAGTAGTATTCAACCCCCTGCAGATTTAGCTGGTTTGATAAGATGCAAATAAGTTAGAACCTTCAAACTGCAAACAAGAGTAGGATTTATTAACAGAAGCATAAATCTTACAAAACAAAAAGTTATGTTGCTCAGTTGTATTTTAATAAATTTTAAACATAAAAGTGTGGGTCAATTATTATACAACCCCTATGTTTAATATTTCGTGGAATAACCCTTGTTTGCAATTACAGCTAATAATCGTCTTTTATAAGACCTGATCAGGCCGTCACAGGTCTGTGGAGTTATCTTGGCCCACTCCTCCATGCAGATCTTCTCCAAGTTATCCAGGTTCTTTGGGTGTCTCATGTGGACTTTAATCTTGAGCTCCTTCCACAAGTTTTCAATTGGGTTAAGGTCAGGAGACTGACTAGGCCACTCCAACACCTTGACTTTTTCCCTCTTGAACCAGGCCTTGGTTTTCTTGGCTGTGTGCTTTGGGTCGTTGTCTTGTTGGAAGATGAAATTACGACCCATCTTAAGATACTTGATGGAGGAGCGGAGGTTCTTGGCCAAAATCTCCAGGTAGGCCGTGCTATCCATCCTCCCATGGATGCGGACCAGATGGCCAGGCCCTTGGCTGAGAAACAGTCCCATAGCATGATGCTGAAACCACCATGCTTGACTGTAGGGATGGTATTCTTGGGGTCGTATGCAGTGCCATTAAGTCTCCAAACGTCACGTATGTGGTTGGCACCAAAGATCTCGATCTTGGTCTCATCAGACCATAGAACCTTGAACCAGTCTGTCTCAGAGTCCTCCAAGTGATCATGAGCAAACTGTAGACGAGCCTTGACATGACGCTTTGAAAGTAAAGGTACCTTACGGGCTCGTCTGGAACGGAGACCATTGCGGTGGAGTACGTTACTTATGGTATTGACTGAAACCAATGTCCCCACTGCCATGAGATCTTCCCGGAGCTCCTTCCTTGTTGTCCTTGGGTTAGCCTTGACTCTTCGGACAAGCCTGGCCTCGGCACGTGAGGAAACTTTCAAAGGCTGTCCAGGCCGTGGAAGGCTAACAGTAGTTCCATAAGCCTTCCACTTACGGATGATGCTCCCAACAGTGGAGACAGGTAGGGCCAACTCCTTGGAAAGGGTTTTGTACCCCTTGCCAGCCTTGTGACCCTCCACGATCTTGTCTCTGATGGCCTTGGAATGCTCCTTTGTCTTTCCCATGTTGACCATGTATGAGTGCTGTTCACAAGTTTGGGGAGGGTCTTAAATAGTCAGAAAAGGCTGGCAAAAGAGATCATTAATCCACACATGTGAAGCTCATTATTCTTGGTGCCTGAACTACTTCTTAATACTTTAGGGGGACCAAACAGAATTCTTGTGGTTTGAGGGGTTGAATAATAAATGACACTCTGAATTAACTTTTAACGTTTAAAAAAAAAAAAAAAAAAAATTAAAACAAAAATTTTTGCTGCAGTGCATTTCCCACTTCCAGGCTGATCTACAGTACAAATGTCACAATGCCAAGTTAATTCTGCATGTGTCAACCAGCTAAATCTGCAGGGGGTTGAATACTACTTGTAGGCACTGTATATATATATGTGTGTGTGTCTCAATGACATGTATATACAGGGTGGTCCAAAAGTAGGTGGACAGTATGTGTAATAGGGTTATGAAGGGGGAGTTATCAAACATGGTGTAAAGTGAAACTGACTCAGTTGCCCTTAGCAACTAATCAGATTCCACTTTTCATTCTTCAGACTCTTTGGAAAATGAAAGGTGGAATCTGATTGGTTGCTAAGGGCAACTGAGTCAGTTTGACAAATCCAGTTTTCACAGATAAATCTCCCCCAAAATGGCAAATAATTTAAATACAGATAAAAGAAAATGTATTTTAAAAGAGTATTGGAAATCTCAAAATGCTGAAAGTTAGAGCAAATTGGGGTGAAACATTTGGTACTCAAGCCCCAAAGAGACAAACCATTTACAGCATTCATGACAAATTTGATGCCACTGGCTCAATCCTTAATGCTCTAAAAACTGGTAGAACCAAAAAAGCCTGTACAGAAAATAATAAACAACTTGTTGCTAAAACATTTGTTCAGAGTCCAAAAAAGTCCACCAGAAGAGTCTCTTTAGAATTGGGAATTTCACGAGCTTCCATCATGCGAATCCTGAAATCTATTGGGTGGAAAGCTTATCGTCCACGGCTAATTCATGGTTTATTGGAGGATGATCCAGACAGGCGGCTGCAATTTAGTGAGATTATGCTTAACGAAATTGAAGAAAATCCAGTTATTTTAGATAACATTATGTGGAGTGATGAAGCTTCTTTCAAATTATCTGGCCATATTAACAGACATAATTGTATTTACTGGTATAATGAACAGAGCTGTGGAGTCGGAGTCATGGAGTCGGTGCTCATTTTGGTGGAGTCGGTGTCGTCATAAAATGGACTGACTCCGACTCCTAAAATATATAATAAATTGGGTACAGCAGTTCAATGCAGAATGTGCTGAATATTTTTTTATAGGAATTTGGAAAAGTTATGAAATGTCCTATAAATGGCTGTTCTATTCCTGATCTAAGGCTACATTCACACACAGCGTTTTGGCTGCGTTTTTTGAGGATACGTTTTTCAGCTGCAAAAGCAGATCAGCTTTTTAAAAAACCTCATCACCTGAAAGGTTTTTGCGCTCAGAGATAATGTTTTCAATAGCAAAAGCAGATTAGAAATCTGCTCTATCTATCCATTTATCCATATCTGTCTATCCATATCTTATCTGTACCAAAATGAATGAGAGCCAGGTAGCACACAGACTAAAGGCACTGTCACACTTAGCGATCGCACCAGCGATCACGACGACACGACCTGGCGTGATCCCTGGTGCGATCGCTATGTGATTGCTAGTTAGATTCCAAACACAACTCATCAGCGATCTGTATAACGACCTCTGCGGTCGTTGGGAAAACCTAGTCCCGCCTGTGACGCTGGTAAAGTCGTTAATAAAGGGTGTTACACTCAGCGATTCAGGCTCACCAGCGGGATACCAACGACCAAAAAAAGGCTAAGAACGTTCATAAGCGATCAGCGACATCGCAGCAGGGGCCACATCGCCGCTACATGTCACACACAGCTGCGTCGCTAACGAGATCGCTACTGCGTCATAAAATCGGTGACGCATTAGCGATCTCGTTTAGTGTAACAGTACCTTAAAGCTCCTTTTTTTTTTTTTACCACCAGTCAGGTACACCTCACAGCTGCCCAAAAGGACGCCCAGGACAGGCATTGCTTGTCTTCAGTAACACATCAACATCAATTGATAGTTGGAATAAATAGACTGAATTCATCACCACATCTTCTTAACCCCTTCCCGACCTTTGACACAGCGTATGCGTCATGAAAGTCGGTGCCAATCCGACCTATGACGCATACCCTGTGTCATGAAAGGATCCCGTTCCTGCGGGCCGGGAGACCGGGGTCACTCAAAGGTCACCAGACCCGCAGTTACAGGACCCTTTGTGCTTCACCACAGGGGGGGTTGGCTTAACCCCCCCGTGGCCACGATCGCTCTGATTGGCTGTTAAAAGTGAAACAGCCAATCAGAGCAATCTGTAATATTTCACCAATCTAATTGGTGAAATATTACAATCCAGCCATGGCCGATGCTGCAATAGCATCTGCCATGGCTGGACACCGAGACCTGACCCCCCCCACACGTAGTCACGGCGGCGATCGGCCGCCGCCACCAAAAGATGGCAGCGATCGGTCCCCCCTAACCTTCCGACCACCCTACTCACCTCTCCCGATCCACCGATGTCCCTGGATCGGTCCCGGCGTCCGCCCGGGCCTCTTCATGGGCGCCGCCATCTTGGAAAAATGGCGGGCGCATGCGCAGTGCGCCCCCCAGTGTCCAAAAATTTATTTTGATCACTGTGATAAACTGTCACAGTGATCAAAATAAAAAAAAGTAAATGAACCCCCCTTTATCATAGGTAGGGACAAATAAAAAAAAATAAAGATTTTTTTTTTTTTTCCTATTAGGCCCTGTGCACACGTTGCGGATTTTGCTGCGGATCCGCGGCGTATTTTGCTGCTGATCCTCGGCGGATTTCGCTGCTGATCCGCGGCGGATATCGCTGCGCATCCGCGGCTGATTTCGCTGCTGATCCGCCGCGGATCCGCAGCAAAATACGCCGCAGATCCGCAGCAAAATCCGCAACGTGTGGCGGATTTCGCTGCGGATCCGCGGCGGATTTCGCTGCAGATCCGCGGCGGATTTCGCTGCAGATCCGCGGCGGATTTCGCTGCAGATCCGCGGCGGATTTCGCTGCAGATCCGCGGCTGATTTCGCTGCTGATCCACGGCGGTTTTCGCTGCTGATCCACGGCGGATTTCGCTGCTGATCCGCGACTGATTTCGCTGCGGATCCGCGACTGATATCGCTGCTGATTTCGCTGCTGATCCGCGGCTGATTTCGCTGCTGATCCGCGACTGATTTCGCTGCTGATCCGCGGCTCATTTCGCTGCTGATCCGCGGCTGATTTCGCTGCTGATCCGCGGCGGATTTCGCTGCTGATCCGCGGTGGATTTCGCTGCTGATTCGCTGCGGATCCGCGGCGGATTTCGCTGCTGATCCGCGGCGGATTTCGCTGCTGATACGCGGCTGATTTCGCTGCTGATCCGCGGCGGATTTCGCTGCTGATTCGCGGCGGATTTCGCTGCTGATTCGCGGCGGATTTCGCTGCTGATCCGCTGCAGATTTCGCTGCGGATCCGCGGCGGATTTCGCTGCTGATCCGCGACGGATTTTGCTGCTGATTCGCTGCGGATCCGTGGCGGATTTCGCTGCTGATCCACGGCGGATTTCGCTGCTGATCCGCGGCGGATTTTGCTGCGGATCCGCGGCTGATTATCTGCTGATTCATCTGCGCTAGCGGGTATAGCATAACGCGATCGCGTTATGCTATACCGTTACCAGCCGGTCACCGCTACGTGTTGAACGGGCTGGTAAAACGCAATATGAACCCAGCCTTAGGGTTAGAACTAGGGTTAGGGTTAGCATTAGGGTTAAGGTTAGAATTACGGTTAGGGTTGGAATTTGGGTTAGGGTTGGAATTAGGGTTAGGGTTGGAATTAGGGTTAGGGTTGGAATTAGGGTTAGGCTTGTAGTTAGATTTATGGTTAGAGTTGGGATTAGGGTTAGGGGTGTGTTGGGGTTAGGATTAGGGTATTAGGGTTAGGTGTGTGTAGGGGTTAGGGTTGGGGTTAGGGGTGTGTTGGGGTTAGGGTTGGAGTTAGAATTGAGGGGTTTCCACTATTTAGGCAAATCAGGGGGTCTCCAAACGCGACATGGCGCCACCATTGATTCCTGCAAATTTTGCGTTCAAAAAGTCAAACAGTGCTCCCTTTATTCCAAGCCCCGACGTATGCCCAAACAGTGGTTTATCCCCACATATGAGGTATCAGTGTACTCGGGAAAAATTGCACAACAACTTTGGGGGTTCTAATTTCTCCTGTTAACATTGGGAAAAAAAATTGGGGACTAAAAATTATTTTCGTGGAAAAAAAATGATTTTATATTTTCACGGCTCTGCGTTATAAACTTCTGTGAAGGACTTGGAGATTCAAAGTGCTTATCACACATCTATAGGAGTTCCTTGGGGGATCTAGTTTCCAAAATGGGGTCACTTGTGGGGAGTTTCTACTGTTTAGGTACATCAGGAACTCTGCAAACGTAACATGACGCCCGAAGACCATTCCATCAAGTGGGCATTTCAAAACGTCACTACTTCCCATCCGAGCCCCGACGTGTGCCCATACAGTAGTTTTCTCCCACATATGGGATATCAGCATACTCAGGACAAATTGGACAACAACTTTTGGGGTCTAATTTCTCATGTTACCCTTGGGAAAATAAAAAAAATTGGGGACTAAAAGATCCTGATTGTGGAAAAAATATGATTTTTTAATTTTCATGCCCGGGCGTTATAAACTTCTGTGTAGCCCTTGGGGGTTCAAAGTGCTCACCACACATCTAGATAAGTTCTTTGCCGGGTCTAGTTTCCAAAATGGGGTCACTTGTGGGGAGTTTCTACTGTTTAGGCACATCAGGGGCTCTGCAAACGTAACAAGATGCCCGCAGACCATTCCATCAAGTCGGCATTTCAAAGCGTCACTACATCCCTTCCGAGCCCTGACGTGTGCCCAAACAGTGGTTCCCCCCACATATGGGGTACTAGCGTACTCAGGAGAAACTGGACAACAACTTTTGGGGTCCAATTTCTCCTGTAACCATTCTGAAAATAAAAAACAGTGGCTAAAAAAATCATTTTTTGAGAAAAAAAATGATTTTTTATTTTACGGCTCTGCGTATAAACTTTGTGAAACACCTGGGGGTTCAAAGTGCTCACTATGCATCTAGATAAGTTCCTTAGGGGGTCTAGTTTCCAAAATGGGGTCACTTGTGGGGGAGCTCCAATGTTTAGGCACACAGGGACTCTCCAAATGCGACATAGCAACCGCTAAATATTCCAGCATATTTTCCATTCAAAAAGTCAAATGGCGCTCCTTCCCTTCTGAGCCCTGCCGTGCGCCCAAACAGTGGTTTATGACCACATATGAGGTATCTGTGTACTCAGGAGAAATTGCCCAACAAATTTTAGGATCCAATTTATACTGTTGCCCATGTGAAAATGAAAATAACTGAGGCTAAAAGAAAATTTTTGTGAAAAAAAAGTACTTTCTTTTATTTACGGATCAATTTGTGAAGTCCCTGGGGGTTCAAAGTGCTCACTATGCATCTAGATAAGTTCCTTAGGGGGTCTAGTTTCCAAAATGGGGTCACTTGTGGGGGAGCTCCAATGTTTAGGCACACAGGGACTCTCCAAATGCGACATGGCAACCGCTAAATATTCCAGCATATTTTCCATTCAAAAAGTCAAATGGCGCTCCTTCCCTTCTGAGCCCTGCCGTGCGCCCAAACAGTGGTTTATGACCACATATGAGGTATCTGTGTACTCAGGAGAAATTGCCCAATAAATTTTAGGATCCAATTTATACTGTTGCCCATGTGCAAATGAAAAAAACTGAGGCTAAAAGAAAATTTTTGTGAAAAAAAAGTACTTTCTTTTTTTACGGATCAATTTGTGAAGCACCTGGGGTTCAAAGTGCTCACTATGCATCTAGATAAGTTCCTTAGGGGGTCTAGTTTCCAAAATGGGGTCACTTGTGGGGGAGCTCCAATGTTTAGGCACACAGGGACTCTCCAAATGCGACATGGCAACCGCTAAATATTCCAGCATATTTTCCATTCAAAAAGTCAAATGGCGCTCCTTCCCTTCTGAGCCCTGCCGTGCGCCCAAACAGTGGTTTATGACCACATATGAGGTATCTGTGTACTCAGGAGAAATTGCCCAACAAATTTTAGGATCCAATTTATACTGTTGCCCATGTGAAAATGAAAAAACTGAGGCTAAAAGAAAATTTTTGTGAAAAAAAAGTACTTTCTTTTTTTTACAGATCAATTTGTGAAGCACCTGGGGGTTCAAAGTGATCACTATGCATCTAGATAAGTTCCTTAGGGGGTCTAGTTTCCAAAATGGGGTCACTTGTGGGGGAGCTCCAATGTTTAGGCACACAGGAACTCTCCAAATGCGACATGACAACCGCTAAATATTCCAGCATATTTTCCATTCAAAAAGTCAAATGGCGCTCCTTCCCTTCTGAGCCCTGCCGTGCGCCCATACAGTGGTTTATGACCACATATGAGGTATCTGTGTACTCAGGAGAAATTGCCCAACAAATTTTAGGATCTATTTTATCCTGATGCCCATGTAAAAATGAAAAAATTGATGCTAAAAGAAAATTTTTGTTGGAAAAATTAAAATGTCCATTTTTTCCTTCCACGTTGCTTTAGTTCCTGTGAAGCACCTGAAGGGTTAATAATCTTCTTGAATGTAGTTTTGAGTAGCTTGAGGGGTGCAGTTTTTATAAAGGTGTCACTTTTGGGTATTTTCTGCCATATAGACCCCTCAAAGTGACTTCAAATGTGAGGTGGTCCCTAAAAAAAATGGTTTTGTAAATTTTGCTGTAAAAATAAGAAATCGCTGGTCAACTTTTAACCCTTATAACTTCCTAACAAAAAAAATGTTGTTCCCAAAATTGTGCTGATGGAAAGTAGACATGTGGGAAATGTTATTTATTAACTATTTTGTGCCACATAACTCTCTGGTTTAACAGAATAAAAATTAAAAATTTGAAAATTACAAAATTTTCAGAATTTTCGCCAAATTTCCATTTTTTTCACAAATAAACGCAAAAATTATCGACCTAAATTTACCACTAACATGAAGCCCAATATGTCACGAAAAAACAGTCTCAGAATCGCTAGGATCCGTTGAAGCGTTCCTGAGTTATTACCTCATAAAGGGACACTGGTCAGAATTGCAAAAAATGGCAAGGTCTTTAAGGTCAAAATAGGCTGGGTCTTGAAGGGGTTAAGGTGCAGCCTTTATTTTCAAGTGTAGGGGTGTGCAGTATGAGGTTCTGCAGCAGCTGAGGTGTGCAGTATGAGGTTCCGCGCAACAGTATGAGGTTCTGCCCCCCCTAGGTTTGATCCTGGCTACGCCCATGGTGTGAATGTAGTTTGACTTTGACAGGTATTTGGATGACATGGAGCAGGAAAAACGTTGCCGCAAGGAAAAATTTTTCACTCCGTCTCCTATAGCAAGCAGATTGACCATGTATCAGCAAAATGTTTCACTTGCTCTCAAAGAAAGACGGATTTTGGTAAGAACTTACCTGTAAAATCCTTTTCAGCGAAGGAAGGAAGAGAGACAGTCATTACTAGTGGGTAGGCGGAGCCCAGATAGGATTGACACCTCAGATTAAAAAGAGTGTTGACCGGCCCCTCCAGCTCGGGCTCCTCCTATTCAGCTCTTCAGTCGTACCCAAGCTTAAGGAAGAACAATATCACCAGCGAAGCAACATAACCCCTTCTGAAGGACTTCAGAGAAAAAACATAAGAGTACAGGTTATGCATGCATTCGGCAAAAAAATCACACAGTTACAGGTACTACTCACTGAACCTGACTACTGCGATAAGCTGGCAATACTGGAACAGAGCCGTAGCGCGTCGACCTCAGTCCAGATAATCGCTATCAGAGAAGGGTCACGCTGCATCTGTAAATACAACAACACACTTCTGCCATGGGAGGGAGCTGTGTCTCTCTTCCTTCCTTCGCTGAAAAGGATTTTACAGGTAAGTTCTTACCAAAATCCGTCTTTCAGCTGCAGATGGAAGGAAGAGAGCCACAGTCATTACTAGTGGGACGTCCCAAAGCAGTCCAAAAATTAGGGTGGGAAAAAACCAAAATAGGCAGAAACCCAACAACCTAGGTAAATGCGCCACAGGCGCCAAATACAAGTTAACTAAAAACTTTAAATTACCGCTGCCTGCAGGACCCTACGTCCTAAGGCCGCATCAGCGGAAGCACTGACGTCCACCTTATAAAACTTTGTAAATGTGTGGACGAAACTCCAGGTCGCCGCTCGGCAGAGCTGAGCTGCCGAAGCCCTTGATGAAAGGCCCACGATGAAGTCACAGCCCTCGTGGAGCGAGCTCGAATCTTAATCGGGCAAGGTTCGCCATTAAGACGGTAAGCCTCCAAAATGGCCGACCGAATCCAACGAGCTATAGAGTCCTTGAAAACTCGTTGATCACGCCTACGACCTGCTGTAATCACAAACAGGGAATCTGACTTTCGAAAACCTTGAGTAATAGACAAAATAGAACTTCAAGACCCGCACTAAATCCAATTTGTGCAAGTTCCGTTCCTTTGCATTCCCTGGGCCCGGGCAAAGCGAGGGCAACACAATATCCTGGTTAACATGAAATTGCGACACCACCTTAGGTAGAAAATCGCCCCGTGTGCGAAGCACTACTCGATCCGGGTAAAACTCCAGGAAAGGAGGCGAGCAGGAAAAAGCTGCCAACTCAGAAACCCTTCTTAAAGAGGTTACCGCCACTAAGAAGGTAACCTTCCAAGAAATTAAAGAAAGGCTAGCAGAACCCATAGGCTCAAAAGGTATATGCTGAAGAGCCTCCAAGACAAGGTTGAGCCGCCAAGGAGACACAGGCGCCTTCCGCAGTGGAAACTGACGGGTTACTCCGCGAAAAAAGGAACGTACGTCCCTACGCGAGGCGATAGCCTTCCGAAATAGCAAAGACAGGGCAGAAACCTGACCTTTCAGAGTGCTAACTGCCAAACCTTTTGTCCAGCCCGTACTGTAGCAAAGCCAACAAATTGGGAATGGAAAAAAATCCTCGGATTCCTTGAAGAACCCGAAACCACGAAAAGACCAAGTCTTGTGATAAATCTTAGTAGTAGCCGGACCTCTGGCAGCTCGCAGAGTGGCAATGACTTCGGCTGAAAAACCTCTACGGGTCAAGGTTTCGGTCTCAAGAGCCACGCCGTCAAACGCAGAGACTTCAAGTCCGGATGACGAACGGGCCCCTGGGTTAACAGGTCCGAGCGAGGAGGAAGTGGGAATGGCGGTGCCGCCAAAAACGACACCAGTGTCGAGAACCACGTCCTCCTTGGACAATCCGGGGCTATCAACATAGCCGGAATTCTCTTCCAGTCTGATCCGACGCAGCACCAGAGGAAGTAAAGATATCGGCGGAAACACATAGACTAGCTCGAAATGGTCCCACGGAGCCACCAGAGCAACCACCGCCACAGCCTTCGGGTCCTTGTACCTGGACATGAAGGTCGGTAGTTTGGCATTTGAACCTGGATGCCATCAAATCCACTTGGGAAGTTCCCCAACGGAAGCACAGCAGCGCAAAAATTTTCGGATGAAGACTCCATTCTCCAGGATCCATCTTCTCGCGACTGAGGAAGTCCGCCGTGGTATTCTGGACTCCTGGAATGTGATCGCAGAGATGGCTGGAACCTTGGTCTCGGCCCATAGCAGGATCCGAGACACCTCCATCATGAGGCTGGAGCTCCTTGTCCCGCCTTGGTGGTTGATATACGCAACGCCGTCGCGTTGTCTGTCTGCACTCGGACTGGTAGACCGCTTAAAGGGACCGTCCAGTGTTGTAGGCAAAGGAAAAATTGCCCTCAACTCCAGGATGTTGATCGGTAGAACAGACTCTTCCGATGACCATACTCCCTGGATCCAAAGATCGTTCCAGACACCCCCCCCAGCCCGTCAGGCTGGCATCGGTGGTTATGACCGACCACCTCGGAGGGAGGAAAGATTTCCCCACGAATAACGCTCCTGGACGTAACCACCATCCTAGGGATTCTCGCACCCTGTGAGAGATGATGACGCTGCAATTCAGAGAAACTTGCGATCTATCCCAACGACTCAGAATGAGCCTTTGGAGGGCCCTGGAATGAAATTAGGCAAACGGAAGTGCCTCCATGGACGTCAAACCCAGAAGGCGCATACACTTCCGAAAGGACATTGCTGCCGTAGACCTCATAATCTGTACATGTCGAAAGAGACATGCCCGCTTGTCTGGAGGAAGGGACACCACCGTCCGTACAGTGTCGAAATGCATTCCCAAAAACAGGATTGACTTCCAGAGACGACTTCTCCCAATTGACCAGCCACCCGAAATCCTCCAGGAGCTGAAGGGATAGATTGCGAGCCGTCCCCGCCTCCTCCTTTGAGGACGCCACAATCAGAAGGTCGTCCAGGTAGGGAAATCGTAACCCCCTGTCTTCGAAGAATTGCCATGAGGGGCGCTAGAATTTTTGTAAAAACTCTGGGCGCCGAGGCCAAGCCGAATGGCAGAGCCACAAACTGGCAATGGTCCTGACCTATGGCAAAACGAAGGAAGCGCCGGTGAGCCCTTCCGACGGGAACATGCAAATAAACGTTGCGAATGTCGATTGACCAAAAAGACGTTCTGCGACAGGGCTGCCACAACGGAGCGAAGCGACTCCATGCGGAATTTTCGGGATGTAAACATGCCGATTCAATCTTTGAAATCCAAAATAGGGCGAAATTTGTCCTCCTTTTTGGGGACCACAAAGAGGTTGGAATAAGAATCCTCTTCCCCGGTCCTCTGCAGAACCGGTATCACCACACCCTTCTGCAGAAGGGAATCGACCTCTCGTAGTAGAGCGGCAAATAGCTCGGCTCTGACGGAATGTGAGATTGGCAAAACCTGTCCGGGGGTCGAGAAAGAAACTCTATGAAGTAGCCTGCCAACACAACCTGTGTTACCCAGGCGTCCGACACACGGGAAACCCAAGTCGGTTTGAATTGGAGTAAACGACCCTCCACTCGAGAGCGCTCGAGTGAGACCCAGACGTCAGACCGCTTTAGCGGGTTTTTTGCCAGCTTCTGTCTTAATGGAAGTTCTGTTTCCAGGGTATGCGGAATTTCTGAGAAATTCCCTTTTTTTTTTTTTTTTTTAAAAAAAAGAGAGTAACGACCCAAACCCCCAGAGGGTTGACCGGATCATCCCCTGGAACGAAAGGACCGACGACAACTACCGGCACTAGTCCTGCCAGACGCAGAAGTCACAGCTCTGCGCTGCGGTAAAGCTGTTTCTTTTGCCTCAGAAATCAGCTCTGTGAGGTCAGATTCAAATAGCTGACCACTTTTTAAGCTAAAGATAGCAAACCCTGCTTGGAAACCGCGTTCCACTGTCTAAGCCACAGTGCTCTTCTGACTGTGACTGCCGAGGATTGCGCCCTGGATAGCAGTGACGCAGAATCCCTCAACTTGAAAAACCCATCTATCTCGATAGAGGGGATCCATCTTGTCACGCCGTACGTAGACGGTCCAAACGGCTCAGGGAAACTTTACAAGTACACATAGATCCTTAATACTGAATCCATGACCCGCGGCCTCGCAGATGGATATTGTTGCCATCTCCATTTTTCTGTCCAGCAGGTCCTGCAGACTCGCCTTCCTTTACCAGGATAAAGGGACATTCACTTCAGGAGATCCAATTAACAATCAACTCCGTAGAAAACGGATACAGATTGTAAAGCCGTCGCGACCTATGCGACTCCTGAAACATCCGGGCCGACTTACCAGGACGCCTAGTTACCTCTCTCTGGTAACTGTAACGCCCTCATGGCTCCAATAGTACGGTCCATGAGAGAGGCAGAGTGTCCCTGCCGATCCTCCTTGTCCGAAACGGACATCTTCGCTACGCGAGAAGGAAGGCACTGTCGGGGTCTGCGTGTCAGATAGTCCGCATCTGACATGTCCTTGCACAGTATATGGCAGGTTAAACCTGTCAGTAACTAGAACAGTGTGTTTCTTAAAGAAAAAACAATCGCTGAAGGGTTAAAGCTCTTAAAGAGAGAGCTACCCCAGCATTAATAGTTAACCGCCTAAGAAGGGGTTAAAGTAGCAGACTCCCCACAACCTTGATAATGAAAAAGTTGTGCGAGCCCCAAGTGCCTCTTATAAGGCAGCAGCTGCAGGACAGCTTTTTATGCCACACTAACAGAAAAACGTTCCACAAGATCGCTAAAATTGCGCTGTTTTGTATATCGCAATGACCGCCAAAGTTGTTAAGGAGATCGCTAACCGCTTATGCGATGTTAATGAGATCGCCCAGATTGGCAGCTACTAGCGACATTAAAAAATGATCACACAAACGATCGCATTAGTATGCGTCGTTATCAGGATCGTTAGTGGGAACGTATAGTGGCAGTATTAAAATCGCAGACTCCCCACAAACTCTTTATTATTATTGAAAAGAGTGTGCGAGCCCCTTATGCGATAACAGCCGCAGGACAGCGCAGTCTGTCACTCATTAGTGCCCCAGAAGGCGCCCGCGCTGTGGGGGTGAAGGGGTTAAGCTTCTGCCTGCGGGCTAGAAGCGACTCACCCAGCTGGTAACAGTGTAACATCTTGCCGGGAGGGGAGGAGGGAGAAGAGCCAGAAGAAGCTTTCAGCCTGCTTCTTTAATGGCCGCCGCGCTGTGCCTCCGTGTGCTCCATGAGGGAAGCCGGAAATGGAGACAGCAGTAAAGCGCGCGCTCAGAGCGGCGCGAAAATTCAAATAAAAAGGCGCGCACTCCTCTCCTATGTCCTGCAGGCATCCACCTGCGGACAAAAAACACAGTCACCGACATGTAATGTACAGCGGCTGCCGCAGCAGTCGCTTAAACACTCACACACACATTAATAAAAATGTGAGGTAAAAATGTGAGGTACTCACCAGCCGAAGCGCCACAGGGACCCCAGGGGTTTCTGGCGCTATGCCCATGCTTCCCCCCAGGGCAGGGGACGCAGTGACCCCTGCAGCGCGGTTTGCGCCCCCGCCAGGGAAGCCATCCTCATTCCCCCGGGCCGGCAGGGTTCTGCAGGGACCACCATTAGGGTAATACAGATCCGCCAAGGGAGAGGTGGGAGTCCAGCAGCGCTGAGACTCCTGAGACCTCTAGACCACATTTGGTGATCCAAGTCTCTTGTCCGATAAAAAATAATAAAATCTTCTGAGGAGCTGCTTCCAGCAGCGACTATCCTCTGAGACCTCAAATTGTAAACTGAAGAGCTGAATAGGAGGAGCCCGAGCTGGAGGGGCCAGTCAACACTCTTTTTAATCTGAGGTGTCAATCCTATCTGGGCTCCGCCTACCCACTAGTAATGACTGTGGCTCTCTTCCTTCCATCTGTAGCTGAAATAGAAAAATTCAACCGTTCATCAAAAAACTGACTGTGCACGAGGCAATTCCTTTATACCCGGAAATTGTTAGAGATGTTGCCCATGTGGTTACAGCTTTGCCTCCAACCCAAGTTAGTGTAGAGAGGTTGTTCTCTAGCCTTAAAATTATTAGGTCAGATTTGAGGTCATCTATGAAGGAGGATCTGATGCAGGCAATTCTATTTCTAAGAACAAATTCATAAACTGCACAAATGTTATTTAGCATGTTTTTGTTGAAAACTGTTTTTTGCCACTTACATAGTTTATAGGGATGCCCGAAATCGTATCGGAATTCCGATTTCTGATATTGGAAAAATATCGGATATCGGAATTTCCAATATCACTGCAAGTCAATGGGAGAAGAAAATCGGAATTACAAAATGACCACTACAGTGCTATCTAATGGATAAAATGGAGGGGAAACACCTCAGGATAATGGGGAAAGAGTTTGCAGAGGCAGAGGAGCAAAAAAAATCGCTAGAAAAATGCACAGAGCGAAAACTGTAGCAGGAAAACTGGTAGCCATCTTCTAATTCAATTGCCGGCTTTTGTGAAATTACAGACCCGACATGAAATGACTCATGGTTTACATACAGTTAACCATGTCATTTCATGTAGTTTAATAAATGGTTTTCACTAACTATTACATGAGTGTATGTGTGCAAAATTTCACACATGTAGGGGTTAATTAAAGGTGTAAATTCGTTGAAAAAAAATGTGTGGGCTCCCTGTCATGGGTGTATCGCCACGAGGATCGTCGCGATTACACACTCTGACTTCTCACAGCTGAGTTGCTGTTTCTTTGTGTTTGGTAATGAGGGAGTTAATTTTACCTAGCTCTTTGCTAAGACTAGGTCCAGCCTCGCCCGGCTGCTTTTGATTATGTTCTAATTAGATTCCTTCATATACCTGCCAGTCTGCTTGTTAGATGCCGGTGAAAGCATTCATGTAGTCTAGCAGACTGGATCGGTTCTGAGAATACTTAAGCTAAGAGTTCCTTAGTTGTTTTTACTCTTATAGCTTATAGTTTATCTCTGAGACCTTAGGTGTTCCTACTGTGTGTGAGTGTTGTATGTAAGACTTTATTTACGTTATTTCTTGTCTTTCTTGTATGTCTTTCTGTTTATTAACCGTTATCTGTTCATTCCCTTTGGTGGTAATCAGGGTCCTTCTTAGGACTAGATTACAGTTGGCAGGGATTGATAGGAGACAGGGTTTACGCTGGTGGCCTGGACCTCTGTACCTTTAACAGTACCTCCAGGTAGAGGGATTAGTTAGGACCCCAGTTTAGGGTCAGCATAGACCCGGTCACCCTCTAGCCGGAGACAGCGTATAACGAATTCCGTATTGACCCACTGGACATTCTGTCAGGTAATTCTATGTTATCATATATCTATGCGCATGTTATATAGTATGTTGCCCTTTTGATATAGATTACTGTCATCACATATATATATCTGCTATACAGCGTGACATTTTCACCGGCCCATACTAAGGATTCTCCCCAGCTGTCATGGATCCAGTAGCCCAGCTGGCCCGGCAGTTGCAGGGGTTGTCCATGGAGTTTGCAGACATTAAGTCCAAGGTTTTGTCCCCCCGGAGCAAACCAGATCTGAACCTAAGGTTGCTCTCCCGGACAGGTTCACTGGTGGGCGGGACAAATTCCGGGAGGCATGTAAATTGTACTTTCGGCTGCGGCCTCGGTCATCTGGGAGTGAAGAGCAGTGGGTGGGAATTGTTATCTCGCTCTTACAAGGGGACCCTCAATCTTGGGCGTTCTCTATTCCTCCAGGCTCCCCAGATCTCCAGTCAGTGGATCGATTTTTTTACTGCCCTGGGTCTGGTATATGATGATCCGGATCAAGTTTCCCTTGCTGAAACAAAGTTACGTAAAATACGGCAAGGAAATCGTCCAGCGGAGGAATATTCTTCTGAGTTCCGTAGATGGGCAACAGATACTCAGTGGAATGACCCGGCTCTTAGGAGCCAGTTTTGTCAAGGGTTGTCTGACAAATTAAAAGATGTGTTGGCTCAGTATGATTCTCCTCCATCACTGGAGGCTGCTATGGCCCTCGCTATTCGCATTGATAGACGAATTCGGGGAAGACGCGAGGTAACTCCGCCTCCCGTGATGACTCCACCTACTACTAAGGTCCCTTATACTGAGGTTCCCCTGGTCTGTTCTGAGGAACCCATGCAGTTGGGAGGGACATCTTTTTGTAGGAGGGAATCGGCGGTGCGCCGCAAGACTAGAAGGTGTTTCTTTTGCGGGAGAGAGGGACATTTTGTTGGGGGGTGTCCATCCCGGGCCTCTTTGAGCAAAGGAGTTAACCTGGGAGTGTGTATTTCGTCCCCAAATCCCTCTCAGTTTCTCGTGCCTGCGGAGGTGGTGATTGGTACTAGAACTGAGAGGATTTCTGTTTTTCTTGATAGTGGGTCTGGGGCTAATCTGGTGGACGCTCGGTTTGCCCAGGTGCATGGTATGCAACTGAGTGTATTGGCCAAACCGGTCCCTATAGTCTCTATTGATTCTAGACCTCTCGGTCAAGGTAGCTTGGTACAAGCTGTTCATAACATAGATCTTCGAGTAGGGGCAATACATAAAGAGCAATTGTCTTGTTATGTGTTGGAGGGTCTACCTACTCCTATTGTGTTGGGACTTCCTTGGTTGGCTAAACATAACCCATTGATTGATTGGCAATCCAGAAAGGTAAGCCAGTGGGGTGAATTTTGCAGGAATAACTGCATGAGCACGGTCATCGGTGCGGTTGTGCCTAGGACTTTGTCTCCTTTTCTGGAGGACTTTGGGGAGATGTTCTCAGAGGAGGGATGTAAAGAGTTACCTCCTCATCGCGCATATGACTGCTCAATAAAGTTGCTTCCTGATGCCTTATCTCGTACTTTCCCAGGGGCCGGAGGACGGATGATCCGGTTCCTATTCCTCAGGAGGGAGTTGTAGTGTCAGCTGTATGCTCTGAGCTTGAGGGGGAGGTATTGGGGCTCAGGGGGACGCCCCTGTGGGACTTCCAGGGAGACTGATAGTTCCAGATCGGTTAAGACTGAAGGTTACGGGGAACCGTTACAAACGGATGGCTGATAGGGGGAGAGTTTCTGGTCTAGATCTGAAGGTGAACGATCTGGTTTGGTTGTCTACCAGGAATATAAAACTTAAAGTTTCCTCCTGGAGGTTGGGTCCCAGATTCATCGGGCCGTACAGGATCAGTTCCATAATTAATCCTGTGGCATTTCGTCTGGACCTCCCTCCTACGTTTAAAATTCATAATGTGTTTCACAAATCATTACTTAAAAAGTATGTGGCACCAGTCATACCGTCACCTCTACCTCCTCCTTCAGTGGTGGTCAATGATAACGTGGAATTTCAGGGGTCGAAAATCATTGACTCACGTCTCAGTCGCCGATCCTTCAGTACTTGGTTCATTGGAGGGGGTATGGTCCTGAGGAGAGGACGTGGGTCCCTGCGTCTGATGTTAACGCAGATCGATTGGTTCGGACCTTTCACACAACTCACCCGGGCAGACCTGGCCCTGAGGGTCCGGAGGCCCCTCGTAGAGGGGGGGATACTGTCATGGGTGTATCGCCACGAGGATCGTCGCAATTACACACTCTGACTTCTCACAGCTGAGTTGCTGTTTCTTTGTGTTTGGTAATGAGGGAGTTAATTTTACCTAGCTCTTTGCTAAGACTAGGTCCAGCCTCGCCCGGCTGCTTTTGATTATGTTCTAATTAGATTCCTTCATATACCTGCCAGTCTGCTTGTTAGATGCCGGTGAAAGCATTCATGTAGTCTAGCAGACTGGATCGGTTCTGAGAATACTTAAGCTAAGAGTTCCTTAGTTGTTTTTACTCTTATAGCTTATAGTTTATCTCTGAGACCTTAGGTGTTCCTACTGTGTGTGAGTGTTGTATGTAAGACTTTATTTACGTTATTTCTTGTTCTTTCTTGTATGTCTTTCTGTTTATTAACCGTTATCTGTTCATTCCCTTTGGTGGTAATCAGGGTCCTTCTTAGGACTAGATTACAGTTGGCAGGGATTGATAGGAGACAGGGTTTACGCTGGTGGCCTGGACCTCTGTACCTTTAACAGTACCTCCAGGTAGAGGGATTAGTTAGGACCCCTTGTTTAGGGTCAGCATAGACCCCGGTCACCCTCTAGCCGGAGACAGCGTATAACGAATTCCGTATTGACCCACTGGACATTCTGTCAGGTAATTCTATGTTATCATATATCTATGCGCATGTTATATAGTATGTTGCCCTTTTGATATAGATTACTGTCATCACATATATATATCTGCTATACAGCGTGACACTCCCGCACTCTTTTCTCAACCAGACAGACAAAGCAAGCGAGTGGGGGCAGATAATAATAGCCCAGAGAGGGTGCATTTATTTAGTGTACCCCCCTGGCTACTAACATCTGCCCTCAGCCTCCCCAGAAAAGGCAAATCTACAGTCATGGACAAAAGTTTTGAGAATGACACAAATATTAATTTTTACAAAGTCTACTGCTTCACTTTTTCTAATGGCAATTTGCATATACTCCAGAATGTTATAAAGAGTGATCAGCTTAACAGCAATTACTTGCAAAGTCAATATTTGGCTAGAAAATGAACTTTATCCCCCAAAACACATTTCAACATCATTGCAGCCTTGCCTTAAAAGGACCAGTTAACCTCTTTTCAGTGATTGCTCCATTAACACAGGTGTGGGTGTTGATGAGGACATGGCTGGAGATCAATCTGTCATGATTAAGTAAGAATGACACCACTAGACCCCTTAAAAGGAGGCTGGTGCTTGGCATCATTGTTTCTCTTCTGTTAACCATGGTTATCTCTAAAGAAACACGTGCAGTCATCATTGCAATGCACAAAAATGGCCTAACAGGGAAGAGTATCGCAGCTAGAAAGATTGCACCTCAGTCAACAATCTATCGCATCATCAAGAACCTCAAGGAGAGAGGTTCCATTGTTGCCAAAAAGGCTCCAGGGCGCCCAAGAAAGACCAGCAAGCGCAAGGACCGTCTCTTTAAAGTGTTTCAGCTGCGGGATTGGGCTACCAGCAGTGCAGAGCTTGCTCAGGAATGGCAGCAGGCATGTGTGAGTGCATCTGCACGCACTGTGAGGCGGAGACTCTTGGAGCAAGGCCTGGTCTCAAGGAGGGCAGCAAAGAAGCCACATCTCTCCAGAAAAAACATCATGGACAGACTGATATTCTGCAAAAGGTACAGGCAGTGGACTGCTGAGGACTGGGGTAAAGTTATTTTCTCTGATGAATCCCCTTTTCGATTGTTTGGGACATCAGGAAAACGCCTCATTCGGAGAAGACAAGGTGAGCGCTACCACCAGTCTTGTCTCATGCCAACTGTTAAGCATCCTGAAACCATTCATGTGTGGGGTTGCTTCTCAAGGGAATCGGCTCTCTCACAGTCTTGCCTAAAAACACAGCCATGAATAAAGAATGGTACCAGAATGTCCTCCAAGAGCAACTTCTCCCAACCCTCCAAGAGCAGTTTGGCGATCAACAATGCCTTTTCCAGCATGATGGAGCACCTTGCCATAAAGCAAAGGTGATAACTAAATGGCTCAGGGAACAAAACATAGAGATTTTGGGTCCATGGCCTGGAAACTCCCCAGATCTTAATCCCATTGAGAACTTGTGGTCAATCATCAAGAGACGGTGGACAAACAAAAACCTAAAAATTCTGACAAAATGAAAGCATTGATTGTGCAAGAATGGACTGCTATCAGTCAGGATTTGGTCCAGAAGTTGATTGAGAGCATGCCAGGGAGAATTGCAGAGGTCCTGAAGAAGAAGGGTCAACACTGCAAATATTGACTTGCTGCATTAACTCATTCTAACTGTCAATATAAGCTTTTGTTACTCATATGTTTGCAATTATATTTCTGTCTGTGATAAAAAAAAATCTGTCAAACACACATAAAAACCAGAGGGCAGCAGATCATGTGAAAATATAATATTTGTGTCATTCTCAAAACTTTTGGCCATGACTGTATAATTAGATTTGCCCTTTCTGGCACTTTGCCCTTCTATTCCCATTGCCCTGTAGCGGTGGCGAATGGGTTAATAATGGGTTAAAGCCACCTTGCTATTGGATGGTGACTTTAAGCCAGGTTAATAATTGAGAGTTGTCAATTAGACAACTCTCAATTATTAATCCTGTTGTATGAAATGGTTAAAAAAGCCACACACACATTAATCAAAAATCATTTTAATGAAATAAATACAGTTTTTGACCATCTTTTATTTTACTGGTAATCCTCGATTCCCTTGTTCTCCTGAAATAAAAATAAAATAATAAAGCAACATTATTCTTACCTATCCGACGCAGTCAAGTCCCCAGATGTAATCCTTCTGAAAGGGTTAACGTTTACTGCAGGGACCGCAGCTAATGCTGCCAGCCTTGCAGTAAACACCCGAATGAATCATCTCTTCTCCCACCTGACAGGAGTGGAAGTGATTAGTATGGGAAGCCTAATTGATTGCTTCCCACTTTCACTTCAGGTCAGCCGGGGACACCGCACAGCATCAGTGACGTCAGAGGGAATCCCGGCTGACCTGAAGTGAACTGATTAGCAAAAATAGGGGATCCCCTCGAAAAAAAAATGGCGTGGGTTCCCCCCTATTTTTGTTAACCAGCCAGATGAAGCAGACTACTGAGGCATGGTAATTAAGGCTGTTAAGGATCCAATATCCATGAACCTTGCAAGCCTGATAATACCAGGCCACAGCAGTCTGCTTATTTTGGTTGGTTAACAAAAATAGGGGATCCCCTCGAAAAAAAAATGGCGTGGGGTCCCCCTATTTTTGTGAACCAGCAAAGTAAAAAGAAGACTGCTGCAGCCTGGTATTAAAAGACTGTCAAGGCCCATGGATTTTGGCCCTCAAGAGCCTAAAAATACCAGCCTGCAGCAGCCCCACAATTGGCGCATCCGAAGATGCGCCAATTGTGGCACTTTACCCGGCTCTTCCCACTTGCCCTGTAGCGGTGGCAAGTGGGGTAATAAGGGGTTAATGTCACCTTTGATTGAACGGTGACAATAAGCCCGGTTAATAATGGAGAGGTGTCAATAAGACACCGATCCATTATTAATCATAAAGTTTGTACATGTTTAAAAACTACATAGCCAGAATAAAGTCTTTTAATGAAATAAAACACAACAGTTTTCATTTTTTTTTATTGCATGCTCATCCTGTGACGCCATCGATCTCCAGTAAAAAAAACAAAAAAACAAACCAACACAAATACTACCTGTCCGACGTAGTCCAAAATCACGAGTGTCCCACGACGAGTCCAGCAGAGCTGCTTACCGGTGGAGATTCCCCGGCGTTGGTATTTTTTAGGGGTTTTTTGGATTGCAGTAAGAATCCTTTCCTGTACTTTTCTGTCTAGACAGATTGGGCCCCAGCGTTTGCTCATTCTATTTTCTGTCTGTGTCCGTGCTTCTTCTTGTCTAACCGCCATTACATGTTTGGGGGCTTCCTATTTTCTTTGGGGATCTGCTCCGGGGCAGATCGCTTTCCTCTTTCTGCATTTAGGTGTAGTTATCTCTCAGGCTGTGACGAGGCGTCTAGGATCAAAGTAGGAACACTCCACGGCTACCTCTAGTTGTGTGGTTAGTTCACGTTACTGAAATCCAATAGGTTCCAGCGTCTCTGGTGTATTGCCATTTTTGCTTTTTCTCCTCAGCTACCTAAACATAACAGACCACCCTGTATATATATATATATATATATATATAATATATAATATATATATATACATATATATATATATATAAACTATATATGAAAAACTAGGTCTGAGCTGAAAATTAAGTTGATGTGTATGCAAAATGTAAATGCATATTAACACATGACCATTACACAGAGAAAACAAAAAACAAGAACAAATATCCTAAAATAAAATAAAAAATATATTGCAAAAAATGCATGAAGGTAGTAATAATAATAAAGGTATTTGGTAAACATAATTTTGATCAAAGAATGTACAAGCCATCCCGCCACGTCAAGGCAACCCTTTGTGGGACAGTCCTAAAGGGTATGCCACACTAAACAATATCGCTAAACGGATCGCTAAAAAAACGTCACTATTTAGTGATCCCGTAGCGATATTGTCATGCGGCAGCTTCCAGCGACGAGCTTCCTGCTGTGATCTCGCTCGTCGCTGGAATCGCTCCGGACCCTATTTTCTCGTCGGCGCTCCCGCTGGTAAGTATTAATCCTGTGTGGCACTTTTCTTAGCGATTTAGCGGTACTTTGTACCGCTAAAGTCGTTAAGAAGATCGCTAACTGCGATAGCGTCGTTAACTATATCGCTAAATGTGGCAGCATTTAGCGATATAGAAACAATCCGCTAGCGATCGCATTAGTATGCGTCTTATCGCGATCGCTAGCGGGATTGTTTAGTGTGGCAGTACCTTAACTCTTGTATTAAAAACCTTTCCACCTGTCAAGTGACAAATGTGAACAAGGACAGAGAGACTGAACCCACCAGTAAAAGCATAGGCCAGACAGGATGGATTTCTCAGCTCAGAAGCAGGGCGGTCACACCCTTATATGCACAAGATGCACTAAAAACTAAATGAAAAACTAGGTCTGAGCTGAAAAAGTAAGTTGATGTGTATGGATAAATCTTCATTACTGTCAGACATGAAGATCCTGATTCGGGAAGAAGTGCAGGCATCGTTATCTGCTAGTTCACAACAGCAGCCCACTAGTCAAGGTCCAAGTCGTAAGAGACCTAGGTGGGAATTGGAGCAGTATGAATTGGAACTGGAGTCAGAAAAAAATTCAGATGTGCAATACTCAGAGCAGGAAGAGGGTGAAGTACAGGCAGAAACCCAGGAAAAGGCCAGGAGATACCTATTCCCGGTGGAGGATAGATGATCTAGTCCAGGCGGTGAGAAATACGATGCAGATGGAAGATGTTCCACGGCCACAATCCCGACAGGATTTAATGTTTGGAGGTCTCACATCTCAGATACAAAAGGTGTTTCCAATAAGTGACCATATTAAGGCCATGATACTGAGTGAATGAAAAGAGGCGGAACGAAGACTGGTAATGTCACGGGATCTTAAGAGTCGTCTTCCATTTGATCCTGAGGACACAAAACTGTGGGAGGAAATTCCTAGAGTTGATGTGCCAGTTGTAAAGGTTGCAAAAAAGACATTGATTCCATTTGAGGACTCGTCAAGTCTCAAAGATCCATGGACCGAAAGGTGGACATCCTTCTAAAACGGGCCTGGGAATCGTCGGCGGCTTTGATAAGAACTAACAATGCAGCTACCTCGGTAGCAAGGTCCATGTTCTTGTGGATGGGTCAGTTGGAGGAGCAATTAGCCAACAAGACCCCTAAAGCAGAAATACTAGAGTCGCTACCTCTTATTAAATCAGCAACGGCTTTTATGGCAGATACCTCGGCTGAGTCAGTCAGGTTTTCTGCCAGAAATAGTTCCCTGTCTAATGCAGTCCGTAGAGCTATTTGGTTAAGATCTTGGTCGGGGGATAATGCTTCCAAAAATAAGTTATGTTCCATACCTTTTGCAGGATCAAAGGTATTTGGTCAAGCTTTAGATGATATTTTGGAAGCGTCAGACAGCAAAAAAGGTTTTCCGGAGGACAAACCCAAGAAGTTTCAGTCCTTTCGGAGAAAACCAGCTCCCACGTAGACAACCATTTTATAGGGACACAGGGAGAGCTAGCAGGGGAACATATAAGAGTTCCTACAACCAGAATTGAGGAAATAGAAGCTCATTATTTGGACCCTCATCCAAAACTAGGAGGCAATGACGCCAGGCGCATTGGGGGCAGACTTCTGTTCTCGGCAGAGAATTGGAAGCAGGTCACCAAAAGCGAGTGGGTCTTACAAACAATAAAGGAAGGTTACAGGATAGAGTTGATATCCACTCCGCCCCAGAGGTACATATCTCCCACTGTGGTTCAGGCAAATTCTGGAATGTTTCGGGATCTTCAGGACTTAATCAGATCAGAAGTGATAGTGCCAGTTCCCAGGCCAGAGGAAAAAATGGGTCACTATTCCTCTCTTTTTCCGATAATGAAACCATCAGGTGAATCACGGACAATTCTGAATCTCAAACCATTGAACAAGTCTGTTCGGTACAAGAGATTCAGAATGGAGTCAATAAGATCAGCAATTCCGTTGATAGACAAAAATTTGTTAATGTGTACCCTCGACTTGAAAAGTGCGTACTATCAGGTCCCGATTCATCCAGCCTCGCAGGAACTTCTAAGATTTGCCGTAAGTCTACCAGACTGTACCTGCCACTTCCAGTTTCAGGGCCTTCCATTCGGGCTAGCTTCTGCTCCCAGAGTTTTTACGAAGCTAATATCAGAAGTTGTAGCCTATCTGAGAAGCCAAGGAATCACAGTGGTGCTTTACTTGGACGACTTTCTTTTAGTGGCTCGAACAGCAGAAATTCTAAATCTTCACACAGAGCGGACGGTTGCCGTACTGGAATTTCTCGGATGGGTGGTGAATCGAGAAAAATCCCATTTAACACCCAGATCGCGAAGAGTATTTCTAGGAGTACTCCTAGATTCCAGATCCAGGACAGCCTTTTTGCCAGAAGACAAGCAACAGTCCTTGAGAAAGAAAGTTGCAGAGATGTTGAAAAGCCAAATTACCATAAGAACAGCTATGCAGGTCCTTGGAGTAATGACGTCATGTATACCGTGCGTCAGGTGGGCACAGGCCCATTCAAGACCTTTACAAAAAGAAGTCCTAACAATATGGGTTCGTCGTCAGTCGTCCCTAGACAAAAAGATCCAGCTCTCAGCAAGAGTGAAGAGATCATTAAAATGGTGGATGCAACGCAGAAACTTGAGAAGAGGAGTTCTCTGGATACCATCCCCATACATAGTAACTACAGACGCCAGCGCATGGGGATGGGGAGCCCACTTAGAAGGAAAAATTTTGCAGGGCAGATGGCCATAAAGAATCAGACGGAAGTCATCAAATTACCGAGAGCTGTATGCGGTTTGAGAATCGTTAAGAAGGAGTCAAGATCGTTTGAAAAATCGGCATGTCAGAATCCTATCGGACAACATGACAGCAGTAGCATTTATCAGACATCAAGGAGGCTCTCGATACAGAGCTCTGCAGGATCTAGCAGCAAAAATATTTGTTTGGGCAGAACGAACGGTCCTTTCAATAACCGCGGTGCACTTGGAGGGATCACAGAACTCAGAAGCGGACTATTTAAGCAGACAGAAGATCCACCCGACCGAGTGGGAGCTAAACCAGGAAGTCTTCCATTTACTATGCCGTCGATGGGGGACGCCTCAGAATGATCTGTTCGCCACAAGGAAGAATTCAAAGTTGCCAAGATTTTATTCGCTGAACCCAGCGGACAGTCCAGAAGCGGTAGATGCCTTGAGTCAAAGGTGGCACGAACCCCTGAACTATGCATTTCCACCAATAGCGCTACCAGCTGTTCTGAGGAAGATTCGAGAAGACGGAGTGAGAGTTTTACTAATTGTTCCGTTCCGGCCAAGGAGGAGCTGGTTTCCGCTATTAGGTGCTATGACCAGAGAGGATCCAATCGAGCTTCCCGGGTGGAAGGACATTGTTCACCAGGGTCCAGTTCTACACCAGGATCCAGAAAGATTGCATCTGTCAGCCTGGATCCTGAACGGGACATTCTAAAAGCTCGAGGTCTATCGGATCAGGTGATAACAATGATCCAAGCTAGCAGGAAACCGGTAACTTAAGCAATATATTAAAAAATCTGGAAAAGGTTCTGTCTGGAGGGTGGCAGGTCCGATGTCGTAGCTGGAGTCCCGGATGTCCCTCGAGTTTTGGATTTCCTACAGGCAGGTTTTAATATGGGTCTCAGACCTAGCACACTTAAGGTGCATTAAGCACTTACATGGACTATTCACAAGCTTCTCATCCTTGGGTGGTTAGATTCATCAGAGCGGTCCAAAGGTTGCGGCCTACCATAAGACAATTATCTCCTCCCTGGGACTTAAATTTAGTACTAGCGACAATTTGTAAAAGTCCTTATGCGCTTGAAATGGATATGCCTATTTCAATCTTAACTATGAAAACAGCTTTTTTGGTAGCCATTACCACAGCCAAGAGGATAGGGGAGATTCAAGCTTTGTCCACTAAAGACCCATATCTGCGGATTAGAGAGGATCACATAGTGTTAAAACTGGATCCTGTTTTTATGCCCAAAGTTGCTTCGTTGCAAAATCGCAATCAGGAAATCGTACTCCCATCCTTTTGTGAGAATCTGTTAAACATAAAGGAACAGGCTTTACACTCCCTGGATGTTAGACAGGCAGTGATTGATTACTTAGAAGCCACTCGGGTCTGGAGGAAAGACCCTAATTTGTTTATTTTGTTCGGGGGTAAAAACAGGGGTAAAAAGCTTCCAAAACATCCATTGCAAGATGGATTACCACTATAATTACAAAAGCTTACACATCTGAAGGTGTAGATTGTCCTCTAAAGGTAAAAGCCCATTCTACTAGAGCCTTGTCAGCATCATGGGCTGAGAGAGCAGGAGCATCATTAGAACAAATCTGTAAGGCAGCCTCTTGGGCTAGCGTAAATACCTTTTGCAAGCACTACAAATTAGATGTGCTGTCAGGACAGCATACGGCATATGGAAGGAAAGTGTTACAGGCCGTAGTCCCACCCTAAGGAGGGTTTCTTTGGTACTCTCCATAGTGCTGTCAGGGGGACGTCCTGGAAAATGGGTATTAAACCTACCGGTAATTCGATTTCCAGGAGTCCATCCTGACAGCACGGTTGGTTCCCCCTTTTTTTTTTATCTGTATGCTAATTCATATGATGTAATATGTTTAGTAAATTAAAGAGTTATCACTTGCATTTATCCATGGTGTGGTACTTGTCAAATCACTGAGGTATAGGGGGAGGAGTGGGAACTTTTAACCTCTCGTGTGCTTTTTCCTGTCCCTGCAAGGAGGAGGAGGACGTCCTCCATAGTGCTGTCAGGATGGACTCCTGGAAACCGAATTACCGGAAGGTTTAATACCCATTATTATTACTACCTTCATGCATTTTTTGCAATATATTTTTTATTTTATTTTAGGATATTTGTTTCTTGTTTTTTGTTTTCTCTGTGTAATGGTCATGTGTTAATATGCATTTACATTTTGCATACACATCAACTTACTTATTCAGCTCAGACCTAGTTTTTCATTTAGTTTTTAGTGCATCTTGTGCATATAAGGGTGTGACCGCCCTGCTTCTGAGCTGAGAAAGACGGATTTTGGTAAGAACTTACCTGTAAAATCCTTTTCAGCGAAGGAAGGGAGACACAGTCATTACTAGTGGGTAGGCGGAGCCCAGATAGGATTGACACCTCAGATTAAAAAGAGTGTTGACCGGCCCCTCCAGCTCGGGCTCCTCCTACTCAGCTCTTCAATCGTACCCAAGCTTAAGGAAGAACAATATCACCAGCGAAGCAACATAACCCCTTCTGAAGGACTTCAGAGAAAAAACATAAGAGTACAGGTTATGCATGCAGATGGAAGGAAGAGAGCCACAGTCATTACTAGTGGGACATCCCAAAGCAGTCCAAAAATTAGGGTGGGAAAAAACCAAAATAGGCAGAAACCCAACAACCTAGATAAATGTGCCACAGGCGCCAAATACAAGTTAACTAAAAACTTTAAATTACCGCTGCCTGCAGGACCCTACGTCCTAAGGCCGCATCAGCGGAAGCACTGACGTCCACCTTATAAAACTTTGTAAATGTGTGGACGAAACTCCAGGTCGCCGCTCGGCAGAGCTGAGCTGCCGAAGCCCTTGATGACAGGCCCACGATGAAGTCACAGCCCTCGTGGAGCGAGCTCGAATCTTAATCGGGCAAGGTTCGCCATTAAGACGGTAAGCCTCCAAAATGGCCGACCGAATCCAACGAGCTATAGAGTCCTTGAAAACTCGTTGATCACGCCTACGACCTGCTGTAATCACAAACAGGGAATCTGACTTTCGAAAACCTTGAGTAATAGACAAAATAGAACTTCAAGACCCGCACTAAATCCAATTTGTGCAAGTTCCGTTCCTTTGCATTCCCTGGGCCCGGGCAAAGCGAGGGCAACACAATATCCTGGTTAACATGAAATTGCGACACCACCTTAGGTAGAAAATCGCCCCGTGTGCGAAGCACTACTCGATCCGGGTAAAACTCCAGGAAAGGAGGCGAGCAGGAAAAAGCTGCCAACTCAGAAACCCTTCTTAAAGAGGTTACCGCCACTAAGAAGGTAACCTTCCAAGAAATTAAAGAAAGGCTAGCAGAACCCATAGGCTCAAAAGGTATATGCTGAAGAGCCTCCAAGACAAGGTTGAGCCGCCAAGGAGACACAGGCGCCTTGCGCAGTGGAAACTGACGGGTTACTCCGCGAAAAAAGGAACGTACGTCCCTACGCGAGGCGATAGCCTTCCGAAATAGCAAAGGCAGGGCAGAAACCTGACCTTTCAGAGTGCTAACTGCCAAACCTTTTGTCCAGCCCGTACTGTAGCAAAGCCAACAAATTGGGAATGGAAAAAAATCCTCGGATTCCTTGAAGAACCCGAAACCACGAAAAGACCAAGTCTTGTGATAAATCTTAGTAGTAGCCGGACCTCTGGCAGCTCGCAGAGTGGCAATGACTTCGGCTGAAAAACCTCTACGGGTCAAGGTTTCGGTCTCAAGAGCCACGCCGTCAAACACAGAGACTTCAAGTCCGGATGACGAACGGGCCCCTGGGTTAACAGGTCCGGGCGAGGAGGAAGTGGGAATGGCGGTGCCGCCAAAAACGACACCAGTGTCGAGAACCACGTCCTCCTTGGCCAATCCGGGGCTATCAACATAGCCGGAATTCTCTTCCAGTCTGATCCGACGCAGCACCAGAGGAAGTAAAGATATCGGCGGAAACACATAGACTAGCTCGAAATGGTCCCACGGAGCCACCAGAGCAACCACCGCCACAGCCTTCGGGTCCTTGTACCTGGACATGAAGGTCGGTAGTTTGGCATTTGAACCTGGATGCCATCAAATCCACTTGGGGAGTTCCCCAACGGAAGCACAGCAGCGCAAAAATTTTCGGATGAAGACTCCATTCTCCAGGATCCATCTTCTCGCGACTGAGGAAGTCCGCCGTGGTATTCTGGACTCCTGGAATGTGATCGCAGAGATGCTGGAACCTTGGTCTCGGCCCATAGCAGGATCCGAGACACCTCCATCATGAGGCTGGAGCTCCTTGTCCCGCCTTGTGGTTGATATACGCAACGCCGTCGCGTTGTCTGTCTGCACTCGGACTGGTAGACCGCTTAAAGGGACCGTCCAGTGTTGTAGGCAAAGGAAAAATTGCCCTCAACTCCAGGATGTTGATCGGTAGAACAGACTCTTCCGATGACCATACTCCCTGGATCCAAAGATCGTTCCAGACACCCCCCCAGCCCGTCAGGCTGGCATCGATGGTTATGACCGACCACCTCGGAGGGAGGAAAGATTTCCCCAGGAATAACGCTCCTGGACATTGCTGCCGTAGACCTCATAATCTGTACATGTCGAAAGAGACATGCCCGCTTGTCTGGAGGAAGGGACACCACCGTCCGTACCGTGTCGAAATGCATTCCCAAAAACAGGATTGACTTCCAGAGACGACTTCTCCCAATTGACCAGCCACCCGAAATCCTCCAGGAGCTGAAGGGATAGATTGCGAGCTGTCCCCGCCTCCTGCTTTGAGGACGCCACAATCAGAAGGTCGTCCAGGTAGGGAAATCGTAACCCCCTGTCTTCGAAGAATTGCCATGAGGGGCGCTAGAATTTTTGTAAAAACTCTGGGCGCCGAGGCCAAACCGAATGGCAGAGCCACAAACTGGCAATGGTCCTGACCTATGGCAAAACGAAGGAAGCGCCGGTGAGCCCTTCCGACGGGAACATGCAAATAAACGTCGCGAATGTCGATTGACCAAAAAGACGTTCTGCGACAGGGCTGCCACAACGGAGCGAAGCGACTCCATGCGGAATTTTCGGGATGTAAACATGCCGATTCAATCTTTGAAATCCAAAATAGGGCGAAATTTGTCCTCCTTTTTGGGGACCACAAAGAGGTTGGAATAAAAATCCTCTTCCCCGGTCCTCTGCGGAACCGGTATCACCACACCCTTCTGCAGAAGGGAATCGACCTCTCGTAGTAGAGCGGCAAATAGCTCGGCTCTGACGGAATGCGAGATTGGCAAAACCTGTCCGGGGTCGAGAAAGAAACTCTATGAAGTAGCCTGCCAACACAACCTGTGTCACCCAGGCGTCAGACACATGGGAAACCCAAGTCGGTTTGAATTGGAGTAAACGACCCTCCACTCGAGAGCGCTCGAGTGAGACCCAGACGTCAGACCGCTTTAGCGGGTTTTTTGCCAGCTTCTGTCTTAATGGAAGTTCTGTTTCCAGGGTATGCGGAATTTCTGAGAAATTCCCCCTTTTTTTTTTTTTTTTTTAAAAAAAATAGAGGAACGACCCAAACCCCCAGAGGGTTGACCGGATCATCCCCTGGACCGAAAGGACCGCCGACAACTACCGGCACTAGTCCTGCCAGACGCAGAAGTCACAGCTCTGCGCTGCAGTAAAGCTGTTTCTTTTGCCTCAGAAATCAGCTCTGTGAGGTCAGATTCAAATAGCTGACCAATTTGTAAGCTAAAGATAGCAAACCCTGCTTGGAAACCGCGTCCACTGTCCAAGCCACAGTGCTCTTCTGACTGACTGCCGAGGATTGCGCCCTGGATAGCAGTGACGCAGAATCCTTCAACTTGAAAAGCCCATCTATCTCGATAGAGGGGATCCATCTTGTCACGCCGTCCGTAGACGGTCCAAACGGCTCAGGGAAACTTTACAAGTACACATAGATCCTTAATACTGAATCCATGACCCGCGGCCTCGCAGATGAATATTGTTGCCATCTCCATTTTTCTGTCCAGCAGGTCCTGCAGACTCGCCTTCCTTTACCAGTATAAAGGGACATTCACTTCAGGAGATCCAATTAACAATCAACTCCGTAGAAAACGGATACAGATTGTAAAGCCGTCGCGACCTATGCGACTCCTGAAACATCCGGGCCGACTTACCAGGACGCCTAGTTACCTCTCTCTGGTAACTGTAACGCCCTCATGGCTCCAATAGTACGGTCCATAAGAGAGGCAGAGTGTCCCTGCCGATCCTCCTTGTCCGAAACGGACATCTTCGCTATGCGAGAAGGAAGGCACCGATTTGTGTCGCTTCCTTGAGAGGATCTAGCTGACACTCCATAACCTAGAAGGTCAGACAGGCCATCATAGAAACTAGCGAGGGCCTCCATTTTGACACCACTGGAACCTCCGACCGCTGCGCATGACGCTGTCGGGGTCTGCGTGTCAGATAGTCCGCATCTGACATGTCCTTGCACAGTATATGGCAGGTTAAACCTGTCAGTAACTAGAACAGTGTGTTTCTTAAAGAAAAAACAATCGCTGAAGGGTTAAAGCTCTTAAAGAGAGAGCTACCCCAGCATTAATAGTTAACCGCCTAAGAAGGGGTTAAAGTAGCAGACTCCCCACAACCTTGATAATGAAAAAGTTGTGCGAGCCCCAAGTGCCTCTTATAAGGCAGCAGCTGCAGGACAGCTTTTTATGCCACACTAACAGAAAAACGTTCCACAAGATCGCTAAAAATTGCGCTGTTTTGTATATCGCAATGACCGCCAAAGTTGTTAAGGAGATCGCTAACCGCTTATGCGATGTTAATGAGATCGCCCAGATTGGCAGCTACTAGCGACATTAAAAAATGATCACACAAACGATCGCATTAGTATGCGTCATTATCAGGATCGCTAGTGGGAACGTATAAGTGCCAGTATTAAAATCGCAGACTCCCCACAAACTCTTTATTATTATTGAAAAGAGTGTGCGAGCCCCTTATGCGATAACAGCCGCAGGACAGCGCAGTCTGTCACTCATTAGTGCCCCAGAAGGCGCCCGCGCTGTGGGGGTGAAGGGGTTAAGCTTCTGCCTGCGGGCTAGAAGCGACTCACCCAGCTGGTAACAGTGTAACATCTTGCCGGGAGGGGAGGAGGGAGAAGAGCCAGAAGAAGCTTTCAGCCTGCTTCTTTAATGGCCGCCGCGCTGTGCCTCCGTGTGCTCCATGAGGGAAGCCGGAAATGGAGACAGCAGTAAAGCGCGCGCTCAGAGCGGCGCGAAAATTCAAATAAAAAGGCGCGCACTCCTCTTCAATGTCCTGCAGGCATCCACCTGCGGACAAAAAAACACAGTCACCGACATGTAATGTACAGCGGCTGCCGCAGCAGTCGCTTAATCACTCACACACACATTAATAAAAATGTGAGGTAAAAATGTGAGGTACTCACCAGCCGAAGCGCCACAGGGACCCCCAGGGGTTTCTGGCGCTATGCCCATGCTTCCCCCCAGGGCGGGGGACGCAGTGACCCCTGCAGCGCGGTTTGCTCCCCCGCCAGGGAAGCCATCCTCATCCCCCCGGGCCGGCAGGGTTCTGCAGGGACCACCATTAGGGTAATACAGATCCGCCAAGGGAGAGGTGGGAGTCCAGCAGCGCGGAAACTCCTGAGACCTCTAGACCACATTTGGTGATCCAAGTCTCTTGTCCGATAAAAAATAATAAAATCTTCTGAGGAGCTGCTTCCAGCAGCGACTATCCTCTGAGACCTCAAATTGTAAACTGAAGAGCTGAGTAGGAGGAAACCCGAGCTGGAGGGGCCGGTCAACACTCTTTTTAATCTGAGGTGTCAATCCTATCTGGGCTCCGCCTACCCCACTAGTAATGACTGTGGCTCTCTTCCTTCCATCTGCAGCTGAAACACGGATATTTTGATACGAGGAAATCGCATCCTCGCATTGTACACGGATGACATAAGGATCACTGTTCAGGGAACATTTGTGCGATTCTCGTCCGTGAAAAACGGACCTATTTTTTATACGTTGTGTGTGACTCTGGCCTTAGAAGCAGGTCCAGGTTGACACACACAGCAATTATCTGCCAGGAATGGGTCGGGCTCAAAACACACCTGCTACTGACTTGCACCGTACATGTACATCATGCAAAAAAACAAGCTCTTCCATGGTGTGGAGTAAACCCCGGTTCCTCTCACGTCACCAATGTGACATAACTACACAGTCAAAGCTCTCCGGCGCCCCCTTTGTCTCTCAGGTCAGTAAGGGAACTGCACCTAGAGCAAATGGCCGCCGGGGAGGGTGTCCTGTTACCTACTGGGTATTCTAAGATTCGTGATCAGAGTAAAAGCATCAGCCCAAAATTAATTTTATGGTTTAATTGCCTTAAGGGCGCACTAGATAATTACAGCAATATACAGTATGCTAAACAACGGAATTACAGTGGCTTTGCAGTCAGTAAAATACAACAATAATGGTACAAGGCTTAGAGGTATTAGCTAAAGGTCAATGTTACCAGGCTGTAGGTTGCATGTGGACGCCGGGAGGTCTGTGATCCACAGGTAAGAATCTTAGTTGCCGGACAGTCCCCAAAACGTGTGTCACTGCTCCCTTGGCAGATCTGTCCCCTTTGGTTTCTTCTTACTTCATCATCGTCTTGTTCTTCTGAGTAAATAGAGTGAGTCTGCCATCCGCTCACAGTTCTTAAACCTGCTGGGTCCCTCCCCTCGGTGTCAGACGGTGGGCTAATAATCTCATCCCTTAGCTCCCTACAGAATTTGTTCCCAATATCTAAGAAATGGGTTAACTTTTTCCAGGACGATCGGATCAGGACACGATAGGTACCAGCGAATGCAGTTTGTTTTGCCTGTCGCGTGGAGATCAAACATGGCCCGATTGGCCCTCCACCACGACCCAATCTCTATATCTCAGGTTCCCGAGACATCACAGACTCGGAGTCGCACTGTCAGATGCCCGAGGTCCGCAGGATCACGCAGATATTTTTTATGAGTCTGTACCTTGAAAGATGTGCTCATAATTCATAATCCTAGAACGGAGTCGCAGTGGCTGGGAGAGACAATGGATGTGTTTTCTGTATCTAGCTGACAGGTATAATCTAACTGAAGCCCCTGGCATCTCCAGGCCCCATGCTGGCGTGGCTCCGTACTAAAGCTTTGAAGTCCTGTTTTGGCCTGACCTACTTAGCATAAAGAATTTGTTATTCACAGTGGAAACTAAACCCTGTTGTCTTGAATATGCCCACAGGCCATGGGGTTTAGGAGCAGTTAGCTACCTGTGAACAGACAAAATGGCAGCTGGGACAGGTCAGCTTCAGACATGAGGCGAGCATTAGGCCCCATATCTAAGATGGTGGCAGTTCTTTCATCACACATGGATATGTCAAAGGTAAAAATGTTATAGCTCTTTGAAAGCATCAGTGAAAAAACATTAAAAAAAATAATTTTTAGTAGGCCTAAAATTGGTCAGTCCTGAGGGAACTGACATACCTAAATGCATAGATAATACATAACATGAATAATATTAGCATGATTTGCAAGCACTTCCTTACACTAAAGGTAAAAGCACTTCCTAAAAGACCAGACCTAATATATACTTGTAAGCACAATCGTTTTCACATGCAGCAAATTTTTTCCCAGTATGCTCAATACCAACATATACACTTGAAAACTGTTCAATATACCGGTTTATAAAAAATAATAATAATCTTTATATGCGCTAACATATTCCGCAGCGCATTACAGTTTGCACAGGTTTTCATTGCTGTCCTCCATGGGGCTCACAACCTAGATTCCCTATCAGTAAGTCTCTGGAATGTGGGAGGAAACTGGAGAACCCGGAGGAAACCCACGCAAACAAGGGGAGAACATACAAACTCCTTGCAGATGTTGTTCTTGGTGAGATATGAACCCAGAACCCCAGCACTGCAAGGCTGCAGTACTAACCACTGAGCCACCTTGCTGCCCACACATGCTAATGCTGCAGAAAGAACCCCAATTAGAAGTTCAAAACAGAATTTTTTTAGTTCCTGAAAGGTCTGAAACCTATCTGCCACATGTGAAAATACACTGACACCACTTTTTGTGTAAATAAAATACCAGGAGATTTTCAAAGCACAAGTACAGATTTATTTTCTATGAAGTGGAAGTCAGAGTAGGGAATCCATTGTTTAGCAATCCTAAGACCGAATTCAGATGGACATGAAATATCGTCAGCGTCCAGACATAAGGGCTCACCCCCACTTGCGATTAAATCGGACAAATGCAAAATCAGATTGCATTCGTGCCAATTTAATCCTATGCTTGTGTTCTCAATGGTGTTTTGCTTTTCTCCTCCGATCGGATCACAATCAGATGGAATATTATATGCAGCATGGTGCGATTGTATGCGAAATTTGGATTGCACGTACTCGTATAAGTCTATGGGTGCGTGCGAATCATCGCACTGCACTCAGATATCAGCCGAATGCAGTGCGATTTCCACAAATGCCAGCAATGGAGGAGATCGGATTGGAGCACAGAGCACTGACATTTGGCTCCCGCTCGCAGCAGAGCTGGAGCCAAAAGTCATTAGCACATCGCATTCGATGAAATGCGCTAATGTGACTCCGGCCTAATAAGCAAACTGGCCAATGGTCTCCTGACCTGAAGCTAAAAAGACTCAGGCATATACAGCTCTGGCAAAAATTAAGAGACCAACACATCAAAACCCTGTCATGGGCAGCTCATTCTCCAGACCTGAACCCCATTGAAAATCTCTGGAATGTGATCAAGAGGATGATGGATAGTCACAAGCCATCAAACAAAGAAGAACTGCTTAAATTTTTGCGCCAGAAGCCATGTGAAAGACTGGTGGCAAGCATGCCAAGACGCATGAAAGCTGTATTTAAAAATCACGGTTATTCCACAAAATATTGGTTTCAGAACTCTTCCTGAGTTAAAACATTAGTATTGTTGTTTCTAAATGATTATGAACTTGTTTTCTTTGCATTATTTGAGGTCTGAAAGCACTGTTTTTTTTTTTTTTATTTTGACAATTTTTCTTAAATAAAAAATTTGTTGCTTGGAAATTCATGTTGTCAGAAGTTTATAGACTAAAAGAACAATTTACATTTTACTCAAAAATATACCTATAAAGAAAAAAATCAGACAAACTGAACATTTGAAAGTGGTTTCTTAATTTTTGCTAGAGCTGTATGAGACTGTTCTGTTTGGGTCAGGAGACTTGTGGCAAGTCCTGAAGTTGTCTAATACAAAGACGTTTGACTTTGGCCAGTGAGATACTAAAGAGTCACGAATGTGACTCAGACACCTCTATGTTTCCAGACTCTGACAAATATCCAAATATTAGTGATAATAGACGGATTTTGGTAAGAACTTACCTGTAAAATCCTTTTCAGCGAAGAAGGAAGGGAGACACACTCATTACTAGTGGGTAGGCGGAACCCCAGATAGGATTAACACCTCAGATTCCAAAGCGTGTTGACCGGCCCCTCCAGCTCGGGCTCCTCCTACTCAGGTCTTCAGTCGTACCAAAGCTTAGGAAGAACAATATCACCAGCAAAGCAACATAACCCCTTCTGAAGGACTTCAGAGAAAAATACAAAAGTACAGGTTATGCATGCATTTGCAACGAAAAACCACACAGTTCCAGGTACTATTCACTGAACCTGACAACCGCGATAGGCTGGCAATGCTGGAACAGAGCCGTAGCGCGTCGACCTCAGCTCAGAAAATCGCTATCAGAGAAGGGCCACGCTGCTTCTGTAAATACAACAACACACTTCTGCCATGGGAGGGATGTGTGTCTCCCTTCCTTCTTCGCTGAAAAGGATTTTACAGGTAAGTCCTTACCAAAATCCGTCTTTCAGCTGCAGATGAAGGAAGGGAGACACACTCATTACTAGTGGGACGTCCCAAAGCAGTCCAAAAAATAGGGTGGGAGAAAAACCAAAAGAGGCAGAAACCCAACACCTAAACAAATGCGCAACAGGCGCCAACACAAGTTAACTAAAACTTAGATTACCGCTGCCTGTAGGACCCTACGTCCTAAGGCCGCATCCGCAGAAGCACTGACGTCCACCTTATAAAACTTTGTAAATGTGTGGACGGAACGCCAGGTCGCCGCTCGGCAGAGCTGAGCTGCCGAAGCCCCTGATGGAATGCCCACGATGAAGCCACAGCCCTCGTGGAGTGAGCTCGAACCTTAATCGGACAAGGTTCGCCTTTAAGTCGATAAGCCTCCAAAATGGCTGACCGAATCCAACGAGCTATAGAATCCTTGGAAGCTCGTTGACCACGTCTACGACCTGCTGGGATCACAAACAGAGAATCTGTCTTCCTAAAACCTTGAGTAATAGACAAATAGAACTTCAAGGCCCGCACTAAATCCAATTTGTGCAAATCTCGTTCCTTTGCATTCTTCGGGCCCAGGCAGAGCGAGGGCAACACCATATCCTGGTTAACATGAAAACGCGACACCACCTTAGGTAGAAAGTCGCCCCGTGTGCGAAGCACTACTCGATCCGGATAAAACTCCAGGAAAGGAGGCGAGCAAGAAAGAGCTGCCAATCAGAAACCCTTCTTAAAGAGGTTACCGCCACTAAGAATGCAACTTTCCAAGAAAGTAACGAAAGGCTAGCAGAACTCATAGGCTCAAAAGGCACATGCTGAAGAGCCTCCAAAACAAGGTTGAGCCTCCAAGGAGACACAGGCGCCTTCCGTGGTGGAAACTGACGGGTTACTCCTTGAAAAAAGGAACGTACATCCCTACGCGAGGCGATAGCCTTCCGAAACAACAAGGACAGGGCAGAAACCTGACCTTTCAGAGTGCTAACAGCTAAACCTTTGTCCAACCCGTACTGCAAAAAAGCCAACAGATTAGGCATAGAAAAAATCCTCGGATTCCTTGAGGAACCCGAACACCACGAAAAGAAGGCTTCCCAGGTTTTGTGATAAATCCTAGTAGTAGTCGAACTTCTGGCAGCTCGCAGAGTGGCAATGACTTCAACTGAAAAACCTCTACGGGTCAATATTTCGGTCTCAAGAGCCACGCCGTCAAACGCAGAGACTTCAAGTCCGGATGACGAACAGGCCCTTGCGATAACAGGTCCGGGCGAAGAGGAAGTGGAAATGGCAGAGCTGCCAAAAGCGCCACCAGTGTCGAGAACCACGTCCTCCTTGACCAATCCGGAGCCATCAACATAGCCGGAATTCCTTCCAGTCTGATCCGACGCAGTACCAGAGGAAGCAAAGAAATCGGTGGAAACACATAGACCAGTTCGAACTGGTCCCACGGAGCTACCAGAGCATCCACCGCCACTGCCTTCGGGTCCTTGTACCTGGACATGAAGGTCGGTAGTTTGGCATTGACCCTGGATGCCATCAAATCCACTTGGGGAGTTCCCCAACGGGAGCACAGTAGTGCAAACATTTCCGGATGGAGACTCCATTCTCCAGGATCCATCTTCTCGCGACTGAGAAAGTCCGCCGTGGTATTCTGGACTCCTGGAATGTGAATTGCAGAGATAGCTGGAACCGTGGTCTCGCCCATAACAGAATCCGAGACACCTCCATCATGAGCCTGGAGCTCCTCGTCCCGCCTTGATGATTGAAATACGCGACCGCCGTCGCATTGTCTGTCTGCACTCGGACTGGCAGACCGCTCAAAGGGACCGTCCAGTGTTGGAGGCAAAGAAAAATTGCCCTCAGTTCCAAGATGTTGATCGGTAGAACAGACTCTTCCGATGACCATACTCCCTGGATCCAAAGATCGTTCCAGACACCCCCCAGCTCGTCAGGCTGGCATCGGTGGTAATGACCGACCACTTCGGAGGGAGGAAAGATTTCCCCAGGGATAACGTTTCTGGACGTAACCACCATTCTAGGGATTCTCGTACCCTGTGCGAGATGATGATGCTGCAATCCAGAGAAAATTGTGATCGATCCCAACGACCCAGGATGAGTCTTTGGAGGGCTCTGGAATGAAATTGGGCAAACGGAAGTGCCTCCATGGACGCCACCATCAAACCCAGAAGGCGCATACACTTCCGCAGAGACATTGCTGTCGAAGCCTTCATAATCTGTACATGTCGGAGTAGACATGCTTGCTTGTCTTGAGGTAGGGACACTACCGCCCGTACTGTGTCGAAATGCATCCCCAAAAACAGGATCGACTGCGACGGATCCAGAGACGACTTCTCCCAATTCACCAGCCACCCGAAATCCTCCAGGAGCTGAAGGGATAGATTGCGAGCCGTCACCGCCTCCTCCTGTGAGGACGCCACAATCAAAAGATCGTCCAGGTAGGGAAAAATAGCAACCCCCTGTCTTCGGAGAATTGCCATGGGAGGCGCCAGAATTTTTGTAAAAACTCTGGGCGCTGAGGCCAAACCGAATGGTAGAGCCACAAACTGGTAATGGTCCTGACCTATGGCAAAGCGAAAGAAACGCTGATGAGCCTTTAAGACCGGAACATGCAAATAAGCGTCTCGGATGTCGATTGACACCAAAAAGTCGTTCTGCGACAGGGCCGTTACCACGGAGCGAAGTGACTCCATGCGGAATTTTTGGGTGTGAACATGCCGATTCAATCTTTTGAGATCCAGAATAGGGCGAAATTTGTACTCCTTTTTGGGAACCACAAAAAGATTGGAATAAAATCCTCTTCCCGGTCCTCCGGCGGTACTGGTATTACTACACCCTTCTGCAGAAGAGAGTCGACCTCTCGCAGCAGAGCGGCCATTAACTCGGGCTCTGACGGTGTGCGGGACTGACAAAACCTGTCCGGGGGCCGAGAAGAAAACTCTATGAAATAGCCTGCCGACACGACCCGCGTTACCCAGGTGTCCGGAACGCGGGAAACCCAAGTCGCTTTGAATTGGAGCAGGAGACCCCCCACTCGAGAGCCCTCGAATGGAAACCTGGCGTCAGTCCGTCTTGGCGGGCTTCTTGTCAGTCTCCCGCTTGTCTTGACGGAAACTTGATTTCCAGGGAGTGCGGGATTTCTGAGTGAACTTTTTACCCGAAAAAGAGGGACGACCTGATCCCCAAGAGGACTGACCGAATCGTCCCTTGGAACGAAAGGATCGCCGGCCACCACCGGCACTAGTCCTGCTAGGCGCAGAAGCCATAGCCCTTCGCTGTGGTAAGGCTGCTTCTTTCGTCTTTGCCTTGGCAATCAGCTCTGAAAGGTCAGATCCAAAAAGCTGACTACCCTTGTAGGCTAGAGACAGCAAACCTTGTTTCGACACTGCGTCTCCAGTCCACTGTCTAAGCCACAGTGCTCTTCTGATTGTAACAGCCGAAGCTTGCGCCTTGGACAACAGTGATGCTGTATCCAGACCTGCATCATAGCTATAACAAACCGCAGTTTCCAATAAATCGAGAAGACCATCTATCACGGATAACGGAGATCCATTTTGTATCGCCGTCCGTACACGGTCCAACCAACATAGAAAAGCCCTACAAGCACACATGGATCCTAACACTGCTTTGAATCCATGCCCCGCGGCCTCGTAGTTGGATTTCGCTGCCATCTCCGTTTTTCTGTCTAGCGGGTCCTGCAGACTTGCCTTCCCTTTAACAGGGAGCAATGAGGATTTACTAAGCTGGGATAAAGGAACATCCACTTCAGGAGAAGAAATCCAATTCTCTGTCAACTCCGTAGGGCACGGATATAGTGCCTAAAAAAAAAGTGTTCCATGAAAACGTTTATCTGGACACAAACGTTCTTTCTCCACTGCTTCCTTAAGCTCGTCCAGAGCTGGCAATGTCGCTCGCAACTTACGGTACTCCTGGTACATCCGAGGCGACTTACCCGGACGTGTAGTTACCTTCTCCGGCAACTGTAACGCCTCCCTCATGGCTTCAATAAAAGCCTCTGTTCGGTCTAAAGAGACAGACTGTCCCTGCCGATCCTTATCCGAACCGGATAACTCCCCATCTGAATTCGAAGGGGAACCCTGTCCGCATTCCATATCAGATAGATCTGATTCGCTACGCGGAAATGCCGAAATCGGCCTGTGCCGCTTCCTCCCATGAGAGGATCTAGCTGACACCCAATGACCTAAAAGGTCAGAAAGGCCATCAATAGAGCACGCGATGGCATCCAATTTGGCGTCGCTGTGCCCTGTAATAGCTGCGCTTGATGTCGAGGCCTGCGTATCAGATACGTGTGACTGATTCTGAAGCAGATTTGGCGCACGGTCCGCACCTTCTGGACCCTGTTCCGACATGCCCTCACACAATATATGGCAGGTCAGAACCTGTCAGTAACTATGGAAAAAAGTGTGGCTTCTCAAGCGACCGCAGCAAGCACGCTGAAGGGTTAAAGCTCGTAGTGAGAGAGCTACCCCAGCTGTATCAGCTGAATATTCAGCGATACAATTAACTGTTACAAGTTCTAATCCCAAACTGGGATAGAACCTATGCGTTGCTGAAGGGGTTAACCCTTTAAAAGGGGTTAATGTCGCCAACTCCCCACTACTCCCTTATTAACAGAAGGGGTGTGCGAGTTCAGGTAAAAAATAAGGTCTCTACATGAGACCGCAGCTGTAAGCAACGCTATCTGTTTTGCTATACAGATAGGTTCTGCGCTGTGGGGGTGAGAGCGTTTCACTCACCCAGCTGGTAATGGTGCTGTAAATTGTTGGTACGGGAGGAGCGGAGCAGGAAGGAGCCCGTGGAGCCTAATGGCCGCCGCGCTGAGAGAACCCGGAAGAGAAGCGCCTATCGCGCGCTTCTGTGACAGAAAGCCCGGGAGCGTGAAGCCACGCCCCCCGCCGGCTTCAAAAAAAGAGCGCGAACTCCTTCGCTCTCTGCTCCCCCTGTCCTGCAGGTGCCTGCCTGCGGACAGAAACAGTCACCAAACATGTCTTACATGTACCAGCGGCTGCCGCAGCAGTCGCTAAAAGCACTCACACACACTTTAAATAAAATGTGGGGTACTCACCAGCCAAGCGCCACAGGGACCCCCAGGGGTTTCTGGCGCGTGCCCATGCTTCCCCCAGGGCGGGGATCGCAGTGACCCCTGCGCGTGGTTTGCATCCCCGCCAGGAAAGCTATCCTCATCCCCCCGGGCCGGCAGGGTTCTGCAGGGACCACCCTCAGGGTAATTACAGATCCGCCAAGGGAGAGGTTGGGGTCCAGCAGCGCTGGGACCCCTGAGACCTCTAGACCAACTCAGGTGATCCAAGTCTCTTGTCCGAATAAAATAATAAAATCTTCTGAGGAGCTGCTTCCAGCAGCGACCATCCTCTGAGACCTCAAATTCTAGACTGAAGACCTGAGTAGGAGGAGCCGAGCTGGAGGGGCCGGTCAACACGCTTTGGAATCTGAGGTGTTAATCCTATCTGGGGCTCCGCCTACCCACTAGTAATGAGTGTGTCTCCCTTCCTTCATCTGCAGCTGAAAAATGAATTATACAATCTGTCAGAATCCAACTCCACAGCTCTGTGAAGAGCATTTTCTGCATTGGACAATTTATTCATTTGAAAAGTGACCATATTATCTCTGGTAAGGCAAATCATTGTTTTTCTGAGGATTTGAGCTGTTGAACCCATGTACAAAATAAACTATCCATTAGCCCCCTTTGAGACGAAACCCTTTTTCGTTTGTTTTTCGCTCCTCTTCTTCCCAGAGCCATAACTTTTTTATTTTTCTGTCAATATGGCCATGTGAGGGCTTGTTTTTTTGCGGGTCAAGTTGTACTTCTGAACGACACCATTGGTTTTACCATGTCGTGTACTCAAAAACGGGAAAAAAATTCCAAGTGAGGTAAAATTGCAAAAAAAGTGCAATTCCACAACGTTTTTCTTTGGATTTTTTTTTTTTTAACATATTCACCAAATGCTAAAACTGACCTTCCATTATGCTTCTCCGGGTCATTATGAGTTCATAGACATGAAACATGTCTAGGTTCTTTTTTATTTAAGTGGTGAAAAAAAAATCCAAAGTTTGTTTAAAAAAAAAAAAAAAATTGTGTGATTTTCCGATACCTGTAGAGTCTCCATTTTTCATGATCTTGGGTTATGTGAGGGCTTATTTTTTGCGGGCCAAGCTGACGTTTCTAATTATACCATTTTAGTGTAGATACGTTCTTTTGATTGTCCGTTATTGCATATTAATTCAATGTTGCAAGATCAAAAAAAACGCAATTCTGGTGTTTTGACTTTTTTCTCATTATGCCGTTTAGCTATCGAGTTAATTCTTCTTTTATACTATTGATAGATCAGGCTATTCTGAATGCGGTGATACCAAATATGTATATGTTTGATTTTTTTATTGTTTTATTTTGAATGGGGAGCAAGGGGGTGATTTAAACTTTCATTTGTTTTTATTTTTTTTAATATTATTAAAAACATTTTTTTTTACTTTTGGCATGCTTCAATAGTCTCCATGGGAGACTAGAAGCTGCCATAACCCGATCGGCTCTGCTACATAGAGGTGATGATCAGATCAACTGTATGTAGCAGAATACCTCACTAGCGCTCATATCAATCTGGGCATTGACAACCATAGAGGTCTCCAGGCAGGGGCGGAACTATCGTGGAAGCAGGGGAAGCAGCTGCCATAGGGCCCGGGCTAGCAGGGGGCCCGTCCCTGCTGCAGCTGTCTCCCCTGCGGCTGTGTTCCGCCGCCCATGGCCTGAGAGTCGGCGGTTCCCTGTGCTGGCTGTCATGCTGACAGCCGGCGCAGAGAAGCTGCTGCGTGCCGTCTCCCAGGAATCAATTGCACTGGTGTCTATACAGACGCCAGTACAATTGAAGCTCTGACCGCCGGGTCAGAGGGACGTCTGCAGCGTGATCATGTCATGTGATCACGCTGCTGACGTCACTCGTCGGCGGCGCCCAGAAGGGTGAAGACTGGTGGTGAGTGTGCTCCACTGTGGAGCTGAAGATACCACCGAAGATTAACGGGGGCACATACTGTGTGAGTGATAACTCTGCATTCTTGGCTGCATTACTACTTGAGGGGCACATTACTACTGATGGGAGAATAAGAGGGCTTATTACTAGTTATGGGGGCATAATGTGCCTGCATTAATAGTTATGCGGGACACGGTTACTAGTAATGGTAGCATAAGGGGGCTGCATTGCTACCAGTCCATTATATTATATTGTGTTTCCATAATGTCTGCTTTAAATGCAGCTCTGATTTGGGCAAAAAGCTGGCCGTTATGAGACTGAAGAGTATTTTTTGGGCCTAGAGAATTGCTGTGATTTGCTCCGCCCACTGCTATTGGCTCCGCCCACTATCAGAACCCCCCCCCCCCCCCCGCCCGTTTGGGAGAGGGGGCCCCGTTCAAAATTTTGCTGTGGGGCCCGCCATTTCTAGTTACGCCACTGTCTCCAGGAGACCTCTGGTTGTCATGCCAACGTATCGGTGACCAGCGATCACGTTACGGGGGCCACTGATGGGCGGATTTCGCATGTTAAATGCCACTGTCAGAGTTTGACAGCGGCATTTAACGGGTTTAAAAGCCGCGGGTAGATTGCGATTCCACCTGCAGCTGTTCCGGGCACATGTCAGCTGTTCAAAACAGCTGACATGTGCCGGAAAAGATGTGAGCACAGAGCCGGAGCCCACATCAAAGGGGGAGACACGACATGGGCAGTACTAGTACGGTGCATGTCGTCAAGGATTTAATGGGGTGAACATGCTTAGACAAACAAAGCAGCAATACGAGACACAACTCTTGGATAGTTGTGATGCAGTTTCGGAAACACAGTAGCCATGTATTTCTCAATCTGAACTTTGACTCATTTAACCCCTTCATGACCTTGCCATTTTTTACAATTCTGACCAGTGTCCCTTTATGAGGTAATAACTCAGGAACGCTTCAACGGATCCTAGCGATTCTGAGATTGTTTTTTCGTGACATATTGGACTTCATGTTAGTGGTAAATTTAGGTCAATAATAATTGCGTTTATTTGTGAAAAAATGGAAATTTGGCGAAAATTTTGAAAATTTTGCAATTTTCAAATTTTTAATTTTTATTCTGTTAAACCAGAGAGTTATGTGACACAAAATAGTTAATAAATAACATTTCCCACATGTCTACTTTACATCAGTACAATTTTGGAAACAACAATTTTTTTTTCTGAGGAAGTTACAAGGGTTAAAAGACGGATTTTGGTAAGAACTTACCTGTAAAATCCTTTTCAGCGAAGGAAGGAAGAGAGACACACTAGTTCATAACTAGTGGGTAGGCGGAGCCCAGATAGGATTGACACCTCAGATTAAAAAGTGTTAACCGGCCCCTCCAGCACGGGCTCCTCCTACTCAGCTTTCTCCAGTCGTACCCAAGCTTACGGAAGAGCAATATCACCAGCGGAGCAACATAACCCTTCTGAAGGACTTCAGGAAAAAAAACACAAGAGTACAGGTTATGCATGCATTTGGCAAAAAACCACACAGTTCCAGATACTACTCACTGGACCTGACCACTGCGATGAGCTGGCAATGCTGGAACAGAGCCGTAGCGCGTCGACCTCAGCCCAGATAAACGCTATCAGAGAAGGGTCACGCCGCATCTGTAAATACAACAAACACTTCTGCCATGGGAGGGAGCTGTGTCTCTCTTCCTTCCTTCGCTGAAAAGGATTTTACAGGTAAGTTCTTACCAAAATCCGTCTTTCAGCAGCAGGTGGAAGGAAGAGAGACACACTAGTTCATAACTAGTGGGACGTCCCAAAGCAGTCCAAAAATTAGGGTGAGAAACAAAACCAAAATAGGCAGAAACCCAACAACCTAGATAAAAGCGCAACAGGCGCCAACAAGTTTACTAGAACTTTAAACTACCGCTGCCTGCAGGACCCTACGTCCTAAGGCCGCATCAGCGGAAGCACTAACGTCCACCTTATAAAACTTTGTAAATGTGTGGACAGAGCGCCAGGTCGCCGCTCGGCAGAGCTGAGCTGCCGAAGCCCCTTGATGAAAGGCCCACGATGAAGCCACAGCCCTCGTGGAGTGAGCTTGAATCTTAATCGGGCAAGGTTCGCCTTTAAGTCGGTAAGCTTCCAAAATGGCCGACCGGATCCAACGAGCTATAGAATCCTTGGAATCTCGTTGACCACGCCTGCGACCTGCTGGAATTACGAACAGAGAATCTGACTTCCGAAAACCCTGAGTAATAGACAAATAAAACTTCAAGGCCCGCACCAAATCCAATGTGTGCAAGGCCCGTTCCTTTGCATTCCTCGGGCCCGGGCAAAGCGAGGGCAACACAATATCCTGGTTAACATGAAATTGCGACACCACCTTGGTTAGAAAGTCGCCCCGTGTGCAGAGCACTACTCGATCAGAGTAAAACTCCAGGAAAGGAGGCGAGCAGGAAAGAGCCGCCAACTCAGAAACTCTTCTCAAAGAAGTTACCGCCTGTAATACTATTGTAGGAACTCGAGGATTCTGATAGCGTGGGGCAATGAACAATCAGAGACGGGTTTCTTTGAATGCAAATAATGTATTTGTGAAACAGCAAAACACCCAAAAACAATATTCAAACAACCCGTAGTGACATGCAATGAGTCCATATATATATACACAAGTCCAGTTATATGAATCCGGATATATAAGTCTTTGAACCTCTATAGCGAGGGTGGTAAAGTTCTTACGACGGAGTCCTCACACAAATGTGACCACAAGGTAAGTCTGATGCACAGGTAACGTGGCTGGATTTACACACTGCTGGTGTGTGAAGAGTCAGATCCAGGTATGCAGAAAACACAGGGAGGTCCAGGAACAAGTTAATCTCAGTTGTGGCTTAATTCAGTGAAGTCCAACAACAAGTTCATATGTCAGTAAGGTTCCAGTAACAGTTCCAACAGCTCTCACCAGAGGTAATGCACAAAGGGTTAAACAGCAACAGTTCAGAAACACAGTTCTTATCAAATGGAGTGAACCAAGGGTTAAATTCCCAAGTCAACAGTTTAGTGATAACACAGTACTTTGTGCAACTTACATATGCAGAGAATGTCCAGAGCCATGGGTAGAAACTGCTGTGGCTGAGAAACACCTGAAGATAAGGTTATGCACTTTCCTGGTAAATACACAAAAGATCTGTGAGGAACAAAGCAGCTGGGTTGCAGGGGAACAGAAGCAGAATATTCCAGCAGTGAAGCCAGCACCTGAGCCGGGTTTTAAACAAACGAACAGGAAGTAGGGCACAGAAAACAGCAAACTCCATTTTAACAAAGGGCAAAATCATTGACAAAGTTACCTAGAAAACCCGGAATACTGACATTACTCCCCCCCTAAAGACGGCCTCCGGACGGTCCTGGACCAGGCCTGTCCGGGTATCTCCGATGAAACTGAGCAATCTTCAGAGGCGCATTGATGTTACTTACTGGTTCCCAAGAATCATTTTCAGGAGAGTAACCTTGCCATCTAACTAGATACTGAAGCCGGTTTCTATGAAGTCTCGAATTAACAATATCCTGTACCACGAATTGTTCTTCGCCATCAACCAACACTGGTGGAGGGGGAGGTACGATACGTCCCTGAAATGTGTTAGGAGAGACTGGTTTTAATAAGGAAACATGAAATACTGGGTGTACCTTTAAAGTCCGTGGTAGCTTCAACCGACAGGCAACAGAGCTCACAATCCCAGTGATCTTGAATGGACCGATGAATTTCTGTCCCAGTTTCTGCGAAGGAACACCCAATTTTAGATTCTTGGTGGACAACCAAACTGAGTCTCCTACCTTATACATAGGTGCTGGTTTCCGGAATCTATCGGCCGACTTCTTGTAACGCTCCTGTGCTGTGGTCAGGGAGTCCTTCAAAACTTCAAGATTACGTTGCAACGCCATCACTCTGTCTTCAACCGCTGGTACCGAAATCGTAACTGGAGACCTAGGCAAAATACTTGGATGATAACCCAGGTTGGCAAAAAAAGGCGTTACCTTCGTGGAACTGCTTTGGGAGTTGTTGTACGAAAATTCCGCTAGAGGAAGTAGCTTCAGCCAATCGTCCTGCAAATGACTGACGTAACAGCGTAGATATTGCTCCAAGGTTTGATTTGTCCGTTCGGTCTGCCCGTTGGTCTGAGGATGGTATGCAGAAGACAAGCAAACATTAATGTGGAGCGCAGAACAAAATCCTTTCCAAAATCTAGAGGTAAATTGTATTCCCCGGTCAGAAATGATGTCATCTGGTACCCCATGCAGCCGGAAAATGTTCTGGATAACTAAATCTACTGTCTCTGTAGCTGAGGGAAGACCAGCACACGGAATGAAATGAGCAGCTTTCGTTAAACGATCTACTACCACCAAAATAGTATTTTTACCACCAGAGGTGGGTAACTCCACAATAAAGTCCATCGAAATAGACCCCCAAGGGCGAGACGGTACAGGTAGCGGTTTAAGAAGACCAGTAGGTGAAACGCGAGGAACCTTGTACCGGGCACAAACTTCACAAGAGCGGACATAGTCATTCACATCCTTCAAGCAGGTAGGCCACCAAAAAAACGAGTTAATAATTCCTGCGTCTTCTGTACCCCCCTATGACCAGCCAATTTAGAGTCGTGGACCAATTTGAGAACTCGAAGTCTTACAGCCTCTGGGACATAAATACATCGATCTCTAAGCCACACACCATTCCGAAGGACAAGATTCACATTGTCAGGTGGAGCTGCAAGAAATACGTCACCGTCATAGGCCAGCTTGATCTCCTGCCACAAGTCCCGGTTCCGGAGCACTCCAACGAAATTGGCCTCCGACAAGATGGTCTTCGACGGGGTCCCAGGCACGGAATCCACGGTATGGATTCGGGATAATGCGTCAGCTTTCCCATTACGTGAACCTGGGCGGTACGAAATAATAAAATTAAACTGGTTCAAGAACAAACTCCACTAGCTTGTCGAGGAGAAAGACACCTGGCAGACTTAAGGAATTCCAAATTGCGATGATCCGTGAGTACTACTACCTGCTGAGTAGCCCCCTGCAAATGGTGTCTCCATTCCTTAAAGGCAGAAATAATTGCCAAAAGTTCCTTATCTGCCACATCATAGTTCAGTTCTGCAGAAGATAACCTACGAGAGAAGAAGGCACACGGGTGCAGCAAACCTTTGTCTCCGGTACGTTGTGAGAGGATAGCTCCCAATGCACAGTCAGACGCGTCCACCTCCACGATAAAAGGCTGTGCAGGATCCGGATGCATCAATATTGGAGCCGTGGTAAAACAACCCTTCAGGCGATCAAAGGCTTCCTGAGCTTGCGAAGACCATTCAAACTTCTTCCCCTTCTTGGTGAGGAGAGTGATGGGACGGACAATTTCTGAAAAATTTCGGATAAACCGTCTATAAAAGTTAGCAAAGCCAATGAATCGTTGTACCTCCTTAATGTTTCCTGGTACCGGCCAGTCCAAGATTGCCTGGATCTTGCTGGACTCCATATTCAATCCCTGAGGCGAGATAACATAGCCTAAAAATTGAATTTCAGAACAATGGAACTCACACTTTTCGAGTTTGATGTACAAATGATTATCTCTCAAACGTCTAAGTACGGTCTTGACATGTTCCTGATGTTCCTGTAAGGAGTCAGAAAAGATTAAGATGTCATCAAGGTAAATTACCACATATTGGTCCAATAAATCCCTGAAAATGTCGTTGGCTAAATGTTGAAAAGCAGCAGGAGCGTTACAGAGTCCGAATGGCATCACCAAATATTCAAAATGTCCATACCGGCATCTAAAAGCTGTCTTCCATTCGTCTCCGGGCCGTATACGCAGTAAATTATATGCCCCACGAAGATCTAATTTGGTAAATACTTTGGCCTGGCGAACTCTTTCCAACAATTCTGGAATTAGGGGCAACGGGTACCTGTTACGAATGGTTACCTTATTTAACTCCCGGTAGTCAATGCAGGGTCTTAGAGTACCATCCTTCTTCTTTACAAAGAATATTGGAGCTCCCGCTGGTGAAGAAGATGGTCGGATAAACCCCTTGGCTAAATTCTCATCTATATACTCTCGTAAAGATTTTAATTCCGGAGCCGCCAACGGGTAAACATGGCCGAAAGGAATCGCTGCTCCAGGAAGCAATTCTATGGGGCAGTCATACGGTCTATGTGGGGGAAGTTGATCTGCCTTCCTTTTATCACAAATGTCTGAGAATTCCTGATATATCAGAGGGAGAGTAGGTACCTGTATCACCTCTTCCAAGTTCTGGGTAACTGGAGCCGCTACAGTTGGACTGATGGTAGAACTGCACTTCGGGAGAAAGGTTATCTCCTTGGTTTCCCAATTGATGATTGGATTTTGTGACCGTAACCAGGGAATTCCTAAAATTACAGGAAAATGAGGAGAAGATATTAACATGAATGAAAGTGTTTCCTGATGGTCTGGTTCCATCTTACACTCCAGAGGCACTGTCTCCCGATCTACTGGTCCAGAAACTAATGGGGAACCATCCACCGTTTCCATAGTGATTGGTGAAGCTCTTAGTTGTGTCTTTATACCATGTTCCTTTGCAAAAGAAGAATCCATGAAATTCCCACCTGCTCCAGAGTCTATCATGGCAGAACTTGATATCCACTGTTCCTCCCACTGAATCTGTATAGGAAGAGAACAATGTGAATATTTCTCCCCTTGATCTTTAGGGGAAGTCGGCATCAGTATTGGGGAAAAAACCGCATCTAGATGTAGACTGGTTTCCGAAACTTCAGACTCAGCGTCTGTGTTATCATAATCCCCTACTACCGCCAACACCTTGTTGGGTCGCCTAGGACATTTAGGACAATTGATGAGGAAATGGTCCGATTGACCACAATAGAAACATAAGCGCTCACGGAGACGGTGTTCGCGGCGTTCATTATTCTCACGTCTCTGCAGTGAGTCCACCTGCATAGGCACCTCCTCAGCCTCTCGCGGGTTTTTGCCTGTGGTTTCCCTGGACGGAAGAGAGTAATTAGTAATGCGATTTACAGCGGCCCATTTTTCTTGTCTGCGTTCAGTTAAACGGATATCAATACGTACACAGTGCTGTATAAACAATTCAAACTCCTGTGGAGACTCTGAACGAGCTAGCTCATCCTTGATTGCATTTGACAAACCTTTTCTAAAGATTGGTAATAAAGCATTGTTTTCCCACTGGGTGTCCACCACTAACCTTTTAAATTCAGTAACATATTCTATGACTGACCGTTTCCCCTGGCGTAAGGAAAGCAAGGCAGATTCAGCGGTAGCACGGCGGTTGGGATCGTCGAACATTTGCGCCATGGCTGCCAGAAAATTATCCAAATTATTTAGACGGGTATCATGACTTTCAACCATAGGATTTGCCCAAGCCAGTGCACGTGATGTCAACAACATAATAATACATAGAACCTTAGATCTATCAGACCGGTAGTAGGAGGCATGTACATCAAAAAATAATATACATTGATTAACAAACCCACGGAATTGACTTCGGTCACCATTAAAACGGAATGGAGGCAATTTGGGCATACTGGTGGATGAGGTAGGCTCAGTAGGTAAGGCCTCCAGGACTCCTAACCTAGCACGTAGATCTTGGAGAGCCTGACCAAACCCCTGTGCATTGTGGTTAACCCGAGACTCCAAGTCTCTAATCTGATTGAGTGCAGCCGCCACCTCCTGCTGCAAGGAGTTAACTATGGTGAACAATTTGTCTGCCCGTGTCTCCGTCATTGCCCCAGCAGAATCCTCTTTTTTAGGCTGGAATATCCTGTAATACTATTGTAGGAACTCGAGGATTCTGATAGCGTGGGGCAATGAACAATCAGAGACGGGTTTCTTTGAATGCAAATAATGTATTTGTGAAACAGCAAAACACCCAAAAACAATATTCAAACAACCCGTAGTGACATGCAATGAGTCCATATATATATACACAAGTCCAGTTATATGAATCCGGATATATAAGTCTTTGAACCTCTATAGCGAGGGTGGTAAAGTTCTTACGACGGAGTCCTCACACAAATGTGACCACAAGGTAAGTCTGATGCACAGGTAACGTGGCTGGATTTACACACTGCTGGTGTGTGAAGAGTCAGATCCAGGTATGCAGAAAACACAGGGAGGTCCAGGAACAAGTTAATCTCAGTTGTGGCTTAATTCAGTGAAGTCCAACAACAAGTTCATATGTCAGTAAGGTTCCAGTAACAGTTCCAACAGCTCTCACCAGAGGTAATGCACAAAGGGTTAAACAGCAACAGTTCAGAAACACAGTTCTTATCAAATGGAGTGAACCAAGGGTTAAATTCCCAAGTCAACAGTTTAGTGATAACACAGTACTTTGTGCAACTTACATATGCAGAGAATGTCCAGAGCCATGGGTAGAAACTGCTGTGGCTGAGAAACACCTGAAGATAAGGTTATGCACTTTCCTGGTAAATACACAAAAGATCTGTGAGGAACAAAGCAGCTGGGTTGCAGGGGAACAGAAGCAGAATATTCCAGCAGTGAAGCCAGCACCTGAGCCGGGTTTTAAACAAACGAACAGGAAGTAGGGCACAGAAAACAGCAAACTCCATTTTAACAAAGGGCAAAATCATTGACAAAGTTACCTAGAAAACCCGGAATACTGACACCGCCACTAAGAAGGCAACCTTCCAAGAAAGTAAAGAAAGGCTAGCAGAACTCATAGGCTCAAAAGGCACATACTGAAGAGCCTCCAAGACAAGGTTGAGTCGCCATAGTGACACAGGCGCCTTCCGCGGTGGAACCTGACGGTTCACTCCGCAAAAAAAGGAACGCACGTCCCTACGCGAGGCGATAGCCCTCCGAAACAGTAAGGACAGAGCAGAAACCTGACCTTTCAGGGTGCTCACTGCCAAACCTTTGTCCAGCCCGAACTGCAAAAAAGCCAACAAATTGGGAATGAAAAAATCCTCGGGTTCCGTGAAGAACCCGAACACCACGAAAAGAAGGCTTCCCAAGTCTTGTGATAAATCCTAGTAGTAGCCGGACTTCTGGCAGCTTGCAGAGTGGCAATGACTTTGGCTGAAAAACCTCTAAGGGTCAATATTTCGGTCTCAAGAGCCACGCCGTCAAATGCAGAGACTTCAAGTCCGGATGACGAACGGGTCCCTGGGTTTACAGGTCCGGGCGAAGAGGAAGTGGGAATGGCGGCGCCGCCAAAAGCGACACCAGTGTCGAGAACCACGTCCTCCTTGGCCAATCTGGAGCTATCAACATAGCCGGAATTCTCTCCATTCTGATCCGACGCAGCACCAGAGGGAGTAAGGATATCGGCGGAAACACATAGACTAGCTCAAAATGGTCCCACGGAGCCACCAGAGCGTCTACCGCCACAGCCTTCGGATCCTTGTACCTGGACATGAAGGTCGGTATTTTGGCATTGAACCTGGATGCCATCAAATCCACTTGGGGAGTTCCCCAATGGGAGCACAGCAGTGCAAAAATTTCCGGATGAACACTCCATTCTCCGGGATCCATCTTCTCGCGACTGAGGAAGTCCGCCGTGGTATTCTGGACTCCTGGAATGTGAATCGCAGAGATGGCTGGCACCCTGGTCTCGGCCCATATCAGGATCCGAGACACCTCCATCATGAGCCTGGAACTCCTCGTCCCGCCTTGATGGTTGATATATGCGACCGCCGTCGCGTTGTCTGTCTGCACTCGGACTGGCAGACCGCTCAAAGGGACCGTCCAGTGTTGGAGGCAAAGAAAAATTGCCCTCAATTCCAGGATGTTGATCGGTAGAACTGACTCTTTCGATGACCATACTCCCTGGATCCAGAGATCGTTCCAGACACCCCCCCAGCCCGGCATCGGTGGTTATGACCGACCACTTCGGAGGGAGGAAAGACTTCCCCAGGGATAACGCTCCTGGACGTAACCACCATCCTAGGGATTCTCGCACCTTGTGAGAGATGGTGACGCTGCGATCCAGTGAAACTTGCGATCGATCCCAACGACTCAGAATGAGCCTTTGGAGAGCCCTGGAATGAAATTGGGCAAACGGAAGTGCCTCCATGGACGCCACCATCAAACCCAGAAGGCGCATACACTTCCGAAGGGACATTGCTGTCGCCGACTTCATAATCTGTACATGTCGGAGGAGACATGCCTGCTTGTCTGGAGGTAGGGACACCACCGCCCGTACCGTGTCGAAATGCATCCCCAAAAACAGGATTGACTGCGACGGTTTCAGAGACGACTTCTCCCAATTGACCAGCCACCCGAAGTCTTCCAGGAGCTGAAGGGATAGATTGCGAGCCGTCACCGCCTCCTCCTTTGAGGACGCTACAATCAAAAGGTCGTCCAGGTAGGGGAGAATGGTAACCCCCTGTCTTCGAAGAATTGCCATGAGGGGCGCCAGAATTTTTGTAAAGACTCTGGGCGCAGAGGCCAAGCCGAATGGCAGAGCCACAAACTGGTAATGGTCCTGACCTATGGCAAAACGAAGGAAGCGCTGATGAGCCCTTCCGACGGGAACATGCAAATAAGCGTCGCGAATATCGATTGACACTAAAAAATCGTTCTGCGACAGGGCTGCCACCACGGAGCGAAGTGACTCCATGCGGAATTTTTGAGTGTGGACATGCCGATTCAGTCTTTTGAGATCCAGGATAGGACGAAATTTGTCCTTTTTGGGACCACAAAAAGATTGGAATAAAATCCTCTTCCCCGGTCCTCCGGCGGGACCGGTATTACCACACCCTTCTGCTGAAGGAATTCGACCTCTTGCAGCAGAGCGGCAAACAACTCGGGCTCTGACGGTATGCGAGACTGACAAAAACTGTCCGGGGGCCGAGAAGAAAACTCTATGAAATAGCCTGCCGACACGACCCGCGTTACCCAGGAGTCCGGAACGCGGGAAATCCAAGTCGCTTTGAATTGGAGCAGGCGACCCCCCACTCGAGAGCCCTCGAGTGAGGCCCTGGCGTCAGTCTGCCTTGGCGGGCTTCTTGTCAGCTTCCCTCTTGTCTTGACGGAAACTTGATTTCCAGGGAGTACGGGATCTCTGAGAAGACAAAAAGAGGGACGACCCGATCCCCAAGAGGACTGACCGAATCGTCCCCTGGATCAAAAGGACCGCCGGCCACTACCGGCACCAGGCTTGCCAGGCGCAGAAGCCATAGCCCTTCGCTGTGGTAAAGCCGCTTCTTTTGTTTTTGCCTTAGCAATCAGCTCTGTGAGGTCAGACCCAAATAGCTGACTACCCTTGTAGGCTAGAGACAGTAAACCTTGTTTGGATACCGCGTCCCCAGTCCACTGTTTAAGCCACAGTGCTCTTCTGACTGTGACCACCGAGGCTTGCGCCCTGGACAACAGTGACGCAGTATCTAGACCTGTGTCATAGCTATAACGGACTGCAGTCTCCGATAAATCGAGAAGCCCATTCACCTCAGATAATGGAGATCTATTTTGCAACGCCGACCGTATACGGTCCAACCAGCACAGGGAAGCCTTACAAGCACACATGGCTCCCAGCACCGCTCTGAATCCATGACCCGAAGCCTCGTAGTTGGATTTCGCCGCCATCTCCGTTTTTCTGTCTAGCGGGTCCTGCAGACTCGCCTTCCCTTTAACAGGGAGCAATGAGGATTTACTGAGCTGGGATAAAGGCACATCCACTTCAGGAGAAAGAATCCAATTATCCGTCAATTCCGTAGAACACGGATATAGTGTCTCAAAGAACCGTGTCCATGAAAACGTTTATCTGGACACAGGCGTTCCTTCTCCACTGCTCCATTAAACTCAACCAGAGCAGGCAATGTCACACGCGACTTATGGTACTCCTGATACATCCGGTCCGACTTACCAGGACGACTAGTTACCTCCTCCGGTAACTGTAACGCCTCTCTCATGGCTTCAATAAAAGCCTCATTTCGGGCCAGAAAAGAGGCAGAATGCCCCTGCCGATCCTCCTTATCCGAATCGGATAATTCCCCATCTGAGTTTAAAGGGGAACCCTGTCCGCATTCCATATCAGAGAACTCAGATTCGCTATGCGGGTAGGATGGTTCAGGCCTGTGTCGCTTCCTGCCATGCGAGGATCTAGCTGACACCCAATGACCTAAAAGGTCAGCAAGGCCATCAATAGAGCGAGCAATGGCGTCTAATTTGGCATCGCTCGTGACCTCCGATCGCAGCGCTTGACGCCGTCGAGGTCTGCGTATCAGATACGCGTGACTGATCCTGAAGCGGATTTGGAATGCGATCCGCATCTTCTGGACCCTGTTCCGACATGCCCTCACACATTATATGGCAGGTCAAAGCCTGCAAATAACTTGAAAAAAATGTGAGGTTTTTTTTTTTTTTTAAATGGATGCAGTCAGTACGCTGAAGGGTTAAAGCTCTTAAGGGAGAGAGCTACCCCAGCTGAATCTGCAGAATATATCTGCGATATAATTAACCCTTATGAGTTCTGATCCCAACTGGGATAGAACCTATGGCGTTTGATGCTGAAAGGGTTAACCCTTTAAAAGGGGTTAATGTCGCCGGCTCCCCACGACTCCCTTATTCAAATAAAGGGGTGTGTGAGTCCCAGGCACAGTAAGGTCTCTATATGAGACCGCAGCCGCAAAAGAACGCTATCTGTCCTGTCACACAGATAGGTTCTGCGCTGAAGGGGTGAGGGCGCTGTGGCCATTTCACTCACCCAGCTGGTCGCTGTGAAGTTTTGGTATATACCGGGAGAGCGGAGCACGAGGAGTCCGTGGAGCCTTTCCTATAATGGCCGCCGCGTTGAGGGAGCCGGAAGAGAAGCACAGATCGCGCGCTTCTGTCAGAAAGACCGGGAACGTGAAGTCACGCCCCCGCCGGCTTCAAAAAAGAGCGCAAACCCTTTCGCTCTCCGCTCTCCCCTGTCCCGCAGGCATCTGCCTGCAGGACAGAAAATACAGTCACAAGCATTCACATTACATGTAACAGCGGCTGCCGCAGCAGCCGCTAACAGCACTCACATACATATAAGTGTGGAGTACTCACCAGCCGAGCGCCGCAGGGACCCCCTAGGGTTTGCGGCGCTATGCCCATGCTTCCCCCCAGGGCGGGGAACGCAGTGACCGCTGTGCGTGGTTTGCGTCCCCGCCAGGGAAGCCATCCTCATCCCCCAGGGCCGGCATGATTCTGCAGGGACCACCATCAGGGTAATTACAGATCCGCCAAGGGAGAGGTTGGGGTCCAGCAGTGCTGAGACCCCTGAGACCTCTAGACCACTTCTGGTGATCCAAGTTTCTTGTCCGAGTTAAAATAATAAAGTCTTCTGAGGAGCTGCTTCCAGCAGCGACCATCCTCTGGGACCTCAAATTTAAGACTGGAGAAAGCTGAGTAGGAGGAGCCCGTGCTGGAGGGGCCGGTTAACACTTTTTAATCTGAGGTGTCAATCCTATCTGAGCTCCGCCTACCCACTAGTTATTAACTAGTGTGTCTCTCTTCCTTCCACCTGCTGCTGAAAGTTGACAAGCGATTTCGCATTTTTTCAGCAAAATTTACAAAACCATTTTTTTAGGGACCACCTCACATTTGAAGTCACTTTGAGGGGTCTATATGGTAGAAAATACCCAAAAGTGACACCATTATAAAAACTGCACCCCTCAAGCTACTCAAAACTACATTCAAGAAGATTATTAACCCTTCAAGTGCTTCACAGGAACTAAAGCAACGTGGAAGGAAAAAATGGACATTTTAATTTTTCCAACAAAAATTTTCTTTTAGCATCAATTTTTTCATTTTTACATGGGCAACAGGATAAAATGGATCCTAAAATTTGTTGAGCAATTTCTCCTGAGTACACAGATACCTCATATGTGGTCATAAACCACTGTTTGGGCGCACGGCAGGGCTCAGAACGGAAGGAGCGCCATTTAACTTTTTGAATGGAAAATATGCTAGAATATTTAGCGGTTGCCATGTCGCATTTGGAGAGTCCCTGTGTGCCTAAACATTGGAGCTCCCCCACAAGTGACCCCATTTTGGAAACTAGATCCCCCAAGGAACTTATCTAGATGCATAGTGAGCACTTTGAACCCCCAGGTGCTTCACAAATTGATCCGTAAAAAAAAGTACTTTTTTTGACAAAAATTTTCTTTTAGCCTCAGTTTTTTCATTTTTACATGGGCAACAGGATAAAATGGCTCCTAAAATTTGTTGGGCAATTTCTCCTGAGTACACAGATACCTCATATGTGGTCATAGACCACTGTTTGGGCGCACGGTAGGGCTCTGAAGGGAAGGAGCGCCATTTGACTTTTTGAATGGAAAATTAGCTTCAATCGTTAGCGGACAACATGACGCGTTTGGAGAGCCCCTGTGTGCCTAAACAGTGAAAAACCCCCACATGTGACACCATTTTGGAAACTAGACCTCTTATGGAACTTATCTAGATTTGTTGTGAGCATTCTGAACCCCCAAGTGCTTCACAGAAGTTTATAACGCAGAGCAGTGAAAATAAAAAAATTTTTCCTCAAAAATGATTTTTTAGCCCACTATTTTTTATTTTCCCAAGGGTAACAGGATAAATTGGAAGCCAAAAGTTGTTGTCCAGTTTTTCCTGAGTACGCTGGTGCCCCATATGAGGGGGGGGAACCACTGTTTGGGCGCACGGCAGGGCTAAGAAGGGAAGGAGCGCCATTTGACTTTTTTGATGGAAAATTAGCTCCAATTGTTAGCGGACACCATGTCGTGTTTGGAGAGCCCTGTGTGCCTAAACTTTGGAGCTCCCCAACAAATGACCCCATTTTGGAAACAAGACCCCTAAGGAACTTATCTAGATGCACAGTGAGCACTTTGAACCGCCAGGTGCTATACAGAACTTTATAACTCAGAGCACTGAAAATAAAAAAATCATTTTTTTTTCTCAAAAAATGATTTTTTAGCCCCCTATCTTTTATTTCCACAATGGTTACAGGAGAAATTGGACCCCAAAAGTTGTTGTCCTGTTTGTCCTGAGTACGCTGGTACCCCTTACGTGGGGGTTAACCACTGTTTGGGCACACGTCAGTGCTCGGAAGGGATGTAGTGACGCTTTGAAAAGCCGACTTGATGGAATGGTCTGCGGACATCTTGTTACGTTTGCAGAGCCCCTGATGTGCCTAAACAGTAGAAACCCCCCACAAGTGACCCCATTTTGTAAACTAGACCCCCCAAGGAACTTATCCAGATGTGTGGTGAGCACCTTGACCCCACGTACTTCACAGAAGTTTATAATGCAGAACCGTAAAAATAAAAAATAATTTTTTCCTCAAAAAATTATTTTTTTAACCCGCAGTTTTTTATTTTCACAAGGGTAACAGAAGAAACTGGACCCCAAAAGTTGTTGTACAGTTTGTCCTGAGTACACTGGTACCCAATATGTGGGGGGGAACCACTGTTCGGGCACACGTTGGGGCACGGAAGGGAAGTAGTGACGTTTTGAAATGCTGACTTTGGTGGAATAGTCTCCGGACATCATGTTACGTTTGCAGAGCCCTGATGTGCCTAAACAGTAGAAACTCCCCACAAGTGACCCCATTTTGGAAACTAGACACTGCATGAAGCTTATCTAGATATGCGGTGAGCACTTTGAACCCCCAAGGGCTACACAAAAGTTTATAACGCCCGGGCATGAAAATAAAAAAATCATATTTTTTCCACAAATATGATCTTTTAGTCCCCAATTTTTTTATTTTCCCAAGGGTAACAGGAGAAATTAGACCCCAAAAGTTGTTGTCCAATTTGTCCTGAGTACGCTGATATCCCACATGTGGGAGAAAACTACTGTATGGGCACATGTCGGGGCTCGGAAGGGAAGTAGTGATGTTTTGAAATGCCGACTTGATAGCATGGTCTGCGGGCGTCATGTTACGTTTGCAGAGCCCATGATGTGCCGTAGAAACCCCCAAGTGACCCCATTTCGGAAACTAGATCCCCCAAGGAACTCCTCTAGATGTGTGGTGAGCACTTTGAATCTCCAAGTTCTTCACAGAAGTTTATAACGCAGAGCTGTGAAAATAAAAAATCATTTTTTTTTTCCACAAAAATAATTTTTTAGTCCCCAATTTATTTTTCCCAAGGGTAACAGGAAAAATTAGACCCCCAAAGTTGTTGTGCAATTTTTCCTGAGTACCCTGATACCCCATATGTGGGGGTAAACCACTGTTTGGGCACACGTCGGGGTTCGGAAATAAAGGGAGCACTGTTTGACTTTTTGAACGCAAAATTTGCAGGAATCAATGGTGGCGCCATGTCGTGTATGGACACCCCTGATGTGCCTAAATAGTGGAAACCCCTCAATTCTAACTCCAACCCTAACCCCAACACATCTCTAACCCCAACCCTAACCCCTACACACCCCTAGCCCTATTCCAAATCCTAACCATAACCCTAACCCCAACACATCCTAACCCTAATCCCAACTCTAAGCCTAACCCTAATCCCAACCCTAACCACAAAACACCCCTAACACTTATCCTAACTCTAACCCTAACCACAAACCTAACCCTAATCCCAACCCTAACCCTAATTCCAACCCTAACCCTAATTCTAACCCTAATGCTAACCCTAACCCTAAGGCTGGGTTCATATTGCATTTTACCATCCCATTCAACACATAGCGTTGACGGGCGGGTAACGGTATAGCATTACGCGATTGCGTTATGCTATACCCGCTAGCGCAGATGAATCAGCAGATCATTCATCTGCGCTAGCGGTGACGGAGCCCAGACGCTGCAGGCAGCGTCCGAGGCTCCGTCACTGAATGACGGCACGTCGCGAACGCATGCCGCTTTACGGCATGCGTCGCAATTGAGTCATTCCATGTCAAGTGGACCAGTGGTCCCCACTCGACCTTCTCCGATTTTGCTGAAAATTTATAAGGATGTACATGTATGTTTGAAAAGAGGTTCTGTAAATTTTTAGGGCCAGATCTCAAATACATTGGGCACTGTTGACCTTTCACTGGAGGTTCCACCAAGCCTGCGGCTTCAGCTAAGAGGATTTTGCAAACTTTGGCACATAGCCATAAGAGTTCTATACTGGCTATGATGCTGAAATTTGGCATACTAGCTCAACTTTTGCTGCTAAACACAATAAAATTATTACCGGCTATGACAAAACAATATTTCAGCCGCAATTTTGTGTCAAAGTAGCTTGTAAAACGCGTCGCATAAAATTTATGCCAAACTTTGCCCATATATAACTCAAGACCAAAAACCAATAGTAACTGTCGCTTTGCCCTGTACACCAAACATCTACATGACTTTGCATTGCTGCAATATCACGGTCAAGCCATATGTATTTGTGGAAATATTCACACCCACATATGATGAAAAACTTAAAAAAACGAATTTTACCTATTTTTAGGTCAAATTTCTCAAAAGGGTACCCCTAAAATATATTAATTCTGATATCATTAGAAAGAGCACATTTTTCTCTACAAGGATCACTGTTGTTTTTTTTAGAGTCTCTCAGTTTAAGAAAAGAAAAATGCCACTGAACATGGTGTTATTTATGCGCGTAATGCATTGATTTTGTGTTTGATTTTCAGATTCTTATCACGTTACAGAGTTGTATTGTTGCTAGCAATGTCTATTATAATCAAAAACCTATAAACCTTTTTGGTTATGAAAAGTTATTGACTATTGTTACATTTTAATGCATATATTATTTATTTTTTAGCGATGGAGAATGAAATTGATGAAGAATCGGCCCAGTGCTCTATCGGCCTTGCGAACAATTCGAAGTGCCACCTTAAGACATTCACCCATAGCAAGGATGAGTTGAAATTGTTTACAAGCTTTGGATTGGATGAACAGAAATTGCTGCGTCGACGAGTGGGACTAAATTTTGACGAACATTCACAAATCTGTTTACACCATGAAGCTTCATTCTTGACCAAATATGAGCATTTGCAAAAATCGTGTTGCAATCCTTTTGGGAAGAAAGGTCATAACACTATTCAAACCCTTGCGTTGGTCCATGGTGGTTATACCACAACCAATTCCCTAAGAATTGGTATTATAATCCTATTAAGAATTGTAATAATGCTGTCTTTCGAGAATTGGCAGCCCCATCGCCTAGGAGCCATGGCCAATAGCCGTGCAAGGCAAGCCGCGGGCGGTCTCTTTATCGCAGGTTCTGAAGCCTGAGGGTGGGTGTCTTTGCCTACGATCCCAAGCCTAATATTGGGTATCTTTTGTTGGTTCACAAGCCATAATGTTCAGTCTAAGTGGTCTGGAATTGTTGCTGAATTTGCAACATAATCGGTTCAGAGAAGCTGTATTGTCGGCCCATTGCTGTTGCAGCTGGTGCTGGAATTATTGCAATGATTGACTGCTCGGGAATCCAGCATGTATCATTTCTCACAGGCCAGTGAAAGAAGCTAGCTGGTCCATGAAGATGCATAAAATTTATTAATGCATCATGGTCGTCGACTGAAATTTCAGAAATATTTCCAATCCACCAGTTCCTATCGTAAATGCAGGCAATGTATTGCCCTGGCTGGAGGTTTGCAATTGGCACAAAAGACATTTCTGATCTGACAGATCTATCTACATGGGCAATGAAAGATGATGGGTCATTTGACACCCTTGAAATGTGAATCTTTTTGTCATCAATTGGCACAAACTGGTGATTTTCTCTTGTTACAGCAATTGTATGTCCATCTTTGAACCTTTCCTCTTGAACTACCCGTATTTCGTCAATTTTTTCTTTTGGAACAAAAAAAAATTTGATTCCATGCAGTTGCTCGTTGCAAAGTTGAATAAATCCACCGGGGTCAGTATTTGGTTTTCAGTTGGGCGTTGAAGACTGGCACCAGCTGCCAACCTCTTTGCTATCCCTCCAATCCCATCACAGGGCGACTTTCCATGACTGGTACCAAAAAATTCCATTCAGCGCTGATATTGAAATCAGCATTGTGGTGGCACAAGTTGAGAAAATTTTTGAACTTTTTGTACTGGGCTGCAGATCCATCGCTGAAGTAGTGGATATGACGAATACCATAGATGAGAATCTTGAGATACTCCACAATTACTGTTAAGAAAGTGTGAACTGCAACTGTGTCATGTCCTGAGCAATCACTGATTATGCACAAGCTGATGTTCTGCGCAGCTTCACCATTTAACTCCTTAAAGTAAATTACAAATGGGTGTACTGTAGCTTGACTATTTTCCAGTGGAAACCTTGAATGGCATCTGGAACAATAAATGAGTAATTTTTAGCAAAGTCATAAGGATCACAAGCTCTCCAGGTCTCAGATTTTCCTTCAACGATTTCAAATAGCTACTTTGATGCTTGGTGATGTAGTGATGGCTACAAAGTTTAGAAATTTCAAAACCAATTCTTCAATGAAATCTTCTATAGTCAGTTGTTTGGTATCAGCGTGTCTCGATCAGTGTGAATCCATTGTTTGAACTCAATAATATCTTCAGGGTCACTGTTGACAAACACATTGACTAGAAATTCTTTTAAAACTTCAGGACCCGGGCATTTATCACAACGGCCAAGCATACAGTCCTTGGATTCAATTCCACAGACCATTTTGCATATGAGCTCTTTGTTGTCATCATTGATTGGGCATGCTGCAAGCATTAGTTTGACATTTTGGTGAATGGTACACACACAAACGGAATGTGTTCCAGCAGATCCAACGGTTACGCACCACTTTGGCCGGATCTCACAAAACTTGGAAAATCCAATTTCAGGGCCATTCCGATCCGATAGGCAACAAACATTTCCTCATATTGCTCAGTAATAGTTGCTTTTGCATCTACTTTTTTTTCTCCTGCTATTCGCACTGATACATAGTCTTTTTTACCAGGGCACATTCGACTGAATTCATCATCCTCAAAAATGCTTGCACCTTTTTCTTCACTTCCTCAGAAACTTTCTTGCCACACTTGATACTAGGTAAGGCTAAGATCCCATGTTCACATTTAAGCTTTCGAGCTTGTTTGACCATTCGTTCAGAGACACCGAATTCGTCTGATATAGCCTTAATGGACCAACTTTTAGGTGCCAATGTCAAGATTTGGACCTTTTCTGCCCGACTGGACACCTGCAGCTTTTGCTTCAAATCTGCCAAAAGGTGATTGTAATCCAGACACATTTTGCACAGTGCTGTTTTTGTTTGCTCAATGTCTTTCGGCTCAAGCCCTCCAATTGAAGCAATCTTGCTAGAAAATGCATTTTGTACCTGGCTTATCTTTCCCCTTGCATATCCAAGTGAATCCCGCTGGCTTACCCGTGGATATTTCAGAGGAGAGATGCCAATGGATGTTAAGCTTGAATTTAGACTTTCAGGAGAAATTCCATTCCATCTGGATCTGATTCAGAGGAAACTGGATCAATTGATTTTTTCTTGTTAGCAAATTCTTTTCGACATCTTCTGGCCAGGCTTCACATCATTCTTTGTTAATTCGTTCAACAGGTCAGCTGCTAACAAATTGATAGCTCGCAAATTCTTTTTGGTGTTATGACCTTTCTTCCCAAAAGGATTGCAACACGATTTTTGCAAATGCTCATATTTGGTCAAGAATGAAGCTTCATGGTTTTAAACAGATTTGTGAATGTTCGTCAAAATTTAGTCCCACTCGTCGACGCAGCAATTTCTGTTCATCCAATCCAAAGCTTGTAAACAATTTCAACTCATCTTTGAATTGTTCGAATTGTTCGCAAGGCCGATAGAGCACTGGGCCGATTCTTCATCAATTTCATTCTCCATCGCTAAAAAATAAATAATATATGCATTAACCCCTTCACCCCAAGGGTGGTTTGCACGTTAATGACCGGGCCAATTTTTACAATTCTGACCACTGTCTCTTTATGAGGTTATAACTCTGGAACGCTTCAACGGATCTTCGCGATTCTGAGATTGTTTTCTCGTGACATATTGTACTTCACGTTAGAAGTATAATTTCTTCGATATAACTTGCGTTTATTTTTGAAAAAAAACACAAATATGGCGAAAATTTTGAAAATTTTGCAATTTTCAAACTTTGAATTTTTTTTCCCTTAAAACAGAGAAAATGTCACACAAAATAGTTAAGAAATAACATTTCCCACATGTCTACTTTACATCAGCACAATTTTGGAACCAACATTTTTTTTTATTCGGAAATTATAAGGGTTAAAAGTTGACCAGTGATTTCTCATTTTTACAACAAAATTTACAAAGCCTTTTTTTAGGGACCACCTCACATTTGAAGTCATTTTGACGGGTCTATATAGCAGAAAATACCAAAAGTGACACCATTCTAAAAACTGCACCCCTCAAGGTACTCAAAACCACATTCAAGAAGTTTATTAACCCTTCAGGTGCTTCACAGGAGCTGAAGCAACGTGGAAGGAAAAAATTAATATTTAACTTTTTAGCCACAAAAATGATCTTTTACAAAATTTTTTTTTTATTTTGACAAGGGTAAAAGGAGAAAATGGGCAGATAAAGTTGTTGTGCAATTTCTCCTGAGTACGCCAATACCCTATATGTGGGGGAAAACCACTGTTTGGGCACACGGCAGAGCTCGTAAGGGAAGGAGCGCCGTTTGACTTTTTCAAACTAAAATTGGCTGGAGTTGAGATTGGACGCCATGTCGTGTTTGGAGAGCCACTGATGCGCCCTAAACAGTGGAAACCCCCACAAGTGACACCATTTTGGAAACTAGACCCCTAAGGAACTTATCTAGATCTGTTGTGAGCACTTTGAACCCCAAGTGTTTCACAAAGTTTATAATGCCTGGGTGTGAAAAAAAAAAAAACAATTTTCCACAAAAATGATTTTTTAGTCCCAAATTTTTGATTTTTCCCAAGGAAATTGGACCCCAAAAGTTGTTGTCCAATTTGTCTGAGTACGCTGATACCCCATATGTGGGGGGGGGGGGGGGAAACTGTTTGGGCGCACGGCAGGGCTTGGAAAGGAAGCAGTAACGTTTTGGAATGCAAACATTGATGGGGGTCATGTTCGTTTGTAGTGCCCAGATGAGCCTAAACAGTGGAAACCCCCCACAAGTGACCCCATTTTGGAAGCTAGACCCCTAAGGAACTTATCTAGATCTTTGGTGAGCACTTTGAACCCCAAGTGCTTCACACAAGTTTATAATGCCCGGGCATGAAAATAAAAAATCCTATTTTTTTCCCACAAAAATTATCTTAGTCACTAATTTTTATTTTCCCATAGGTAACAGGAGAAATTGGACCTCAAAAGTTGTTGTCCAATTTGTCCTGAGTACGTTGATACCCCATATGGGGGGGGAACCACTGTTTGGGCGCATGGCAGAGCTCTGAATGGAAGTAGCACCATTTTACTGTTTCCAACCAAACTTGGCTGGAATTGAGATTGGACGCCATGTTGCATTTGGAGAGTCCCTGATGTGCCAAAACAGTGGAAACCCCCCACAAGTGACCCCATTGGGAAACTAGACCCCCTAAGGAACTTATCTAGATCTTTGGTGAGCAATTTGAACCCCCAAGTGCTTCACACAAGTTTATAACGTAGAGCCGTAAAATTAAAAAATCATATTTTTTCCACAAAATTGATCTTTTCACCCCAATTTTTATTTTCCCAAGGGTAACAAGACTCCAAAAGTTATTGTGCAATTTGTCCTGAGTATGCTGATACCCCATATGTGGGGGTAAACCACTGTTTGGGTGCATGGCAGAGTTTGGAAGGAAGGAGCGCCGTTTGACTTTTTCAACGCAGAATTGGCTGGATGCCATGTCGTGTTTGGAGAGTTCCTGATCTGCCTAAACAGTGGAAACCCCCACAAATGACACCATTTTGGAAACTAGACCCTCAAGGAACTTATCTAGATGTGTGGTGAGCACTTTGAACCCAAAGTGCTTCACAGAAGTTTATAACGTACACCGTAAAATAAAAAATCTTTTTTTTTTTTTACAAAAATGATTTTTTCGCCCCCAATATTTTATTTTCACAAGGGTAACAGGAGAAATTGGACCCCAAAAGTTGTTGTCCAATTTGTCCTGAGTACGCTGATACCAGCATGTGTGAGAAAACGACTGTATGGGTGCACGTCTGGGCTCGGAAGGGAAGTAGTGACATTTGGATTGCAGACTTTGATGGAATGGTCTGGGGGCGTCATGTCGCATTTGGAGAGCCCCTGATGCGCCTAAACAGTGGAAACCCCCCACAAGTGACCCCATTTTGGAAAATAGACCCCACAAGGAACTTATCTAGAAGTATGTTGAGCACTTTGAACCCCTAAAAGCTTCACAGAAGTTTATAACGTTACAGCTGTAAAAATAAAAAAATCATTTTTTTTTTTACAAAAATGATTTTGTCGCCCCAGTTTTTTATTTTCCCAAGGGTAACAGAAGAAATAGGACAAATTGCACAATAACTCTTGGGGTACAGAGTACGCTGATACCCCATATGCGGGGGTAAACTACTGTTTGGGCGCATGGCAGAGCTCAGAAGTGAAGGAGCACCGTTTGACTTTTTCAACGCAGAATTGGCGGGAATTGAGATCAGACACCATGTCACATTTGGAGAGCCCTGATGTGCCTAAACAGCAGAAACCCCCCAATTCTAACTCCAACCCTAACCCCAACATACCCTAACCCTAGTCCCAACCCTAACCACAAACCTAACCCTAACACACCCCTAACCCCAATCCCAACCATAACCCTAATACTAACTTTAGCGCCAATCCTAACCCTAACTTTAGCCGCAACACTAACCCTAATGGGAAAATGGAAATAAATACATTTTTTTAATTTTATTATTTTTCCCTAACTAAGGGGGTGATAAAGGGGGGTTTGATTTACTATTTATAGCGGGTTTTTGTGATTGGCAGCTGTCACGCTAAAAGACGCTTTTTATTGCAAAAAGTAGTTTTTTGCATCACCACATTTTGAGAGCTATAATTTTTTGCATATTTTGGCCCACAGAGTCATGTGAGGTCTTATTTTTTGCGGGACGAGGTGACGTTTTATTGGTACCATTTTTGAGCACGTGACATTTTTTATGTTCAATAGTTTTTTATTGAAAATTTTTTGGTTATTGCATGTACAATAAAGCATATAATGGGCCTACAAGAGACCATACGTTGTAAAACAGTAAAAATAAACGAGACAAGACATGGACTAACTAGGTATACGAACAATAAACATAAGGAAAGGATTTGGTAAAAGGAAGGAAGGGGGGGTAATATCGGTAAGGAGAACCATTTCTTGCGTTTCGTTTAGAGATCACTTAAGGGTGACCTGTTGAGACAGGATGTAATGAGTCTTTGCAATATTTGGACCATGGGGCCCAAGTGCGGTTGCATAGTGTTACGCAATTATTGCGGATAGCATATAAAAATTCCAGTGCGTGATGTTCTTTAAGTCGAGAGGTCAGTTCAAGCATCGATGGTGTGGAAGCAGTTTTCCAGCGTTGGGGCTAACATTACTTTAGCTACCATTAGAGTGTGTGCTACAAACCTGCGGAATTCTAGAGGTACCGTGTCAATCTCCAGCAGGCATAATGCTATGTGAGGAGAACGCTGTATTCTCAAAGATGTCACCAAATCTAGTAAGTTGAAAACCTCTCCCAGAAGCACAAAACTCTAGGGCAGCTCCAAATATGTGGAATAAGGAGCCCGTCTCCCACAGTTCCTCCAACAACAATCAGAGGTTCCGGGAAACAATCTGGCCAGCCTCTCAGGAGTGTAATACCAGCGTGACATGCACCTCATATGCGATTCTTGAAGCGTCATGGAGAGCGACGCTTTTTTAGCCCATTTAAACGCAAGTTCCCACTGAGTCTCAGAGTACGATCCTCCCAGGTCAATTTCCCAACTGAGGATATGGGCTCGTTTAGTAAAGTGAATGGAGTCGTTAAATATTGCATATAAGTGCTTAGTTGTAGCAAAGTGAGGTTGGGGTTAATACCCAAGATAAGGTTCCAGAGGGTCAGAGGAACCCGCGTATCAAGCTTATTACCAGAGAGGATATAGGATCTAGCCCTTCTAATATGGAATGTGGTTAGATGTGGCATGTGTCTTGTAAATTGCATTGGTGGCTACATCTCCCCAAGTTTGCAGGCCAAGTTCCCCCCAGCTCCGGGTGTCTAAGTCGGGGATACACTGATGAAGAAGTGCGATCGGTAATGCTGTCGCAGAGACCTGTGTATCATATCTCACTTGGTGTTAATAAGACCCAACTACGTAGAGACGCTTTCACTAATAGTGAAGCGGTGGAGGAAGAGTTTTGTCTACAATGTTAACTAACAAGTGCAAGTGTAATGGTCTTGAATGATTTAAGACTAATTCTATGGTCGGCCAAGAGGAGTGTGTAGATTGCATCAACAGTGTCTAGTTTGACGTATAATCGTAGTGGTAATATGCGTGTAGATTGGGGACGCCCGCCTTCCATGGTAAACAAGACATTCTCAGATGAGGAGGCCACCCTGGGTTCTTTCCCAGCCCAAATAAAACCCCACATTTGTGATGAGAGCCTTGTTATATATTTCTTTGGTATCGGGAAGATTAAGCGTTCTATATATAATAGGATTTTAGGTAAGATCATCATCTTATAGGATACGATCCGACCCATCCATGATATGTCGTTTTTGAGAATGAGTCTAAAGTCTCCTGAATATCCTGTATTAGGCCATTCAAATTTTGTAACACTGTTCTTGTGAAATGGTAAGGTAAGCCTAATTCCTAGGTACGTTATCGTAGTTATCCTGCCATTTGAAGGGAACTCAGCTAGTATCGCAGCCTTAAGTTGGGGATCAATGTGTACTCCCATGAGGTGTGATTTGGTGAGTTGAGTTTGTAGTGAGTATCCGCCCAAATTCGTCTAGGGTGTTACAGGCTGAAGTGGGAGGTTAAACGGGTCGGTTAATAGGAGGACAATATCATCTGCATACAGATTTATTTTGTGTTGTCTACCAGAAATTGGGTACCTTTAATAGTCTGATCCAATCTGACTCTTCCGCCAATGGTTCCATGATGAGAACAAGAGGAGGGGAGACAGGGGACAACCCTGACGGGTGCCGTTCGTTATGTAGAATGGTTGCGATAAAGTGCCATTAATAAGCACCCTAGCGGATGGGCAGGAATATAAAAAGCTTCAATGTAGTGTAAAAAGTCGTTCTCGAAACCAAACCTGCGCAAGTGTGGAACATAATCCCCAATGAATTCTGTCGAACGCCTCTCCGCATCCAACGAAGAAGCAAAGAAGGCGCCCGACCCTCGAAGCAAATTGAAGCAAGTTGAGGACCGTCGTGTTGCGTCAGATGTTTGGCGTCCCGCCACAAATCCTGTCTGATCAGTATGGATCAGCAGTGGTAAATGTTAGATAGCCTGATGGCTAGTATTTTAGCGTATATTTAGTATCTGAATTCAGTAGCGATATGGGTCTAAAGTTTCAGGTTCGTTAGGGGATTTCCCAGGTTTAGGAATCGCAGTTACTGTCGTTCTAAGAACTCAGGCGGGAAAGAAGCGCTTCACGAGCTGAATTTAGCATGTTAGTCAATGCGGCGCAAGTAATTCAGAGAAGGTTGGAGATTTCATTCGATACCGTCAGGGCCAGTGATTTGCCCAGTTTAGACTATTGATGGATTGCAAGGTTTCAGTCACGAGATTGGGGCATTTAGCATAGAGGCCGATGAAGGGATATTTTCGGAGGTCAATTTGAGATAAAAAGAGTTAATGGTAGGTCTGTAGTTGTATAACTCCCGGGAATCTTTGAGATTGTATAAACTGTTCGTATATTTACAAACGACTCCGCTATTTCCATAGGGTGTGTGATTGACGAGTGAGGGCATTGGGATTTTTTAATGAGAACACCGTACTACGGATTCGCCTTTGTTTTAGTTTAGATGCCTGTATCGAGAGGTTTTATTAATTGAGCCGTAGTGGGTTGCACGCATGGTGCGTATGTATTTATCGTGTTGGTAAACAGATGAAGTTGTAATTATGTCTTTGGGTCATCAGACTTCGATGATTATTCAATGTGTTGTGAAATGATTTCATTCCAGCTAATTGGACTTTCAGCAATAAAACTATCCAGCTGACTCGTTAGTGCCTTTTCCTCTGAGCTCCCATTTGGGATGAGGTGTCCCCGCATGACAGCCTTGTGAGTAACCAATATTATCGAGGGAGTAACGTCAGGAGTAGCATTAACACTAAAAAGTAGTCTGCTATATGCTGTCGTTATGCGAGTCGCATATGAAGAATCGGTGTACAGTGCCAGGTTATATCCCATTGCCTCGTCGTTGATGCATTGGCTCGCGGAGACCACTCCAACGTTATCGGCGCATGGTCCGACCACGCGGCCGTCCCTACCGTAGCAGACTTAGCATCTGGCAATGCCCAACGATCCACAACAAACATATCAATGCGTGAAAAGTGCGATGTCGAGCTGAGTAGGAGTAAGCTCTAGAGCTAGAATTAAGGAATCTGTATTTTCGTATAGGGAGTGTGTATCTTAACATTGTTGGGACATGGGACATGCCGGGGTCTAGGATTGGAAGCATCTAAACGACCCATCAGCTTCATGTTGAAGTCCCCTCCATAAGCAGACTTCCCTTCGCCATTACTCGGACTTTACGCATTACCTGTTTAGGAAACGAATTTGTCGTAATTCGGTGCATATATATTAACCACAGTGACCATTTTGTTCTGTAGCAGCCACAGTATTATAAAACGACCTGCAGGGTCAATGTAGGAAGATTCGCATTGAAATGAACGTCAGTAGAGAACAAAATAGCAAACGCTGCCCTTTTTCTTCTCCTGTGAGGCTAGGAAAATCTGGCGTGTATTTAACGCTGCTAAGAGGGGCTATTTTAGTACGAGAAAAGTGAGGTTTCCTGCAAAAAGTTATATCTGCTTTAAGTCTACCTGCTCTCTCATAGATAAGAGCGCTTATAAGGGGAATTCAGTCCCTAACGTTGAGGGTACCAAATTAGCGACATATTGGATATATAATTTGCTTACCGCACCGCAAGGCCGAACCTAGGAGTAGATGAAAATTTGGATATTGCGGTCTCCAAGGCGAGATATGCTGGTAATTCCATTTCGGCAGCGCAAGAAGGGTTTGGGATGTGAAGTAGATCTTTGGGTAATACTAGGGATAGAAACATAAGGAGGGGGACACAA